>CM076572.1:1232961767-1234186248 GCA_034641835.2 Pinus albicaulis
ATGGAATAGCAAAGCAAATAAAGGATTGAACAACAATTCTGAAATAGAACAGCAAGTCTAAAATGGAACAGCAATTGAATAACTAAGTCCCGCAGGTTGTAACCAAACTTAATCTATTAACTCAAATGCATTCTTTGCAATCAAATAACATTCTTTCACTCTAAAAGCAATTCACACAAATCACACTAATGGAACAGCAATAACTATTAATGAATTATGGAACAGTACTGATAAATCAGAAACGCGCACAACACGAACGTTTAGTATAACAGCTCTGTAACAAAACAGTAAGAACATGCAATTAACTCTTGAAAGGATTAATAACTTGATGCGGAGTCAACACACGATTCTATCTGTAAAAAACCTCAATGATTCAATCTTTAACAAAGCATGTAATATGAACTTATAAAGCATATCAAATTACCAAATAACAATGATAAACAAACCACACAAAAGTCAAGTCGTAATGGTACAGAAGCAAGTGTCCTTCGGGGCCGGGCCCTTAGCCTCCAAGGATACACCGCTTTAAGTTAATCCAGACGCAGAGATGAAATAATCACCAAGCTTTTATTAATGCATCGGTCAAAAATACATTGAACCAGTTCTCAACGAGACTCAATAATCAAAGTTGATGTTTTACAGAAAATTACATAAAAGCGTATCCTATCTATCAAGCTAACAGTGTTGTCCCTTTATATAAAGGTGATGGCGGAGATGTCCAAGTAACATGATAAATAAAGCAGCGATCCCTCAGGATCGAAGATCCTGAGGGATTCGCCAAACTGTTAATTCTTCATCCTTTCCTTTCTTTGGCGCCGAGCTGGTGTCTTCTCCTTCTTTTCCGAGCCGATTTGCTGTAATCTATTTAGCCTTGTTTGCATTCGGTTCTCGTTCAGAGGGACAGCAGTTATCTCGACTTTGTCCTTTCCTTTGGAACGGAAATTCCTCGTTTTCTCCTTTTCCTGTACAGAAAATAACCATTATCAGTGGCTAAGTCTTGCATATCAATTCTCACATGTTTTGTTATGGTTCCTTATTACTTTCCAAATTCATGATACAAAAAGGTTCACAAATTCTATTAAAAAGCCACTGAAATAGTCATCAAAAGCATACCCACATTGCTCGGAACTCTATCAGGAGCGGAAAATGGACTACGAATCCACACACCAATCCCAGCACCATCGCTGCCCACTGCACCATCAAAATCCATGGTCCAAAGACCATCTTCATCGTCCTCTAAATGCTGAAACTGTGCCGGCTCTGATTTTCCTGTTTGCTGCCCATTATCTTCAGCTGATTGCTTCATAACAGCTTGTTTTTCACTTCTTTATTTTTGCAAAACTTCTCTAAAATTCTCATTTATTTCTGGTATGTCTTCTGCCTGAACTAATTGACTTTCTATATCATTAAAACTATCGGCAAGCAACACAAACGACTCTAAATCAGTATGTACATAATTCACAGGATGATCGATTGGCTTCTCTTTGCTAGTTATCATGTATTTCATCTTCTGCTCTCGATATAACTTTCTCATTTGACCGAAGACTGGAATTGTAGCATAAGAGAAATCTAACTGAAGTGTACCTTTCAACTTTGCCCCCCAAGATCTTGCAAGGAGCATCCCGAACCATGGAGGAATGTCGGCAACCACCACATCCATCAAAACATTCTTCGCTGGGATTTGATCTAAGCTTACAACCAAATCTTTGATGAGTCCTATACACTTTACCCGGATGGAATCAAATGAATACAAATCATGATATTCTCTTGTAATGTCTAATCCCAACTTTTCCATGATCGCCTTTGGCATCAAATTGTGCGAAGCACCCGAATCGAGCATAGCATTGTGCAATATATATTCGTGCAACCTCAAACTGATGTAAAAAGGAGGAACATTACTGTCAGGAGACTCACCATTTAATGCAGGCCCAAAAATCAATTCCGGATGATCATCCTCAACATTTACTGTGTCAATCATTGGATCAAAGTTCAGAATTTTGGAGACTTGACTACGGTAGCTGTTGTTCTTCATAATTTCCGTCAAAGGAATAGATATTTTCAGTTTGGAAATTTCATTTTCCAAACTAAATGCTGAAACTTTCTCAACCTCTTTGACTGGAACTTCCTTCTTTTCAGCCTTGTCTTTCACTATGTTTGACTGATTTACCTTCTCAGCTGATGATACTTTACTAGCTGTGGGGTTGATTGTTTCTTTTCCTCTTTTCTGTGGTATCGGTGAATCTGTCTTCGGTGCTGAAGCTTCTTTTCTTTTCTGAATGGGATTTATGGGCACATCTCGATTTCTCAATGAATATTGTTTCTGCTGGGCAGTCAATGCATTCATATATCCTCTTTGGTATTCATCTGACTCTTCCTCTAAATTAGTGTCATTTGTTAGGATGAAATCCTCATCTTTCTGAACAACTGAACTTTCTCCATATTCTTCATCCTCAGTGATATAGATAGGCAAATCATCGGGAGTGAAGAAATGATTTTGCTCACCTGACACATCATCATCATCATCGGAATCATGACTCACAAAATTCTGCAAAAGAGGGGTCTTAATCTGCTGTGGGGCTGCTGGCTCTTGAGCTCTTTGTTCACGCTGCTTAATTCTAAATTGTGGCTGCTGCTGCTGGCCACGATAATTTGGATTCCGAATCTGTGTTTCTGATTTGTCGAGATTCATTCTCTTTAAAACCTTTTCCAACTCACGAGCCAAGTACTGTTCTGATATAGATGTGGAAGGCTCTTCCTTTATTGTCACTCTTTTCTCTGCTTTCAACCGTGCTCTTTTATCATTCAGATTTGCCTCAACACTAACAGCGACCTTCTACATATCTTCTAAAGTAGGTGGATCTCTATCACGAAGGGAATAAGCCATCTCCGGATCAAAGCCATCCGGGAATTTAAGGAGAGCAGACTTTTTAGACGGTCTCAAGTCATCTAGAATAGCATTATACACTGTATTGAATCTAATGATATAATCCTGAACAGACTCACCAGGATTACGTTTGAGGTTCGTATATTCTAAAGTAATCTGCAGCGGATCCTTCTTCATCTCCCATCGATCTAAAAACTGCCTCTGGAGTTCTGCCAATGTAGTGATGCTTCTTTGCGGCAAGGCTCTAAACCATTTTCTTACCTCTCCTCCAAAAGTTTGCACAAAAATCCTCATACTCACATTCTCTTCATCAATCTCGAAACGATCAAAGAAATCTGCCATATTGTCTACATGCTGTTGTGCAGGAAGACTCTGTGGAGTGCCATCAAATGTTGGGATCTTGCTCTGATAGTCTGCGGGCATATCATTCAACTGTTTTGGTAACACAAGAGGTGCAAAACGAGCAGCCATAGCTCTTGATGGATTGATGACAATCTGTTGTCGAGGAGAGACAGGAGGACTAGGAGAAGTAGGTCTGCGAGATGTATTCAATGGAGACGGAGGAGAAATTACTATTGATTGTTGATCAGAAAGCTCAGGCTGAACCGGAATGGTAGGGATAAAGGGAGGCTCAGTAGGGATCCGTGAACTCGATGCAATTTCAGATGGCTCAAGAATTTGTGAAGCAGATTCAATAAATTCAGGAGTATTAGTATCCACAATGGAACTTTGCAATTGTTTATCCAGGTAATGTGAAACAAATCTATATTGCAAATCTTCAGTAAACAATGGATCTGGAACTAATCTTGACAATTCAGTTTCGGAAAAATTTACAAACAAGGATGTTTCAAACCGTGCATCAAAAGGGATTTCATCAACATATATGATTTTGACAGGACAGGATGCAGATCGGGTAAGCACTCTGGAACTCTCAAAACTCAATTGGCTTTCTCTTTCAGAACTCTCTTGGCTCCCTTGTTTTCTAAGGGTTCTTGGAATCAGATTCGGATTTTCGAATATTGTTGGTGGATCAGGGTCAGGATTCGCCCTATTATTTCTTCTTGAAGCCAGTGTATTAATCTTCTCGGTAAACAAAAATTACAAGGAACACAATCAATTATTTTCAGCCTTTCGACTTCTAGACTCAATCATCCAAAAGGTCTAGAACGAATAAGTATACTGGGGTGATTTACAAATCAAAAACTGAACACACAAGCTTACCGGAGATCGACTGAAGCAGCGTTTATCTACTTCCGCTTATGCATAACAAAAGCGTTTCGAAAGCTACCTGGCGTGACTTCAGACTCCGTCTAAGACTCATGGAACAAACACATCAACAAGCAAACCATTGAGATTTCCCCAGTATGGTCGCCACTATGTTAGCACTCAAATCTACCTCAGGCTGAAATGAAGTAAAACTCAAGGCTACATCAAACCACGCTCAGCCTCGTAGCTAGCCCTACGAGGACAGGAGAGGGCTCTCTTCGTCAATCTCAAGAAAATGAGCAATAGGATGCGAGATGACTTATAATAAGAACTGATTTTAGGCTAGTAAAGAAATAGGTATGTTTGTTTTTTGGTTTTTTGGGTTTTCGCTGGAGAAATGGGAAAACAAATTTTGGGTCCGGGGATAAGGTCAGACCTTTGCAGAGTTCAAGCTGGGGCGAGGTAGGTGATGATATTGATGCTTTAAATTGGATATATGGATAGATTAGACCGACGAGGAGCTGAAGAGGGCAAAGAAGAACTTGGATCCTCTCCAAACAGCTGAAAACATATAGAACTAACTGAATTCAAAGGCCAAGCACTGTAAACAATGGATTCAACCTTATTCACTCATTCAATTTAGTTCGGAAGCATAATGAAAGGATGGCATACATTAAACATGAAGAAACTTACAGTAAACAAAGAAGAAACACCATCAAGAACAGAACACCACAAGGATCCCAACAAGTGCCGCAAAACCCCTAATCTTTCCTTAGCCAAAATATGAAAAGTATGTACAATAGTATCAAAAGTATCCCAAGAGTCCAACCTGTAGAATGCCTCAGAAATTACAATATATAGATCCCTCTAACCCCTTTCCCCACCTCTAGGGGTCGAATTCCCTCTTCAGGGATCAGTTTCAACCAATTCTAATCATGGAACTAAAATCTAGGCAGCTAACAACTTGCCTCTAAAAGAGTGGAAACTGATCCATTACATGATTTTTTACTCATTTGAGAGTGAATCTTCTAGAAGAGATAACAATAAGCCAAAGTTACATGCCAAACATGAATTTACATCATAAAAACCCAAAAATTCTATCCACAAGCAAAACTGGTCCATACTAGGCGAAAAACTGAGCTGGCAGCTGAAAATTCAGGAACAATTTCAAGTGGGTCGCTCCTGAGCCGAGTGGGTCGCTCATGTTCCAGGCTGAATTTGAGGTACTTCCCGGCATCCAAATTGAGCGCATGATAGCTCGTTGGAAATCCCTGGCTGTCTACTTTCCAACCCAAGTGGAATTTCTGAATTTGGAGTTCATTTGACCCTCCAAAACCGCATTCTCCCAGAGGTACTCCCTGCTGGTGCAAAAGGTGGCAGCAAGGTGGTTTTCATGGTGTTTTTGAGCTTTTTGACCATCCAGATTTTGATGAAATGCTAAGTTGACTTCAGAGGATGCATAATTAACCATGAAAAATCCAAAAATGTAAAAATTTCCTCCAGCAAGTGTCCCAAAAAAAAGTGAGCGCATGAGCGCGCGACCCACGTAACTGCAAAACCTGTTTTTTTACCCAAAAAATTGAAAATGACAAAATTTTCTCCGAATTTGCCCAAATTCGGAGCAGAGGTCCTCCATCATGTGTCCTGCCCAGTCAATGAAGCCTCGGCCAAAATCCGAAGTGGATTAGGCCTTTTCTGCCGTCTAAGTGCCTTGCGCAACCTCCTCTTCATGATCTTCATTCTCGCTTTGCACACATGCATGCGAGCCCAATAATGGCCTTTCATGTGGAGAAGCATGTCTTTGTCTCGATTGGCCTTCGCCAACAACTTCTCCAGATGGATATTCACACGCGTGAGTACAGTATCTCTGTCAGTCGGTGTCATGTCACCGGGTCTCTTTCGATTCCACTGTTTGTCCTCACGGATTTGGCGCACCTCATAAAATGTGAGCTCATCCTCAAGCTGTTTGTTGCGCTGCTCCAAATAGTTAATCACCCACTGAGCCTTCTGCAATTGGACTTTCAGCTGGTCATTCTCGGCCCTTTGCTCCTGGATGACTTCCCTCAGCTTCGAGCTAGGGGAGCTCGTATCAACATCAATGACTGTCAAATCCGTGTCCCGGCCTCCTGATGGGCCCTCATCATGCATGGGCTTCTTGCCCCTGTCTTGTACCTGTACCTGTACTGAAGTAGAAGGCGAGACCCCTTCCACATCATGTGGAGATAATACTCGCCGTGTCGATGAAGTCGGCAAGACCCCTTCCACCTCACGTGGAGATAATACTCGCCGTGTCGCTGCAAATAAGGCCCTGTGGCCTCGATGATATGTCTGAACCAAAGGAGTGCTGATATGTTCAACCTCAAGTATGTCCGGCTGGTGTGAAGGCTCTCCTGCATCATGAACTGTCTCGAGAAGCGGTTGTGGCACTCTGAAAAAGTCTCTAGAAATGAAATCCTCCCAAGTGATGCCCTGCTCTGCCAACTGATGTGACACCATGATCTTGATCAAAGCGAAATGATATATACTCATGTACTGCTGCACTGGGCTCGTCTTCTTATGTACAAACATCACCATCCTCTCTATGTTGCGGTGTATGAAATACGGAAGATTCATCATACGTACCCTTGTGAAGTGCATCAGCAAACGAATATGGTACGCGAAAAGACGAGCATACCTGCACTCACAACTAAAATACTGAATGATGAGCCTCATCAGCGGTGCATACTCATCTCTCAAGAATCTGAATGGAAAAACTCTGCTCAAGTAAGCCATATATCCAGTTTTAATGTATGGCTCATAGTGAAATTTCTCTAAATGCTGACCCTTGTTCCATTCCTCGCCCATGTTTGGTATACCAGTGGCTTGAGCAATAGTCAAGGGTGACACAATGAAATCAACCCCGGCAAGACTTACCCGGCCATCCCGTAAATGTAGAACAAACAGACGGGGCAATTCACGATGAGGCCGGGTTTGTGCAACCATCTCACAAAATCTGAAACATGACAAATATCGAAAACAATCCATAGCTAATGGACATGCCTGCAACCGAGCCAAAGAAGTAGGCTCCTCTCTGCGATGATTACCACTTCTGTGATCTCTGTGAGACCCCCGTGGCACATTACCTTCAGTCACCGAATCACTGCCTGACCCTAGCTCATATTCTGACTCTGTCTTCGACATGGCTCTGACCAAGCTATTGGCACTATGAATACTGATATGAAAGCAGTGCAAACAAAGTTATGATGTGTGTTTCAACACCCAACAAATACCCCCACCGTCAAAACACCATAAGGAAACAAACCATGATAATATCTCTGTTTTAAATAGATTGGAAAAGAGGCACAATCTCTGTTTTAAATAGATTGGAAAAGAGGGACAATCTCTGTTTTAAATGTAAGTGAAACTTTGACCAAAGGGAGCAGGCAACCTTCAGAATATTGAACAAATCTTGTCAAAGGGAGCATGGCATCATATGAATGTGTTTGTCTATGAACAATTACAACAGAGTTATAAGGGTCAATGGGCAATGAAACAGAGTTATGAGAGTGTTTTTATCATTGGGAAGTGAGACAAAATACACCATAGTCACCATGGAACGAAAGTCTTGAACATGGTAAAGTAATAGCAATGGTCACAATGGTATAATGGGTATGAGAATAATAGGGTTTTGATAATATATGCAAGGCTGGATATATCACTGCTATAAGATAGGAGACAAACTCATGCAACCATCCATATTCAGTTTAAAACCCTGAAAAACAATACTGCCATGACTGTGGGGTTTAAATCCTCCATTTGAAGTGTTTGAAATCATCAATGATGCTACCAACGCATTTAAAAACTTTAAACAATTGCTAGAAACCTGTTTGAAGGCCGTTGGGGGCGATCCCAAACAAGACTGGGCGCTCAAAACGATTTTTCGGACCTCTGTTGACGTGTGGGTCGCTCGCCTCTGCGTGGGTCGCTCGGCCCAGGTGGGTCGCTCACCTTGTAATTTCACACTGCGGAAATAACCCAGGTGGGTCGCTCTGCCCAGATGGGTCGCTCGCGCCCAGGTGGGTCGCTCGAGCTCCAAAACCCTGTCCACGATGTTTGAAAACGTGAATTCGGCCCTCCAACTCCAAATCTCGACTTGGGTGCTGTAGATTGGTGCAAATGAAATTGGTTTGGCTTTTATATATGATGCAAATATCTTCCACAATCAGATTTGATTCAAATCTAATTGAAAACCCATATTACAATGTTTTTGTAATTTCACATTTGGCTTTTTAAATACAATCTTATTTTGGCTTTTCTGAGCTCGATTTTGATGATTTTGTTGTCTTCTTGCAGGGATATGGCTATTCAGCTAAGGAAAAGACTAGGGGTCTGCTTTTGACATTTTCTTCTTGGTGGAATAAGTACAATTTATTACAAAAATAATAATGAACAATTTCTAGTTCCAAAACAGAGTTTTGGACTAGAAATGTTTTTTTTTTTTTAAATGCTGATGATAATAAAACAAAAAATCACAATATGCGGAACCTTCCTCACCCTGCAGGCTTTATGACTGGTATACAAATGACTCAAAAACCCTAGACACTAGGACCAAAGACATTGATTGACATTTTCAATGACCATATATGAAATGACAATGACTTCAAGTGATTTTTTGAGGAAATTTTTAAAATAACACTGCAGGTGTAAACATGAGGAAACATAAGACAACAGACCCCTTCGTCAGTCCATGGCATGCTCCTAGTGAAATGCAACGAAGTGGAACAAGAGAGACACCTAAAAATGAATATGCAAAAGACGAAATGATCACTGACGGAGGGCTGTAAGGGCCGACTCTAACATTGGCTCCAATGGGGATGGTGGCTCCATGGAGATGCCAAGAACGGCAGATCTCTGGGGGAGTCAGACAGTGCCTCTCATCCATTGGGCGATGGAATCATTATTTCAACTGATAAAACGAACTTTGGACAATTTTATTGACTGTAGATTTGACTAACGACGGACTGTAATTTGACCAAAACTGACCGGACCCAAACTGACATGACTTTAAAACTAGAAGACTGATAAAACTAACTTGACAATTTCAAACCAACCAACCTCTATCTCGAGAATTATAGCCTTCGCTCCGGGCCCCAGACTGAAAATGAGAGATCAGTGCACACTTGCAACGAAACAAAAGTAAAATGATATATACAATGACAATGAGATCAGCAGCAAGTACTCAGAAATAATAGCGCTTCAGCAACCGACCATTGATCGGTCCTCCAAGACAATCATCTCCATTCATTTCTTTGAGAAGAAATGCATTCTGACCCCGATACGCTGCAATCTTAAAAGGACCCTTCCACAGATTTTCAAATTTGCCGTGCTTTCCCTTATCTTCATTCCGAGCATCCCATTTCAAAACTACCTCATCCAACTGAAACTTATCTGCTTTCACCTTTCTGTCGTAGATCTTCTTTATGCGCTCCTGCAACTTGAAAGTATTTTGAAATACCTCCTCTCGTGTCTGCTGTAAATGAATCATATGATTAATCCTCCGCTGCATAGGATCTTCTTCACTTCCAGCCTCCTGAAGCAATTTGACCACCGGGACAGCAAGTGAAGTAGGAAAAACTGTATCCGTCCCATACACCAACTCGAAAGGAGACATGCCAATAGAATTTTTCTGACTTACCCTATCAGCCCATAATGCATTCACTAACTTTTTGTGCCAGGCCTTTTTGTTGATTTCCAACAATTTCTTAATGATATTCACCAAGGATTTATTTGAAGATTCCGCCAAGCCATTTCCTTGCGGATGGTAGGCGGTCGAATGTCCCAAGGTAATATTGTACTTAAAGCAAAAATCAACCAACCTCTTAGACTTAAAGGCTGCTGCATTATCTGTGATTATTTTACTAGGACACCCAAAACATGATAGAATATTGTTTTCAAGAAAAGAAATAATTACCGCATCAGTGGCTTGTCGAGTGGGAATCGCCTCAATCCACTTCGTGAAGTAGTCTGTAGCTGTCAAGATCCATCTATGCTGTCCGGAAGATGCTGGGTGGATTTCCCCGATAAAATCTAATCCCCACTGCTGGAATGGTGCACTAACTTCAATTGGTTTTAGAGGCAAAGGCTGTAGTTTCTGCTTCCCTTCGAAAATTTGACACTCATGACAATTTTTAACGGCCTTAAATACATCAGAAAACAAAGAAGGCCAATAATACCCTGCCCTTAGAATCTTATTCGCTGTGGTCTTCCAAAACAAATGACCTCCACAGTCACCTTTGTGAAAATCCTCCAAAACTCTTTGAGCTTCCTCCTCTACCAAACAATTCAACAACATACCTCCAGGGTCTTTCCAATATAATGCAGAATTCAAAATGCAGAATTTAGCAACTCTTAACTTCAATGTTCTACTCTTATTTCTAGGCATCCCGGGCGGTGTAGAAAAATTCTGAAGCACATATAAAATGTCAGCATACCAAGGGGAAGAAACAAAAATATCGGATACCTGAACTGACGTACTTTCCTCATCTTCATCAGACATGGCAGCAATCAAATTTATGTCTAGAGCATGCAGATTTGTTTCGGCCATGAGCTTGGCGAGTCCTTGTCCTTTGATCAGCTTGGTTGGTTTAATTTCCACATCGTATTCTAACAACGCAGCGATCCACTTACCCCTTCTTCCCTCTGGATCTGCCTGTACCAAAACATCTTTAACTGCTGCGTTAGGAACATATGCTATAATATGGGAATGCAATACGTACACACGGAAGTCTTTCAAAGCCTTTACAAGCGCAAGTGCTTGTTTCTCAATAATATTATATTTCAATGCTCCATCTCTTATTATCCGACTGAAGAAAGCAATGGGCTTCTCAACTCCGTCCCTTTTTTGCATCAAAACAGCTGCCAATGTGTGCTCAGAAGAAAAAGAAAATAAAATGAAGTCTTGTGTGTAATCTGGGCTGATTAAAATAGGGGCTGAGGAAAGAGCTATCTTTACCAAATTGAATGACTTTACCGCCTCTTCTTTCCACCTTACCTGACTGTCCTTTTTCAGCATGTTCGTGATTTCTCTAAGGTGTTCTGCAAGATTTGGAATGAAACGACGCAGAAAATTCATTTTACCATTAAATGATTGTATTTCTTTCTTGTTCCGGGGCTGTTCAATCTGCTGTATGGCTTCAACACGTGCAGGATCAACTCGAATGCCATCTTTTGATATGATGTGGCCAAGGAGCTTTCCTTCATCCATGGCAAAAAGGCTCTTTTTCGGATTCAGCGAAATGCCATATTTTCTGCACTTCTGGAAAACAATTTTCAAATGATATAAATGTTCCTCATCAGAATTGGAAAACACAGTTAAATCATCAAGGTAAACAACCAAAAACACATATTTTTCGTTGGCAAAAGCCATGTCCATTGCACGCTGAAAGGTAGCGCCTGCATTCTTTAAACCAAACAGCATTTTTGCATAATGAAATGTTCCCCAAGGAGTGGTGAACGCAGTCTTGTCACGATCATCTTCCTGCACTAAAATCTGATTATAACCTGAGTATCCGTCGAGTAGTGACATCCTTGATGCCCCAACTACTCGCTGCAATATATGATCCATTTTTGGCAGCGGATAATTGTCTTTTAATGATACCTTATTCAGATTTCTGAAGTCAATACATAAACGGATCTCACATGTCTTCTTTCTCACGGGCACCAAGTTTGATATCCAATCTAAAAATCGAATAGGTACAATGATTCCTGACTTATACAACCTATTTACCTCTTTTTCGATCGATGGTAGCAGCTTTGGATTGATCCTCCTCAACTTTTGACGAAAAGGCTTCTGATTTGGTTTGATGGGGATAGTATGCTGAATGATGTTGGTATCATATGTTTTTAGATCTGAATAATCCCACGCAAACGCATCAGAAAATGAAGACAACAATTTCACATATTCTGCCTTTACCTTTGGTGACAATGACTTTGACAATTTTACCATCTTGGGATTCTCAGCTGTCCCAATATTTACCTCTTCGACACCTTTTTCTGTTGGCCTCAATGTCGGTTTGCGGGCTACATCATCTTGATCAAACAACTCTTCCAAAGGAATCAATCCCTTAGGAATGATGTTATCCTTAAGTTGCAGCACATCCATTTGGTTTATTTGTATGTCATCACTACCATCATCAAATTCTGTATCTATGGAGGTATCTTTAAACTTACCCTTATTCTGCAGAAATTCACTAATCTCCTCATCATCCTCAAAGACTTGCCAACATCGCTGATTGTCTGGAACGGTGGGCCAGTGTTTCACATGTATCTCAAACTTGTTGCTGGAATTCATTGGAATCTTAAGATTGCTTGCTGCCTTAGCAAGTCCATCAGCAACACCATTTTGTATGCGGGGCACACATGTCAAAGTATGATCAGAAAATAACTTCAGAATGTCTAAAATTGCATTTCGGTAAGCCCTCATGCGAGGATGCTTAGCCTGAAACTCACCTTTAACTTGCTTTATCACTAATTTTGAATCACCATATACTGCAATCCTTTTCGCTTTCAGCTTCTTAAGAATCTTAAGGCCAGCAATAAGAGCCTCGTATTCCGCTTCATTATTAGAACAGTCAAATGCAAGCTTGTAAGAACACACTCTCACATTGCTCGGAACTCTATCAGGAGCGGAAAATGGACTATGAATCCACACACCAAGCCCAGCACCATCGCTGCCCACTGCGCCATCAAAATCCATGGTCCAAAGACCATCTTCATCGTCCTCTAAATGCTGAAACTGTACCGGCTCTGTTTTTCCTGTTTGCTGCCCATTGTCTTCAGCTGATTGCTCCATAACAGCTTGTTTTTCTCTTCTTTCTTTTTGCAAAACTTCTCTAAATTCTCATTGATTTCTGGTATATCTTCTGCCTGAACTAATTGACTTTCTATATCATTAAAACTATCAGCAAGCAACACAAACGACTCTAAATCGGTATGTACATAATTCACAGGATGATTGATTGGCTTCTCTTTGCTAGTTATCATGTATTTCATCTTCTGCTCTCGATATAACTTTCTCATTTGACCGAAGACTGGAATTGTAGCATAAGATAAATCTAACTGAAGTGTACCTTTCAACTTTGCCCCCCAAGATCTTGCAAGGAGCATCCCGAACCGTGGAGGAATGTCGGCAACCACCACATCCATCAAAACATTCTTTGCTGGGATTTGATCTAAGCTTACCACCAAATCTTTGATGAGTCCTATACACTTTACCCGGCTGGAATCAAATGAATAAAAATCATGATACTCTCTTGTAATGTCTAATCCCAACTTTTCCATGATTGCCTTTGGCATCAAATTGTGCGAAGCACCCGAATCGAGCATAGCATTGTGCAATATATATTCATGCAACCTCAAACTGATGTAAAAAGGAGGAACATTACTGTCAGGGGACTCACCATTTAATGCAGGCCCAAAAATCAATTCCGACTGATCATCCTCAACATTTACTGTGTCAATCATTGGATCAAAGTTCAGAATTTTGGAGACTTGACTACGGTAGCTGCTGTTCTTCATGATTTCTGTCAAAGGAATAGATATTTTCAGTTTGGAAATTTCATTTTCCAAACTAAATGCTGAAACTTTCTCAACTTCTTTGACCGGAACTTCCTTCTTTTCAGCCTTGTCTTTCACTATGTTTGACTGATTTACCTTCTCTGCTGATGATACTTTACTAGCTGCGGGATCAATTGTTTCTTTTCCTCTTTTCTGTGGTATCGGTGAATCTGTCTTCGGTGCTGAAGCTTCTTTTCTTTTATGAATGGGATTTATGGGCACATCTCGATTTCTCAATGAATATTGTTTCTGCTGGGCAGTCAATGCATTCATATATCCTCTTTGGTATTCATCTGACTCTTCCTCTAAATCTGCATCATTTGTTAGGATGAAATCCTCATCTTTCTGAACAACTGAACTTTCTCCATATTCTTCATCCTCAGTGATATAGATAGGCAAATCATCGGGAGTGAAGAAATGATTTTGCTCACTTGATACATCATCATCATCATCGGAATCATGACTCACAAAATTCTGCAAAAGAGGGGTCTTAATCTGCTGTTGGGCTGCTGGCTCTTGAGCTCTTTATTCACGCTGTTTAATTCTGAATTGTGGCTACTGCTGGCCACGGAAATTTGGATTTCGAAACTGTGTTTCTGATTTGTCGAGATTCATTCTTTTTAAAACCTTTTCCAACTCACGAGCCAAGTGCTGTTCTGATATAGATGTGGAAGGCTCTTCCTTTATTGTCACTCTTTTCTCCGCTTTCAGCCGTGCTCTTTTATCATTCAGATTTGCCTCAACACTAACAGCGACCTTCTGCATATCTTCTAAAGTAGGTGGATCTCTATCACGAAGGGAATAAGCCATCTCCGGATCAAAGCCATTCGGGAATTTAAGGAGAGCAGACTTTTTAGACGGTCTCAAGTCATCTAGAATAGCATTATACACTGTATTGAATCTAATGATATAATCCTGAACAGACTCACCAGGATTACGTTTGAGGTTTGTATATTCTGAAGTAATCTGCAGCGGATCCTTTTTCATCTCCCATCGATCTAAAAACTGCCTCTGGAGTTCTGCCAATGTAGTGATGCTTCTTTGTGGCAAGGCTCTAAACCATTTTCTTACCTCTCCTCCAAAATTTTGCACAAAAAGCCTCATACTCACATTCTCTTCATCAATCTCGAAACGATCAAAGAAATCTGCCATATTGTCTACATGCTATTGTGCAGGAAGACTCTGTGGAGTGCCATCAAATGTTGGGATCTTGCTCTGATAGTCTGCGGGCATATCATTCAACTGCTGTGGTAACACAAGAGGTGCAAAACGAGCAGCCATAGCTCTTGGTGGATTGATGACAATCTGTTGTCGAGGAGACACAGGAGGACTAAGAGCAGTAGGTCTGCGAGATGTATTCAGTGGAGACGAAGGAGAAATTACTATTGATTGCTGATCAGAAAGCTCAGGCTGAACCGGAATGGTAGGGATAAAGGGAGGCTCAGTAGGGATCCGTGAACTCGATGCAATTTCAGATGGTTCAAGAATTTGTGAAGCAGATTCAGTGAATTCAGGAGTATTAGTATCCACAATAGAATTTTGCAACTGTCTATCCAGGTAATGTGAAACAAATCTATATTGCAAATCTTCAGTAAACAATGGATCTGGAACTAATCTTGACAATTCAGTTTCAGAAAAATTTACAAACAAGGATGTTTCAAATCGTGCATCAAAAGGGATTTCATCAACATATATGATTTTCACAGGACAGGATGCAGATCGGGTAAGCAATCTGGAACTCCCAAAACTCAATTGGCTTTCTCTTTCAGAACTTTCTTGACTTCCTTGTTTTCTAAGGGTCCTCGGAATCAAATTTGGATTTTCAAATATTGTTGGTGGATCAGGGTCAGGATTCGCCCTAGTATTCCTTCTTGAAGCCAGTGTATTGATCTTCTCGGGATAAATTTCAAGAAACACAGTCAATTATTTTCAGCCTTTCGACTTCTAGACTCAATCATCCAAAAGGTCTAGAACGAATAAGTATACTGGGGTGATTTACAAATCAAGTACTGCACACACGAGCTTACCGGAGATCGACTGAAGCAGCGTTTATCTACTTCCGCTTATGCATAACAAAAGCGTTTCGAAAGCTACCTGGCGTGACTTCAGACTCCGTCTAAGACTCATGGAACAAACACATCAACAAGAAAACCATTGAGATCTTCCCCAGTATGGTCGCCACTATGTTAGCACTCAAATCTACCTCGGGCTGAAATGAAGTAAAACTCAAGGCTACATCAAACCACGCTCAGCCTCGTAGCTAGCCCTACGAGGACAGGAGAGGGCTCTCTCCGTCAATCTCGAGAAAATGAACAATAGGATGCGAGATGACTTACAATAAGAACTGATTTTAGGCTAGTAAAGAGATAGGTATGTTTGTTTTTTGGTTTTTGGGTTTTCGCTGGAGAAATGGGAAAACAAAATTTTGGGTCCGGGGATAAGGTCAGACCTTTGCAGAGTTCAAGCTGGGGCGAGGTAGGTGATGATCTTGATGCTTTAAATTGGATATATGGATAGATTAGACCGACGAGGAGCTGAAGAGGGCAAAGAAGAACTTGGATCCTCTCCAAACAGTTGAAAACATATAGAACTAACTGAATTCAAAGGCCAAGCACTGTAAACAATGGATTCAACCTTATTTCACTCATTCAACTTAGTTCAGAAGCATAATGAAAGGATGGCATACATTAAACATGAAGAAACTAACAGTAAACAAAGAAGAAACACCATCAAGAACAGAACACCACAAGGATCCCAACAAGTGCCGCAAAACCCCTGATCTTTCCTTAGCCAAAATATGAAAAATATGTACAATGGTATCAAAAGTATCCCAAGAGTCCAACCTCTCCAACCTCTGAAAATGATTGAGAAATTACAATATATAGATCACTCTAACACCTTTCCCCACCTCTAGGGGTCGAATTCCCTCTTCGGGGATCAGTTTCAACCAATTCTAATCATGGAACTACAATCTAGGCAGCTAACAACTTGCCTCTAAAAGAGTGGAAACTGATCCATTACATGATTTTTTACTCATTTGAGAGTGAATCTTCTAGAAGAGATAACAATAAGCCAAAGTTACATGTCCAACATGAATTTACATCATAAAAACCCAAAAATTCTATCCACAAGAAAAACTGGTCCATACTAGGCGAAAAACTGAGCTGGCAGCTGAAAATTCAGGAAAAATTTCAAGTGGGTCGCTCCTGAGCCGAGTGGGTTGCTCATGTTCCAGGCTGAATTTGAGGTACTTCCCGGCATCCAAATTGAGCTCATGATAGCTCGTTGGAAAGCCCTGGATGTCTACTTTCCAACCCAAGTGGCATTTCTGAATTTGGAGTTCATTTGACCCTCCAAAACCGCATTCGCCCAGAGGTACTCCCTGTTGGTGCAAAAGGTGGCAGCAAGGTGGTTTTCATGGTGTTTTTGAGATTTTTGACCATCCAGATTTTGATGAAATGCTAAGTTGACTTCAGAGGATGCATTATTAACCATGAAAAATCCAAAAATGTAAAAAATTCCTCCAGCAAGTGTCCCAAAAAAAAGTGAGCGCATGAGCGCGCGACCCACCTAACTGCAAAACCTGTTTTTTTACCCAAAAATTTGAAAATGACAAAATTTTCTCCGAATTTGCCCAAATTCGGAGCGGAGGTCCTCCATCATGTGTCCTGCCCATTCAATGAAGCCTCGGCCAAAATCAGAAGTGGATTAGGCCTTTTCTTCCGTCTAAGTGCCTTGCGCAACCTCCTCTTCATGATCTTCATTCTCGCTTTGCACACATGCATGCGAGCCCAATAATGGCCTTTCATGTGGCGAAGCATGTCTTTGTCTCGATTGGCCTTCGCCAACAACTTCTCCAGATGGATATTCACACACGTGAGTACAATATCTCTGTCAGTCGGTGTCATGTCACCGGGTCTCTTTCGATTCCACTATCTGTCCTCACGGATTTGGCGCACCTCATAAAATGTGAGCTCATCCTCAAGCTGTTTGTTGCGCTGCTCCAAATAGTTAATCACCCACTGAGCCTTCTGCAATTGATCTTTCAGCTTGTCATTCTCGGCCCTCTGCTCCTGGATGACTTCCCTCAGTTTCGAGCTAGGAGAGCTCGCATCAACATCAATGACTGTGAAATCTGTGTCCCGGCCTCCTGATGGGCCCTCATCATGCATGGGCCTCTTTCCCCTGTCCTGTACCTGTACCTGCACTGAAGAAGAAGGCGAGACCCCTTCCACATCATGTGGAGATAATACTCGCTCTGCTGATGAAGTCGGCAAGACCCCTTCCACCTCACGTGGAGATAATACTCGCCGTGTCGCTGCAAATAAGGCCCTGTGGCCTCGCTGATATGTCTAAACCAAAGGAGTGTTGATATGCTCAACCTCAAGTATGTCCGGCTGGTGTGAAGGCTCTCCTGCATCATGAACTGTCTCGAGAAGCGGTTGTGGAACTCTGAAAAAGTCTCTAGAAATGAAATCCTCCCATGTGATGCCCTGCTCTACCAACTAATGTGACACCATGATCTGGATCAAAGCGAAATGATATATACTCCTGTACTACTGCACTGGGCTCGTCTTCTTCTGCACAAACATCACCATCCTCTCTATGTTGCGGTATATGAAATACGGGATATTCATCATACGTACCCTTGTGAAGTGCATCAACAAACGAATATGGTACGCGAAAAGACGAGCATACTTGCCCTCACAACTAAAATACTGAATGATGAGCTTCATCAGCGGTGCATACTCATCTCTCAAGAATCTGAATGGAAAAACTCTGCTCAAGTAACCCATATATCCAGTTTTAATATATGGCTCATAGTGAAATTTCTCTAAATGCTGACCCTTGTTCCATTCCTCGCCCATGTTTGGTATACCAGTGGCTGAGCAATAGTCAAGGCTGACACAATGAAATCAACGCCGGCAAGACTTACCCGGCCATCCCGTAAATGTAGAACAAACAGACGGGCCAATTCACGATGAGGCCGGGTTTGTGCAACCATCTCACAAAATCTGAAACATGACAAATATCGAAAACAATCCATAGCTAATGGACATGCCTGCAACCGAGCCAAAGAAGTAGGCTCCTCTCTGCGATGATTACCACTTCTGTGATCTCTGTGAGACCCCCGTGGCACATTACCTTCAGTCACCGAATCACTGCCTGACCCTAGCTCATATTCTAACTCTGTCTCCGACATGGCTCTGACCAAGCTATTGGCACTATGAATACTGATATGAAAGAAGTGCAAACAAAGTTATGATGTGTGTTTCAACACCCAACAAATACTCCCACCGTCAAAACACCATAAGGAAACAAACCATGATAATATCTCTATTTTAAATAGATTGGAAAAGAGGCACAATCTCTGTTTTAAATGCAAGTGAAACTTTGACCAAAGGGAGCAGGCAACCTTCAGAATATTGAACAAATCTTGTCAAAGGGAGCATGGCATCATATGAATGTGTTTGTCTATGAGCAATTACAACAGAGTTATAAGTGTCAATAGGAAATGAAACAGAGCTATGAGAGTGTTTTTATCATTGGGCAGTGAGACACAATACACCATAGTCACCATGGAACGAAAGTCTTAAACATGGTAAAGTAATAGCAATGGTCACAATGGTATAATGGGTATGAGAATAATATGGTTTTGATAATATATGCAAGGCTGGATATATCACTGACATAAAATAGGAGACAAACTCATGCAACCATCTATATTCATTTTAAAACCCTGAAAACGATATTGCCATGACTGTGGGGTTTAAATCCTCCATTTGAAGTGTTTGAAATCATCAATGATGCCACCAACGCATTTAAAAACATTGAGCAATTGTTAAAAACCTGTTTGAAGGCCGTTGGGGGCGATCCCAAACAAGACTGGGCGCTCAAAACGATTTTTCGGACCTCTGTTGACGTGTGGGTCGCTCGCCTCTGCGTGGGTCGCTCGGCCCAGGTGGGTCGCTCACCTTGTAATTTCACACTGCGGAAATAACCCAGGTGGGTCGCTCTGCCCAGATGGGTCGCTCGCGCCCAGGTGGGTCGCTCGAGCTCCAAGACCCTGTCCACGCTATTTCAAAACTGTGAAATCGGCCCTCCAACTCCAAATCTCGACTTGAGTGCTGTAGATTGGTGCAAATGAAATTGGTTTGGCTTTTATATATGATGCAAATATCTTCCACAATCAGATTTGATTCAAATCTAATTGAAAACCCATATTACAATGTTTTTGTAATTTCACATTTGGCTTTTTAAATACAATCTTCTTTTGGCTTTTCTGAGCTCGATTTTGATGATTTTGCTGTCTTCTTGCAGGGATATGGCTATTTAGCTAAGGAAAAGACCAGGGGTCTGCTTTTGACATTTTCTTCTTGGTGGAATAAGTACAATTTATTACAACAATAATAATAAACAATTTCTAGTTCCAAAACAGAGTTTTGGACTAGAAATGTTTTTTTTTTTTTAAATGCTGATGATAATAAAACAAAAAATCACAATATGCGGAACCTTCCTCACCCTGCAGGCTTTATGACTGGTATACAAATGACTCAAAAACCCTAGACACTAGGACCAAAGACACTGATTGAAATTTTCAATGACCATATATGAAATGACAATGACTTCAAGTGATTTTTTGAGGAAATTTTTAAAATAACACTGCAGGTGTAAACATGAGGAAACATAAGACAACAGACCCCTTCGTCAGTCCATGGCATGCTCCTAGTGAAATGCAACGAAGTGGAACAAGCGAGACACCTAAAAATGAATATGCAAAAGACGAAATGATCACTGACGGAGGGCTGTAAGGGCCGACTCTAACAGATCCAAAGTCTCTCTTCCCCTGTTTAATTTCCTACTCCATATTGGCAGCATATTGGTATGTTTCACCAAGAGAGGAGATGTTTAGGAACTCAATTTCCTCCTGAATGTATATATGTGAACAACTATTGTACATAAGCACAAAAATTCTCTCTGAATATTTAATACCCAACATTGTGTGTAGGGTATCCAATATATTTGTTAGCTCATCCACATCTTAATCCCTTTGTTGCCATAGTGTATTCCATTGTATGTACTTGTCATCATAGCTCCCCACAAGGTAATTTTGTTCCTTGATGGCATCTTGGAAATAATTCCAAGTAGGTGCGGCTGAGAATAGTGACAGTTTTCTCTTGTCCAATTGTTCGTAGTAGGTTTCCCACTAGTCTTTGAGATGGGGGGCGACATCGAGGAGCACAAAAGAAATATTTTCCATATTGGAAAAATCGTGAACCAAAAAAATTCTTTCCAATAGATTTAATCATATATCTTCGGAATCTGCATCTATTTGGCCTTAAAATATGGGAATTTAAAATTTGACATGTACCTTGAAGGGAGTGGTGCCTCCAGAGTGACTGTCATATAAATATGCGTCGTCTGTGGGCATCCATTGAAGGATATGGGAAAATTCGTACATCATCGCATTCCTCTGTCACTTGAGGGCTTCTTCAAACAATATTTTGAAATTATCTCCTATTCCCTAGTCTTTCTTTTCTTCCACCATGTGAGGCGATCAGGTTTTGCGAGGTTGGTTTTGCAAAGGTTGAACTAGTTTGAACCCTAAGTCCTTATACCTTGACATCATTGGGTACATGCAAAGAAAAACAAAAAAAGATTAGAACACTCTCATACCACTGGTTTGAACTTCAACATGAACACAACATAATATACATGTAACCATGAATACAAATATGCAAAATAAATAACATTTCATTTCATTAATAACATAATTGAAATATGTTTACAGAAAAAATGGAAATAAACTAGCTCGGCCGATGTTAGCTTGTCTCTGAGAAGAGATGTGGAGGATACCTGCCTTTAAATAGTGTTACAATGACCTTGAAGGGCCTTTTTATTTTTTAACAAGAGAAAATCATAAACAACCAAAACCCTAACACCATGAGATGGAATACCAAGAGTTTGTCGGGCTCATTGGGGTTAGTTGGGCAGTCAACTTCTGAGAGTCGTAATTTGGTCATATTATCTCTGTTTGGCGCGTATGATACCTCGTTGGAAACATATCTCTGAGTACTACAGGATTTTATATAGGCCCCTACCTACAAAGTTGGACCTGCTGCAGACCTTAGGAAAATTTCATTTAGGCGGTCAAACTACTCTGAAAGGTCATGACCCGAAAAACTGCTAAAATAACTAATGCTACTATAAACAAGGAAATTGATGAAAGCAACTGGAGGTCTACATGGAATATATGGGTGGCCATCAATAACCACTTGGATCATATATATTTTGGGTGCGACCACGACATAACCGGAAGCATTACTTCATCCAACCACAGTGGCTACCAAGAAGGAGTGATATAGGGCTTTTGTCCTTCATTAATTCTCTGGGACGATGCACCGTAAGCCATTGAGCACTGTGATTGGGAAAATTGAACCAAATAGTTTCCCTCCCAAGCTCACCAAGACAGAAAAATATGACCGGGGTGCCTCCTTTCCAAAACCAATAATTATTCTCATGCTAAAGAACCAAATGGATAACAAAGAGGAGCTACAAAGACCCATTGTAGTTACCCGGAGAGTGGCCAGTTTTGCCTAGTCCGAAAAGGGAATTGGAATGTAGAATTGGATCCTCTAAATAGCCAAAGGCAAGAGGCCTCTGAATTCCCCATGACAAATGTATTACTAAGCCCAATGTTTTGGTAGATGAAAAGAGAAATATTCCAAATTTCGGCATAGTCGTTGGCTGCCATAGTATCACAAATAAGAGTGAAAATGTAGCATACATACACCATGGATCAACCGAGAGCCGAAAACAGGTTAGTAGTCTCCATGAAAATAGTAATATGTATACTCCCTTCCCACACCATGGGCATTAATCCTTCTCAAATCACGCCAAGGACGGATGACCATGTAATGACCAAATGTCATCATAATCTGAAGCTTGATGTACTAACTCGCAATGGTGGAGCGGGTTTGTGGCATGTTGATATTAAATTCACACTCAAACTCAGTGGCTATGTGTTGAGGTTGGTTGAAAGCTTTGACAAATTACTACTCATGGATCCATTAGCGAAAATAAAACATGTTGGAAAGAATATGTTCTTTTGACAATCAGTCCAGTAAAACACGAATGACCTATAAGTTCTCTGAAAGTTGAACTGTATCAGACGATCAGTGGTTCTTGGAAGCTACCCACACTAAATAAAGTACTGAACTTAATTTTCTAAAGTGCTAAATCTATGTGAGATTTTTGAAACAACAATTGGATTCAGAAAGTATAGAAAAGCAGAAAACAATAATCACTCTCCACCCTCCATCATTTCTACCTTTTTAGAGTGCGAATTTTTTTATGGAGAAGGTAAATATTTTATTGTTGCAAAATACATGTTTTTTAAGCTATGGAGTAGCCTCCTCCATGTTGAAAAATTTAAATCCATCTGAAAACCACGTGCAGAAGAATGTAAAACAAGTACAACAGGGGCAGAATGAAGAGTGCACTCCATCTCAGGTTTAATGAAGCCTACAATATTTTTTTGTTGTTCTGTAGCAACAACTGCTTTTGCATTAAAGGATTTGTCGTTGAACAAACTATGCAACATGAGTTTTAAAACAGTCTAAACGCGCTTTCAAAGCCGTCACCAATCACTGAAGGAATGAATTGAATTTACGCAGCAGTGTTGTAAACTTTTGAACTAGGCCACGACTGCAGCTGGTCCCACATGCCAACTCACCACAATTGGCCAATAGAATTGTTTCGCGTTCAGTTTTTCCCTGACGTCATTATCACCTTTTGTTATGCGAATTTGTTATAAACTCCGGCTCATAAAGTCTTTGAAATCCAGGCGGGTCCTACCACCAGCCAATCGGATTGCATTCCCGTTGAAAATGGCTTGGGTCATGTCACAGCATTTTGTAACGCGAATTTGATTACAATTTTGTTTATTGAAATTTGAGGTCTGATTTCATTAGTGCACAAGCATTGGTTTAAGGTTTATGCAAATTGTATGTTATAAGGTTCAAACCTTATAATATAGGTTTGTTTGTTGTTTTTTTTCATGTTATAAAACGTCGTGCAACAAAGGTTTTAGACCTTGGTTCCAATATATATATAAAACGATTGTAATATATATATATATATATACATATATATATACACACATTTTCCATAAGTCTATTTTTTATATATTGCGCCATATAAATGTAAAAGCCCAAAAGGCTTATAATGTGTGTGTGTATTGTTTTAATACACAATGCGAGCCCGAAGGATTATTTTTTTTTGTAAGAAAAATACGGAGTTTCACTCACTGTATGTGTGCCCAAAGGCAAGCAAAGGAAGCACAGTTTTTCAACAATCCATTTTTCTAATCCCTCTAACAGGGGAAGACATCAGTTTGTAATAGGATTGTTTTATGTTTAATGAAAAGCATTTTTATGCCATCTCTGTCTATTAACAAACAATTTTTTTGTTTCTTAGTGTTAAAAGAGGGGAATTTCTATTCTCCAGTGTGTTTGGAATATTCAAAAATTCCAACCTGGTATCAAAGCTAGTCGAGGTTCTATGAAGGATTGTCAAAGAAGCTAAAGGAAGGAGTTTGTTGCAGCAGTTCTCTAGAAGAGTGAAGGCTCAGAAAAAGTCTAAGGTATTTCTCAAAAACAGAGTTTTGTTTTGTTGTAAAAGAGTGCAGTCCAGAGAAGTTTTTTTTTCAAGACAGAAATTGTCTCTTAGACAGAGAGACAGTTTATTTAAAAACACAATCAAGTTATTTGAACATAGTTTAGAGTGCTAGCAATGGCAGGAGCCAGCACAAGCATGAGTATTAGAAATACTCAGCTCCCATAGTTCAATGGGAAGAACTATGATTATTGGGAAATCACCATGAGAGACCTATTTACCTCTCAAGAGTTATGGGAGCTTGTTGAAGATGGTTTTGAAGAACCATCAGATGAAAATGCCTTTAATGCCTTGACATTAGCAAAGAAGTATTTGTTGAAGAGAAATAGGAAGAAGAACTCAAAATCCCTCTTCTATCTCTATCAAGCAGTGCATGAGAGTGTGTTTGCAAGGATAACAGTAGTTAAGAAGTCCAAGGATGCATGGGATACCCTGCAAATTTCCTATCAAGGTATGGAGAAGGTAAAGACAACAAAACTACAATTGCTGAGGAGAGATTTTGAAACTCTCTGTATGAAAGAGTCTAATAACATAGATTCATTCTTCACACATGTGATTGAATTGGTTACCCAAATAAGGTCTCATGGAGAGACACTTGAAGAAAGAAGGATTGTGGAGAAAGTATTGAGGAGCTTAATCTCAAGGTTTGATGTTATAGTCACAACCATTGAAGAGACAAAGGATCTCACAACTTTACAGTTGATGAGCTTCATGAATCACTGATGACTCATGAACAAAGATTGGGTAGAAATGCAAACTCATCTTTGGAGCATGCCTTCAAGACCCAAATGTCCTTTGGAAGAGAAAAAGGTCAAGGCAGAGGAAACAACAGAGGAAAAGGTAGAGGCAAAAGCCAGAATAGAGGAAAAATAAATAGCCTTACAAATACTCAAGGAAGGGACAGCAATCAAAATTAGAACCAAGGCCAAGGCAAGAACCAGCAAGGTGGAAAAAATCAAGCACATGGACAAAGGTATGAAAAATCCCAAGTCCAATGTCATTATTGTAAGAAGCATGGGCATTATGCCAATGAATATAGGAATAAACAGAGTGACATAGGTAATAGACCCAGTGCAAATTTTACAAAATAAAATATTGGTTAAGATAATTTGTTTTTAGCATGTAATATGGTTGAAGAAGAGAAGAATGAGGATATATGGTTTCTAGATTTAGGATGTAGTAACCATATGACTGGAAACATTGCCATGTTTTCCATGTTAGATGAAAATGTAAAGTCTCAAGTTACATTGGGGACAGATAGTAAGGTCTCTATCATGGGAAAAGGCAGAGTAGGTGTCTTGACAAAAAAAGGAGAAAAGAAGAGCATATTTGATGTATATTATGTACCATATATGACATGTAATTTGTTAAGCATTGAATAGCTCATACAAAAGAGCTACAATGTTTTCTTTGAAGATGATGTATGCACCTTCATGGATAAACCATCAAGAAAACAATGTATTTCACAAGTGAAGATGAAAAGGAATAGAATGTTTCCTCTCAAGATGAGAGCGGATTTAAAGAAAGGAGATGAAATGGCAGCAGTGACACAAGAGACATTACAAAAAGAAGAAAAAGATGAAAATTGGTTATGGCACTTGAGATTTGGACATCTCAACTTTGGAGGACCGAATTTGTTGCGTAGGAAAGGAATGGTAAAGGGATTACCATTGACTGAGAAATCGGACAGCCTTTGTGGAGGCTACATCTTGGGCAAACAACACAAAAAAAGCTTTCCATCAGGAAAGAGCATAAGGGCAAAGGCACCCTTAGAAATTGTCCGTTCATATTTGTGTGTACCAATGCAAACACCATCACTAGCAAGAAGCCACTATATGTTGACTTTTATTGATGATTACACAAGGAAAACTTGGGTTTATTTCTTGAAATATAAAAGTGAAGTGTTTGAAAAATTATGCCACTTTAAGGAACTTGTTGAGAACCAAAGTGGGCAGCACATAAAAGTTTTAAGAACTGATAGAGGAGGTGAGTATATCTCAAAATAATTTCTGCATTTTTGCAGAGAAAATGGCATACACAAGCAATTTACAGCAAGGTACACACCGCAAAAAAATGGAGTTGCTGAAAGGAAAAATAGAACAATCATGGACATGGTAAGAAGTATGCTGAAGGCAAAACATTTGCCAAATGGTTATTGGGATGAAGTTGTAGATTATGCAGCATACATCTTGAATAGATGCCCAACCAAAGTAATAATTAACAGAGTTCCTGAAGAAGCACGGAGTGGAATAAAACAAGGTGTCACCCACATGAGAGCTTTTGGTTGTGTGGCTTATGCACACATTCCATATTAGCTAAGGAAGAAGTTGGATATCAAGGGGGAGAAGTGCATTTTTATTGGATACAGTGAAGAATCCAAGGCATATAGATTGTATAACCCATCCACCAAGAAATTTGTTAGAAGTAGAGAGGTTTAGTTCATTTAGGAAGAAGCTTGGGATGGAAACATTGAGAAAACAGTCAATGTGAAGTGTTGTTTATCTCAGGATTGTAATGAGGATGATATGGCTGAAATACACCCGTCATTAGCAGCACCACCTTCACCAACACAAGGATATCAAGGGACACCACAAGCAGGAATGAAGACACCCTTGAGAAGTAATGATAGTGCTTCTTCAAGCACACCACAAGGAGCAGTTTTGAGTGCTTCTTCAAGCACAAGTACACCAAATGAAAGAGGAACCAAATTCAGAAATTTGAATGATATTTATGAGCAAGAGGTAGTAAATGAAGGTATGAACTCTTTATTTGCATTGTATTTTCATGTAGATGATCCTATTCATTTTGAAGAAGCTATAAAAAAAAAAAATGGATAGATGCTATGGACGAAGAAATGAATGCAATAGAAAAAAATAAAACATGGGAATTGGTTGATCTCCCAAAAGGTAAAAAATTCATTGGAGCCAAATGGGTCTACAAGACCAAAAGCAATGCTGAAGGTAAGATTGAAAGACACAAGGCCAAATTTGTTGTCAAAGGCTACAAGCAGTAACATGGAAGAGATTATGAAGAAAATTTTGCACCGGTTGCAAGAATGGAAACAGTCACAGCAGTGTTGTCCATAGCAGCAGAACACAAGTGGAAGGTTTACCAAATGGATGTGAAATCAGCATTCCCAAATGGAGTATTGATGGAAGAGGTTTATGTTAAACAACCTCTAGGCTATGAGAAAAAGCGCCAAGAGCACCAAGAGCATGGTAGAGTAGGATAGATGCCTATCTACTAGAAAATGGGTTTGAAAAATGTGAAGGAGAACCCACATTATATATCAAGGAGAAATATGGTAAGATGTTGATTGTGGTTTTATATGTTGATGATGTTATCTTTACAGGTAATGATGTTCTTTATGGGCTGAAACAAGCACCAAGAGCATGGTAGAGTAGGATAGATGCCTATCTACTAGAAAATGGGTTTGAAAAATGTGAAGGAGAACTCACATTATATATCAAGGAGAAATATGGTAAGATGTTGATTGTGGTTTTATATGTTGATGATGTGATCTTTACAGGTAATGATGCTTACCTCATTGAGAACTTTAAATCAGTCATGAAGGATGAATTTGAGATGACTGATATGGAATTGTTGAAATACTTCTTAGGAATAGAAGTAGAGCGAAATGAAAATAAAAATTTTATTTTTCAATCTAAATATGTGAATGAAGTTTTGGAAATATTTAACATGCAGAATTGCAAGGAAGCAATTACTCCCACAGTGATGGGATTGAAACTCAGCAAAGAGAACAACAACAAGGATTTTGATCCTAGTTTGTACAACAGCATAGTTGGCAGCCTCATGTATTTGACTGCAACTAGGCCTGATATTATGCATGTTGTGAGCTTAATTTCCAAATTTATGGAAAGGCCAAAGGAGGCACATTAGCAAGTAGTAAAAATAATTCTGAGGCATGTGAAAGGAACAAAAAGGTATGGAATTTTATGTACTACTTCATAAAATTCTGAATTGACTAGATATATTGACAGTGATTGGGCTCGAAGTATAAATGACTAGAAAAACACCTTTGGTTATGTTTTTCATATGGGTTCAGTGGTCATTTCATGGGCTTCTAAAAAATAGCCAATTGTGGCATTGTCTACAGCAGAAGCAGAGTATGTGGCAGCTACAGCAGCAACATGTCAAGTAGTTTGGATGAGAAGAATGTTGAGGAGTTTATGTCAAGAACAGGTAAAAGACACAGTGATTTATTGTGACAATAGCTCAGTTATATCATTGTCAAAGAATTATGTATTTCACAAAAGAACTAAACACATAGATGCTAAGTTTCACTACATCAGGGGGCTAGTGAACAATAGAGAAATAATTTTGAAACATTACACAACATAAGAGTAGTTTACAAACATACTAACAAAACCATCGGGTCAAAAGAGTTTTGAATATTTGAGGAAATGCATGGGTATGACAGATAACCCAGCAGCTGTATTTAAGGGGGAGTGCTGAAAATATTAAATCCATCTGTAAACCCCATGCAGAACAATGGAAAACAAGTACAACAGGGGTAGAATGAAGAGTGCACTCCATCTCAGGTTTAATGAAGCCTGCAATTCCTTTTTGTTGTTTTGTGGCAACAACCTCTTTTGCATTAAAGGATTCGTGGCTGAACAAACCATGCAACAGGAGTTTGAAAACACTCTAAATGGGCTTTCAAAGCCCTTTCCAACCACCGAAGGAATGAATTGAATTTACAAGGCAGTGTTTTAAACTTTTGAACTAGGCCACGACAGCAGCCGGTCCCACATGTCAACTCACCACAGTCGACCAATCACGTTGTTTCACGTTCATTTTTGCCCTAACGCCATTATCACTTTTTGTTATGCGAATTTGTTATAAATTCTGGCTCATAAACTCTTTGAAATCCGGGTGGGTCCTACCATCAGCCAATCGGATTGCATTCGCGTTGAAAATGGCTTGGGTGATGTCACAACATTTTGTAACACGAATTTGATTACAATTTGGTTTATTGAAGTTTGAGGTCCGAGTTCATTAGTGCACAACAATTGATTTAAAGCTTATGCGGATTGTATGTTATAAGGTTCAAACTTTATAATATAAGTTTGTTTGTTGTTTTGTTTTATGTTATAAAACGTCGCGCCACAAAGGTTTTAGATCTTGGCTTAAATGTATATATATATATATATATATATATATATAAAAGTTTATAATATATATATACATTTTCCATAAGTCTATTTTTTATATATCACGCCATATAAATGTAAAAGCCCAAAATACTTATAAAGTATGCGTGACCCGGAAGGCTTATTTTTTTTTAAAGAAAAAGACAGAGTTTCACTCACTGTATGTGTGTCCAAAGGCAAGCAAAGGAAGCACAGTTTTGTAGCAGTGCATTTTTGTAATCCATCTGACAGAGGAAGACATCAATTTGTAATAGGATCGTTTTATGTTTAATAAAAAACATTTTTATGCCATCTTTTTTATGAGCAAACAATTTTTTTTGTTACTGTGTTAAAAGAGGAGAATTTCTATTCTCTAATGTGTTCGGAATATTCAGAAATTCCAACACTCCATTCCTACATCACCGCGCACCTTGATTTCTTTTGGGGCTCGACAGCCTGTAGCGAAATGTTAGTTTTTGAGAAACAGCGGGATCAGAAAAGACGAACCAACTTTACTTTCCTGGTTTATAATTTTTCGGGAGACCGCGTTTCTGCATGTGTTGTGCTTTTTAGGTAGAAGACAAATGCTTGCGCAAATTGTTGTTATATATAGAGAGGTGGGGAGGACATATACGGAGTAGAAAGGAAATTAGGTTGCCTGCCTTTTGCGACAAGGTAGGGTTTCTACGGAATAGACCTATCATTGTTATAACCCATAGAACTTAGACTGTTATATGCACCACTGCGTTGAATTGTAAATTTCAGGTGGAAATATGAAGATAGGAGGAGAGCCATTTGTGGTGAGGCAAGTGTGGTCGGTCATGAGCTCTGTGCTCAAAGAGAGATCAAATACTGTCAAGGGAAAAGTAGCCCACACAATGAAGACCAAGATTGCTGTTCCGGGACTCATCAAGAACAAGAAGCTGTTCGGTGCAATTTCTAACAAAATGAATTCTCTGTTTGGACTTGAGGGGAGCGAAGGGCAATATTCCAGTGACAACAATAGGTCATTGACGATGTATTATGCTTCGACGCCCGTGGATGAGATGCCTTGTGAAGCTCTTCAGCAGTGCGAGCAGGAATTGGAGCATCTATCCCACGCAATTTTTCAGTCGGAGATCGCGCCCTCTGATAACCCTAAAAGTTGTGTTTCAGTTACCGAGAGTCCGCAAAAGTGTACGCTCTTGGTTGAGGACGAGATCGACATTTTCTCCGAGGATTTCATTAGAAGGTTTCGCAGCCAAATGCTTTTGCAGAAACAAAACTCTTTCCAACGATATCGGGAGATGTTAGACCGAAGCGTGTGAGCGTTATTGGTCTTGCGTGGACATGGGGTATTTAAAGTTGCAGAAGACAATGCTCAGAAGATCAAGGGAAATTATTTCGTCAGCTGGCCAAGATTTCATTACCCTGTGATGTGATGAACGTACTGAACTTGAAGAAAAGCATTCAGGACTGAAGACTTGATCTGGTTTCACCGTTTTTTCTTGTTCGGTTAATTTTGTTTTTAATATGGAGAGCCATTCAGGGATTATTGTTTATTTACCGGTTCTGTCATTGAACCAGTGGATGTTGTATATTCGTCATTTTGAGCTGAATAAATAAATTCTCGGTGACTTGGGCAAATTTGACGCTAATTCCGTTATTGATTCTGTGATACAATAATAACTTGTGTATTTTATTCTGTTTAAGGCAAACATTTTTACTGGGTTGTCCTCTACATTCTTTTTCAACTGAACGAAATACTACCTTTATTCTTAACTGTTTAGGGAAAAAAATTATTACTACTTTTGTCTATTTGTTTTCAACGGAACCTTTATTTTATTTAGGGCAAAAAATATATTATTAGTTTTGTTTTAAGAAATCTTCTCTAACAACTTCAAATACATAATTTTATTTAGGATTTATAATAATATTTGTAATAATATCTATGGTTTTTAAATCTTTTATTTAAAAATTTTGATGTAAAATTTTGATTTCTGTTATTTAAATAAATTTTTTGACTTGTATATAGATTTATTACCTTAAAAAATTTTAAAGAAAAAATTTATCTATTAAACTTATGATTTCAATAAATTTTTATTAAAATTTTAAAAAATATATAAAAAAAACTCACCAAAAAAATTCCAAAAATCCCACTAAAAATAAAAACAAATGGTTAAAAGACATCGGCAAAACTGTTTTGCCCACCAGTATTATTTTTTTTCAAAATAGTTTTAATATAACTGTAAAAAGAAACTCCGCTTTTGAAGTAACATGTCAGTAAGACTAACTTAAATATATGTTTTAAGGAATAGATTTAGTGGTTAGGAATAATAAATATATGTTATATGGAATAGCTTTGAGTGGTTATAATTAATAATTAATTTAGATTTAAATTTCTCAACTAGTTTAGGTTCACATGTTATATATATATATATATATATAATTAATTTCAGTAAATTAAAACTTATTGCAATAACTTATAATGTGTCTTATTTAAATGTGTCATTACAAACAAGTCGATATTATACTATTCATATGTTTATATGAAGCATACAGTTTCAAAAAATAATCAATACCTTAAAAAAAATTAACCAACAACACTAAACAAGTTCACCTATCACATTCATATAAAACCTTAAAAGAATTATATGTGTATTGCATTCGTATTATAGTATTTTTCATTTAAATTAAATTAATATACAAGATACAAATTTTCCAAACCTCAAATTAAGTATCTTTTTTCTGCCATTCGTTATAGTTTCCTTATAATCTTTTTACAAGTAGTTTTTTGTAAAAGAAGATTTAGAAAAATATATATCGTTTTTTAGAAAATCATGAAATGAAATTTAGGCCATAAAATTCGTGTAAAATTACCTAAAGCAACCCTAAAATAAATTTCTAACTCAAAATTATGTTATTAAAATTTGTGTTTATAAACTAAACGAAATTATAAAAGAATAAGAAATTTAAATATATTTTATAGGAGAGATGTGTAAATATATATGTGTTAAATTTGGAGTTGGCATGTGTCATATATATATATATATCTTTTAGTTTGTTTAATTAATATTATTATAAAACATGAATAATTTCTTTTTCTGTAGCAATATTAAGGAGAAGTGGTAAAAATATTTCAATTCCTATATAATAAAACAACAAAAATGAATATATGTATATGGTTTTCTTAATTAAAAATATAATAAAACATCAATAGTCTCACTATTAATGTTCATACTAAAGAGAAGTGGAAAAAATATTAGATTTCCATATGAAATTAAAAGTTAAAAAATACATTCCCCAATCAGAGTGTGTACTAGAGCAGCGACACATTCATTTTAATTAATGGGAATGCCTCGAAGGGCAGACCCACCAACTTCGACATGCGTGGCAAGGCTTCCAGGTCCACATTAGCATCGAGGGTGGAAACATGGACAACTATTTGAAGCTTAGAAATTTGTTGTTTTGCATGCAATCCATCGGTGGTGAGACATTGGTCTTGGCTCAAAGGAAGGTGGGAAACTGTGGTAGCTGTTATGGAGAAAGGTGGGCACAAGTGTGCCTTCATTAATCCTTGGTGTTGGTAATATGGTGTGTAGTCCATTACTTCTCCTCTGTCTCCATGAAGGGAGTCTTCTGAGTAACAATTTTGGGTTGGCCTAGGTCACAATCAGGGGTAACAATTTTGGGTTGGCTGCAACTAGTCTACACAATGCATGTGGTTGTCTATGATTTCGTTAGTTAGGAGGTTTCAGTTATGTTTGGTGTCTTGCTATCCTGAGGGGGGTTAATCCAGAGCATCCTTGTAGTAATAGAACTCATATCTTTGTATATGTCTCGGGTCAATCTAACACAACTCTGGGATAGTCTTCTGAAGTTTGAGACGTCTAGTTGTGGGAATTTTGTGTGGAGTCTGGATGGGTTAGTCTTGTGTCCTCCCGGTGGGAGAAAACCTTTGGACCCTCCCCAGCAAGTCGCCTTGTGTCGAGTCAGCTCGTCAATAATGCAGGTCATAGTAGTCACCAACCGCATAGCGTTTATATTTACATTTCCACATTGGTGTTTCTTTACTAGTCTCGGGGTAAGATAATGAAACCCCTATCGGTATTGGGGAGCACGGATAAATATTTTGGTGAAGAAAGGCAGGCCGACACGATCCATGTTCTAGTTTTACACTTGTATGTTGGTCTCTGGACGGGTGGGTAGACAAGTAACAGGGCCCAAGAGTCATTATTTAATGGGCTTGGTCTGCCTATGAGCACTCGGTCATCTATCATACCCCCAGGACTTAAGATTAAAACCATGGCTCGCACAATGGCTCAATCCCAAAGCCTTGGCCCAAGGGGTCGTGACAGGAAGAACAGAAGAAAGAAGGTTGTGGTACAATCTAGTTCACCTAGCTACAAACCTAGAGGTAGAAACCCTGTTGTGCACATCATTACTGATGCTGCGAAAAAATAGTAGAGGAAATTAGAAAAACGATTTAGGAATGAGAGGTGGATCTGAACTACCAAGTAAGATCAATAGAAATTGATGTGGAGGATTGGCGTATCTTGGTGCCTGATCCTGGGCACACCCGACACTGTGTAACACAGTTTAGACACACCTTTTTTTTGTATTGGTCGATGAAGGGTATTGTGGGAAAGGCCATGGAACACATAGCTATGAGCATGGCCATTGTAGTGCATGAATTCCTGAATTACAAGCAAGATTCCAGAAGCTCCAATTCCAAATGCAAAAGCAGGATGGGTGCCTCTGGTGCATTGAAAACCACTTTCCATGCATTCTTTCTCCAACAAAACTCCTCAGGTATTCTGCACAAGACACGAAACCAGTGGAATCTTCTTCAACTGAGGAAGTTGAACAGTTATTATGTTGACTCTTTCTGTAATTTTTTATGTTGTTTAGAAATAGGCAGAGAGGTTTTACTTTTAATTGTGTAGACAGATATGCCATTAGGAAAGTAGACAATAAGATATGTATAGACATACAGTCATAATTGCGTGGATGGGAAGACTCAAACTATATTGTTTTTGGATGGCATACCATGATGTTAGGTGGCCAACAGACTTGGGTTTCCAGGGGCAAGTTGAGGTCACCTAACTATCGTAAAATCTAATTGTAACTTGTTATTTAATTAATCGGAAAAAAGGGTACTACCAAGCTTACCAAAAAAAATTGTTAAAATATACTTATATATACATTGTATAAAGAAATTGAAAAAAAATATTTTTTATAGTTAAAATATTTTAAGGAGTCTCACTATTTTATGCCAACTAAATTTTGATTAATTTATATACTTAAAAAAATGCAACATAAACAAACCTTTCAAAATGCAAATATTTTATTTAAATTTTGGCTAAAATAGATCTATTATACAAAACACATACTGTCATAATGCATTTATTTCTTACCAATGAAATACATACATTAGTTTATAACATTCCATGCAACCCATGTATTATTACCAAGATCAAATAAAATAATAATCCATAATTATATATTGGTTATATAACTAACAATGTGATAATTTGAACTAGTTTTGTTATAATTTTGATACATAATTGCAGCAAAGAGATCATCTACCTCTTTTATGCAAGAATCCAAGTTAACCATATTGTTGATAATTTGTCATTTTTCCAACCAAGTCACGTCATAGAAAATCGGAAAGATTTAAAGAGGTATGGAACGATGAAGTCACGTCATAGAAAAACTAAAAGATATAGAGGTGTCGAAAGATGAATATATAGTTGATGCTAAAATAAGTTTGAATCAATCCTGACAAAGAGGATTTTGTTCTTTACAATAAGAATTGATGGTAGAGAGCGTGGCTAAATATTGAAAATTTGTAAGGTTTGTTATTACCTTTAGTGATTGCCTATTTTAGTAATACATTGAAAGGTCGAAATTTAAATAACACTAATAAAAGGTATTCACTTTGAAACTATGGAGAAATGATTTTCTCTAATTTATTCCTTTGTATATATTTCTAATATATTCTAATATTTTTTTTCTCTCCTCAAAATGGATGGGATTTATTCATCGTATTTTTTCATGGCATCTGTCTATGGTATTTGTCTTTTTTTTTTTTTAAGGAAAATAATAAAATAAGGTTTCTATAGAATCCATCAAGCCTATTAAAGAGAAAAAGAGCTAGGCATTGGATCATCCATAGTTTGTTTGTCTATCTTATTATGTTTTGTTGATAACTTTGCGTGACCATTTCCACTTGATCTTGGGACGAAAACCCCATGGTGAAATTCTATGGTGGATCCATTCAGGGCCCACACTTGTGCATTGAGATATGTGGTTTCTTATATAATGAGAAACTATATATTTCATAGGCCATAGAATTTCATTGGCATGTATCTTGTTTTATACTATTAATAAAAATAAAAAGTTTGCATCGTTTTACATCCCTTGTGTTTTGCATTTGGTTTGTTAGTGTTTTAATTAGAACACTAAAATATTATAGATTTGTTGATTTTTTTAGTCATTTGGGATCTTACAGTGGTATCAGAGTTGTGCATCATGTCAGCCCGGGGTTTTATGCAGGGAACTTCGGTGGGATTTATTCTCACTCTCACTGGCACTGCCATATTCGGTGGTATTTAATATGAGCCTAGTTGGATTTTTTTGGAATTTTTCCACAACGAGTTGAAAGATCAGATCTATATCTATAGGGGGTTTCACACCTATCATTTTCTAGGTTTGAGGGCATTGGTTTTGGGTTTCTCTATAGGAATTCATAAAAAAATGTTTGAGTCCAAACCATTATAATCACACCAAGGGAACTTTTATATAGGAAGTGAATATTTCATGTGGGATCTGAAGCATTTAGGATTCTAGAATAAATTGAAGTGGATAGATCTGGAGGATTTTTCGAATAGATTAAAGAAAAAAGATCATTTAATTGGGAAGGAGCATCTGTGGAGCATCAGAAGTAGGGATGAGAGGTTGTTTTCTTGATTAATTCCCACATATATTATTCTTCTAGATCACTATTCAAGGCCTCTCTTTCTAGATCCTCCTTTAGATATAACTCTGCTTATTGGATCTTACATTGGTGGCTCTTAATACCTGATTATGCCAAGGACTTGATCCGTTAGATGCTCTCCAGAGAAGTGACAGAAGACTCAACACACACCAAGTGCTAGAATGTCCATGGATCACAGCTCATGCCCTATGTAATCCCGCCTAATTTGATTGAGCTGCATTGTTTTTACCATAGAAGTTAGAAATAATGAATGTCTTTGGGAAAAAGACAAGATGTTGTGTTGCATAATTTAGTAAAGCTCCATAGTCAGTTGATCCTTTGCTAGAGACCCAGATCTGATGCTAGCCATAGCTCCATTGGCTTGTTTTCTACCTAAATCCTTACAATGTGCATGGTCACATTGCTAAAGAATCATTTAGTGATTTGCTATTTATTTTGAGGCATTTTTTAATGTATGAAGAATTATCTAATATAGAAAACCTATCCTCACACAATGCCCGATGGAAATTTGGATAGGTTTGAGAAATGTGAATAAATGGGGTACCATTGGAGTGGGTCCCAAGATAATCGGTGAAGTCACCACTCCATAGTGTTGTAGTGAAAATATCTCAAATATAAATAAGAATATAGAGAAACAGTTCAAACTAGTCGAGGAGGTAATTGATAGGGCCCATTCCCAGCAGAGTGGGAGGAATGATCAAAGACCAAAAAAACTATTTTTTTGTTTTGTATTTGCATCAATTTCAAGAAACAAATTACGATAGTGAGTTCTTTCAGTTTGAATTTCAAATGGTTAAGGCAGACAATTAATTTTTGAAATTCCAGAAGAAGTTTCACATTTCCAAGAAATTATTCCAAATGGGAGCATGTTGTAGTGGGATTGGATACCTACCCACATGTACATCATCTAAGTAGTAAACTAACCAAAAATCGAAGGAATCCACTAACATTCATAGGGTTTTTGTCGATAGTGAGAACATTTGATCAACCCTAGAAATATGAACCCTTTGTTCATAGCTGCACTGTGAGGAGTGGTGTTACATTAGGAAGCATAAGAAATGTTAATGTCAAATCTGGTCTGCCAGCTACAGCAAGCACATAAAGATTAAAAATATTGGATGACAATTAGAATGCTTCAGTATTAAAACTCTTGGAGGTGACCATCATTTACAGAATTATTCGTCTATCATAATTTTTCACCCAGAGATCATTGATGGAAGGCTAGGCACATTGGTCAGATGATATTACGTAGTACCAGAGGATCTAGGGTTGCCACTATAGCATACTAGGTTATGAGTGATAGGAGGATTTCTTATTTAGCAACAATTCATATATTTTTTCTATGTTTAAAGTTTACATATGTTCCACTAGTTAAATGGCCTAAAATTTTGTGGGGTGGGTGGAGGGGTGCCATTGGCTCCTTCAACAACAGTTCTATCCATTGCAATAAAAATTTTCCTTCTAGGTTCCATAGATAAGGTATCCCTCATGAGGTTTGTTGTTTGGACTTCCATAATGATATTACATCTTTTTGGGACAATATGCATCACACCACCAAAGTTGTTGACACAGAGAGGATGATTGATAATATGGGTTGATTCCCTATTGAAAATAATTGAAAATTGATAAGAAGTGGAGAAGAGGATTTTCTCTTGTCACTGTTACGAATTTTACTTAAATAGGATTACATTGGAAACATCAGTAATAAATAACCAGAGTGTAACTCGACTAAACTGGAATAACTTAAACTGAACTAGGACACTTGGACTAACGGTTTTGACACCTAGTTGTTCATTGGAATTAGATTCTCCAACACTCCCTCTTAATTACAACCACAAAAAAATTTAATTAAGGTACTATTGACAGGAAAAAATTTCCCAGCCAACAGTAAGGGATCACCCCGGTATAAAGTCCCAACTAGACTCTAGATCATTTTTTATAGGGATCACATCCACGGTGTGGGTTCAGCTATTGCTGAATATACCCTTCCTATGATGGAAGATGTGCCTCACAGACTTGATGATATATGGCTATTTGAATGATATGAAATAAATTGTCGATGATTTCTCCTGTAAGTGAAACATTATAAATAAAAAAGCGAGTTTCGAAGCATGCGGCCAAAAGGAAATGTTGTTAGAAACACATTATTAGGGACATGCTCTTAAAAGTTGCTTGACCACAAAATAAATAGTTATGTATGGTCGAAACACCCTTCAATTACTTAAGCGTTTTAAGAAATATGGAGCGACATTAATAACGAAGTCATTAAACATCTCTTGGTGAAATACCCCCATACCATTAACACATCCATAAAGCTTAAATGTACAAATGAAGTTTGAACAAAAAATGCAGACTAGTGAGTTATAAAAGATAGAAAATAAATAAGACATAATATTCATAATGCTAACACACATAAGTCATCATCCGATCCAGTAGTGGAATCAAAACATTCATTTGTATTCATTCTCGGAAACTTGCATTAAATGCAATACAATTATCTCTTCTCCCTTTGCAGTCATGAAAAAAGGGTCCATTACATTGTCCCCAGAGGGAGTACATATAGAGAAAATGGTGAGCTTTGGGCAACCCCGTCCTTTCAGCTTCCTGTCTGTTGGCATGGTCTGCGACCCAAGTGATGTTGTGATCTATGACTGGATCTCATTTGCAACCTGTGACTGATCATTGTCTGCAACCTGCGGCTCGTCGCCACCTGCAACCTATGACCTGTGCAATTGTTCCTTTTTAAGGTAGTAGCCTTATGATAGAAATTTCTAGAACTTCTACTTGCTGTTGTTCCCTGAGATAAGTATATGAGGCCATGTAGTCTGCGGCCACTGGAGTGACTTGAGCTATGTCCTCCCCTAATTTGTGAAAAAATTCAAGAGCGTCTGAAACCAAAGTGTGCTTCTTCACGGAGATTTGATTGGAAAGGGAAGCTAGCTTGTTGTAGATTCAGTCTGATGCGATGATGAACTAATCAACATTCTCCTTTGAGGCCGAAAGATCTTTGGAAGTAGCTGCTTTCCTGATGGACTCTAGGAATGCTTGGATGTCTTGGGCTACTTCTTCCCTTGTATTCTAAGAGTCCAATCCCCCTAAGAAATGGATATGATGTACTCTTGCCATCGAATCAATGCCACTGATGAGATATTCATAGCCTGACATCACTTTCTCCACATCCTTTACGAGCTTGTCCTTGGATTGTACCTTCATTCGTATCTATACTTTTTTGTTCTGTCTGCAGATCTATTCTTTCCTTGGTAAGGTGTCGGGAGCTTCGGGGTACCTTTGGACCATTCAAGCATATTTTCTAGTGCCACAACAACTTCCTTTAGTTGTGCAGTCTTCTTCTTAGTCTCTTCCTGAGCATTCAGTAGCAGGGAAACTGTCTGTTTAATGACAAACATTTCTTCATAAACTTGTTTCATGGCAGTTTCTAGAGTGACCAACTCCCTTTCGATAATGGTTGGTAACCCATTGGCTCGAGTAGTTGTGAATTGGATCCTCTAATTTTCTGCCTCAAGTGCGTCCCTTTCCTGAGCTGCCCTCTGGTCGATGGCCCGGAGTCTGTTTTGAAGGGACAAGATCTCCCTTCTCATTATGTTAACATTTTCCTCCGTAGCTACTACAAAAGTAGTCCCTGCTGATGCTATCATGATTGGATTAGTCCTAGTATCTAGGACTATATATTTTTCAGCTGTCACTGTGAGGGGCTCGGCTGAATTCTGAGCGAGGTAATTTCTTCTCTCCTACCTAATCTTATCTGTGAACTGGTCGTATGATAGCCTCATCAAGTTCAATACATCATCATCTTGTTCTTCTGGGACACCCAGTTCTGAGAGCGGGAGATGTACGCCCATCATGGGAGTTGTCGAGGGTACCTCAATATGAGGCAGCTCTGTCTATTCCCCGGACATTGGGGGTGGTGTCTTGCTTCCCTCTTCTCCCTTGGAAGAGCCTTCTTGTGATTTCTGACTTTTTTCTTCCTTTCTCCTGCTTTCGACATCTTCTTTATCTTGTTCCTCCTTTAACCTATACTCGGCCTCCTTCTCGTGTCATTCCTTTTCTTCTTCCTTCCTTTTGCATTCTTCTTCCTCTTTCCCTTTGCGCTCTTCTTCCTCCTTTCTTTTGCGTTCATCTTCCTCCATATTTTTTCATTCTTCTTCCTACTTTTTCTTTCGTTCCTCTTTCTGCTATTTCTTTTGTTGCTATTTAGCCTACTGTTGTGCTAAGGCATCTTGGGTCTTTCTGATTTCTGCCTCTCTCATTTTCTTCTTAGCCTCCTGCTAGGCTTTAACCTCTTCGTCTCTCTTCTCCTGTTGTTCTTTAGAAATACCACTACCTGTAGTATTCTTTGGTTCTTTAGCTTTAGAAGATGAAGCTCCTCCTACTATATCCTTCCTTTTCAAAATTTCTACCCTCTATTCTAAAGTTTGTTCCTCCTTACCATCTTCATCTTCACTCAAGTCAAGTGATTCTTCTGAAGAGGCCGCCCTATCTTTGTTGTACTAGTTTCTAACTTTATCCTCAACAAGGCATTTCGTATGCTCGTACTTCCAATTCAACTTAGCCCATCTACGATGTCTACAAGTGATCATTTCAGGTTCATATGAACTGTGGGCAAAGGTTACGAAATTAAAACCTTTAATGTCCTCTACCTTGGCTTCTAATTCCTTGAAATATCTAATGGTATAGGTGCCAATAGTAAGCGGGAGGGTAGGCCATGGATTTTCCTTGCCTTTGTTGAGGACCTTCGAGAATCCACTTGACATCTGGTAGCACACTTCTTGTAGCAATAGTTTATCGGTGACATATCTTATAAAGGTACTATCTGTGATAGGAAACCAATTAGCCACCTGAGTCACTATTTCCATAGCCCACCTGGACATGCAAGAGGAATCTCTACCAAAGAGATTTTCGTAGAGCCCGAGGATGAAATTTTGCGAGATAGATTCTATATCTTGCTTGTATCTGGAACCCCATAATACGTTCAAGTCTTTGTGAATGGGTCCACTGTGCTTTGCGTCCTAGTTATGTGACCACCCTTTAAAGTGACATATTCTGCAAACTAGATCTAATAGGTAAGAGGCCATGTAGAAATCTGATGCACATCAGTCTTCTGGTGCCTGTGCTATTGATATATTTGCTCTGAGAGCCGACACTACCAAGTAACCCTAGTTGAACCAGGTGTCATAGGATGTGATTGCGTACATGAGAGGGACCGAAGCTCCATTGAAGGTAGTGGTGTCTTGTCGACCGTACACTCTGAATATCATTATTTCCACAAGCTTATAGGCCTTCCTTAGGCCATCTCTCTTATACTCCTGATCCTTTTTGGTCTTAAACTTCTCGGGGTCCTCCCACCATCGCTTTAAGGTTTCTGGCACTTTTACTTCATGCGTAGCGATCCAATCAGAATTGAAAGATTCCTCTTTGGTAGGGAGTGCATAATAGACCTCTGTGTCTTTCCCATTCAGGTTGGCAAAGGCTTTCCCGAGTGGTCGTAGATGACCCAAACCTTGGAGTTAGCTTTCTGACGAATTCATTCAATGACTTACCCACATGGGAATTTTTAGAAATATTGTCATTGATGGAAAAGGAGCACAAAGGACCAGCACCAAGACAAGCGAGCAGATCATATTTATATGGAATTGTTATAGAGATGTCACACAGGGTTTAATGTATCAGTGGGTTGCGGCTGCCCATTTGGGGTTTTTACTATAATTGAAAATGATGTTTAAGAACCAAAAAAAATTAATATAGAGGTTAAACCATAGAAGAATTGATAGTTAGGATTTTGGCCTTTGTTTTCATAAATTGCAGAATTTTGTTTATATGTATATGCTTGGAAATTTCCTGGAGGGTTTCACCTCTCCAAAATCCGTTTGATTATACATTCTGTGTAGAATTTTGAGTATATTTACTTATGTGTAAAGTTTTAGAGGAATTTAGAGAATTATGGTTCGTTTGCTTGAGATCGGGCAGTGTTAATTTATTTATGGTTATTGAGTTATGCAAAAAGGGGATGGTTTTTTCCCTTTGAAAATTGATTGATTTATGGTTTTCCGTGTAGCACCGAGAGTTATTAACCTCTATAATAAGGGTTCGAAAGAAAATTAGAACTCTAGTTCTATGGTTGAGAGCGCAGTGATAATCAGTCTCTGTTTATTGAGTTATGTAATAAAAAGGAGGTTTTCATGAGAAATTGAACTTAAATGAAGAAATGGTGAAAATCTGCATTTGAATGCGATTTAAAACAAAGTTTGCAAGTTAAGCAGTTTTCAAGAAAACCAGACACTATTGTTGCACAGCCTTTGAGTTGTGGGTGGTTTTTCCCATTTCGAACGCGATCGAATGATATTGTGACATGTCACGAATGAAATACCACCCATTTTACGTCGCTTGTGGTTGATAAACTACAGAGGTGGAATGAACGCGTTTGATGTCCGATTAGATCTGTGGGAGATCCAACGGTGTTCGCGTCGGCAATTGCTCGAGGTTTAAAACAAGGTATGGACCCAACATTTTATGCAGCAGAATTTTATTAAGGTTTGGAATCCAATTATATGATGCCGAAAGGCTTTAAACATTTTTTAAAGCACAGAATAATATTACATTTCTGAGGGTTTAAATATTCATTTCTGAAGGTTTTAATGTTATTTCTGAAGGTCATGATATTTTATAATGTTGATATCTTGTGTATAAACCAAAGTATATAAAAGGTGGAATGATAAAATGTGTGGGACCAGTGAAGGCTAAACCTCATGCGCATCTTATGAGCGCGGTTAAACGTTGATCTGGGATCAACAGTACCGCAGGGGCACAAAAATCCAGATGATTATCCCAAGGGGTGCCTCCACAGTTCACCCGCCCATCAGGCATTGATTGAAGATCGACAGTTGTCATTCACTGTGGTAGCACAAGCCCGATGATCTTTCTACACCAAGGAGTGCCTCCGCAGCACCATGAAATGGAACCCGCTTTCCTAAAACCCAAAAGACCCGTTGTGGAGCAGCATGATCAATGGATGAGATTAAAAGAGATAGACGACAAAGATTGCATCAGAAACAAGTGGGACCCGATCACATATCGGACATCGCAAGCGAATGTGATAGCCGCTGGATAGATGCGATGTGATGGATGCGAAGCGATGCGATACAATGCGATCGCATATCGCAATCATCGATGCTCATGTGACAAGAATTTGGAAGTCATATAATTTGTGATACGACGGATAGATGTGATGCGACGGATGCGATGCGATGTTATCTCATATCGCAATCAACGATGTTTATGTAATAATAATTCGTAAGTTAAGTTGCAATGCGAAGTAGTGATACAACCATGTGGGACCCGAGTGTATTTATATGATGGCACTGTGGTACATTTAAACCAAAGTATGGAAGGGTAATAAACTTTTAGATTTGCAATATGATGAAGACTGTTAGATTGTGAACAGGATCAAAGGAATTCATTCTAATCGGGGATGTGGCATTAGTATATGTACAAGACTGGTGGAAAGATAAAACATTACAAAATTTTTATATATTAAATTTTTTATGATTAAAAAGCGGATTGCAGGGTTTAAATGTATTTGGTTTTGATGGGTGTTAACCAAAGTCATAGTTTATGTGCATATGGATACGTATAATTAAATTTATATGCAAAGTGTAGGTGAACGTAGCACAAAAGGCACAGGTAATGGAAGAAACAGGCTAATTATGCAGCAGAGCTAGAATATAAATCGGAGAATCTGAAAAGGCAGTGACAACAGCAAAAAGACAAATATACAGTGAGCCAAGAGCTGAAAGGGTTAAGTGGGACATATTTGCTGTAAATTTTAATGTAAATGAATTGATTATTTTTATTGTATGTGATGCAAAGGCAAGTCTCCATAGGAAAACCAAATATCCACTGTAATACATTCTGTTATATTATTCTGAATGTGCTAGACAAGAAAATGAGAAGGGGAAGGCAAAGAGTCATACTCGTTCATTTCGAATTCCCTGTGGAATGAAAACAGTTATGAGGTGATCCTCATAAATAATGTTACCAACATATGCATAGAGAAGTTGAGAGAATGAAGAAATGAGTGAGACAATGTAAGAAGAAGAAGGAGCCGAGAGAGGAGTTGTGAAGATCCAGAGATGATATAAAGAAAATTTGAAGGCTGGAAGGACAACAGTAAAGAAGGAGAAAAATAGAGCTGATATCCATGTAAATCAGCATATGATTTATTGTACAGTGAGGAAGTTGGTGCTTCCATATCAAGTTGTAGCTTTATAGATGTCTAGTTGTAGTTGGATGAGGTAGGAGCCTCCTGTAGGTTGTGGCCTATAGAAAATAGATGGGAGTTGGAGCTTCCTTGCAAGTTGTAGCTTGCAGAATTGAGGTAGTAGCCTCCTGTAGGTTGGAGCCTACAGAAAATCAGTGGTGAGAGGGAGTTGGAGCTTTCCTTTCCATAAAAACAATAATAATATGTGGTTTTCTCCCTTATGGGTTTCCACTTATATATGTTGTCTATATGCATGATTATTATGTGTTGAAATTTTGTATTTAATCTACTTAATACCTACTGCTCACTTATTAAGATTGGTGTTCCATTTTATATTAAATTGATCACGAAATGAAGATGTAAATAAGTATAAAAGAAATTTTTACAAGACAGTGACTGCATTAAACTGATTCACCACCCCTCTCAGTTTAACCAAGGTTCAACAAAATTGGCGAATGAGCGCCCACGTAATGAATTTTGGCTCTTTTAACTTGAACATAAACTTTCTAGTCTGCAAGGTCTTCTGAGAATTTTGGCTTCATGAATTCGTGATATACCTGGTACCAAGACATCCTATCCCTTTTCCAAAAGATACAGGCGGTCTCTCCAAAGATAAGGGCTAGGGAAGGAGGCATGGCTTCTCCTGATATTTCTATTTCGGGGCTTTTGTTTCTCTTCTGAACTGCTGGAGGCCCCATATTGCCTGAGACTAAAGATATGGAAACACACTTGAGCTCGGCTTCGATATCACCTCGCATGTTCAAGAAAAAATCCCATGATAAGACCGATGGCATGATAACAAATATGACAGCATTGCCTAGACCTCTAAATGTTTTGACGACCCAGGCTATGTCGCTACAAACTTTGTCGGTTGCTATTGGTGAGACTGAGGAGGTTTTCGACTTAGTGAGCCAGCGACCAGGTCACATAGATGCGATGTCACATCTGCATGAAATGCTTGAAAACAACGAATTTGCGACTTGGCAACCTAGCGACTAGGTCACAAGCTCGCTAGGTCGTAAATTCATGATTTGGGTCGTTATTTGATGATATGCTACCTCATGACTTCGCGACTTAGTAACTGAGTTCTGAAGTCGCTAGGTCACAAGGTCGCTTGGCTTCTGGATCGTAAGGTCACATTAGGGCTTTCTGAAGGAAATTGGAGCTATCGTGACCCACGGGGAATGAAGTGCAAGGAGGGAAAAATATCCAAGGGAGATGGACAAGTCAGAGTTGAGGGCCCTCCGAGGCAATCAGGAAGGGGGGCTTGAAGAAAATTGAGGCAAGGCAAGGCTCAGAGGAGGAGGAAGAATGGCATGAGAATGAGAGGGTTGAAAATGCTAATTAGAGAGCTAGTGAGCACCTGTTTTGCAAAGAAATGAAGCCAAGGGGAATTAATAGGCTAGGGTAGGGTCAGGTGAGGCAACATCTAAGAAAAATAGGAAACAACGGGAGAATTAGGAAAATTACTAAGAAAAAACACAATCAAGTTGCCTTTTCAAAGGCATTATTTGCTCCGTCGCACAGGTTGAATGCGACCTACGCGACCCTTTTTTTATAAAGGGGTTGCACGTGCAATCATTTAATTCAGGTCGCTAAGTCCCAAATAGGGGCCGGTTGAGGAAGGATGCAACCATGTGACTTTGCAACCCTGTGACCAGGTTGCAGAATTTCTAGGTCACGCAGTCACGAATGCGAAAAATTAGGCCAGGATGTGACCTTGCGACCTTGCGACCCATGACCTAGAAGTCACTTGGTCACTAGGTCGCACAGTCACAAATGTGAAGTTTTAGGTTAGGATACAACCTTGCGACCATGCAACCCCGCAGCGTGGAGGCCGTTCTGTCGTTAGGTTGCACAGACGCGAATGTGAAGTTTTAGGCTAGGATGCGACCTTGCAACCTTGCGACCCCGTGACCTGGAGGTTGCTAGGTTGCTAGGTCGCATAGTCACAAGGGTGAAGATTTTATCGATTTTGCAACTCTACGACTATGCTACTAGTTTTAAATAAAAAAATTCATGAACCAAAATTTGAAGTCAAAATGCTTGAAAATTGACTTTCTCAAGGCTCAAGGCTGAGGGTGCATCATACTTACCTTTACCAAAGAGATCAGGAGCTCTGAAATTTTAAGATGGGACTAAATTTTGGAGGTTTTTGTAGCGGCTACAACAAATGGAAATTCACTAGGAGAGCCCAGAACCTCTGTTGGTGCTTCATCTTGAGGGGGGTGATGGGTCTTAGAAGGATGTTCCATTCACCCCATGGGTCCCACTACTCTCATCACTGGCCCTTGCACGTTTTCTCCACCTATTTTCACTATGTGGGATGCTAGTTCAGCATGCTTTTATTTTTTGAGACCAGACGAAAGGAGTTGGAGTAGCCTCATGGGACTCTAGGATTCGATATAGTTATTTGGTCCCCTTGTGTTCCTCCGCTGCTAGGAAACTTGGTGGTCCCAGCGGATTCACTTCCTAGGAGTCACAAACGTTGTTCCGCTGCTAGCAAGCCTGGTCAGTACCCCAGCGGATTCATCGCATCACCTCTCTGCGCAGGAAGCCTTTCTCAATCATTTACCCTTTATTTCATGTGCTAATAGAACTTATTTGAATGTTCTCGAGGCACCAATTTTGAATGTGCTCAAGGAACTTATTTGAATGTGCTCAAGGAAAATATTTTAATATAGCAAGTATTTCCAGGGCGGACGAGGGATCCCGACTTATGTTACTTGCAATAGAGGTTTCTCCTGGTCTAGAGATAGGGAAATTTTGGGTTTTCCTGAATATCCTTTTGCCACCTAAGGTTGGCCTTGTTCCCCTTCCGTCTAGCGACCTATTTCACCGAAACTTCCTCTCGTACAACAGTCCCTCAAGTTAGCATACAGGGTTAGCTACTTACGCTTAGGTCTTGGGACTTAGTCGTGTTTTCCCCACGGGGCATCTATCATAGGCAAGCTTAGGCCATTTTGGGTTCCAGGGCCAATTTCTCACCAGTAGAGATTCTGGTATAGCCCGCCAATCGAGTAACTACTACGTCTATCACTGAACTTGAGGTGTTAGGGGAACAGATTTCCGAGATCTTGCTCGAAGCAAGCTGCTTATTGAAACACACAAAACAAATGAAAAAAAAGAGCAATAAGAAAAGGAAAAGGAATATGGTACAGATCATGTTGATAGCCTATGGGTTTGTTAGGTAAAATAGTGCTTGAGGTCATGTCCATTTAACGGGAGGACCTTGATCCTCCCTTCTAAAGTCTGGAGTCTATATGTATGGGAACCGACCTTTTCTTTGACCTGGAAGGGGCTTGTCCATAGGGCTTGGAATTTGGTGTGTTTCCCCTTATATTCATCAACTTTGTCCCACTTGAGGATGATATAACAACCTCTAAAACCTTGTTTCCAGTAGATTTTTTATCGAACCATCGTTTTATTCGGCTCTAGTGGATGGCGAATTTTTTATGGGCTTTCAGCCTTTTCTCCTCTAATTTCAACAATGTGTCTATACAGGCTTGTAAGGAAGGACACAGGGTACCATGTGTTTCTTAAAAAAATTGAAGGGCCAAGAGAGACATGTTAGGAGGGAGGATTTCTTCTTTTCCATAGACTAAAAAAAATTGGATGGTTTGGGTGTGACCTGATGAGCCCACAGGTCATTATGGAGGGCATTGTGCCAGTTTTTCTGGTGGGATAGAAAAGTATTTTTGATGATACAGATGAGGTTTTTATTGGTTAACTTGGCTAACCCATTTCCTTGTGGATATTATTTGGCAGAATGCTTGAGCACTATACCGTTTTCTAAAGAAAATTCATATAACTTGAATGACGAAAAATAAATAGCATTATAAAAAAAGGGAGGTTGGAATGCCAAACCTGGTCATGATGTGCTGAGTGATGAAAGCTATTACCTCTTGATCGTTGATTTGACACAACGATATTGCTTCAACCCACCTTGTGAAGTAGTCTGTGGCTCTAAAGATATATCGATTTAGCTTTAGGTGAAAGTGGAAAAATTTCTCTGATCACTTCGAGTCCCCACTGCTAAAATGGCTCTTCCACTATGATGGAATATAATGGGGCAGATGATCGTGACTCCCTGTTGGAAAAATTTTGACATGATAGACCTCTCCAAAAATAGGCGTGTGCATCCTTGAAAAGAGTGGGCCAATAAGAACCAGCACGCATAATTTTGTGAGTTGTGGCATCCACCGTGTAGTGTCCATCGGCTCAGCCATCATGTAGTTCCTTCAGGACCTATTGAGCCCCATTATTTTCTAAGAATCATAGCAGGACTCAGTTTTTGTGCTTGCAGAATATCTTACCTTGCACGAGCCGATAGGAGATCAACGTACCAATAATACCATGGCCAAGATATTGCTAGAGATCAACGTACCAACACGAGGTGTTTTGCTGAGGTTTAATGTCAGCTTAGTACATGTCTATTTTGTGATCCCAACATTCCTCTTCATTGCACCATAGGTATGCAGCTTTAGTAGCCATCCGGCATAGCCCTTGCCCCTTGAGATTGTGTGCAAGCTTGAATTCCAGGTCATAATCTTGAAGGCATGCCATCCAGTTGCCTCGTCTCTAACCCAGCTCTTGCTGCATGAATAGTAAATGAGCCGCTTGGTGGGGTATAAACACTATGACGTGGTTCTTCAAAATATATGGCCTGAAATGTTTAACTACCTTATACACAGCGTAAGCCTACTGGTCAATATCCGGAAAATTCAGCTCAACACATTGCAACCCTGTGCTCATGAGCGATATGGGTCGCTCATCATTGCTACCGTCTTTCTGAGTGAAGATGCCTGCAAGAGACGAGTCTAAGGTGAAGGTATACAAGATAAATCCTTTGCTTAAATCAGGGCTATGAAGGGTTGGTGCTTCTGCGATGGCCTATTTAATATTATCGAACGCTTCTTTCTCGGGGGAATTCTATTTAAAATTTTTGTTTTTATTGATAATACCTTTCATAGGTTTCATGATTTGGGTGAAGTCTGGTATGAAATTTCGTAGGAAGTTGGTTTATCTAAGAAACAACTGCATGACCTTCTTGCTACCCTAGGGAAAAATTTGGGCGATGACTTTTCTGTGTTCTCGGTCAACCACTATGCCATCTCAAGTTATGAGGTGGCCCAAAATATTTACTTTGGAGACTGCGAAGACACTCTTCTTGCGGTTAAGTGAGATCCCGTATTTTGGGCACCTTTCAAAAATATCTTTGAGGTGGTGTAAGTGGTCACACTTGCATTTGGAAAATATGGTGACATCGTCAAGGTAGACTAGCACACTTTTCCCCATTAGACCCCGAAAGGTAATGTCCATGCCCTTTGGAAGGTTGCCCTAGCATTGATCAAGCCAAAGGGCATGCGTCTGAATATGAACATTCCCCATTTGGTCCTGAATGTGGTTTTCAGATGATCAGGCTCAGCCACTAATACCTAGTTGGAACCTGAGAAACCATCCAATAATGATAACATTTCTAACCCGAATACTGTTTGAAGGATCTACTCCATGGGGGATACCGATTATTTGTCCTTTTCTGCTGATCGGTTCAAATTTCAGAAGCCCACGCACAATCATTTCCAAACATTTTACAAACTAGAACCAAGTTTGACACCCAGGTTGACTATTAGACTTTGAAGATGATGCAGGTGTCTAGGAGTTTCTTCCATTCCTTTTGGATCATCGGCTCCAAAGTAGGGTGTACCTTCCTTAGCTTCTGATGGAAAGGTTTAACTCCTTCCTTCATTGGTATTACGTGTAGGGTGAATCACATGTCATAAGTTTGTAGCTCATCATATGTCCAGGAAAAAAAATCTCGGTATTTCTTGAATAAGTCAGTAAAGGATTGCCTCTCCGAAGGCATGCATTTTGTACTAATGTTGACGAATTTTGGTTCCATTTCTGTCTCGAGATTTATTTATTGGTGCAAAAGGGTGTAACTCTACACCTTTTTGTTGGGAGGTCCCCAAAAATAGTTATGTAGGTCAAATATCTTTTCAAGCACTACAAGGATGTTACTAGAGGAGGTTGGAGGGCAGAGGTTTTTGCGGATTTTTTTCTTCCAGTGCACTTATCATCCTGAACCGCACTAGTAATGTTCAAAAAGATTGAGCACTGGTGCGCACAAAACATTGGCACACCGGACATCGTGCACTCTATACACACTCGACTAGTGCATCATATTACTGTAGCACATCGGTGCTTTACAACTCGTTTGCACCGATGCCTCATAAAAAAGTGCACCAAAACAGAAACCGCGCAGTGAAATATTAAGCAACCGCATCGGTGCGCCCATAAAACACCATGCACCAGAACAGGGTTAAATAAATAAAAAGAAATCATGGTTGAAAAACCACATTTTTCACTTTTCTTAATGCTCCAGAACTCTCAAGCACTGGTGAAATTTATCCTTGTCTAAGATGCCCTGACATCGGTGCTCCCATTACACACACTACTATTGTGCATTGGCCACCAATCTCTAGCTTGAATTTTGCAAAACGGTGGGAAAATTTTCGTTTGCAAATTCTACAGCCAATATGCCTCCTCGATGACCAAATGTACAAGTATTTTTCTTGTTTTTCCATAATTAGCCTTTTAGCGGATTAGAATTTCAAATAACTTTCAAATTAACCATTTACAAGAAAAAAAAAATTGTCGCGCAGTTCGTTCGAGCCGTTCGGCTCGCATCGGTTCACAGTGCTACCTGTAAATTTATAGGTCGCACCACAACTAGTGCTAACAATATCCGCACCGATTCTGGGGCGGTACCAAAAGGTGCACCTTCTTATTTTAAAAAATTTAAAAAAGTACGGTGCAGTTATTTACCCGGCTGCACCGTTGACCATGTTGAATAGCGGAAACGCGGTAAGTTGACTGAAATATACGCCTCGGGGTGGGTAATGTTGTCAGTGCACCTCTTTTCATATTTTGACAGGGTCAACGATGAGGCCTGGTAAACCGGTGCTAACGGTATCTACACGGGGACTGGGGCAGTACCGAAGGCACACTGTGTTATTTTAAAATTTTTAAAAATGTGCGGTTACCTGCCCGCACCATTGACCTAGTGGAATAATGAAAATGTAGTGTGTTGACTAAAATATCCACCCCAGGACGGGTATTTTTGTTAGCGCACCGCATTTTGTATTTCGCCAGGGTCAATATTATGGCCTGGTAAAATACCGCACCGTTGACTATGTAATGATGGCAGGAGGTCGGTCTGCTAAGTTAGCTATACACCCTAGGGCATAGAGTTTAGTTAGTGCACCGCACACATGACACTGTAGATAGTCAACTGTGCAATGCAAAGTTTTAGGAGCACCGCCGCTAGTGCGGTGAATATCAGTGCTGCCATTTAATTATCCTCCATAAAACCCACCAGGGACCGATTACTGTATTTGTTTTTGCACTTGTGACATTTTATTTTTTCCAAATATATATATATATATATATATATATATATATATATATATATATATATATATATATATTTATATATTTATATTTCTAAACACATGTCTCATTTAATAAAAAAATTTAATTTAATATGTCAATCATTTAGAGACACGAAAGGAGAGAAGAGGGGGAACAACAAAAACAACAACAGGCAGACCAGTATAACATGGTTCTCTTGTGGGAGGCATGAGAGAGGGAGAGAGATGTGTACCCTCCCCTTATTACAACAACTACCCAGGGGCTCCTAACGCAGGTAGGCCTCCTCAAGCTCTATGGGGAGGTTACTTCCCTTATGGGCCATGGTTTGTTTTTGAGAAATTTTATCTGAGGGTGGAATTCCCACCCACAGGCTTTCCAGGTTGGTTGTAACCAATGATACACACCCACTAAGAAGGATATATATTTCATTATACGGCTATCGAGGAGAGGGGTGGATTTTCCCTCATTCCCATATGTTCCAACTGACTATGCAGGAGGGATTCAGTTAGTATACTCCCATAGATACATTGGAGCAGATGTACTGTCTCCTTCAAATTTTCAGGTCACTGGAGGTCAGTTATGTATTGGTGCATTTGGTATTCAGGAGGAGAGGTGAATCTCACTTTTCATTTCGACCATTTCACACAACACTAGTGACAGGAAATGCATTAGTTTCTCGCTTTTATATTATGTTGATTCTTTAGTACAAGAGCCATGACTTGTGAGGTGGTCTGCCATTTTTTTGTGGCAGTTCTGTACAGCCTTAGATACATTTCATGCTCATACACAAGGGAGGGTGAACTTCCCTTTTTATTCAGAGCATTTTTGTTTATTTTTTGAGAGTTTTCCAGATATGAGGCTTAATTTTGTTTGGAAACGTCGTAGCCGATATTCGAGGCACAGATGCACATGTGGGGGTAGATGATTCCCAAGAGGGGCGAGACTGTGTTTCCAGCGAGGATATTAAATGATGCACTGGAGTTTCTAGTCAGTGTTGATGAGCATCCCTTCATTATGGTCCCTTGTCCTTATGCAGGTTTGGATTGGCGAGGGTGTGCCAACATCCTCTTCATAGCTGATGAGCCGTCGGATGATAGAGGTAATATTATTGTTTTATTTAGATTTATTTTAACATGTTCTTTAACTTGATTTTATTAATTTGTTTAATGAAATTTTCTAATTATTGTTGTGTACTTATATATATTTTTCAGAAATTGGGTCTTTTTATGGTGAGGACATGCAGGCACCACCACATGATCCAGGTGTGGATCCTGATGATGATCAGGGCATGCCAGATGTCGAGGATCATCAGGAGGCTGGTGCAGAGAGACCAGTTCCTGCTGGTGCGTTGGTACCGCCTTTTTCTAGGAACAATCAGCTTGATAGAAGATATAGGATGGAGTTGGACGACCAACTCACTGCATTGATTGTTGAGGCGGGAATATGGCTCACTAATATGAGATATATACATGTCGATGGTAGGCTATTACATGTGGAGAGGCATACTGCGTGACATACAACCTGATGCGGCATGTCGTAGGAGCTATGACCTTAGTTATGCGGCTGAGGAGGACCATTGAATGTTATAGGCATGGTTGAGACGCAGAACATGATCGATAGTCCACGCACAGCGACTCGTCATCTGATGATCGTTCACCTCGTGTTGCGCCAGATGAGCAGCCTCCACTAGCATGAAGCAACAGTCAGCCTCCACTAGCATGAAGCAACAGTCATCATGGAGAGCAGGTTGGATCATCGATGGCCACGTCTAGTGATCATCCTATAGCATCCAACAGTACTCATGATCTTGAGTAGGTTGGACCGTTGATCATAGAGGCTACACCATTGACTGAGTAGGCCTTTACTAGTACTGCTATTGATGATGTAGCACCAGCTAATCCATGAAATTTATATTATAGTTGTATATTTTTGACATTATTCAGTTAAATATATATATATATATGGTCCATGTGTTTTATGTTCATGTTGCAGTTGTACTTAATTTACATGTTGGTGATCATCATGATGTGTATATTGTTAGGTCGTGTATGATATGTATTGCATTTAATGTGCAGCTTGCAGATAGATGTGTATGTGATAGTAGTTATGTCACATGGGATGTATATTTGATGTTTGTGTTGTGATGATGTTAATATATAATGTTAATTGTGTTTTGTTAGATGATCATGATAACAATGATGTTAGCGAATTTAAATGTGTTTATTAGTCAAATATGATGTTTGTACGATGGTTATCATGAACGTGATGTTTATTAATTAATTTAATATTAAATGATCATGATATTGTAAAATTGTAATTGTTAAATGTATGTGAAAATTAAAAATTGTAACTATAATTGTAATTCTAATTCTAATTCTAATTCTAATTCTAATTTTAATTGTAATTGTATGTAAAATATTTGTAAAATTTTAATTGTATTAATGTGAAATGATTTTATTAAAATTTTTAAATTTGTAAAATTTTAAATAATTGTAAAATAATAAATCTAGAATAATATGAATTATTGTAACATAATAAAGTTTAGATTATAATGCAAATAAATTCATGTACTTTATATTTATCATTATTTTATTATGATATTAGATACAAAAAAAGAACTAATTTATACAGTATGCCTTTGTTTTTGAGATCAACATAGTTGCAAATTATCAAGTAACTATTGATTTTAACATTAACGCAATGTAAATCACCAATTAATTCAAAATACATATTATAATGTTTCAAAAAAACCCATCTTAAAAAGTATAAATATTGATGAAATAACAAATGTACCATATGAATCTCGGTTCTTATGATCACTCTCATTATCTTCCAACTCGCATGGCATGATAACACTATTGTTCTCAAAAATATTTTTTGATCGAGGGTCATGTGTCAATACGAACCACTGATCCCTATCCAACACATCTGGGTAAAAAAAACACTTGGTTCTAGTGTTCGGGGAAAACATAGGGCTCCTTAGCTTCATCCCACATCTTTCTAGAGTTGATATATATCAGCCTAATATCGCAATCTTCCTTTACATTATTCCAATCAAAGGTGTCCCACCACTTGCACCTAAAAATAACACATTGGAAAGAAGAGAAACCCACTTCAATGATCTCTTGTATATTTTCGACGTAACCTAACATCCATTGTACTAGGTTTTGATCACGGTGGCTAGCTCGAATAGATTTACCGAACTCGACTGTCATTCCACAGTCTTGTGTGATGTTTCTAGCATCGACATTTTCTATGCGAAAATGGTGTCCATATGCCCACATAGATGGGAAAAAAGGCACCTATTATAAAAAAGTTAAAAAAATCATAGTGTCATGTGTCTTATAATAACCCAACAGTTAAAATATGAAGTATACATGTCTTATAAGTTTCAAATTTACATATAAATTAGAAATATTATTACCGAGTTACTGCACCCAATACCTATGTTTAGCGCATCCTCTTCAGCACGTGGGTAACGACCGGTTGCACTGTATTTCTCTCTCACTTGGTTAGCAACCCAACTATTGGGGAATATTTTTGGCATACTTTCTTTTAAATAATCGGGATAAGGCACACTTCTTCCATTCAACTGTTTGAATTCTTTCCTATCACTATCCCATTTCATCCTCTTTTGTTTGTACAATGGGACCCATGGTTGTGTCACTTCAGAATTGTAAAGAGTGAATTTATTGATTGCTTCAATTTCCGCATTTTCCGATGAAATCAAACCAAAATTATATAGTACTTAGTGATCAAAATATACATTATATCGAAGTTCAACATGAATATTAACTTTGTGTAAATTTGAAAAATTATCTGTCGCTTACTCTTTATCAAGTGCTTTTTTCCACTCGTTTGGAGCAACTCCCCTGCTCTTTTGTCTTCGTCCCTTTCATTGTCCCAAATCACCGCACCTAGTCTATTGTCGATCTGCTTGATGTACTCACTAGCATAATAGAAATACTCATACGATATGTACCCCTCTGCCATAGACCCCTCTGGTTTTTACCTTTTTTGAACAAAACATTTCAATTTATTCATGTACCTCTCTAAGAAAAACATCGAACGACAAGAAACCACCCCAACTAATTCAACCTCATCTACTAGGTGGATTAGAAGATGAACGTGTAAGTCCATGAAACTCGTCGGCAGTTCCTTCTCAAACATACAAACAATATCAACTATATCTTGACACCACCTTGGAATGCTAGCCACATAAATCTCCTTTGAAATGATCCAACATAAAAATACAGATAATTTAGATATGGCACATCCCAGGTCTTGAGGGAATTCATGTTTGACACATCCACGCACTAGCAAAGGATAATGACACTGCAAATTTATAAACACATGCAATAATATACAAAATTAGTTATGTTTTATGATCCCCGCATCGGATAAAATTTATTTATATAAAAAATAATAAAATCATGCTTTTGACACTATACATACTCTTATAAGATTCAAATGGTCATGCGATTTCAACCCCGAAAAATTATCATCCATGGTGAAGCAGCACCGTAGTGAAGACCTGTATGAATTTGGCACCCTCACACCCATTATAACTTCCTTTGCCAAAGAAATATCATATTTTTTTAAAATCCATGGGACATCACCTTCTTTGAAAAACAATGAATTAGAGGGACTAGTGCCTGCCTCTGATCCCATACTTTCTAATCTTCTTGGCCGATGTTCCTTTTTAGCTTTTACAGTAATAAGATATTTCCTAACGGCCAACGTGTCACCTTTTTCGATGATATTTTCCTCCATAAAGAATATGAAACATTTTTAAATGTATGCATGGGATCTAGTAAGTGGGTAACCTTAAGATGCTCCAAATATGGGAAGTTATAAAATATAGATTTCCTTTTCATCCCAATGGGAAATTTCTCAGCATAGGTGTCGAAGAATTTTGGATCATCGAACATAGGCTCCCCATTTGAATCGAACATTTCTATTAACTCCTTCTAATTCTCTCTCTCATATGCTCTAAGCCATTTAGTTGGTGTCGTTATTGGAGGCCTTTGGGTTCTCTCTCATTTACCATTGAAAGAGGATGCTGATCTTCTATAAGGGTGTTGTTCTGGGAGGAATACCCAGGAGCAATGATACATAGGCTTTCATAGGTCCTTGGACCATCTAGCTTTTAGAGAAGGTCCACAAAATATGCATCCAAAATACCCTTTTTTTACAAGACCTATGAGATTATTGTATATAATTAATATGCATGGCATGTTAAATAATATCATGAAGATCAGAACAAATATTACAACGAATTAAATAACTAATATGTGAAATAATATTGTTACGTATATAAACAAATCAATAAATTAAGCATGTAATTTACCAGAGCAAACTCCTAATCCTAGATAATCGTGTGTCATGTAAGCACATATGCCATATAACATATAACTCCTCTCTGCTGTAATGGGTCTTGATACATTGTATACATTTATCCCATCCCATAATTCCTTCAATTCATCTACCATTGGTTGTAATTAGACATCCATATTCTTCACTTGTCTTCTACTAAGGACTATGAGAGCCAACATAAGATGCTCATTATTCATGGAAAACCATGGGGGGATATTGTTATTGATCATTACTACAGGCCAAATAGAATAGTTGATGTTCTGGAGGGAATATGGTTTGACGCCATCCATTATTATGCCGAGTTGTAGACTTCGTACTTCATCCTTGAATTTTTCGGGCCATGTATCCTCTTTATGCTTCATGGCTATTGAATCAGTTGGGATTCGCATAACTCCCAGCTCATTTCTGTGTGAGGCATGCTATCCCTGCAACATAGTTAATTATTTGCAATGAAAGAGCCTTTGAATCCTTGGGATTATAGGCATGTGCCCCAATATCTTAAAAGGAAGACTAGTACGTGATTTACCCTTATTTTTTTATTTATCATACCTGTCATGCCCAAATTTCGGACACATATATTATTCTGCATATTCTTCTCTATATAGAATACAATCATTTGGACATGCATGATATTATATGTACTCAACACCCATCATTTTCAACAATTTCTTTACCTCTTCATAGCTACTGGGCAAGAAATTATTACTCGGAAGAACCTTATCTTGGAATAACTTGTAGTTGGTGATCATGGAAAAATATATTAATAAATGTAAATTAATGTCGATATAATTATTAACATTCATAAAATTTACCATTGGTAATGTTCATTACAGTGTACTGATTATATTTCAAATTTATATAAGGGAGTACTTTATGGTAACTTACCGCAAAATTTCCGAGAAAAATGCATTCAACAAGCCAAAATTTGCTTTCAAGATGTATAGTAACATCATTGTCCCCAACTTGGTAGACTTTCACTGACCGCCAGGTCCAAAGAGAGGGGTGGTGGAAGCAAATTTAAGGCTTTCTAAAATGGTGTCAACGATATGATCATCATCCCCTATCTGATGATTGTTTTGGAATGCATCTAACAACATTGTCTTCATGGCAGTCATATCCCTTAATTAATCATCCGTACCAACCTCTATTTGATTTCCTCCATTGCTAGCTTGTGAATAACTACTATTGTTGTAGTTATTCCTAATTGATGAATCTGGACGTAGCGTGTATTGAATTGGTGATTGATTCAAACATTCTTGATATCGTTTCTCTCTGATTTTTTCTCTTAATTCACTCTTCTCTCGATTTGACATTATCGTGGGGTGCAACGGAAGATGGTAGGTAGGTCGCTCATCAACACTAGAATCCTAATAATTTTAAAAATAATATTTGAACATGATTAGTACAAAATATATGATATCAATTAGTAACCACGTTGAAAATATTTCTTGATTATAAATTGGTTTGATGTTGAAATAATTACATTAATCAATATACCAAACAATTATAATTATTACCATCATTGTCCCAGGATTGTGGCTAGAAGATGCAATATTTTTACAATTGGTACGGTGAAGCGGTTCTCCATTTTCATCTACCAAATGTGCCTTGCGATATGCAGCTCCTGATAATAACTTCCGATGTTTTGGAGCTGTTTCAATATTTTGTTCATCTGAACTCGATGTTGAATCTGCATGAACCTGCAAATTTGTATACATTATAGATTTAATTAAGCTGTGCATGATTGACATGGATAAAAAACATAAATTCTATTACATAATGAAAATATAAATAAAATTTGAAGTAAATATTATGTCTCGAGATGGATAGGGAGAAATCTATGATGGGCTTTTAGAAATATTATGGAACGAGCTAGATTTTGAAGAATTTTCCATTCGATATAATTATGATATTGTCTCCCTAGATTTGAGCAAAATCAACAATAAATTTTGGTGCACACACCTAAAAGTAATTTTGGTGCCTTAAAAATGGACTTCTTGTTATCGGTGCTAATGTACAGATCACCGCACTAGTGCATTTTTGTTACTGCGTATCAATGTCGTTTTATAAACAGACGCACCATTGCAGTGCTATTAAGTGACACACTGGTGATGCATAACCACAAATAAAAAAAGTGCGACTCTATTTTCTTTAAGTGAAAAAAATAGTAAATTCAAAAATCGGCGGCAAAATATTTTCGAAAAACTAATTTCATAAAACATTTCTTTGAATACTAAACACTTTTCATTATTTCACTATTTTTGCAAAACAAATCAGCCAAAGATTTGCAGGAGACATACCTGGAGCAAAAAAAGCATGAGAGCACTGTGGAGCAGGGAAATACGTTTGAACAGAAGTATTTAGACAATTAGAATTCCAAATCTCTGGTGATTCAAACCCTGTAGCATATCATTTCAAATGATCTCGTGATTAAAGTTTATTGTTTGTTTTACTTTTTCAGTAGGTTTTTTTGTGCAGTAAAAGAAAAAATTCAATGTTTATTGTTTTTTTACTTTTTCTACAGTTTTTTTTATGGAGTAAGAAAAAAATTTCAATTTCTTTTTCATTTTTAGAAACAAAATAAAAAAACATCCATTTTTAGAAACAAACCCTACATTCTTTTTCTTTCTTCCCTTTCTTCTCGCTCTTTCTGTGATTTCAGAATTAAGGCTTTTCAAATTCGATTTATAGGGTTTTTATTGCTAAATATAGGTGTAAGACATCCAACCCACATACGACTTGCATAGTTGGATCCCAATCCATGTTAGCCCTTGAGTGAATTTGAAAAAAAAATAATAGATTTTTTTCATCTGTGCGCTCGACGTAACGTAGTGCACCAGCGCGCTATATTATCCCAACGCACCGTGAAAGTACTGTGATAAAAAATAAAAAAATAAAATATTTTTTTATCAGAGCGCCATATGTAAAATATGGCACCGGTCTGCTATTTCATTATGACGCACCGCGAACGTGTTGTTTCTCACAAAAAAATCCATTTTAGAAACAAACCCTATATTATTTTTGTTTCTGCCCTTTCTCCTCCGTATTTCTGTGATTTCAAAATTAGTTCTTTTCAATTTAGATTTATAGGGTTTGTAATGCTAAATATAGGCCTAAGACATCCAACTCATGGAATGACTTGCATAGTCGGATCTCAATCCATTTAGGCCTTAGTGTGAATTTAAAAAAAAAAAAAAATTATTTGTGCCCCTATTGTAACCTAGCTTATCGATGCATTGTATTATCCCAGTGCACCACAAAAGTACTATGCTAAAAAATCAAAAAAACATAATATTTTTTTCTCAGTGCGCCATATGTAAAATATGGCACCAGTGCGTTATTTCATTATGGTGCGCCGCGAACGTGTTGTTTCACACACACAAAATACAGTTTAGAAACAAACCCTACATTATTTTTGTTTTTGCTCTTTCTTCTCCCACTTTTTGTGATTTCAGAATTATGGCTTTTCATTTTAGATTTATATGGTTTGTATTGCTAAATATAGGCCTAAGACATCCGACCCAGGGGACGACTTGCATAGTTGGATCCTAATTCATATCGGCCTTTTCATGAATTAAAAAAAAAAACTGATTTTTTTTTCATCAATCCACCTAGTGTAACCTAGTGCATCGATGCACTATATTTTCCATGCGCACTATGAAAGCACTGTGATAAAAAATTAAAAAACAAAATGTTTTTTATCAATGCACGATATGTAAAATATGGCACCAGTTTATGCTACAAAAGCTAACACTCGACGATTGTTATTATTTTCTATGTGTTAATCAGTGTGGTGGTTAACATGTAAGGCACCGGTGCTCCTTGTTGACATAGACCATTGTACGGTCTATTATACTATTTGTGTGGTGCATTTATAATACCTCCATGCACCGACGTCAATGTGTACATAATGAATGGCACACTGGTTTCTTGAGATTTTTTTTTTTTTACCTGAAAAGTTGACAATTTATTTATAAATATATTAATGAATGATATGGTATAGGTTTCATATTTATAAAGAATGACTGGCAAGAGATAAAGTAACAAAAATACTGATAACACATCAAGAAAAGAAAAAATTCAAGTTCTTTGTAAATTATTTACAAAAAATATTATTTTTGAACTATATGTAAGTTTAACTAATATGTATTGTTTATTGTGTATCATGCAGAGCCATAAAATGACGAAGCTCGACAAGATTATTTCTGATCTAGGACTAGAAGAGCGTAAAATCTTGATGGAAAAATTGCGAAAGGATACTATTGATCCAATATGAGTTTATTTTTTTAATTTTCATTAATAATATACTTAAAATTATTAGATAACATGCGTCAAACAATCTATTAATTCACATATGTTTAATGTTCTACATGGACAAACAACTCAGAAAAGTAATGTTGTTCTAAGAAAAGAAAAAAAATAAAACATGAAAATGAAAATAAATTGGTCCTTAGCTCATTTGGAGTGGTGTTGAAGGTTAACGAAAGGGGGAAAAACTTTTACAAAAGTTTGATGATCTAATGGAAAAAATGTATAGACGTTATTTCCACTTACAATACAAAAACCAATCCAACGATTACAAAAACCAAATTTTATCTAAACTATAAGAAGAGTTTCTAGAGAATTGGTCAATGAGACATGTGAGAATTTTAATAGAAGAAACATACAACAACAAAAAAGAAGGAATGAAAAAGTAATATTCCTTTAAATGTTTGTTTAGAATTATTTATAAATATCACTTTCGTTCTATTTACTTTTCATATATCAATATAAAAATTAAATATTTTATTGTCATGTTACATTTTCAGGAAGATTATGAAAATCTCAAAAGATGAACGAGCTGATATCATAAATATGCTAGTAGGAATGTCTAAAAAGGTGTACAAGGAGATGGTCAAAGAAATGGAGAAAATTTCATCACAGGAGGAGACATCTCAACAACAACGTGCTTCAAATGTAATATGTAATCATTGAATTTTTTGATCCTTAGGTATAATAAATAAACAATTTAGTATTAAATATTAATTTTCAAGTATTTTTTTGCAGCAAAGAAAAGAAAATAGAACCCTTTCAGCACATAAAACGGGAGGACAAGGAATAAAAAGGTTCATATCTGAGTTTGTGAGTAGTTTGTTACTTCCTTATAACAACTTAACTAGATTTCATTTTTGTATTTTTTAAGTTTTTTTACAAAAATCATCATTGAATGTCTTCAAACAGGTGCTAGCATACAAAGAAGAAACATCAGAGGTATTGATTTAAATTGGGTTAAATATGGGATGTGAGCATATGTTGGCATATCATAAATTAATTGTGGAATTTGCAAGCATCTATCGGTCTTGTTTTACTTAGTTCCATCTATAATTAATAGAACAAAAAAATATTTTATATTAAATATATGATTTTTTATGGGGTATAAAACTTGCAAGAAACAAAGTATGGAACTGTGCCAATAGATGAAATCTTGAAATATGGCATGTTACATGGTTTAGAAAGAATGTGTATAGTTTATGAGTCAATTGTTGCAATGGTACGTCATTTATTTTCGATTCACATTGATATATATTATCTAATATTACAATTTTCATTATTCTCACCAATGTATATACACTCATTACAGTTTATTTTTATGTTTGTAGATGGAAGGTGAAGAAGAAGAAAACAATCAACACATTGAACAAAACATTCCCAAAAATAACCCAAGTCATGGAAGTAGCTCTAGCAGTGATAGCAGTTCACGCAAAGAATGATGATCACTATGTTTGGATATCAAAGCAAGGCGTTGTATTTTTTGAAATATTACCCTATGAAATTAGACATTTTTTTTTAATGTAATGGACATTGTGTCCCAATTGAAAGACAAAGGGATACAAATAACTATCCCATTTTGTATGACAAAAACTGTCATATATATATATATATATATATATATGTTTTAATTTATTCTGTTGCACTCTCCATTTTTGCTGTGAAATGTAACACCACTCATTAAATTTATGGATGATTAAATATTATAATGAAGAGATGTGAAATTTGATGATATGATATAACAAATTAATCCAAACATCAAATTCAAATGCACTAATAAAAATTTAATTCATATGAATGTTGTTATAAGATATATATGTGTCGACTTTTGATGAATAATGAATTTTAAATAACCACAATAATTATGATATGATGTAACAAATTAATCCAAACATCACATTCAAATGCATTAATAAAAATTTAATTAATATGAACACTATTATAAGATGTGTCGACTTTTGATGAATAATGAATTTTTAAAAATCACAATAATTGCACTGTCATAGGTCAATGTTTCTAAAAAATACAAAATGAAAACCGATGCATGTCAGTTACTCTACACTGATGCGTTTCAAAAGGCCCAGTCCCTGACCATTCCTCCGACTAGTTGGGGACTAGTTGCTACACTGGTGAAATTCCAAAAGAATATTTTATTTTAGTTGGGAATTCTTACAAAGATATAAGCGATCTTTGTACCATAAGGAATAATTTTCCCAACTAAATGTATCCGATGTACTAGGATCTTGCTGCAACCTTTGAATGAGTGTCCACACTTATTCATCCTTCTTCCATTCATCTCTTGCTTCGGTTATCCAATTTGGTTGGATAATAGAAATGGCACAAAGCAATGCTTCCACCTCATCGTTCTTTCTTGAGAGTGCATCTGCAACAACATTTAGCTTCCCTTTTTTGTAGATTATTTCAAAGTCATAACCCAACATCTTTGTGACCCATTTTTGCTTCTCTTCTGAATATAGTCTTTGTTCCAAAAGGTGTTTAAGACTATCATGATCAGTTTTTACCTTGAATTGTCTTCCCATTAGGTAATTTCACCATTTCTTTAGTGCATGTAGTATTGCTAACATTTCCTTCTCATAAATAGATTTTTGTAAATACTTTCCTTTGATTAGAAGACTTTCAAAAGAAATGGGTCTTCCTTCTTGCATTAAAACAACACCAATTCCATTTTCTGAAGCATCACATTCCACAATAAAGGTTTTTGTGAAGTGTAGTGTAGCTAAGACCGGTGCTAGGCACATTGCCTCTTTAATATGTTCAAAGGCCTTAGTTGCTTCAGGAGTCCATGAAAATGCATCTTGCTTCAATAATGTTGTTAGAGGTGCTGCTATTCTCCCATAATTCTTAACAAAATTGCGATAATACCCTCTTAACCTGAGAAATATTTGCAACTACTTTATGGTTGTGGGGACTTTCCATTCCTTAATGGCTTTAGTTTTGTTAGGGTCTAGCTTAACACCCTCATGAGATACAATATGACCCAGATATTCCACCTCTTGTACTCCAAAGAAACATTTGGATGTTTTTGTATATCATTATTTCTTCTGCAACAGTTTAAGCACCCTGTGAACATGTTGAACATGATCCTTCCAAGACCTGTTGTAGATTAGTATATAATCAGAAAATACTAGCATAAATTTTCTAAGGAAAGGTTTGAAAATGGAATTCATCAGCCCTTGAAATGTAGAAGGTGCATTAGTAAGGCCAAAAGGCATGACCAAAAATTCATAATGACCCTCATGACTTCGAAATGTTTTTTTTGGAATATCTTTAGTCTTTATTCTAATTTGATGATATCCCGAATGAAGATCAAACTTGGTAAAATAAATTACTCCATGTAATTCATCCAAAAATTCATCAATCACAGGAATGGGAAATTCATCTTTAATTGTGAGCTTATTGAGCTCCCTATAATCCAGACACATGTGCCATTATCCATCCTTCTTGTGTACCAATACTATAGGAGCAAAGAAAGAACTTTGACTAGGTTGAATTATACCCGCCTCTAACATTTCTGCAATCATACATTTAATTTCGCTCTTTTGGACATAAGGGTATCTATAAGGCCTGATGTTTGAAGGAACACTTCCTGGAATTAAATGAACATCATGATCATGATCACGAATAGGTGGGAGTCCTTCAGGAGTATCAAACACCTTGGAATGATTGTCCAAGATGTTTTAGAGATATGCAGAAATAGATGATTTTGATGTTGGAACTTCTAGTGAGCGTAATTGTGCAATTACACCTCATTGTTCTTTCTTTAGAAGCTTTGTCATGACATTAGAGCTTATTATCTTTCTCGGCTTCCCTACAATACCCCGTAATTTGAATTCGTTTCCTTATGAGAAAAATTTCAAGAAAAGTTCTTGAAAATTAAAAGCTACCATCCCCAAAGACTGTAACCATTGTACTCCTAATACAACATCAACACCTCCCATAGGAATGGAAAGCATTGCACTATTCAATACATATGCCCTCATGGTTAGCTTCATATTATGGCATTTTCCAGAGAAATTTATAGTTCCTCCATTTGCAACCATTACTTGACATTCTGGTGCTCGATATAGGAAACAATTCAATTCCTTGGCTACCTTACAATGAATAAAATTATGGGTAGTACCTGAATCAATCAACACTATTACCTTTTTCTTCTTGATATGTCTTTCTATCTTGAGAGTTTGAGGAGTGATAATTCCTACCAAAGCATTACAGGATATGGTCGGACTCATTTATTCCTCTTCTAGGGCTGGTTCCTGGTGTATATCCTCTTCTTTTGAAAATTCTTGTTCATTTTCTTCTTCCTCTTCACAATCTATGTAAAATAATTTCTTCTCAGCAGACTTATGACCATTCATGTATTTTTTATCACAACTGTAGCAAATACATTTTTTCTCTTTATTCTTCCAATTGTTGTGGTGTCAACCTTGTAGGTTGTGGAAATCTAGGAGTAGCAAAACTTCCATCTTTATAGAAGTGAGTGGTAGGCTTCCTTATCGCCATAATTTTACATTCAATTTTTCTTGCCAACCTGAATGCCTTCTCCAATGAATCAGGTTCCAAAACGTGAAATTCATGTTGGATGTTATCCTTTAAAGTACTATGAAGATATAAATCCTATGTTCCTCTGGAATATAAGTTACCCTTATATTCAATTTTTGGAAGTCCTCAATGTGCTCCCCCACTGAACACTTTTGTTTGAGATTTATCAATTGGCTAAAAAAAGTGTTTCTCTTTGTATCCTCATAATGTGTTATCATTTCCTCTGTAAAAATTGACCAAGTGACAATTTTTTTATGGGAGCAAAGCCATTGATACCATACAAACGTATTTTGTTCTAATTGTAAATTTGCAATGTGTACCTTTTGTGTGTTTTGCACATTATTGAGATAAAAATATTGCTCCATTTGTAGTATCCATGTTACAGGATCCTTTCCATCAAAATTCCTCATATCCATCTTTGGAATATGGTGGCTCTTCAATCCAAAATTAGAGTTTATGAAATCACGATTAACATTTATTTTGTTCTCATCATGAGTTTCCTCTACTATCTTTTCACCCTTATGAATAATTTCTTGTGTGAACTTTGTCAGACCTTTGATGTCTGCTTTTAGATCATTCTTCATGTTTTCCATGTTTTCTTTCATTTTTTCTTCCATGTCCTCCATCTTATCTTCCACGCCTTTCTTCAAACCATCCATATTTTCTTCCACGCCTTTCTTTAAAACTTCTATTTCATTTTTTGCTGATTTTTGCGAGAGTGAAATTTGGTGCACTTGTTCATGTAATTTTGATAGATCATGTTTCAATTCTTCATCTTCATGAGTCATAGTAGAGTATTCTGAGGGCTTAATGGGTGTTGAATTATTTTTAAAGGGGATTTTGAGAACCCCATACTAAAATATATGCTCAATAGGCCCTTGGAATCACTTCAAACTGATTTTTCAAGAAAACGTTATGCAATTTTAAAAACCAAATACCCACCTTTTTCTTGATTTTGAGGAGCTCGATATTGAAACTGAATTATCTTTATGATTTTAGATCTTCAATATCTAAAATTTTGCACTGCGTTAGTCCTCTGAATTCTCTTTTGAATGCCACAGGTCTGACGTGACGTGGATTCTTCAAGACAAATTTATGTCCAATCTCCCACAATGACCTAATTATGGACTGGTTTAGTGGAGCCAAATTGTACGACTTGCCACGTGTCACTGTTTTCTCCTTTGGCTCTAAAATTTATAGACAGGAAAATACATTCCATTTGATTCCGGTCACTTTTTATAGAATTCCAATCCGATGCTCAGAGAGAGAGTTATAAAGATTTTCCCACGATGACCTCATTGAGATGAAATTCGGGAGCCTGAAAAATACCTAACTTCAATAGATCATATCTCTGAAACTGTTTCAAACCAAGCTCTATAATTTTTTGACGATTTTCCTCAGGCGTTTTTCTTAGATCTCCAAAAAATTTAGCTTCTGAACCTTCTTAGATCGAAAGTTATAGTGAAAATTTTGAGATGACCATTTTAAGTGAAATTCAGGAGCCTACAAAAATCCCTAACGTCCACAGATCATATCTCCGAAAATATTGTGAACCAAGCTCTGAAATTTTGTGAAAATATTCCTCAGGATTTTTTCTTCGCACTCAAAACATTTCAGCTTCTGAACCTTTGTAGAAAACAAGTTATAGCGAAAATTCCACGACCACCTGTTTAGAGAAGTGAAACCCTAGAATCCAAAGCGTTGATACCAAATGTTGTGAAACCAACTCCAAAAATAGAAGAAAAGAGATATCAATGCCTTAGAAATAAGCCACTTTGAGGGGGAAACCTCGAATACATTACATGCATGAAAATTTTTTGGATGATACAAATTACAAAACCTCATTTCTATATATAGGAGTCCATGGGGCCACTGTGTAATCTCGTTGGGACCACAATGTAATCCTAGCCGACCTAACAATAATAATTTAAGGGCACAATAATAACAATATGGGGGTTATGGGAGTACAATAATAACAATAAGGGGGTTACACTAACAATAATAAGGGACTATACTAGTAATATAGGGACCTAACATTAGGCCATAGCTTCGCGAAGGTTTAGATTGAGGATCATCAGCCAGTTTTATCTCCGTCATGGGGGAAGGTCCTTCTCCACGGACTACCTCGAAGGTGAAGACAGTGGATACCACATCCTCATCTAGGTGAGAGGCTTCTTCACTATCTGAGACAACCTCCTCTTCTAACTCCCCCGTGGTTTGATCTTCTACGAGTTGATTTACCACGATGGTCATGCTATTGATCCACTAAGGGAAGGTTTTTCCCGAGTGGGAGGCTTGATGGAAAGAGAATAAATTGTCATTGCTAATCTCTTCTATGTTGAGGCTTGGGTTTGGTGGAGGGAGACTGGTCATGAGATTGTTCTTCCTAAAGAAATGTTTCGGCATTTTTCTATCCAAGGTGGAGTCATTATTTTTCCTCTTCAAATCAGAGACTTCATTTGTCAACATCTTAAGGGATTTTTCGATGCTCTCGAAATCGAAGGGGTCTTTATCCTTGTCTCCAGATTTATGGGCTGACAGTTGCGCTCTTTTCCTGGCTAGCTTTGGGTCATCTCGACCGTCATGATTAATGGCTCCTATGGATAGCATGTCCTTTTCGATGGCAAGGGCGGTCGTGTAATTTGCTAATAGGGTAGCTTTGGCTTCGCGCTTCACGAATACAACGATATCTCAAGGTAGGGTCCATGTGTAATAATCAATGGTGATGGAATCATCCAGGGCCATGTCCGGGGGGAATTTGTTCAATATGGTGGCAAAGTGTTGGTTGAATTATTTGAATTTCTCCTTCTTATGGAATTTCAGAGTGATCAACTCCATGAGGAGCATAAGAGTCTTGTCCTTGGAAAAATTCTGGAGGAAGGTACGGCGAAATTCCTCCCAGGAGGATTGGAAGGGACAAGCAGGGAACAGTACAAAGTATAAGCCTTATTTTCTAGGGTGTGGGGAAAGAGTCAGCATGCTACATTGTCGGACTACACTCTCATCATTTGTAAGGCCAAGTAGAAATTAATGATATGAACTTTGGCGAACGTACCCTTCTTGGGGTTGAACTTAGGGAGATGTTTCTTTGGGTGTCGGGGCATGGCGTGAAGGGGAACATGGAGGCCTAGAGGAGATTATACCATCCAAGCTAAGGGATGAACCCGTCTAGCTCTATGGTGGGGCGGAATGAAGATATGCCTAATTTGATTCTTGGATTCGCTTCTGGTGCCAAACCCAGAGGCTTCACCCCCATGTTGGGATTACCTGTCGTGATAACCTCCAAGATTTCCCATGTCTCTATAATTTCTCCAGTCTTACAGGAAATGCAGCCTCTCTTGGTTTTGTTTACGGTGGCGGTGAATACGGTCTGTATTTTAGACCGTGTTGGGGGCTCCTATCTCCTCGGCCTTTGTTTCCTCGGCCCCTTCTAGCTCCTCCTCTAGGCGGGTCATTTTCTTGAGTGTTATCATTCAAAGGCTAGTCGGGTTGAGGGTCGGCATCTAGTATGGGTTTGGTAACTTTTGGGTTGTCCCCTTCGATCTCTCGGGGATTGTTGAGGGGTTTGAATGAAGTTTTCTCAACTGCATCTACATAGTCTTGGAGCATAAGATGTATCAGCTGAAGCATGGAATTGAGTAGGACACCCTAGCACGTTTGATGCATCCCGGGAGTCTGTGGATTAGCCAGGGAACAGGTGGCTCAGAGGTTTTGTAGACCTCTAATGAGATCGTGGGTGAGCATCGGAAGGGCTCTAAACTAGTATGGGGTCACTTCTTAATAGGGCGGATCCTCCTCTAGGGAGTTTTGAATGGGTGGAGGACCAGTATTTTCATATATGATCTCCCCCTATGGGGTTTACAACGGGATATTACTTGCGGGGTGGGAGCCTACCATTCAGGCCCTCCTTCTAGCGCCAAATCTATTGACGGGAAAAAAGTGCCCAGCCAACAGTAGGTGATCTCCTTGGTATAAAGTCCCAACTAGACTTTAGACCATTTGTGATAGGGATCCCGTCCAGGGTGTGGGTCCGACTTCCACTGAATATGTATTTTCTCAGACGAAAGATTCACCTCGCAGACTTGATGATACACGACTAAGTGAATGATATGAAAAAAATGGTCGATGATTTCTCTTGTGAGTGAAGCATTATAAATAGTAAAGTGATTTTTGAAGCATGAGATCAAAAGGAAATGTTGTTAGCAACACATCATTAGGGTCATGCTCATAAAATCTGCTTGACCACAAAATAAAAAGCTCTCTATGGTCGATACACCCTTCAATTCCTTAAGAATTTTCTGAAAGATGGAGTGACATTAACAACGAAGTCATTAAACATCTCCTAGTGAGATATTCACATACCATTAACACATCTAGAAAGCTTAAACGTACAAATGACATATGAACAAAAAACACAGACTAGTCAGTTATAAAAGATAGCAAATACATAAGACATAATATTCATAATGCTAGCACACATAATTCCACATCCGATCCAGTAGTGGAATCAAAACATTCATTTGTATTCATTCTTGTAAACATGCATTCAATGCAATACAATTATCCCTTCTCCCTTTGGAGTCCTAAAAAAAGGCTCCATTACATTGTCCCCAGAGGGAGTACTTATAGAAAAAATGGTGACCTTTGGGCATCAATGTCCTTTCAGCTTCCTGCCTATTGGCATGGTCTGTGACCCATGTGATCTTGTGATCTACGACTGGATCTCGTTTTCGACCTGTGACTGGTCACTGTCTATGACCTGCGACTGGTCGCTACCTGTGACCCGTGACCTGTTTAATTGTTCCTTTTTATGTTAGTAGTTTTGTGATGGAAAGTTCTGAAACTTCTACTTGTTGTTGTTCCCTGAGATAAGTCTACCAGGCCCTGTAGTCTACGACCACTTGAGTGACTTGAGGTGTGTCCTCCCCTAATCTATGAAAATATTCGAGAGCGTCCGGAACCAAAGTATGCTCCTTGAAGGAGATTTGATTTGAAAGGGAAGCTAGCTTGGTGTAGATTAAGAATAGCGCGATGATGAATTGATCAATATTCTCCTTTGAGGCTGGAAGATCTTTGGAAGCATCTACTTCCCTAATGGGCTCTAGGTATGCTTGGATTTCTTGGGCTACTTCTTCCCTTGTCTTATATGTGTCCAATCCCCTTAAGGAAGGGATGTGATGTACTCCTTCCATCAAATCAATGCCACTAATGAGATGTTCAAGCCGGACATCACTTTCTCCATATCCTTTACGAGTTTCTCATTATATTGTACCTTCATTTGTATCTATACTTTATCGTTCTGTGTGCAGATCCAATCCTTCCTTGGTAAGGTGTTGGGAGCTTGTGGGTACCTTCCAGACCGTTCAAGCATATTGTCTAGTGCCGCAGTGGCTTCCTTTATTTGTGTGGTATTCTTCTTTGTCTCTACCTAAGCCTTCAGTAGTGGGGACACTATCTATTTAATAGCAAGCATTTCTTCATAAACATGTTTCATAGTGATTTCTAGAGTGACCAACTCCCCTTGGATAGTGATTGGTAACCCATTGGCTTGAGTAGTCACGAATCAGAGCCTCTGATTTTATGCCTCGAATGCCTCCCTTTCATGAGCTGCCTTCTGCTTAGTGGCCTGGATTTTGTTTTGCAGGGACAAGATCTCCCTGCTCATTCTGCTGACATTTTCCTCCGTAGCTACTAGAAAATAATTCTCTGCTGATGCTATCATGATTGGATTAGTCCTAGTATCCAGGACTATGTATTTTTAAGTTGCCACTGTGAGGGGCTTGGCTAGAATCCAAGCGAGGCACTTTCTTCTCTCCTACCTGATCTTATGCGTGAAATGGTCATATGATAGCCTCCTCAGGTCCAATACATCATCATCTTTTTCATCTAGGACACCCAATTCTAAGAGCCGGATATGTATGCTCGTCATGGGAGTTTTCGAGGGTACCTCAATATGAGGCTGCTCTGTCTGTTCCCTGAACTTTGGGGGCGGTGTCTTGCTTCCCTTTGCTCCCTTGGAAGAGCCTTCCTGTGATTTCTGATTTTATTCTTTGTTTCTCCTCCTTTCGACCTCTTCTTTATCCTATTCCTCCTTTAACCTGTACTCAACCTCCTTCTCTTGTCATTCCTTTTCTTCTTCCTTCCTTTTGTGTTCTTCTTCCTCTTTCCCTTTGCGCTCTTCTTCCTCCTTATTTTTGCGTTATTCTACCTGATTTTTCCTTCATTCCTCTTTCTATTGTTTCTTTTGCTGCTCCTCACCCTGCTGTCATGCCAAGGAATCTTGGGTCTTTCTAACTTTTTCCTCTCTCATTTTCTTCTCAGCCTCCTGATGTGCTTTAGCCTCTTCATCTCTCTTTTCCTGTTGTTCTTTATAAATACCACTACCTATAGTATTCTTTGGTTTTTTAGCTTTAGAAGATGAGGATCCTCCTACTAGATCCTTCCTTTCCATCATGTCTAACCTCTCTTCTAATGTTCGTTCATCCCGATCGCCTTGATCTTCACTCAAGTCGACTAATTATTTTGGAGAGGCTACCCTATCTTTGTTGTACTAGTTTCTGACTTGCTCCTCAATAGGGCCTTTCATGTGCTGGTACTTCCAATTGAACTTGGCCAATTTGCAGTGTGTAGGAACGATCCTTTCAGGATCATATGATCTATGGGTGAAGGTTACGAAAAGAAAGCCTTTATTTTCCTTTACCTCGGCTTCTACTTCCTTGAAATATTTAATGGTATAGGTGCCAATAGTAAGCGGGAGGGCAGGCCATGGCTTTTTCTTGCCTTTGCTGAGGACCTTAGAGAATTTGATCGACATCTGGTAGCATACTTCTTGCACCAATAGTTTATCGGTGACATATCTGGGTAATGTGTGAGGCGCCCTGAATCACCGGAAGACCTTGATAAAGGTACTATCTATGATAGGAAACCAATTAGCCACCTAAGTCACTCTTTCCATAGCCCGCCTAGACATGAAAGGGGCATCTCTATCAAAGAGCTTTTCGTAGAGCGCGAGGATGAAAGTTTGAGAGATAGATTCTGTATCTTGCGTGTATCTAGAAGCCCAGAATACATTCAAGTCTTTGCGAATGGGTCCACCATGCTTCGCATCCCAGTTATGCGACCACCCTTCAAAGTGACATATTGCACACACTACATCCAACAAGTAATAGGCCATGTAGAACTCTGACTCGCATCACTCTTCTGGTGCCTATGATGTTGATATATTTACTCTGAGAGTTGACACTACCAGGTAACCCCAGTTGAACCGGGTGTCATAGGATGTAATTGCGTACATGAGAGGGACCCAAGCTCCATTTAAGGTACTGGAATCTTGTCAGCTATACATTCTGCACATCATTGCTGCCACAAGCTTGTAGATATTCCTGAGGCCATATGTATTATACTCCTAATCCTTTTTGGTCTTAAAATTCTCGGGGTCCTCCCACCAACCCTTTAAGGATTCCGCCACTAGTACTTCATGTGTAGCGACCCAATTGGCACTGAAAGATTACTCTTTGGTAGGGAGTGCATAATATACTTCTCCATATTTCCCATTGAGGTTGGCAAAGGCTTTACCCGAGTGGTCACAGATGACCCAGACATTGGAGTCAACTTTCTGAAGCATCAATTCAATGACTTTTGCTCTTGGGAATATTGGTAGATGAGTGCCCACATAATGAAGTTTGGATCTCTTAACCTGAACATAAACTTGCGAGTATGTGATGTCTTCCGAGAATTTCATCTTCATGAATTCTTGATATACTTGGTACGAAGACATCCTATCTCCTTTCCTGAAGATACAGGTAGTGTATCCAAAGATAGGGGTGGGGAAGGATGCATGTCCTCTCTTGATATTTATATTTCGGGGCTTTTGTTTCTCTTGTGAACTGTTGGAGGCCCCATATCTCCTAAGGGCGAAGAGATGGAAACACACTCGAGCTCGGCTTCGATATCACTTGGCATGTTCAAGAAACAATCCCACGATAAGACAAATGACATGATAACAAATATGATAGGATTGCCTAGACCTCTAAATTTTTTGACTGCCCAGGCTAGAACGTTGTGACCTCTGTTGGTTGCTATTTGTTAGAATGAGGAAGTTTATGACTTGGTGACCAAGCAACCAGGTCACACGGTCGCAAGGTCGCATCTGCGTGAAATTCTTGAAAACAGCGACTCTCTGACTTGGCGACCTAGCGACTAAGTCACAAGGTTGCTAGGTCGCAAATTTGCGATTTGGATGGTTAGTCAATGATCTGAAACCTTGCGACTTCGCGACTTAGTGACCGAGTCACAAGGTCACTATGTCGCAAGGTCGCTGGATCACAGGGTCTCATTAGGGGTTTCTAAGGGAAATTGGAGCAATCGCAACCTGCGGGTAATGTAGTACAAGGAGGGAAAAAAACGCTAAGGGAGATGGGAAAATTAGAGTTGAGGGCCCTCCCAAGCAGTCAAGAAGGGGGGTTTGAAGAAAACTGAGGCAAGGCAAGGCTTAGAGGAGGAGTGAAAATGGGATGAGCATGAGAAGGTTGAAAACCCTAATTAGAGAGCTAGTCAGGACTTGGTTTGAAAATAAATGAAGCGAAGGGTAATTAATAGGCTAGGGTAGGACAGGTGTGCCAACATCTAAGCAAAAAAGGAAACAACAGGAAGATTAGGAAACTTAATTGGGAAAAAAGTGATCCATTTGGCTTGTTAGAGCCGTTATTTTCTCCATCACACAGCTCGAATGTGACCTACATGACCCTTTTATTTACATAGGGGTCACACATGTGATCATTTAATGCAGGTCGCTAAGTTTCGAATAGGGACCGATTGAGGAAGGATGCGACCTTGTGACCTTGCGACCCTACGACCAAGTGGCATGGTCGCTAGTTCACATAGTCGCGAATGTGAAAAATTAGGCCAGGATGCGACCTTGCGACCCGCGACCTAGAGGTTTCTAGGTCGCTAGGTCGCAGAGTCACGAATGTGAACTTTTAGTCTAGGATGCGACCTTGTAACCCCGTGACCTAGAGGCTACTAGGTTGATATGTCACATAGTTGCGAATGTGAATTTTTTGGCCAAGATGCGACCTTGTGACCTTGCGACCCCGCGACCAGGAGGTCGCTAGGTCGCTAGGTCGCATAGTCGCAAGGGTGAAGATTTTATCGATTTTTTGACTCTGCGACTATGTGACTAGTTTCAAAGAAAACAAGTCATGAACCAACCTTTGAAGGAAGAATGCTTGAAAATGGACTTTCAAGAGGCTCAAGGTTGATGGTGCATCAGACCTAACTTTACCGGATAGATCAGGGGCTCTGAAATTTTAAGATGGGACTAAATTTTGGATGTTGTTGTAGTGGCTACAACAAATGGAAATTCACTAGTAGAACCCAGAATCTATGTTGATGCTTCATCTTGAGGGGGGTGGGGTGGCTTAGCAAGTTTTTCCTTTCACCTAGTGGGTCCCACTACATTCATATCTAGCCCTTGCACATTTCCTCCATTTGTTTGCACTGTGGAGGATGCTAGTTCACCATGCTTTTATTTCTGGAGACCAGCCAAAAGGGGTCGGAGTAACATCATGGGCCTTAAGGATTCAGTATAGTTATTTGGTCCCCTTGTGTTGCTCCACTACAAACAAACCTGGTGGTCTTGGTGGAGTCACTTCCTAGGAGTCATAGACATTGATCCACTGCCAGAGAGCCTGGTTAGTACCCTGACGGAGTTATCGCATCACCTCTCTGCGCAAGAAGCCTTTCTCAATCCTCTAACCTTTATTTCATGTGCTAATAGCACTTATTTAAATGTTTTCAAGGAAATTATTTTGAATGTGCTCAATTTAGTTATCTGAATGTGCTCAAGGAACTTATTTGAATGTGGCAAGTATTTCCAGGGCATTCAAGGGATACTAACTTATGTTACTTGCCAGTGAGGTTCCTCCTAGTCTGCAGATAGGGACCTTTTGGTTTTTCCTGAATATCCTTTTTCCACTTGAGGTTGGGCTTGTTCCCCTTCCATCTAGCGACTTATTTTACCAAAAATTCCTCTCGTACAACAGCCCCTCGAGTAAGCATACAGGGTGAGGTACTTTCACTTGGGTCCTGTGACTTGGTCATGTTTTCCCCACGGGGCATCTATCATAGGCAAGATTGGGCCATTTTGGGTTCCAGGGCTGATTTTTCACTAGCAGAGATTCCGATATAGCCTGTCAATCGAGTAGCTACTACTTCCATCCCTCAACTTGAGGTCTTAGGGGAACATATTTCCGAGAGCTTGCTCGAAGCAAGATGCTTATTGAAACACACAAAACATATGACAAACAAGAGCGGTAAGGAAAGGAAAAGGACCATGGTACAGAACATGGTGACGGCCTCTGGGGTTGTCAAGTGAAATAATGCTTGAGGTCATGTCCATTTATCGGGAGGACCTCGATCCTCCCTTCTAAGGTCTAGAGTGTATATGTGTGGGAACCAACCTTTTCTTTGACTTGGAAGGGACGTATCCACAAGGCTTGTAATTTGGTGTGTTTCCCCTTATCTTCATGAGATTTGTCCCACTTCAAGACAAGATCATAAACCTCGAAAACCTTGTTTCCAGCAGATTTTTTATTGAACCATCATTTTATTTGGCTCTGGTGGATGGTGAGTTTTTCCTAGGCTTTCAGCCTTTCCTCCTCCAGTTTCAACAATGTTTCTATACGGGCTTGTAAGGAAGGACACAGGGTACCATGTGCTTCTTGCGACAATTTAAGGGATGAGAGATACAAGTTAGGAGGGAGGATTGCTTCTTTTACATAGACTAAAAAAAATTAGGAGGTGCCCAACGATGGTTTGGGTGTGACCCGATCAGCTGAGAGTGCGTTATGGAGTGCATTGTGCCAGTTTTGGTGGTGGGATAGAAAAGTATTTTTGATGATGCGGATGAGTTTTTTATTGGTTGACTCAGCAAACCCATTTCGTTCGGGATAGTAGTTGGTGGAATGTTTGAGAACTATACTATTTTCTAAAGAAAATTTATATAACTTGAATGACGAAAAATAAGCAGCATTATCAAAAACAAGGGAGGTTGGAATGCCAAACCTGATCATGATGTGTTGAGTGATGAAAGATATTACCTCTTGATCGTTGATTTGACGCAACGGTATTACTTCAACCCACCTTGTTAATTAGTCTGTGGATGTAAGGATATTTAGACGCTACTTAGAGGAATGTGGAAAAATTTCTCTAATCAAATCAAGTTCCCACTGCTAAAATGGCTCTTCCACCGTGATGGACTGTAACAGGGAAGATGATTGTGACTCCCTGTTGGAAAATTTTTGAGATGACAGGCATCTCCAAACATAGGCATGTGCATCCTTGAATAGACTGGGCCAATAAAAACAAGCACGCATAATTTTCTGAGATGTGGCATCCCCCACGTAGTGTCCACCGACTGGGCCATCATGTAGTTCCTTCAGGACCTGTTGTGCCTCATTATGTTCTAAGCAGTGTAGAAGGACTTTGTTGTGGTGCTTGAAGAACATTTTACCCTGCACTAGCTGGTAAGATGTAGCCTTTAGCCTTATTTCACATTTCTGTAAGGTGGTTAAGGTGGGGTCCATAATATCGCGATCAAGATATTGCTGGAGATCAACGTACCAAGACGGGGTGTTTTGATGAGGTGTACTGTTGGCTTGGTACATGTCTATTTCGTGATTCCAAAATTCTTCTTCATTGCACCACATGTCTGCGGCTTTAGCAGCCATTTGGCATAGCCCTTACCCCTTAACAGTGTGTGCAAGCTTGAATTCCAGGTCATGCTCTTGAAGGCATTTCATCCAGTTGCCTTGTATCTCACCTAGCTCTTTCTGCCTGAATAGTGAGAAAACTGTTGGTTTGGGTACAAACACTGTGACGTGGTTCTTCAAAATATATTCCCTGAAATGTTTAACTGCCATATACACCACGTAATATTTCTTGTCAATATCTGGATAATTCAGCTCGACACCTTGCAACCCTGCGCTCATGAATGATATGTGTCACTCATCATTGCTACCATCTTTCTAAGTGAGGATTGTTGTGAGAGATGAGTCTGAGGTGAAGGTAGACAAGATAAAGCCTTTGCTGAAATATGCACCATGAAGGGCTACTGCTACTACGATGGCCTGCTTAATATTATTGAATGCTTCTTTCTTTGGGGAATTCAATCTAAAATTTGTGTTCTTCTTGATCATACCTTGCAGAGGTTTCACAATTTGGGTGAATTCCGATATGAACTTTTGTAGGATGTTTATTTTTTAGAGGAACGACTGCATGGCCTTCTTACTACTCGGGAGACGAATCTGGGCAATGGATTTTGCACGTTCCGGGTCTACCACTATGCCATCTAGGGTTATCATGTGACCCAGCAAATTTCCTTTGGAGACTGTGAAGATTCTCTTCTTGGGGTTAAGTGAGATCCCGTATTTTTGGCACCTTTCAAAACTCTGTTTGAGCTGTTGTAAGTGGTGACACTTTTGTTTGGAAAATATGGTGACATCGTCAAGCTAGAGCACCACACGTTTCCCCATTAGACCCTAAAAGGCAATGTCCATGGCCCTCTAGAAGATTTCTCCAGCATTGATCACGTTGAAGGGCATGCGTCTGAATGTGAACGTTCCCCATTTGGTCCTGAATGTTGTTTTCAGACGATTGGGCTCAACCACTAGCACTTGGTTGTAACCTGAGAAACTATCCAGTATTGAGAAAATTTCTGACCCTGATAATGTTTGAAGGATATGCTCCATGGGGATTACTGGGTAGTTTTCCTTGCTCGATGATCGGTTCAAATTTTAGATGTCCACACATAAACGAATCTCGCCAGAATTTTTACAAATTGGAACCAATTTTGACACCCAGGTTGAATATCGAACTTTGAAGATGATGCAGGCGTCTAAGATTTTCTTCAGTTCCTTTTGGATCATTGGCTCCAAAGTAGGGTTTACCTTCCTTAGCTTATGTTGGAAAGGTTTGACTCCTTCCTTCATTGGTATTACGTGCTGGATGATTCGCGTGTCATAAGTTTTCTGCTCATCATACATCCAGGCGAAAACATCTCGGTATTTCTTGAATAATTCAGTAAAGGATTACTTCTCCTGAGGGGTGCATTTTGTTTTGAGACTGACGAATTTTGGTTTCCATTTCCGTCTCGAGATTTATTTTCTAGTGCAACAGGGTGGAACTCTGCACCTTTTTGTTTGGGTGTCCCCGAAAACTATTCTATAGGTGAAATAGCTTTTCAAGGGACGCGACCCCTTTTGACATGGGGCTCCCCTTATGCTCCTCTCTTTCCTTTTGCAAGGCCAAGTCATGATCTTCTTCTTCAACCATGGTGTCCTTGCCCACGTCCGCATTAAGCATGAAATCCAGTACCTGTTGATCATCATTAAAACGCAAAGATTACTTACATTGTCTGGCATGGTAGGCTTATAAACAATTTCAATAGAGAACCCGTCCCTTAATGGGGTAAATCTAGCGAAAACATTGGCCAGTGTATCGGCTGCTGCATTATGCATTCTAAGTATGGAATTAATACCAAAAGCATCAAAGTCAGAAATAAAACACCGTACCTCTTGTTGATAACCTTTCAAATGCAGAGATAGGGAGTGAATGGTGTTGCGTACCTATCGGGTAATGATTTCGGAGTCGTCAATTACCTTCAAAGAACTGAATCTTAGATCGATTGCTTTCTTGAGGCCATGGATCAGTGCTTCGTACTTGGCTGTATTATTAGTACATTGGAACTCTAGTCAGAAAGAGATTAGGAACTTATTCTTCTGGGGATCTAATAAGATACAACCCACTTCGACGCCATCAGGTGTCTTGGAACTGTTGTAGTACAAGCTCCAAACCTTGTTTTTGGATTCTGTAAGGTCATGTGAGTGCATAGGAGGTGTACTCGAGGTGGTGTCATATGGTGGTCCTTCTAGCGTGGAAGGGTGGGAATAAGTAGCCAGGACCAGCTCTGAATAGGCATCTTGGGCGATTGGAAATGGAGGGGTTTGATAGCAACCAATCGCAACCTCTAGGAAGCACATGACCAACTCCTCTTCTGTGAAGCTAACGGTTTTTTTGGCTACCTCTAGGTTGGTTATAGTGTGTTTCATGTAAGGTTCACTTTCAACCTGGATCTGGTTGTTCCTACCCTTGTATGGGAGCCACAAGTGGGACCAGCCGGTGGAAAAGTACCCTTGTACCTTGCTTGACTAATCTTGGCTCAAAAGCAAGTTGTAGGCCTCTGGGATATCCACAATCACTATGTCGATGCACTGATGCACCTTGGACTCCGAGGAGAAACAAATGAGGACGTTATTCAATTCACCAACGGCGAGGACCTGGGATCTATCAAGATGAATGATCCTAGCGTTGGTATTCTCGGGACAGATGTTCAATTGCCTGCATACGGATAGGGCCATGATAGTGGTGGATGCACCAGAATCGATGAGGCAGTTATGAACATTGAAGTTGAAGATCTCGAAAGACAGAAGGAAAGCTGGTGTGGATGCTTAGGATTTTGCGTTGATCACATTCCAGATGGACTGGGGGCTTGTTGTAGCTTGGGAGGATGTGGAGCTTACGGTTTTAGATGTCAGTGGGTTGGGAGAAACTTTAAGAATAAAGTCTCGCTAGTTAGCGATCCGGGCGAGCTCGTAGAGGGAAATGTTGGCTCGTATTTTCTTCAATCTTCGATCATGTTATATCTTGATTCTGGGTGTGGGAGATGTTCTGTGGAGGAAACTAATGAACCTCTGATAATCTAGCCTTGGGGGTGGCTCGGGAAGCGATGGGGCTACATTTTTTAGGGGTTGTTGTTTGGTTTTCCTTGTTTGGTGCCAGAATTTTTCTTAGGAAATCTTTTCTCTTTTCTTCCAAGGAATGGTCGGGGACTGCGCCTTTTCTCCTTAGGCCATAACTTCGGGGAGGTTTAGATTGAGGATCATCAGCTAGTTTTATCTCTGTCATGGGGAAAGGTCCTTCCACATGGACTACCTTGAAGGTGAGGATAATGGATCCCACATCCTCATCTGGGGGAGAGGCTTGTTCACTATCTGAGCCAGTCTACTCTTCTAAGTCCCCGGTGGTTTGATCTTGTAGGAGTTGAATTACCACGTCGGTCATGCTATTGATCCACTAGGGGAAGGTTTTTTCTGAGTGGGAGGCTTGACAGAAAGAGCATAAATTGTCTTTGCCGATATCTACTACGCTGAGGTTTGGGTTCGACTGTTGTGAAACCAGCTCCAAAAAGAGAAGAAAGAGAGATCAACGCCTTAGAAATAAGCTACTTTGAGGGGTAAACCTCCAATACATTACATGAATGAACAATTATTGGATGCTACAAATGACCAAAAACTCCTTCTATATATAGAAGTCCATAGGGCCACAATATAATCCTAGTGGGGCCACAATGTAATCCTAGCCGACCTAACAATTATAATGTAAGGGCACAATAATAACAATATGGGGGTTACAGGGGTACATCAATAATAATAAAGGGGGCTAGACTAACATAATAAGGGAATACAATATTAATATAGGGACTTAACATGCCCCTCTACTTCAAACAAGTGTTGTCCTCAATGCTTGATTATTTCTTTATGCTTTTGTATAAAATTATCATCCTCCCATGTGGAATGTTCTACGGGAAAGTTATTCCACTTGCTGAGATACTCTGAAATTGATCGTACTTGTTGAGTTCTTGTTTTTGTGACTACTTCAAAACTTCTTTCGATGTGATATTGATCTTCCTGTAGATTCTGCACCAAAGTTAGGTTATCCTTTGAGAGTTGTAGAACTTGTTGTTGATGCTCGATGTCATATTACACTAATTTACTATCCATATTAGCTATTATTTGATCCTTCAAACCATCCAACTTAGCCTCCATTTCTGCGTTTAAACCATCTATGTCATCTTCGGTTTCTCTTTGTAAAATTGAAATTTGTTGCACTTGGTACCGTAATTTTGATATCTCATACTGCAATTCTTCCTCTTCATGCATCATAGTATAGATTTTTGAGGGATTAATGGGTATGGAATTATTTTTTGGAGGCATTATAGAACCCAATACTGATAAAAATTCTAAAAATTCCCTTGGAATCACGTCAAACTTCTTTTCCAAAAAAACGTTATGCAATTTTAAAAACCAAATACACACCTTTTCCTTGCGTTTGAGGAGCACGATATTGAAACTGAATTATATCTATGATTTTGGATCTTCAATATCTGAAATTTGGCATTAAGGTAGCCCTTTGAATTCTATTTCGAATGCCACAGGTCTAACCTAATTTGGATTCTTGAAGACAAAGTTGTGCCCAATCTCCTGCGATGACCTAATTATGGACTTGTTCAGTAGAGTGAACTTGTAAAAATTTCCACGTACCACTCTTTCCTCCTTTGGCTCTGAAATAGATAGACCAAAAACTATAGTCCATGTACTTGCAGCCACTTTTTACATCATTCCAATCCGATGCTCAGAGAGAGAGCTATGAATATTTTCCTACGATCACCTCTTTGAGATGAAATTCAAAAGCCTCAAAAAGCCCTAACTTCCACATATCATATCTCCGCAACTACTGCGAACCAATATCTGAAATTTTGCGAAAATTTTCCTCAAGATTGCAGCTTCGTACTCTAAAAATTTCAGCTTATGAGTCTTCGCAGAAAAAAGTTATTACGAAAATACCACGATGACCTGTTTAGGTTAAATTCAGAAGCCTGCAAAATGACCTAACTTGCACAGATCATATCTCTGAAAATATTGCGAACCAAGCTCTGACATTTTGCAATGATGTTCCTCAGGATTTTGGCTTTGCAATCTAAAAATTTTATATTCTAAACCTTCGTAGAAAAAACATTATGGCAAAAATTCCACGATGACCTATTTCGAGCAGCGAAACCCTAGAATCTTAAATCTTTGATACCAAATGTTGTGAAACTAGCTCCAAAAAGAGAAGAAAAGAGATATCAATGCCTTAGAAATAAACCACTTTGAGGGGGCAACCTCTAATACATTACATGAATGAGCAATTCTTAGATGATACAAATGACGAAAACCTCCTTCTATATATAGGAGTCCATGGGGCCACAATATAATCCTAGTGGGGCCACAATGTAATCCTAGCCGACCTAACAATAATAATGTAAGGGCACGATAATAACAATATGGGGGTTTCAAGGGTACAAAAATAACAATAAAGGGGGCTAAACTAACATAATAAGGGAATAAAGTATTAATATAGGGACTTAACATCGGTGGAGGCTGACTGGTCATGAGATTGTTATTCCTAGAGAAAGGTTTCTGCGTTTTGCTACCTGAGCTGGAGTCATTGTTTTTCCTCTTCAAATCACAGACTTCGTTTGTCAACAGCTTGAGGGATTTTGCAATGGTCTCTAAATCGAAGGGGTCCTTATCCTTGTCTTTGGATTTATGGGCTGAGGGTTGCGATCATCTCGACTATCATGATCAATGGCTCCTATGGACAACATGTCCTTTTGGATAGCAAGGGCGATGGTTTAGTTTGCTGCCAGGGTAGCTCTGGCTTCGCTCTTCACGAATAGAGAGATATACTGAGGGACAACCCTTGTGTAATAATCAATTGCAATAGAATCATCTAGGGCCATGTTCAAGGGGAATGTGTTCAATATGATGGCGAAGAATTGGTTGAAGTCTTTGACTTTCTCCTTCTTTTGGAATTTCAGAGTACTCAACTCCATGAGGACCATAGAAGAAGTCTTTTCCTCCAAAAAATTTTGGAGGAAGGTACGGCGGAATTTTTTCAATATGTTGGCAAAGCGTTGGTTGAAGTATTTGAATTTATCCTTCTTCTAGAATTTCAGAGTACTCAACTTCATGAGGACCATGGAAGGAGTCTTTTCCTCCGAAAACTTTTGGAGGAAGGTACAATAGAATTTTTCCCACGAGGAAATGGAAGCGACAAGCAGGGAACGGTACCAAGTAGCAACCTTATTTTCTAGGGTGTGGGGAAAGAGTTGGCATGCTACATCATCGGACTGCGCTCTCATCATTCCAAGGCCAAGTAGAAATTACTGATATGATCTTTGGCCAATGTACCCTTCTCAGGGTCAAACTTAGGGAGATTTTTCTTAGGGTTTTGGGGCATGTCGTGAAGGGGACCAAGGAGGCCTAGAGGAGATTGTGCCATCCAAGCTAAGGGCTAAATTTGTCTAGCCCTATTATAGGGCAGGATGAATATATTCCCGATTTGATTCTCAGATTCACTTCCGGTGCCAGACCTGGAGGATTTTCCCTCAAGTTGCTAATGCATGTTGTGATAACCTCACGATTTCCCATGTTTTTATAATTTCTCTAGTTGTAGAGGAAAGGTAGCCTGTCTTGGTTTCAGTTATAGTGGTGGTTAGTATGGTCCGTATTTCAACTGTGTCCACAGCCCCTATCTCCCCAGCCTCTGTTTCACCGACCCTATCTGGTTCCTCCCATAGGCGGGTCATTTGCTTGAGTTTTATCATTCAAAAGCCAGGCGGGTTGAGGGACGAAGTCTGGTTGGGGTTCAGTAACTTCAGGTTCATCCCCTTCAATCTCTCGAGGACTGTTGGGGTTTTAGTTCAATTTTGCTCAATTGTGTATGTATAATATTGGAGCATAAGACCTATCAGCTGAGGCATGGAATTAACTAGGACACCCTAGGGATTTTGATGCATCCCGGGAGTCCACGGATTGGCCAGGGAACTGGTGGTTGGGAGGTTTTGTAGACCTCTAATGAGATTGCGAGCAAGCAGCCGCAAGTCTCTAAGTTGGTCTGAGGTCACCTCATAATAGGGTGGGTCCTCCTCTGGGGAATTTTCAAGGGGTGGGGGACTATTATTTTCATATATGATCTTCCCCTGCAGGGTTTACAATGAGATATTACTTGCATTGTGGGAGCCTACCATTCAAGCCCTCCTTCTAGCACCAAATCTGCTGATGTGAAAAAAGTTCCTGGCCTCCAGTAGGGGATCTCCTCGATTTAAATCCCCAACTAGACTCTAGACTATTTGTGAAAGGGATCCTGTCCGGGGTGTCAGTTTGGCTACCGCTGAATATGCCTTTTCTCGGATGAAAGATGTGCCTCCCAGACTTGATGATACATTGCTATTTGGATGATACGAAACAAATGGTCGATGATTTCTCCTATAAGTGAAACATTATAAATAGAAAAGTGAGTTTCAAAGCATGTGGCCAAAATGAAATGTTGTTAGCAACACATCATTAGGGTCATGCTCATAAAAGCTTCTTGACCACAAAAGAAACAATTCTCTATGGCCAAAACACCCTTCAATTCCTTAAGTGTTTTCTAAAAGATGGAGTGACATTAATAATGAATTCCTTAAATATCTCTTTGTGAAATATTCACATACCATTAACACATCCATAAAGCCTAAATGTACAAATGACATATGAACAGAAAACTCAGACTAGTCAGTTATAAAAGATACCAAATACATAAGACATAATATTCATAATGCTAGCAAACATAAGTTCTCATATGATCTGGTAGTGGAATCAAAACATTCATTTGTATTCATTCTTGGAAACATTCATTCAATGCAATACAGTTATATCTTCTCCCTTTGGAGTCCCGAAAAAAAGGTCCATTACATTATCCCCGGAGGGAGTACTTATAGAAAAAACGGTGACCTTTAGGCAACCCCGTCCTTTCAGCATCCTGACTATTGGCATGGTCTACACCCCAAGTGATGTTGCAATCTGCAATTGGATCTCATTTGCGACTTGTGACTGGTCATTGTCTTCGACCTGCGACTGGTTGTTGCCTGCTACCTGTGACCTGTGTAACTGTTCCTTTTTAAGGTAGCAACCTTGTGATGGAAATTTCTGCAAATTCTACCTATTGTTGTTCACTGAGATAAGTCTACCAAGCCCTATAGTCTGTGGCCACTGGAGTGACTTGATGTGTGTCCTCCCCAAATATGTGAAAACATTTGAGAGCATCTGGAACCAAAGTTCGCTTCTTCAAGGAGATTTGATTGGAAAGGAAAGCTATCTTGGTGTAGATTCAGGCCGGTGTGATGATGAACAGATCAATGTTCTCCTTTGAGGCCGGAAGATCTTTGGAAGCAGCTACTTGCCTGATGGGCTCCAAGAATGCTTGGATGTCTTGGGCTACTTCTTCCCTTGTCTTCTATGTGTCCAGTCCCCCTAAGTAAGGGATGTTATGTACTCCCACCATCGAATCGATGCCACTAATGATATGTTCATAGCCGGACATCACTTTCTCCACATCCTTTACGAGCTTGTCCTTAGATTGTACCTTCATTCTTATCTATACTTTGTCGTTCTGCGTGTAGATTCAATCCTTCCTTGGTAAGGAGTGGGGCACTTGTGGGTACCTTTCGTATCATTCAAGCATATTTTCTAGTGCCGCAGGGGCTTCCTTTAGTTATGTGTTCTTCTTCTTAGTCTCTACCTGAGCCTTCAGTAGTGGGGACACTATTTATTTAATGACAAACATTTATTCATAGAATTGTTTCATGGTGGTTTCCAGAGTGACCAAATCCCCTTTCATAGTGGTCGGTAACCCATTGGCTTGAGTAGTCATGAATCAGAGCCTCTGATTTTCTGCCTCGAGTGCTTCCCTTTCCTGAGCTGCCCTCTAGTCGGTCGCCCGGAGTCTATTTTGTAGGGACAAGATATCCTGCTCATTCTGCTGATATTTTCCTCTGTAGCTGCTACAAAAGTAGTCCCTACTGATGCTGTCATGATTGGATTAGTCCTAGTATCCAGGACTATGTCTTTTTCAGTTGTCACTATGAGGGGCTCGAATGGATTCCGAGTGAGGCACTTTCTTCTCTACTGCCTAATATTATGTTTGAATTGGTCGTATGATAGCCTCATTAGGTCCAATACATCATCATATTGTTCTTCTGGGACACCCAGTTCTGAGAGTGGGAGATGTATGCCCGTCATGGGAGTTGTCGAGGGTACCTTAATATGAGGTAGCTTTGTCTATTCCCTGAGGTTTGAGGGTGGTGTCTTGCTTCCCTCTTCTCCCTTGGAAGAACCTTCCTGTGATTTCTAACTTTCTTCTTCCTTTCTCCTCCTTTCGGCCTCTTCTTTATCATGTTCCTCCTTTAACCTGTACTCAACCTCCTTCTCTTGTCGTTCCTTTTCTTCTTCCTTCCTTTTTCATTTTTCTTCCTCTTTCCATTTGTGCTCTTCTTCCTCCTTCCATTTTCATTCTTCCTCCTCCTTTTTGCGTTCTTCAGCCTGCCTTTTCTTTCATTCCTCTTTCTATTGTTTATTTTTCTACCCTTGAGCCTGCTATCATGCCAAGGCATCTTGGTCCTTTCTGAGTTTTGTCTCTCTCATTTTCTTCTCAGCCTCCTGTTGTGCTTTAGCCTCTTCGTCTCTCTTTTCCTGTTGTTCTTTAGAAAGACCACTACCTGTATTATTCTTTGGTTTTTTAGATTTATAAGACGAAGCTCCTCCTTCCGTATCCTTTCTTTTTAGCATTTCTACCCTCTCTTCTAAAGTTTGGTCATCCTAACCATCTTGATATTTACTCAGGTCGGCTGATTCTTCTGGAGAGGCTACCCTGCCTTTGTTGTACCAGTTTATGACTTGCTCCTCAATAGGGCATTCTGTGTGCTGGTACTTCGAATTGAACTTGGCCCATCTGGAGTGTGTAGGGGTGATCCTTTCAATATCATATGATCTATGGACAAAGGTTTCAAAAGTAAAGCCTATAATGTCCTCTACCTCAAGTTATACTTCCTTGAAATATTTAATGGTATACGCGCAAATAGTAAGCGGGAGGGTACGCCATGGATTTTTCTTGCCTTTTCTAAGGACCTTAGAGAATCTGTTTGACATCTGGTAGCACACTTCTTGTACCAATAGTTTATCAGTAACATATCAGGGTAACGCATGAGGCGCCCTGAATGATTCGAAGACCCTAATAAAGGTACTATCTTTGATAAGAAACCAATTAGCCACCTAAGTCACTGTTTACATAGTCTGCCTGGACATGGAAGGCGCATCTCTACCAAAGAGATTTCTATAGACCGCAGGGATGAAATTTTGCGAGATAGATTCTATATCTTGGTTGTATCTGGAATCCCACAATACGTTCAAGTATTTGTGAATAGGTCCACCATGCTTCGCATCCTAGTTATGCGACCACACATCAAAGTGACATCTTGCGCACACTACATCAAATATGTAAGAGGCCATGTAGAACTCTAACGCACATCCCTCTTCTAGTGCCTGTGTTGTTGATATATTTTCTCTGAGAGCCGACACTACTAGGTAACCCCAGTTGAACCAAGTGTCGTAGGATGTGATTGCGTACATGAGAGGGACCGAAGCTCCATTGAAGGTAGTGGCATCTTTTCGGTCATACATTTTGCACATCATTGTTTCCATAAGATTGTAGACCTTCCTGAGGCCATCTATCTTATACTCCTAATCCTTTTTGGTCTTAAACTTCTCAGGGTTCTCCCACCAGCCCCTTAAGGTTTTTGGCACTGGTACTTAATGCGTACTGACCCAATCGATGCTAAAAGATTCCTCCTTCATAGGGAGTGCATAATAGACTTTTGTGTCTTTCCCATTTAGGTTGGCAAAGGCTTTCTGCGAGTGGTCGAAAATAACCCAGACCTTGGAGTCAAATTTCTGAAGAATTCATTTAATGACTTCCATGCATGGGAATATTGGTGGATGAGCGCCCACGTAATGAGGTTTGGATCTCTTAACCTGAACATAAACTTGCCAGTCTACGAGGTCTTTTGATAATACTAGCTTTGTGAATTCCTGATATAGTTGGTACCAAGACATCCTATCTCCTTTCCCAAAGATACAGGCAGTGTCTCCAAAGATAGGGTGTGGGGAAGGAGGCATGTCCTCTCCTGATATTTCTATTTTGGGGCTTTTATTTCTCTTCCGAACTGATGGAGGCCCCATATCGCTTGAGATCGAAGAGATGGAAACACACTAGATCTCGGCTTTGATATCACCTGGCATGTTTAAGAAATAATCGCATGATAAGACATATGGCATGATAACAAATATGAAAGGACTTCCTAGAACTCTAAATGTTTTGACTTTCAGGCTAGGTCATTGTGATCCTTGCTAGTTACTATTGGTGAGACTAAGGAGGTTTGCAACTTGGTGACCCGGTGACTAGATCACAGGGTCGTAAGGTCGTATCTACGTGAAATGCTTGAAAACATCATCTTGGCGAACTAGCAACTAAGTCACAAGGTCACTACATCACAAAGTCGCGATTTGGATGGTTAGCCAATGATCTGCGACCTCGTGACTTCGTGACTCAGCGACCGACTCACGAGGTCGCTAGGTCATAAGGTCGTTGGGTCGTTGGATTCCAGGGTCACATTAGGGCTTTCTGAGGGAAATTGGACCAATCATGACCCGTGGGGAAAATCAGAGTTGAGAGCCCTCCCAGGAAGTAAAGAAGGGGGGATTGAAGCAAACTGAGGCAAGCCAAGGCTCAGAGGAGGAGGCAGAATGGGATGAGCATGAGAGAGTTGAAAACCCTAATTATAGAGTTGGTGAAGATTTGTTTTGCAAAGAAATGAAGCGAAGGGGAATTAATAGGCTAGGGTACCGGTAGGTGAGGTAGCATCTAAGCAAAACATGAAACAACAGAAGGATTACACAACCTACCCGAAAAAAATGCAATCGAGTTGGCTTGTCAGAGGTGTTATCTTCTCTGTCGTGCAGGTCGAATGCGACCTACGTGACCCTTTTATTTATAAAGGGGTCACACGTGCGATCATTTAATTCAGGTAGCTAAGTCGCAAATAGCGGCCGGTTGAGGAAGGATGCGACCATGCAACCTTGCGACTCGGCAACTAGGTCGCACGGTCGCTAGGTTGCATAGTTTTGAATGTGAAAAATTAGGCCAGGATGCACCCTTGCGAACAACAACCTAGAGGTCACTAGGTCGCATAGTCGCACAGTCGCAAATGTGAATTTTTAGGCCAGGATGTAACCTTGCGACCTTGCGACCCCGTGACCTGGAGGTCGCTAGGTCACTAGGTCGCATAGTCACGAATATGAAGTTTTAGGCTAGGATGCCACCTTGCAACCCCACGACCTAAAGGTCGCTAGGTCACTAGGTCATATAGTCGCAAGGGTGAAGATTTTATCATTTTTGCGACTCTGCCACTATGCGACTAGTTTCAAAGAAAACAAGTCATGAACCAACCTTTGAAGGTAGAATTATTGAAAAGGGACTTTCTCGAGGCTCAAGGCTGAGGGTGCATCAAACTTACCTTTACCAGAGAGATGAGGGGCTCTGAAATTTTAAGATGGGACTAAATTTTGGAGCTTTTTGTAGTGGCTACAATAGATACCTACTGGTCTATGTCTCAACGAGGCTTACAATTTAAAAAATTTGACTTCAACTAGATTTAGTTTTCTTCTTCTTTTCTTCGAAATCCTATAGCCTCTAAATTGTTTCATCATTTTCTTCTTGTTATATTCTTTAAACCTCAGATTCTTCATTTGTTGGTGCAAGTCTTCTATTGTTCCAAACTTTCTAAGCATGTCATGGACTTCTTCAAAAAATGACTTGTATGTGGGTTGCTGCCACATATTGTCTCCTCTATTGCACTTTTCATCATCAATCTATTGCAACATAAGATGAGAATAATATTTCATCTCTTCAAAACTCCAATATGTGAAAATTTAATTGGCATGTTCGTCATGCATGTTTTCTTCAACATTCATATCGACAGCTTCTATGTAGACCTCAACTAGACATGGTGTTGCAAGCCATGTTACAATAAACTTTAACTCTTCTTCATAATCGATCGATGTACCGGCACATTGGAAATCAATGGTAAGTGTAAAAACATCTCCAAAACCACATTGGTTTTGTTCCTTCTGCTCTGTTATGGAAAATTTCTCCTGATGTGCTTCCTTCTCTGCTTGTGCCTCTATATCTCTTTCTATTTTCCCTTTGCGGACTTATTTCTTTGTCTCTGTCTCTGTCTTTATCTCTTCTTCACTAACCTGTGCTGCTACAATGAGGTTGCCTTCCACTGACTCGAGTGGGATTTTATCACTGAATAACATCATGTCGATATCATGCTTTTGTTACATCATTTGCAACCAATCCTTATTAGCCAACAAATATTGATCAAATTTGTCACCAATAATATTAATCACTTTATTTACCATAAAAATGATTGCTTCAAAAGAAATTTCACTCTCATCATCAAGTTGTGTTGCTGGATTCACCAAATCTTCATCAGTAAGCTCTATTGTTGGAATCAACAAATCATCATCAACAAGCTCTATTGCTAGAATCATCAATTTTTTGTTAGAAAGCTATGTTACTGGATTCATCAAATATTCTTCCACTTGTAGTTGTGTAAAGTGGGGTTCACAAGCATCTTTGTGCTCTCTCTCTACTGCTTCTGCAATTTCTTCACATACATCATCCACTTGTTGATGAGTCTTTTCATCTCGCTGCAGATTTTCTACTATAGATCCACCTTCATCTTCAACTTCAATGCTCCCCCTTACACCAAAAAACCTCTAAATGGTATCCCAAGCCTCCTTGGCTATCTTGGCATTTGAAATAAGAGGGAGAATGTTGTCATTGAGAAATTCTTTTATGCATTTTAATGCAAAGGCGTCTTTTCGCCTTTTCACTTCCAGATCTAAAAAGATCTCAATTTTTTTTTATTTTTTCTTTAGCCTCTTGGCTTTTCCCATTTGTTGAGTATTCCTAAACTTCAGCTCAACAAAACAACTAGTTTGCACAGATATTTTGTGGTGGCTTCTCCTATGCTCTTCCATAAACAAATAAACTTGCAATTTCTCTACAACCGCAATGCTTTTTCAAAGCTTTTCAAAAATTCACCTTCCATTATTTTTATGAAAATAAATACTTCAATGCTCACAAATCATGTGAACAACTAACCTTAATAAGCCCTCTTCAAAAATTTGAATATCTTTTTTTAGATAAAAAATTTAAATGAAGTCCTTTTGAAAATATTACAACTCAGAATCCTCATATGAATCTCATCTCAAAATAATTCATTCACATATTACATTGCCCTCATGTAATTCCTTTCTCAAATTAACACAATGCATGTACAATTCAAAAATTCACATGTGAATTTTTATGTAATAAAACTTTAAACCTTTAAGCCTTCTGCATTGTGTACATTTCCCTTTTCTCAAAAAGCTTACGACTATGAATTTTGGCAGTGGTTTGTATTGCTATAACATAGCTACTACTGCTGAGGGGCCACGTGTCATTGAAATCGGTGTAAGTTTTTCAAAATAACGTGTTTCTTTAATATTATGAGTTGCGTTAATAATGCTTAACACGGTTTATAAACATCTTGGCTGTGTTACTAACAATCTTGTTGCATTTCATACAGTGCGTTATCCTAACTTTTTTTTAAATAAAAATAGATTTTAAGCTGACCTTTTTTTAATTTTTTTCGTCGGCTTTCGATGGATTTGCTAGTGCCATTTCTTCGCAAGAGGCTTCTTCAAAACTTTCTTCAAACATCTACTACTCTGTCAAAGAGTCTTATGCAGGCTCGCCTCTTCTCTCTACTACTCCAACTTGGATTTTTTGCTACTCTCTTCAGAGTCTTATGTAAACTAGCTCTGATACCATGACAAGAATTGAAAACTAAAAAGAAGTGGAGCAGAGGAATCTCCTTCATTGTTGGAGAGATTGATAATTACTCTTTGCTGATCTGATTCTTTCTTTCTACAGTCTTGTTCTTAGTGGCCAAAATTCTTGCAGTAGTAACATTGGACACTTGATTTGTTCCATGATCTGCCTCTCTGGGTTCGGTTTTGTGGAGGTCTCCACCACTCTGTTGCATGATGATGATCTGTTCTACCACTACTTCGACCTCTTCCTTTCTTGTTGCTACCTCCATATCCTCTGCCTCTACCTCTTCTAAATGATATTTTTGTTTTGAAGGCATTTTATGTGAGTCTTATGTCAGGTTGAGTCTTGTTTCGTGTGCCAAGAGTGATCCAATCAACTGTTCTACTGAGAAAGTTGTAAATTCTTTGGATTCAAAAATGGCTCTCACAATCATGTCATATTTCTTGGGTAGACTTCGAAGGAATTTTTCAACAATTTTCTGATCTGTAATGGTTTCTCCAATGAGTATGATCAGATTTATTACTCCCATGACTCTAGTCATGAAATGATTCACATTCTCGATGTCAGTCATCTTTAGGGCTTCAAACCGAGCTCTCAATGTTTGCAATTTAACTTTCTTCATTGTATCATTTCCTTGATACATAGCTTGAAAAATATCCCAACATTATTTTTCTTTTGATTCACCAGTTATTTTGTCAAAGATAGAATCATCGACTGAGTTTTGTATCCAACATTTCGCTCTGTGCTCCTTTCTGAGTTCAATAGCTGCATTCCTCTGATTATTGGTCATGGTCGCCCATGCATCTTAGGTCAGCTCTACATAGGCGATCTGAAGGGTATCCTAACACTCTTCAGCTTGTAGAAAATTTCTCATTCTTAAATTCAAAAATTCATAATTTTTACCAAGACGATATGGGGTATGAGGCAAAGAGCTAGAAGAAGCCATTATTTATTCAAATGCTAATATGTGCCTTTTGTAAATCCCCTTTAAAGACTAAAATTTTTCTTTTTAAATCTCCTTTAAATACCTAAAAAAAATCTCTTAAAAATTGCATCCCTTTTTCTTTTCTTTAACCTTTACCAGTTTTAAAGTTTTTTTCTTAACTTTAATTTAAAAAAAAAAAAATTATGAGCTTTCTTCCCTTTAAAAAAAAAAAATTTAAAATAAATCTTTTAAAAATAATTTGTATTTCATCACTAAGAATGAAATACAAATCCTTTGAATGCCTTTCTTAAGGATGTATGAAGTGATATCTTTGTGCATGTTTCGGATGACCTTCGTATTAATTTGATTTGGTAAATGACACTAACGTGAGTACTTGAGCTCCGACCCTGCGTGAGTTAGAAATCACTACAAGTAAATTAAACTAACGCGTCTCTTTTCCCTTTAATTTTGCGTTAGTAACGCGGAGACTCCTAAAAAAAAATGCGTTAGTCCAACACTTTTAAAAAACAAAAAAACTTTCTTTAATCCAATTTGTTGTGGCCTCTACTTACTTCTTTGTTGGCCTCTTCATCTTCTCTTTTTGGGATCTGTGCACCTTAACGATATTCAAATACTTCTCTCACACACTCACGTTGTTGCTCGGAAGTCTTATACAACATTGCTTCGATCTCTCTTTCTCTCAAGGAGTCTTACACAACCTAAGCTCTGATACCATGACAATAATTGAAAACTGAAAATAAATGGAGCAGAGGATTTTCTCTTCTCGCTATTACGAATTACTTAAATAGGATTACATTGGAAACATCAGTAATAAATAACCAGAGTGTAACTCGACTAAACTGGACTAACTCAAACTGATCTAGGACACTTTGACTAACGGTTTCTACATGTAGCAGTTGGTTGGAATTAGATTCGCCAATACCTATAGTGGAAGGAGGCAATTGAGCTCCATAATGTCACAATAACTTGTAAACAGATGACTTTGGAGATTCGTCGTAGATTTTATTTATATCATAGAAAATATTAATATATATATATATATATATATATATATCTTCTCTTATACCTGTAGCAGCTTGATTTTGTAAAAGTTGATCTAGTCTCATTCATGTAGAAACTATCACATTGTGCTACTTCAGATCATAATTTCCTAAGTATGTAGCAACGTATTCATCGAAAAGAATAGTTTGGTTTAAAGTCGGATATACTAATCCAATTCAATATTATTATCAGTGGGAGATCATTGTATTTTTTCCATTTCTAGTGGAAGCCATATGATATATTTTCATCAATTTATTGCATCATATACAGAATGCCAAATCTCCTTTAGAAGGCCATTTCATTGGCTTCAAGGGACATATTTTTGGGTGATTTATTGGAAGGAATATTTACATCTCATTGGTAGACCTCCTTCATTTCTGAATTTGAATATTGTTGGAAGACCTCCTTCAGCTATGGAGTTGAATACTATAGCAGACGGTTTTCAACTAAGAAGCAGTCTGAGATGGATTGTCTTGAAGAGGCATTGGAAAACACCTAGAAACTTCTTGATGAAATAGTAAGGATATGTGGTCCTTTATGCAAAAATACCTCCTTAGACCAAAATCATGGTCAAAGTAGAAGACCATTCTAAAAAAGAGTTTATTTCATTCTACAGTAGAAGCATCCATGGGAAGTGAAGGAAGGACACGGAAGAAGGGATAAGCTCTTCACACTTGGATATGAGTTGAAAAAAATAAATTCAAACGTAGACCTTCATAAGTTGGAGGAATTAGACACATGTTTGTCAAGGGCAGGTCAACCAAAATGGAAGAAAATCATTTGGTCTCTCAAGCCATCCATGCTTGCATTAATACAACCTGAAATTTAGTAGCATCCTTGTGAAGAGGTCCGACTCACAATTTCCTCTTGTCTCGGCATGATCATATATTTAACATCGCCACTACTTCCTTACAATAATGATATCATGAGATAAATATGGAAGTTGATACTAAAATGCCTTGAGGGATTGAACAACATCATGCTTCCTACCTTTCAAAGGCGGCATAAAATCTTATAACTCATGGAAAAGTTTAGCATTGGCACATTCCTACTGAATCTATATTTTGAAGACTTAATCTTTCAAGTGTTCCAATATTTTTACATAATCTCATTGAGAATGTGTCAAAACAAGCATGCAAAAGATTGTGTCCTTGTTTCTAGATGGATATGTCGACATCTAAAAGATACTAAGATCCAAACTATTGACCATTTGGAGGAAGGAACTAGCTATATCACCAATCACCTATGATCAATTGGAGAATTTTGTCATCAAAAACATAAAATTTATGGTCATTAAAAACATAAAATTTCTCTAGATGGTGTTGACTAAGAAGGAGTTGAAGAGGATTGATGGGGTAAACAAGAACAAAGGAAATAAAACATGTAGAAAAAATGAACTAAGAAGGAGAGGAATATGTTTTATCTACAAGGAACCATACGCGCCTAACCATTCATGCCCAAGTGATAAGAAGGAGGAAACAAGGGAAAACCTGTTAGAGACTCTTTCAAACTATGGGGATTCATCTATAGTTGGGTTCATCGGTTTTCGAGAAAGTGCCCATTGAGGATCTGAGAAGTCAAGTACAAATGGTGATCTACAACATAATGTTTTATAGAGAGATTTGCAGGACACGGTGCTGATAGTCAGCCATCTTGACAAAGTACATAGGAAGGGGGCAATTCTTCCTAACAATGTGGAAGACTCTTGTACAACTAAGTCCATAGATATCTTGGAGGAAATATCTGAATAATATGAGAAAAAAAGTGTAGATAACCATCCCCTAGTGCATCCATGTGTGACAACCAGAAAGGATGGACAACAAATTGTCCCCACGTGTGGAGACGAAAAAAAAAGAAGACATTCGAGGAGACTTAAGTGAGGATTCAGTAATGGTAAATTGACATGATGAGCATGATCATCAGGGGAAACATGAAAAATATAGTATGCAAGATAATCAATTTCTAGAGAGTCAATGAAAGGTTTAATATGAAGCTATGTTATTTGAGCATCAGGTGCAGGCACATACAAAGGAATTCAACAAGGCACTAGAATTTCCAATAGAGGACTTTCAGGAAAACATCATGAATTTCAAGATAGATCTTATGATGTTGAAGTAGAGACTCGGGACATTCCAAGAGACCATCTTACAAGAGAATATGAGAATTGAGGAGCTCATAGGAGTATGTGTTGAGGAACAAGTCAAGTCCCTCACAAGGGAGCAAGAGGATTACAGTTAGGAGTTCAAGAGAATCCCTCTACAAGAGTACATAGATAAATTTTGCAATGCTAACAACCCACCTTTATACATTGGGGAGAATAGGGAACAATACTCCAAATGGATCTTGTTGGATGATTGAGTGGAGAAGCATGAGTTGAGCATCAAGAAACATCATCATAGTAGACTTATTGCATGTGCAATAATTCTTGCATTACATCCTTCCCATTGGGTGGATTAGAGAGAGAATATGAGTTGGATGCCTAGGAGGATACCATTAGGAAAGGGCATATTACAACTTAGTAGTGATGAAAGCCTGAGATGGTATCATAATCCACAGGTGCGAGGACTTAGGTGGAATATGGATCCAGGTGAATCTATTGAGGGAAAGATTGGTCAAAGGATTTTTTGGGATCCAAGTATCAAAGGATCCATTCAGGATTATTTAGCATCGAGGAATGGAATAACACATTGGTTTGTATGGGATTCTGGTATTAGTATACACATGCTTTTATTGTGGATAGATGTGGATCGGTTAAGGACAAGCAATCATTGGGTGGGAGGATTTGTAATATTAATTTTTTCCATTTTTTTTATATGGTAAAAATAGATGCGATCTACCCATGGTATTTTCCCATGGTATTTTCCTTTGTTTTCGGAAGGAAATAATAAAATAAGGCTTCTAGAGAATCCATCAAGCCTATTAAAGGGAATAAGAGCTAGGCATTGGATCATACTCAATTTGTTTGTTTTATTATGTTTTGTCGAGAGCTTGGTGTGGCGAGTTCCACTTTATCTTGGGACAAAAACTTAGTGGTCAATTTTTATGGTGGATCCATTCAGGGTCCACACTTGTGCTTCAGTATGTGTGGTTTCTTATTTGATGAGCAGTGGTATATGCTGCACGGCAGAGGCTTCAGTTGACATGTATCTTTTTTCCTACTATTAATATAAATAAAAATGATGCATCTTTTTAGATCCTTGTGTTTTGTATTTAACTTATCAGTATTTTAATTAGAACACTGAAATATTCTAGATCTGTTAATTTTTTTAGTCATTTAGGGTCTCTTATATCTATATATCTATATATATATATATAGATAGATATAGATATACGTTCAAGAGGTGGTCAACTAAATTTAAATTCTATATCTAGATCACATATGAATTAACCATATAGGGTAAACATTTTGTGTTTGCAACCTGTCGGATTTTACTGTTCTAAGGAGGTGGTCAGTGAAATTTAACTCCTATATTTATATTTGATAGGAATTAACCATATAGGCTAATCGTCGTTTTTGTAATAATGTGTGCAACCTGTGAGATTTTATTGTTCTAACTCGTTGATCCAATATCGGAAGTATTCAAGACCTTGAACCACGAGAATAATATAATATAAAAAAATGTTACTTTATGATTTGGAAATTTCAATTTGTATGCCTTTATCTTGTTCAGGAGGTTGAGAACGTAGGATTTCAACATAAACATCAATGGAGATAAATACTTAAAATTTCTTAACGATCCCTAGACTGAAGTCAAATTATTGTGTTTGTCGTTCTATAAAACAGTATATCGGTATTGACAGATCGAGTGAACTCAATGTCAAGAAATAGAAATTTAAAGCTTAGTGCTTTCAGGGAAAAATTATTGTGTTTGTCGTTCTATAAAACAGTATATCTGTATTGACAGATCGAGTGAACTCAATGTCAAGAAATAGAAATTTAAAGCTTAGTGCTTTCAGGAAAATAACAATTTTAAGGCTAGCATTTTCGAAGTTAGCATTGTGATCAAGAATTGTGCTGATACTTCTTCAAAGATTACCATCGTGTGAAAGTTGTGTGAATTTCTTTTATAAAAATATTCATTGTAAACATTAAAAGAAGCATATGTCAAGCATTAACTAATAAATAATGGAAATATTTATTAGACCGATAGTGTTAACAAGACTGTATATGTTAACACCTGTTGTAGAGTTAAAGTTTGAAACATTATATAATTTTGTTTGTCCAAAATTTATACGACAACAGCCGAAACTGAAAGCAAAATCAAACTCGGTGATTATGTATACAGGTCGGTTGATAGCTTCAAAATTTACTACCTATGAATCCCATCAGGAAAATTAAAACGCTTGCCGAAAAGACTATCGTCTTTTGATTTTCAATCCAGTAAAACGAGAATGACCTAAAGATTATAAAGTTGAACTGTATCATAATCACACAACCAATGCTTCTAGGAAGTTTCCCGTATTAAATAAAGTACCGAGCTTAATTGTGTGAAGTCCTAGAAAATAGCCTGAAAATGCAGACAAAAGTAGAAAGCAAGAATCACTCTCCTCTGTCAATCGTATCTACCTTTTTATAGTGCAAATTTGTTTAACAGGGGAGGTAAACATTTTTTTTGTTGGTAAAGAAGAGGAAATATTTTTGTAAGATATGAAACAACCTCCTCCATTGCTACATCTCCGGCCACTTTGAAAGACTCGACAGCCTGTACTGAAATGTCAAATTTTTCTGAAACAATTACTCTCCTTGGCCTATATTTTTTTTCTACACCATGTTTCTCCACGTATTATTCTTTTTAGGTTCATGAGGAATGCTTGGGAAGACTTTTTTATATAGAGAGAGGAGGGGAGGATATAAAGGAAGTAGTAAGGAAAATAAGGTATGGCTTGTACGTAATAGACCTATATTGTTATAATCCAAAGGAACTGTATTGTTATATTCCCCACTGTGTTGAATCGTAAATTTCAGTCGGTCCTGAGCTGTATGCTCAAACTGAAGACAAATACTCTCAACGGAAAAGAAACTCATGCAATGAAGACGACGGTTGTTGTTCTTGGCCTCATCAAGAATAAGAAAAAGTTGCTGCAATTTCTCATAAGATGAATTCTATGTTCAGACTTGAAAAGACCCCACGGAATTGTTCCAACGACAAAAATGACATTGACGATGTATTGTGCTTCGACATTCATAAATTCCAAAACAATCTCTGACATAAAGAAAATTTTCACGTATTAATGGCATTGTGAATATGTATACAAATTGTTCTTGTGACCTGCAATACTACAACACAATTTCACCATTGTTAACTAATTCTCTTATAAAAAGATAGTTAGCGTCAATGTGTTTTCTCCTCTTGTGAAAAAGATAATTCTTTGATAGTGCAATCACATAATTTTTGTCACAGAAAATAGTTGTTGTTCCCCCTTGTAGATGGCCTAAATCCCTCAACATTCTTCTACTCCAAATTTCTTGACATGTTTTTGTTGTTACGACGACATATTAAACTTCTCATGTTGACAATGACACTATCGACTACTTCTTGGAGGCCCATGAAATGGATCTCGAACTTAAATGAAAAACATATCCTAACATGCTCTTTCTATCGTCAACACTTCTTGCCTAGTCACTGTCAGTGTAACCAACCAACCTAAAATCATTTGCAGTAGTCTACGAAATAGCATACTCCTTTGTCCCATTAACATACCTTAAAATAATTTTAGCTGCTTGTCAATGTATCTCCTTGGGTGTCTCCATGAACCTTGACACCAAACTCACTACATACATTATATCTGGCCTAGTTCCTGTCAAATACATAACACTGCCCACCAAGCTTTTGTATTATGTTAGATTGACATTGTTATTGAAATCTTCTTTTTTCAACTTCAACCCCATCACAAATGGATTTGGTGAGGGCTTGTTGTTCTACATATTAAACCTTTCCAAAATGTACGCTACATACTTGGCTTGGGAAATAAAAATACCATTTTTGTTTTTTTCACTTCTATGCCCAAAAGATACCTTAACAACCCTAAGTTAGTGATTTCAAATTATTTTTTTTCATGAATTCTTTGAAATCAGCGATGAGTAAATCATGACTCCCTATAAAAATCAAATCATCTACATATAAAACAACAACAATTATCTTCCCGTCCCTCTCTTTGGTGTAGAGAGTAGGTTCATCGTCACATTTGTCGAAGCCATTGTCCGTCAAGTTGGCATCTATCCCGCTATACCATGTACATGGTGCTTGCATCAATTCATAAAGATATTTCCTCAACTTATACACCTTTTATTCCTCGCCTTCTACCTCATAATGGAGTGGTTGTGCAACATATGATTTCTCTTTCAATACTCCATTCAAGAACATTGATTTTATGTCCATTTCATGCACTTTCAATTTATGTTGCGTGACACTTGACAACATTGTATGTAGTGTCTCCATCATTGTGACTGCCCCAAATGTCTCTGCATAATCTCTTCCATGTTACTTCTTGTATTCTTTGACAACTAGCCTTGCTTTATTCCTTTCAGTCTTTCCTTCAATGTTTCTCTTGGTCTTATAGGCCCACTTCAGTCCAATGACTTCTTTTCCTTGCGGAAGCTCCACTAACTCCCATGTATGATTCTTTTCTATTCCTTCTATTTCTTCATCCATTACCGCAACCCATTTTTATTCTTTGAATGCATTCTCAAAATTGATTGGGTCATCTATATGACAAAAAAATGCAAATAAATAATACATACCAATGCTACTATCAACTTCATTTCACTCATATATTTCACTTAAAATTTTGAATTATTGTCTTCTTATGCTTGTTGAAGCTAAACTTGACATGTCACTTTGTTTTTCACTTGAAATAGATTGCATTGGAGATCTTTCTAGTGTGCTTGGAGAAGCACTAGCTTGACTGCACGACATTGTCCTATTATTTGTTGACAGTGTCACATGTTGAATTCTTTGTTGAGCTTGAATAGGAGTAGGAGTAAATATTCAGGAATTACTTTTTGTGGTCAATTCCTCTTTGTATTCCTTTGGTATGCATGTTTTCACATTAACTGTCTTCTTTAAACTTCCATCCCATGCTTCCTCTTTTATTAATTACACATCTCTACTAATTATGACCTTCTTCGTTGATGAATTGTAGAGATTGTATGCCTTGGATTTATCACTACATCCAACAAATATGCATTTTCCCCCCTTGCTATCCAACTTCTTCCTTAACTCATCTAGGACATGTACATATGCTACACATCCAAACACTCTCATGTGATTGACACTATGCTTTCTTCCACTCCATGCCTCTTCAGGAACCGTATTCTTAACACTTTTGGTTGGACGCCTATTAATGATATATGTTGTACAAGCAAAAACGTCAGCCCAATAATCATTTGGCTATTGTTTTTCCTTCAATATACTCCTTGCCATTTCTATAATGGTCCTATTCTTCCTTTCTGAGACACCATTTTGCTAAGGTGTATACATTGTTGTAAATTTCTTGTGAAATCCATTCTCCATGCAAAAATTTAGGAAGTCATTTGAGATGTATTCACCACCGCTGTCATTGCTAAAAAATTTGATGTAGTGTCCACTTTTCTTCTCAACAAGCACTTTGTATTGGTGGAAGTGCTCAAACACTTCCCTTTTCTATTTTAGGAAGTAGACCCATGTCTTCCTTGTATAATCATTTATGAAAGTCAAAAAATAATGGGTGCCACCAATTCATGATGTTTGAATTGGTCCACATAAATTTGAATGGATAATCTCCAAAGGTGTTTTTTCCCTTATTGACTTTCGTGTTGGAAATGTCTCTCTATGTTGTTTTCCTTAGATACATCCTTCCCATAGGTTTTGTGGTTTTTCTATGAGTGGCGATCCCTTCACCATGTCTTTCCTATGCAGCAAATTCAAACCTCCAAAATTGAGATGACCAAAGCTCAAATGCCTTAACCAATTTTCATCTTCATCTTCTGCTTGAAAGATAATTTTTGTGACAATTGTTACATTTCTTTCATCCTCTTGTCAATTCATTAACAATTTTGTTTGAGGACCTTCTTCCTTTGAATATGGTTTTAGCTTGAGAGGAAACATTCTATTGCTTGTCACCTAAACTTTTGCAATCAGAACATAGTTACCAATCAAATAGGTAACTAAATTGGTACCTACTTTTTCGAGGTAGCAAAAAAAACACCTGATTTTGAAAAGGGGTGATGCACAATCACCATTTTTTTTAGCATTGTTTTGGCACTTTAAATTTTCTTAGGACTTATTTTTTTAATGTCATGATTTTTATGTCGATTTTGAAAAATGGTAAGGTAGAATCACCTTCTTTTTTCTTAGCATATTTTTGGAAATTTAAATTTTCTATCATTTTTTTTTAAATGTCATCAATTTTATGTTGATTTTGAAAGGGGTTAATTTTTTATTTATTAACTATGAACATTTGTTTTAAAAAGTTAGTGATTTTCATGCTATTTTTGAAAAGTATTGATGCAACATCAATAATTTTTGTTGACAGTGGTGATTTTCACCTTAATAATAAAACATAAAAATAAAATAAAAAGACATGACATAAACAAATCAGATATAAAAAAATATTTAAAAAACCAATAAAAATGTAAAAAAAAACAAAAATAACTTGTAAAAAAAAAACAAGCTCTGCCTCCCTCTGCGCCCTCTGCGCCCTCTGATCGCGCCTGGGCTGCTGGCAGCTCCAGCGCGCTGTTCTGCCCTGTCCGGCCTGCCCTGCGACAGATCCTACCATGGAAGACCGCAGGACCCCAGATCCCCCTCCGCCTCCGGAGGTCACGGCTTTTAGGGCAATGATTGCGAATGCTCCCAAACGCCCTCCATCTCAGTCCCAGCAGAAATTTGTGAAAAAACTGGACTCAATCCCCACAGTGGCTCTCCCCGAAGGAGACACCTGCAAATCGGCTCTGAATCTGTCGGAGAGGGGACTCATAGGCCAGTTCACGGGCCTCTGGCCCTCTCCCAAATCGGTTGAGGAATGGACTCAAAGGAACTGGAAGCCTCTGATCAAGGAGGGAGTCAATAGCTACTTCGTAGGTAAGGGTTTCTTTGTGTTTGTCTTTGAAAACCCGGAAGACAAAGGATTAATCTTCAGAAACGGGTCATACTTTATGGGCCCTCAGGGCCTTTACCTAAACAAATGGTCCCCTAACTTCGACCCCACTCAGGATGTTCCCTCGGCTGTCCCGGTTTGGGTTAGACTCCCTCACTTGCCTCTCCACTGTTGGAATCCAAATTCTCTCCAGACCATAGGAAATGCTTTGGGAAAATACATAGATCAGGCGGTAAGAAAGGATCAGTACTCATGTGCCCGCATCTGCGTAGAAGTAGATCTCGAAGAAGGATTACCGGAAGCAATCAAGCTCACTGTCGCTGGGTGGACGCATGTCCAAGAGCTGGATTATGAACAGCTGCCCTTTAAATGTAGGCACTACCACGGGCACGGCCACTTCGCAAAGCACTGTAAGAAGAAGGCGGAGGAACAGGCGGATAAACAAAATGGGGAACAATGGACCCTAGTCCAAAGAAACACTAGCTCAAAAAAAGGCACAGGCAAAGGAAGTATGACTGGAGGTCAACCAAGCTCCAAAAGCAACCAAGAAGCGGAAGCTCCTCCAAATGCACCAGAAGGAGAGCAGGACATACAAGCCAACCTAAATCAGGAGAATGAGGAACAGCCGGCCCCTTCCCCTTCAAATAAAGAGAGAGAGGAAACAATTCAGTTGGAGGAAAATCAAGGCTCTCCCACTAATCCTTCCTACGCAGAAATAGTAAGGAAAAAACCAGTGGTTAGTTCTAGTTCTTCCGAAGATGAATTCTACGAGCGCCCTTCCAAAAAAGCAGGAAGGAAATCTCGTAAAGAGAAGAGGGAAGAAGAGGCAGAAAGACTCAAGATTCAAGGAAGTCAATCCACAATAGAAATGTCTATTGGGCGAAATATCAGACCAAGGCCTCCCAAGGGATGCCCCAATCCCCCTCTTTGTAAATAATGAATCTCGTCTCTTGGAACTGTAGAGGTCTGGGGAATCCCTCTAGAATAGAAGCAGTCAGGGACCTACTGAAATCAGAACCCTCAGACGTTCTTATGCTCCAGGAGACCAAAATAGAAGGGCAGGCCCTTCTAGAGTTAGGTAGAACAAAGTGGAACAAAAAAGCAGGAAAAGCATTCAACGCAAGGGGAACCTCTGGAGGGCTGGCAACACTTTGGACGGAAGACCTCTTTCAGCTGCTTAGGACCCATGAAACCCAGCACTGGATATACACGGAGCTTAATCATAAGGCAAGTAAGTTGACCATCTCTCTCTTCAATCTCTATGTTCCAGTGACTTACTCTGAAAAGCGAGAATGCTGGGATACACTTGAGGCCTTTCTTGAACAGACCAATCCCAGCAATATCATTCTATCCGGGGATCTGAATATTGTTCTGAAAGCAAAAGAAAAGAGGGGGGGGATCAGCTCCAGTGACCCTATGTTGGCCAAGGTTGAGGAGATCACCCAGCACTGGGACCTTCTTGATTTCAAGCCCATTCGCGGCATTTACACCTGGACTAACAATCGGGTTGGTACAGAGCATATTTCTGCTCGTTTAGACCGTTTCTTGGTTCAAAGCTCCATTATGATGAACAAGAAAATAACCACCAAAATTCTGCCCAAGCTCTCCTCAGATCATAAACCCATCCAGCTCCATTTGGATGATGAAGAAGACTTGGGTCCGCTTCCTTTTCGATTCAACCCTCTCTGGATCGAGAGAGATGGATTCTTGGAGACTGTCAAGGAAGCATGGGCCAAACCAATCTCCGGATCCTCCAGCTACGTATGGGAGCAAAAGCTGAAAGCTACAAAGCAAGCACTGAAGGATTGGATAAAAGCACCGGATATTAACCCCATCAATCAGAGAAAGGAGGCTGTGCAGTCTTTGTCGGATCTGCAAACTGATATGGAAAACAGAGATATCACATCTGAGCTGCTCGAGGAGGAAGTAAAAGCACAAAGAGCAGCGTACCAAACTTTTCGTAAGGAAGAAGAATACTGGAGGCTTAAATCCAGAAGCCTTTGGTTGAAGGCCGGGGATCGGAACACTCCCTTCTTCCACCGGAAATATAGAGCTAGACTGTCGAAGAACTACATAGCAGAAATCAAAACAACCGAGGGTCAAGTATGTAAAGGATTCAATCAAGTTAAAGTCGCTGCTGAAAACCACTACAGGAACTTGTTCAGAGAAGAAACTCAAAGCAATGACGAGGAGGTGGATGACTTTCTCTCCTGTGTTCCCTCCCTTATCAGTCCTGAAGACAACTTAAATCTCTGCAGACCCATTACTGAGGAGGAAATCATAAAAGCTATTTGGTCCATGGAATCAGACAAGGCTCCTGGGCCGGATGGGTTCACAATCCACTTCTACAAATCCTGCTGGCACATTATCAAGGCAGATCTGCTTAAAATGACAAGAGGATTCATGCAGAAAGCCAAGATTGGTGGAGGAACTAAGTCCACTTATCTGGCTCTAATTCCTAAGGACACCAATCCGGACTCCTTTGCTAGATTCAGACCTATCTCGCTGTGCAATGCTTCTTATAAAATCCTGGCAAAACTGCTGGCGAGTCGGATCAAGCCACTGTTAAAAAAACTGATCTCCAGCAACCAAGGTGGCTTCGTGGAGGGTAGGCACATTCTGGACAACGTGATCCAAGTTCAGGAGACAATACACTCAAGTAAGCAACGAAAGGAGAAAGGTATGTTGATTAAACTTGATATGGCTAACGCCTTTGATAGAGTTAATCATAGCTTCCTATCTAATGTCCTGCTCTCCTTTGGTTTTTCGATACATTTTGTCCATTTAATAAAAGCCTGCATTGACAGTCCATGGATTGCTCCGTTAGTTAATGGCAGACCCACTAACTTCTTCCAAGCTCAGAGAGGTATCAGGCAGGGTTGCCCACTCTCCCCCTTCCTGTATATCATAATGGCAGACTCCCTAAGTCGTAAGCTTACTGCTGAAAGAATAGCAGGACACATTCCGGGTCTCAAACCTTCAAATGGAGCTGAACCTTTGAACCATGCTCTCTTTGCCGACGACTCTCTCCTACTCGGAGGAGCCTCCATCAGAATAGCCAGAGCGTTCGACTCAGTCCTCAGAAAGTACTGCAGAGTTTTAGGTGCCTTGGTTAACGAGAGTAAGAGCGAAATATATAGCTGGAACATAGATCAGAATGAACTTACTGCAATCTCTGCTCTTCTTGGGTTTAAAGGTCAAGCAAACTGGGACAGGTTTAAATATCTTGGTCTTCCCATAACATCTGGAGTAAACAAGAGGTCGTTATGGAGCGATATAATCACAAAAATTAAAACCAAAATTGCTGCGTGGGGAGGCAACTGGCTAACTAAGGGAGGTAAAGTAATCTTAATTAAAACGGTGTTGTCTGCTCTCCCAATCTTCCAGGCAGCTTTCCTCCTTGCTCCAAGGAAGGTGATGGAGCAGATCTCCAAACTGCTCAGAGATTTTCTTTGGCAGGGAGGGAAAGGCAATGAGAGAAAAATGCATCTGGTTAACTGGGATGTGGTTAAAAAGCCATTGTCCGAAGGCGGACTGCAAATTAGAGAACCCATGCTTGTCAATCTTGCTTTGGGAGGAAAGATTTTGTGGAAGATGTTCAATGAACCCTCTCATCCAATCAGTGTTACCCTGCGCTCAAAGTACGGTCCCACTAGTGCGCTCTCCAACCTACAGACAGCCAGTGCACCCAATAGCACGCTGGTCTGGAAGTTATGTTGTAAAAGCAGCAATTTTTTCAAAAAATTAATCTACAGGATTCCAGGGAACGGCAAGCGTACGCATCTATGGAATGACAGTATAATGGGAAGTGACCCACTTGCTCAGATGGAAGACATTGCAGACCTCAGGAATTGGCTGGAGCGCGCAGGTGTAAACAGACTGTATGATATCTCGACCTGGGATCAGCGTGGAGATTGGAACGGATGGGATTTCCACAGAGTGCCAGCACGGTTTTCCCATCAACAAGCACTGCTTATCGATCTGTTGGATGATGCTGCACCTGTTTGCAGATCTAAAAAAGATAGCTGGGGATGGGGACAGTCTAGAGTCTATACCACCGCAGCTGGGTATAATGCTTTACAGGACATAAGGAATTGTAGTCAAACTAAGGAGTTTTGGAAGAATGTTTGGGAGCCGCTCTCCCTTCCAAAAGTAAACTTCTTCTTCTGGACCTTGGCCCATAACAAGCAGCTTACGGGGGATAATCTGCAAAAAAGGAAAATAGCTGGGCCTCACAGATGTGTGTTATGCTGTAACAATTCCGAAACAGCTCAGCACCTTTTCATGGAGTGCAGATTTGCTGAAGAGGTTTGGGTTCTCACGCTTCAGGACTTGCAGATTACAGCCCCCCTGCAGAACTCTGTAGCAGACCTCTTTGCCTCTTGGAGTCAACACTATCCCCATCGAATCCCTTCCAAATCTTTCTGGCGTAGAATCTGGATAGCGCTCCCAAAATATGTATGCTGGCAGATCTGGTTGGCCCGCAATCAGAATATTTTTACAGAGCTGCTTTATACCCCTCTGCAAGTCGCTGCAAAAGCTAAATACTTTCTCCTGGAAGCGGCTCAAATTCAGTATTTTAAAGAAGATCATTTGCTACTGCCCGATGAAAAGCGCTGGCTCGGTATGCTTGCACCCCATCCTCGCAAGTACCTACAACCCCCGCAAGGTGACAATCCTGAATGGCGCATAAGAGACGAGGATGTTTTTTTTCAAAATTGGTGGAGTTCCCAAAACATTTCCACCATCTTTTTCGACGGGGCGTCCAAGGGGAATCCGGGTGCTGCTGGTGCGGGTGGAGTTATTTACTCTCCTGGTGGGTATTCCAAAGATTGGTTCTGCTGGGGACTTGGCAAGAAATCCAACAATCATGCAGAGATCCTAGGGCTCCTAAAAGCTTGTCTTATGGCAAGAGATAAGGGAATCAAAGTGATCCAAGTCTTCGGTGATTCAGAATTGATAATAAAACATATATACATGGAAACGCCGTTCAACAATGCCAGCCTCAACAAAATTCTGGACAGATTGAAGAGAGTCCTCCGAGACTTTGACAAGTGTAAACTTCATCACATTCTGAGAACGTCAAATAATGAAGCAGATGAGATGGCAAACAAAGGTAGCTCGCTTATGAAAGGGCAGATCATTGTAAACAACATAAGCTCCGTACAGATGCCTTGAATGTCCTTATTGACAGTTAGATGCAGTAGATAGATCTCTGCTTTGTAAAAGGGGCTGCCTCGGCAAAGACCCACAAATTTTCTTACTTAATAAAAACATAACCGTTACAGTTAAAAAAAAAAATAATAATAATAATAATAAAAATTTTAAATTAAATTTAAAAATATATTTAAAAAGAAAAATTAAATGAAAAAGTATATATATATATATATATATATATATATATATATATATATATATATATATATATATATATATATAACATTTTCAAATAATAATAATAATAATAAAACCATAATTCTTATTCTTTTAATTTTAAAAAAAAAAACATTTTTAAAATTAAAATTAAAATAAATTATTAAAATAAAAAAAAAAATTAATAAAAAATAAAAAATATATTTAGAAATACAAATTAAATTAAAAAATATAACTTAATATTTAAATTTAATATATATATATATATATATATATATATATATATATATATATATATATATATATTAAAAATAAATAAATTTTAAAAATATAAATTAACTTTAGAAAAGAAAAATTTTAAAATTTAAATATAAAAAAAAATTAAAATAAAATATATCTAGATAAATCAAAGCATGTGAGCAACAATGGTATTGTGTGAATGGGAGATGTGTAAAATAGTAGACAACGAGGCTGAGAACATTAAGGCAAATTATTTAATCAGTCGGCCATGATTTCGTTACCTTGCAGACTGTGACGAACATGGGGAACTTGAAGAGCACAATTCAGTATAGATGATGATTTCATCTGGTTTCACAGTTTGTGGCATATAATCACATACAATTCCTTGTTCTTTTTTTCAAAAGAAAAAAAGCGTTGTCTATTATCTAATAAGTAGTTCATTCCAAATACATAATATTCCAAGTTGGATAGAATCATAACAGAGAAAAAACTCAACATATTGTGTCTATCCAAATAGGATGGTTCTAATGATATTTCCCACCACAATAAAACAATACCACATCATAATGTTTCGTTGAAATTACATCAAGTGGTGGGTAAATATTTTGAAATAGATTAGATATCTCTGTTCATCCCATATTAACTCAAAATATTTTGCATAATAGCCTTAGGAGTATAAACATACATTATCAACCTCGCTTGAATAAGGATCGAAGCACTAAGAAAAAGAAAGAAGGGTCACTTGTTATCATATTCCTTTCACAGCAGGATGAAGTTCACCATTGCAAACAGTAGTAGTATATATATAGAAAAGAAAAAAGACAGGATCGCTAGATGCAATCTCCATAATACATGGAGGCTCACCATTCCATCAAATTGTAACCATAGATACCATAGGACGCAGCCAAATGAGCTAGGCTTGCATGCATCTGAGTCCATCCAGTTGAAACCTGTAATGATACTTTGTGAAAAAAAGAAACCTGCAATGATAACACATAAAAACAAAAAACACAAAAACCAGTTCGCTTGATACAGTACACCATAATATTTCCTACCCTTGATTTTCATGGGATGGGGATATCTGTATTCCATATGATTTGTCCATATCTGTATTGATTTACCTGTAGTATACCAAATTCCATGCCAAGACCCTTTTTTGAGAGTTTGTCAGCCCTGGTGTTATTTTCTCTAAAAATGTGGGTAATAGCTGGCATGTTCATTTTAGTCCATAGTTGCTAAGCCCTTAGAAGCCAACCCTGAACTATTGGAATAGATAATACTACCTTCCCAACCATGACATCAATATTGATTTTAGAAACACCATAGATATTGATCTTGTTTAAACCCATATTGTGGGAAGCAAGTAGGCCACACCACAAGGCCATCAACTCCACCAAATTATTACAACCCAACCCTCCATTCCAGCATATATGAATCTGTTCGATTTGTGAAATCTTAATCCATGTGTTGCATCCCATCACACCATCCTGACATGCTCCATCAAAAAAGATCGCAAGAATACTAATGGGATGAGGCTGATTCCTTATAGAGCCATCAGTTATAATATCCAGCACTGGTTCCCATTTATTTATCCATTTCATAATGGAAATATATATACGGGAATTGGAAAAACATCTCCCATCAAATATAAGCATGTTTCTAGCAAGCCACACTTCCCAGATGAGGAAAAAAGGCAGTGATTGAAATTTCCCTGAAAACTTATCCCATCTTTTAGCAAAATCCATGAAATCCATTAGAATCCATGATGGGTCAATGAGATAGCAGTAGAAAAGCTTCCAAATCTCAAGAACCTGTGGGCATGTAAAGAAGAGATGTTCAACAGTTTCCTCCTGTAGAAGACATAAAGTGCATCTACCAAGCCCATAGAACCCATGTCTAATGAGGGAATCCCATGTTAGGAATTTCTTCCGCCATACCAAACATCCAAATAATAAGATCTTGGGTGGTATTTTCCTTTGCTAGAAGGGCCAGAAATCCATGGACATATTCCCCTGGAATGACTGTAGGTACAAAGAGGAATACACATCCTTTACCACTAATGAGCCCTGTTTCGTCTCTCCATCCCATACAATTTTGTCATCCTCATTCCTATAACACAGGCCAGCTGCCTTTATATCTTTTTTATACGTCCTCCACTCCACCGCGTCCCGGCCGGTGAGTCCAATTTGTTCAGCAGATTTCAAAATAGGGGCTCTATGAACCCAATAGAATATAATCTGATGGAAATGAAAGCTGCCTCTATGAGTCAATCGGTGAACTATTCACTAATTTGGGAGCGAATTAGCAGGCATACCATAGATATGATCACAGCCTAGGATGATCTTCTGGCCATTTCTGAACCTCCATACCAACCTCTCAGAAAATAGTGGGATAATGTTCCTAAACCCAAGCCAAATAACCTAAATGTTCCTTGGGCAGGTAAATTGTTGGCAATATATATTGTGGAGGGTGTCACCATTTAAATACTTGACATTTATGATATCTATTCATATTTCGTTGCCCAAGATAGCCCTCCATAGTGATTTCAGGAGGAGATCAGAGTTAAAAATTGTAGTGTTAATGATACCCCATCCTTCATGCTTTTTGGGTACACATAAAAGATCCATCTTACAAAGTTGTTGTTTGTTAGCCATATCAGCCCCTCCCCATAGAAATTGTGACAGAATTTGATTGATGCGGAATACAATTTGTTCCAGAATATAATAAAAATGCCCCTAATATACAATGAATTGTGTGAGGACCGCTTGTATCATGATGAATCTTTCCCCAAGTGTGAGCCACTTGTGAGTCCATTTCTTGATCTTGTTTTTTAATTTATCTACTAACCACATCCAGTCTCGCACCCTATACCCACATGTTTTGATTTTGAATCTCAAGTATAGAAATTATTCATTTTCCTTCTTGATATGGACCCCAAAAAAATAGCAATGAATTTGATCTCATCCTCGTCACCAGATTCTAAATGAGAAATGAATTTTCCTTGTTAATACATAGCCCAAAGGCATATCCAAAACGAGACAACAAGAAATGTATATAGAACCAATGATTCCTAATAATCTTGCAAAATATGAGAAGGTCATCCACAAAAAGCGAATGAGTGATACTTATATCATTCGAAAAGGATAGTCCCAAAATATAGCCCCGCCTCCTCGCCATCTCCATTAGCTTTTTGAATCCATCCATGATCAATATGAATATGAGAGGGGATAGAGCACATCCCTATCTTAGTCCTCTTCCAGCCCTAAAAATGTTGGTTTGCAAGCCGTTTATAATCACCGTGAATCTGGTAGTTGTTATGCATGCCATGACCCATATGATTGAGTGTACCGAGAGCCCAATATTTAGTAGAACTAGTATGATGAAAGACCATTCCACTATGTCATATGCTTTAAATAAATCTATCTTCAGAATGAGTGCATCCATTTTTCCAGAGTGCATTGAGTGCATGGCTTCCTGAGCTATGGCAATGGCATCATGAATAGATCGTCCCTTCAAAAACCATATTTATCCTTTGAAATATGTTTTGATAATGTCATCCTGATCGTGTTTGCAATGATTTTGGAGGAAACTTTATGTGTGAGGTTGCATAATGCAATTGGTATGAAGTCAGAGAAAGTCTTAGGGTCGGACGACTTGGAAATAAGTGTCAAGAAGGTAGTATTCATGTTTGTTGGTATGTGCCCCATGATCCTCACTTGTTATAGCACCACAGTTAACTCCTCCGCCATAATTTCAAAGAAATGCACATAAAATTCCGCAGGCCAGTCATCTGGTCCCGAGCATTTATTGTGGGCAAAAGACATAAGGGTCTTCACCACCTCCTCCAAAGTGACTGTAGCATTTATATTCTGTAGAGCTTCTTCGTCAAACATGTGACGAATATTCTGAAGGACCCAAGTCTGGCATTCATGTGATATATTATTGTCTACTTGGTAGAAGGTCGAGAAGTGTCTGTAAGGTTCCTCCATTATTTCTTTCATGGAATAGACACAGCTTCCAGAATTTTTCTATATATACCATATAACATTTTTATTTTTCCTCTCATTTGCACTCATGTGGAAAAATTTAGTATTCATATCACCTTCCTTGAGCCATTTAATATTGCTTTTTAATTTCCACGTAAGTTCTTCAATCTTCAAAATCTCCATTCTTTTGTGCTTCAGTTTTTCGATTAGTTTGTATATTTCTCCCTCTGGAACCTTGTTGAAAAAATCATTATGTAAGTCATTTAGAATTTTTGTTATATCATTGTACTCCTCTCTGATTTTTTCCTTCTTCTTAATTTCCCAAGCCTTCGTAATGGATTTGATCCTTTGGATTTTTGCATGGAATCTCTCCTAGCTATATATACCCACATATGGAGAATTATCCCACCATCTTTCCTAGATAATCCTGCTGTATTCACTATCATTCAACCAAGCTCGATTGAACTTGAATGCTACCCTAGTCCTCTTATTCTCCGCACGCCATGAAAGAATTATTACCATGTAGTCCAATAAGTCTGCCACATGGACTGTGGATATCATATTTCCCATCTAATCAAGTACATTTCCCGACACCATTGCCCTGTCAAGCCACTTTCCAATAAAATCCCCTTATGATCTTTGGTTCGTCCATGTTGGGATAATAGGGTTGGGCCGAACATCAATCATCTGGGACATTTCAAATATTTTTCCAATGTAGTCCGCCAGAGGGTCTGGTCTAGCTTTAGGACCCCAAGATTCATCAGCATGCAAGATGGAGTTAAAATCCCCAATAACAAACATATTATCCAATAAGAGTAGGCTAGATTTATACATTCGGTTCTAGAAAACATTTCTATTATGGCATGGAGCATATAAGTTTAATATGTTAATAGTACCTTGTAAACCGCATAGATTTCCAGATAATAAAACCCCACCAAAGAAGCTAAAAGACATAAACTTTGCATGTGATGGACTCAATCAGGTGAGTAATCCTCCCGCATGGCCCACTGCATTCATGGCAACCGCATGCCAACCCGGTCTGATTTTAAGAATGTTCCCAATTTCTTTAATTTTTTCATATAGAGTTTCTTGAATAAGAACAATGATAGGATTCTCTGCATTAAGCAGTTCCTTCAGGAGATATAGTTTGGAGGAATCGCCCATACCCCTCAAATTCAGAGAGAGGATGGAAGTCATTTGGAATATCTAGAGGGGTTACTTGCTCTAAGCACCCCGAGGTCATCGAAAGAAGATATGGGTACATCCTTAAGGTCAAGAAAGTCATCTCTAAAAATATTTTCTCTTGAGACGGCCCCTGAAGTGTTTAGTGCCATATTTGGTTTTTTTGCGCACAGTGATGTTATTACCAGATACAGAAGATATGACAATGTCCAGCTGTTGAGGGACCCGGTCAAATACTATTAAAGCAACCAAATCTAGGTTGGGGTTTCCCAGCAAGGAGTCAATATCGCTACCAACAGTATTTTTGGGTGACTCTAAGATGTCCAGGGAAAAATCATGTCGTGGGGACTGAGGAAAATTCCATTCTAGCAAAGGCATGCATGGGGAAACATACAGCTGAGCATTCAGAGAGGTTTGTAAACAAGGATAGGAGACACGGTTTGGATTAGCAGGGGTGGTAATTTGGCGAGGGGGTCGTCTAGCAACACCGAAATCACAACCGATTTTTGTGCATTCCTGTCGACCGAATGGAGACAGACTCCATCACCTTATCTTTAGGAATACAATGGGATCTAGACTCATTAGAAAATGGCACATAATTGTTAGGAGGAGATGGATTATCACTAAGGGCACTATCATTATCATATTCCTCATTATCAGATGATAATAGGTGAGACTTACCCGAGATGAGGTCAACATGTGATCCTGTCGCACTAGTTGTCGCTTTTTTTCTCCATGAACCGTCGCTACTGATTTCTTCCCTATGGTTGTTCCTGAATTACATGGGACGGGAACCCTTTAGATGTCTTGTTCGATGAAAAATCAAGCACCAAATTGGTACACCCAAATAATCCACTCTTTGTCTGTGCCTTCTTTGCCCCCAGATGAGGTCAAAATTCCCCGAAAAACCACCCAAAAAGAAAACCTCCAAAAATAACCAGGCAATTCTCTTGTCACTGGTGTCAATGATACGGGGGTCAATGTATTTGGAACATCCTATAGAGTCACCAATAGCTGTTAGAGCTTTCAGTGTCCAAAATTTGATTCGGAGTTCCGGCAGCTTCACCCACACCACTTTAATCTTGGGAGCTTTTATAATTGGGTTGAAGCCCAGATACCAAGGTAAAAGCTACATGAAACTTCTCCCACGTACCCATGTTTTCAGTAGGATCTTGGCAACATCCCCTCATTCATAAAATGGATGCTAAACCAGTTATTAAGCAATAGACTCACCCTGGGAGAGTAGCCAAGGATAAGATTTCACTACTGCTTCGTCCATTCCACCACGTCAACCTCATTAGCATCATCAAATATCCAACGTCCAATTAAGGCCCACTTTTTCAAGGTGGCCAGTCGCCCCCACAAATCATCATATTCCATTATAACCTCCTTCACATCCATGGCCTCCTTTTAATAGGAGAATTGCTTTTGTCTACGACTCTTACGCCTCGCGACACCCTTCAGTCGCCCATTCCTATTGTCCACCTTGCGTCCCTGGTTCAAACCCACACAGGGGCCTGGGGGCCTAACAATAGACTTAGCAATGAGTCTTGCATCTGTCTCCAAGTCCCGATTCCTCTTTTGTTCTGCTTCGATTGTAGCAGCAATTAGTGCCTCTTGGGCAGACGTGTCAAAGGATAGGATGTCATTGACATCCACCATCCTATTGTGAAGCAAACTGACAAGAACTTCTTAAAAATTATGTTGTCAGGTAGGTGGCCTCACTTACCACAATTATATTTAAAACGCTTGATAGTGTTGTCGTTTATAAATGGCTCTACAGGATGCAACAAAAGAAATTATAAAGTCCTAACACTGATCCCATCCTGACACTACAAACAAGAAAAAGACTGTCAGCCCCAAGACCCAATAGACTTTGATTTTAGTAAACAAAGATTACTCAATAGCAAGGACCGTCAATGTCCAAAATGCTCTATAAATGGAAGCCGCCTCCCGCCTATATTATAACCTAGATAGTCTCAAAACGAGACCATATTAATCCTTGATGTGCACAGACTGTGAGTCAGATCTACAGAACTAGATCCTTCCTGTCATGAATTAGAAATCTCATTTAATCTCAAGTACGCCTAGTTAGATGGAATGTCATAACCAATTCTGATGCCCAGAACCTGTAGAGGACCGAAATATCAATACAATTCCATCACCGGAAGAACCAAATGCCCCTCACAGAAATCCAATCCTACATGACAACAAATGCAGTAGCGAAAACTTAGACATGTCCACCATATTGCAACAACTTAACCCAGTGTTGCACCCTCCGACACTAAGAGGCCACGAAATAAATGATTTTTTGAAGATTTCGTAATATCCCCAAAATATGTAGTTGTAGCACTAAAAACTAGTGGACCTCTACGATAGCAAAAAATCGAATCTCAAAATAACTACAACTGTAAAATAATTAACCCGGCGTCCATCTTCAAGACAGAGACGATAGGCTATAATATTTGGTTCAATTTGATGTAGAGAACTGGTTCTTGCTATAAATCTCTACTATCCCAAGAGAGCCATCCTATTGTCGATCAACACTCTGAGCCAACTCTAAGAATGTCTTATATCCTCTTCCTTTCAAACACTAGTTGCTTTCCTTTTTTAAGAAACCCTTCCATACTGTTGGAATTTCTGAAGTATTCCAAAGAACAAAGGAATAAAAATTCCCCAACTTCAACTACTGCGTTTTCTACCATACCCAAACTGTTAAGTCCCTATATTAATAGTGTGGGCACTTATTATGTTAGTGTAGCCCCCCTTATTGTTATTATTGTACCCCTGTAACCCCCATATTGTTACTATTCTGCCCTTACATTATTATTGTTAGGTCGGCTAGGATTACATTGTGGCCCCACTAGGATTATATTGTGGCCCCATGGACTCCTATATATAGAAGGAGGTTTTGTTCATTTGTATCATCCAAGAATTGTTCATTTATGTAATTTATTGGAGGTTGCCCCCTCGAAGTGGCTCATTTCTAAGGCGTTGATATCTCTTTTATTCTATTTTTGGAGCTGGTTACACAACATTTGGTATCAGAGCTTTGGATTATAGGGTTTCGCTGCTCCAAACAGGTCATCGTGGCATTTTCGCTATAAATTTTTTTCTACGATGTTTCAGAAGCTAAAATTTTTAGGGTGCGAATCCGAAATCCTGAGGAAAATTGTCTAAACATTTCAGAGCTTCGTTCGCAATATTTTCAGAGATATCATCTGTGGAAGTTAGGTCTTTTTTCAGGCTCCTAAATAGGTCATCGTGGAATTTGCGCTATAAATTTTTTTCTACGAAGTTTCAAAATATGAAATTTGTATGGTGTGAAGCTGAAATCCTGAGGAAATTTTTCAAAAAATTTCAGAGCTTGGCTCGCAATATTTTGGGAGATATGATGTGTGGAAGGTAGTGCTTTTTCAGGCTCCTGAATTTCATCTCAAGAGGTGATCGTGGGAAAAGTTCAATAACTCTCTCTCTGGGCATCGAATAGGAGTGCCATAAAAAGTGGTCGCAATTAAATAGAATGTAGTTGTTTGGCTATCAATTTCAGAGACAAAAGATGAAACAATGACACGTGGCAAGTCGTACAAGTTCGCTCTACTGAACCAGTCCATAATTAGGTCATTGTGGGAGATTGGACACAACTTTGTCTTGAAGAATCCAAATTAGGTCATACCTGTGGAATTCGAAATATAATTCAGAGGGCTACGTTGATACTAAAATTAAAATATTTAAGTGCTGCAATCATAGAGATAATCCAATTTCAATATGGAGCTCCTCAAAAGCAAGAAAAAGGTGTGTATTTTGTTTTCCGAATTGCATAAGTCTTGTTTGAAGAATCAATTTGAATTGATTCCAAGGGCATATTATATATATCAGTATTAGGTTCTAAAATATGTCCCGTAAGAATAATTCCATACCAATTAATCCCTCAAAAAGCTATACTATGACGCATGAAGAGGAAGAGTTGTAGTATGAGATATCAAAATTATGGTACCAAGTGCAACAAGTTTCGATCTTACGAAGAGAAATTGAAGATGAAATAGATGGTTTAAAATCAGAAATGGAGGCTAAGTTGGATGGTTTGAAGGATCAAATAATAGCAAATATGGATGATAAATTAGTGGAAGATCACATCGAGCATCAACAACAAGTTCTCCAACTCTCAAAGGATAACCCAACTTTGGTGCAGAATCTAATGAAACAACAGGAATATCAACATGACATCGAAAGAAGTTATGAAGCAGTCATATAAATAAGAACTCGACAAGTACGATCAATTTCAGAGTATCTCAGCAAGTGGAATAACTTTCCTGTAGAAGATTTCACATGGGATGATGAGAATTTTATACAGAAGCATCAAGAAACAATCAGGCGTTGAGGACAACACTTGTTTGAAGGAGAGGGGCATGTTAAGTCCCTATATAAATAGTGTAGGCCCTTATTATGTTAGTGTAGCCCCCCTTATTGTTATTATTGTACCCCTGTAACCCCCATATTGTTATTATTGTGCCCTTACATTATTATTGTTAGGTCGGCTAGGATTACATTGTGGCCCCATGGACTTCTATATATAGAAGGAGGTTTTGTTCATTTGTATCATCCAAGAATTGTTCATTTATGTAATGTATTGGAGGTTGCCACTTTGAAGTGGCTCATTTCTAAGGCGTTGATATCTCTTTTCTTCTCTTTTTAGAGCTGGTTACACAACACAAACACTTTCTCAAATAATTAAAATTTTTATGCTCCAATGGTTTTGTTAAAATGTCTACAAACTGCTCCTCTGTTCTGCAATGTTTCAAAATAATTTCATCATTGTTCATTAACTCCCTGATGTAGTGATATTTGGCATCAATGTGTTTCGTTCTCTTATGAAATATTGAATTCTTTGACAATGCTATTGCTGAGCTATTATCACAATAAATTATTGTGCCTTTTACCTGTTCATGACACAAACTCCTAAACATTCTCCTCATCCAAACTGCTTGGCATACTGGTGTTGTAGCTGCCACATACTCTGCCTCTACTGTAGATAAAGCCACAATTTGTTGTTTCTTAGAAGCCCATGAAATGGCTCCCAAACCCAAATGAAAAACATAACTAGAGGTGCTTTTTCATTCATCTATACTTCCAGCCCAATCACTGTCAGTATATCCGATCAATTATGAATTTTCTGAAGTGGTGTATAAAATTCCATACCTCTTTGTTCCTTTCATATACATCAGAATTATTTTTTATACTTACTAATGTGCCTCCTTTGGACTTTCCATAAATCTGGAAATTAAGCTCGCAGCATGCATAATATCCGTCCTAGTTGCATTCAAATACACGAGGCTGCCAACAATGCTATTATACAAACTTGGATCAAAATCCTTGCTACTATCATCTTTGTTTAGTTTCAATTCCATCATTGTAAGAGTAATTGTTGCCTTGCAATCTCGCATATTAAATCTTTCGAAAACTTCATTTACATATTTAGCTTGAGAGATACAAATTTTATTTTCATTTTGCTCTACTTCTATTCCTAAGAAGTATTTCAACAATCCCATATCATTCATCTCAAATTCATCCTTCATGACTGATTTAAAATTCTCAATGAGGTAAGCATCATTACCTATAAAAATCACATCATCAACATATAAAACAACAATCAACATCTTACCATATTTCTTCTTGATGTATAATGTGGGTTCTCCTTCACATTTTCCAAACCCATTTTCCAGTAGATAGGCATCTATCCTATTGTACCATGCCCTTGGTGCTTGTTTCAGCCCATAAAGAGCTTTCTTAAATCTGCATACTTTATGCCCTTGGCCCTTTTTCTCATAGCCCAAAGGTTGTTCAACATAAACCTCTTCCATCAATACTCCATTTAGGAATGCTGATTTCACATCCATTTGGTAAAATTTCCACTTGTGTTGTGCTGCTATGGAAAACACTGCTCTCACTGTTTCCATTCTTGCAACCAGTGCAAAAGTTTCTTCATAATCTCTTCCATGTTTCTTCTTGTAGCCTTTGACAACAAGTTTGACCTTGTGCCTTTCAATCTTACCTTCAACATTCCTCTTGGTTTTGTAGACCCATTTCACTCCAATGGCTTCCTTACCTTTTGGGAGATCAACTAATTCCCATGTCTTATTTCTCTCTATGGCATTCATTTCTTCATCCATAACATCTATCCATTTATTATCTTTTATAGATTCTTTAAAATGAATAGGATCATCTACATGACAATATAATGCAAATAAAGAGTTCATACCTTCATTTGCTGCCTCTTGCTCATAAATATCATTCAAATTTCTAAATTTGATTCCTCTTTCTCTTGGTGTACTTGTGCTTATAGAAGCACTCAAATATACCCCTTGTTGTGTGCTTGGAGAAACACTATTATCACTTATCAAGGGTTTTCTCATACCTGCTTGTGGTGTCCCTTGTTGTCTTTGTGTTGGTGGAGGTGGTGCTGCTAATGAGGGATGTATTCAACCAACTCTTCCTCGTTATCATCATGAGACAAACAACCCTTCACATTGATTGTTTTCTCAATGATTCCATCCCAAGCTTCTTCTTCAATGAACTGCACATCTCTGCTTATAAAAAACTTCTTGGTGGATGGGTTATACAACCTATATGCCTTTGATTCTTCACTGTGTCCAATAAATATGCACTTCTCCCCCTTATTGTCCAACTTCTTCCTCAGATGATCTGGAATGTGTGCATAAGTAACACAACCAAAAACTCTCTTGTGGTTGACACCTTCTTTTATGCCACTCCATGCTTCTTTCGGAACTCTGTTCATTACAGCTTTGGTTGGGCGTTTATTCAAGATGTATGCTACACAATGTACAATTTCAGCCCAATATTCATTTGGCAAATGTTTTGCCTTCATCATACTTCTTACCATGTCATGATGGTTCTATATTTTCTTTCAGCAACTCCATTTTGCTGCGGTGTGTACCTTGGTGTAAATTTCTTATGTATGCCATTTTCTCTGTAAAAACGCCGAAATTCTTTGAAGATATACTCACCTCCTCTATGAGTCTTTAAAACTTTAATATGTTGCGCACTTTTTTTTCTACAAGAGCCTTAAAGTGGCAAAATTTCTCAAACACTTCACTTTTATATTTCAAGAAATAAACCCAAGTTTTCCTTGTGTAATCATCAATAAAAGTCAGCATATAGTGGTTGCTTGCTAGTGATAGTGTTTACATTGGTCCACACTAATCTAAGTGGACAATTTCTAAGGGTGCCTTTACCCTCATGCTCTTTCCTGATGGAAAGTTTTCTCTGTGTTGTTTGCCCAAGATACAACCTTCATGAAGGTTGTCCGGTTTCTCAATCAATGGTAATCCTTTTACCATTCCTTTCCTATGCAACAAAATCAGTCCTCCAAAGTTGAGATGTCCAAATCTCAAATGCCATAAACAATTTTCATCTCTTGCTTCTCTTTGGAATGTCTCTTGTGTCACTACTGCCATTTCAACTCCTTTCTCCAAATCTGCTCTCATCTTGAAAGGGAACATTCTGTTTCTTATCATCTTCACTTGTGCAATGCATTGCTTGCTTGGTGGTTTATCCATGATGGCGCATACATCATCTTCAAAGAAAACAATGTACCCCTTTTGAATGAGCTCTCTAATGCTCAAGAGGTTACATTTCATACCAGGCACAAAGTAAACATCTGATATGGATCTTCCTTCTTCTTTCTTTGTCAAAATAGTGAATCTACCTTTTCCCAGGACAGAGACCTTACTGTTTGTCCCCAATGTTACTTGAGACTTTACATTTTCATCTAACATGGAAAACATGGAAATGTTTCCAGTGATATGGTTGTTACATCCTGAATCTAGAAACCATATATCTTCATTTTTTTTTTCAGCCATGTTACATGCTAAAAACAACTTCTCTTGACTGATATTTCCTTAGTAAAATTAGCACTGGGTCTATTACCCATGTCACTCTGTTTTTTCCTACATTCATTGGTATAATGGCCATACTTCTTACGGTAATGACATTGGACTTGAGATTTATCATACCTTTGTCCATGTGCTTGATTTTGTCCACCTTGCTAGTTTTTGCCTTGGCTTTGGTTCTAATTTTGATTGTTGCCCCTTCCATTAGTCTTTGCAGGGCTGTTTCTTCCTCCTCCATTTTGGCTTCTACCTCTTCTTTTTCCTCTGTAGTTTCCTCTGCCTTGACCTCTTCCTCTTCCAAATGACATTTTGGGTCTTGAAGGCATGCTCCAAAGATGATTTTGTTGTTCCTCTCAATCTTTGTTCATGAGTTATGAATGATGCATGGAGCTCATCAACTGTAAAATTTGAGAGATCCTTTGTCTCTTCAATGGTTGTGACTATCACCTCAAATCTTGAGGGTAAGCTCATCAATACTTTCTCCACTATCCTTCTTTATTCATGTGTCTGTCCATGAAACCTTATCTGAGTAACCAACCCAATCACATGTGTGAAGAATGAGTCTATGTTATCATACTCTTTCATACAGAGAGTTTCAAAGTCTCTCCTCAGCAATTGTAGTTTTGTTGTCTTCACCTTCTCCATATCTTGATAAGCAGTCTGGAGGGTATCCCATTCCTCCTTAGACCTCTTAGCTGCTGCTATCCTTAGAAACACACTTTCATGCACTTCTTGACAGAGATAGAAGAGGGCTTTTGGGTCCTTCTTCCTATTGCTCTTCAACGAATCCTTCGCTGCATGTGTTAAGGCATTAAAGGCATTTTCATCTGTTGTTTCTTCAAAACCATCTTAAAAAAACTCCCATAAATCCTGAGAGGCAAACAGGGCTCTCATGGTGATTGCCCAATAGTCATAGTTCTTCCCATTAAACTGTGGGACTTGAGTATTTCCAATGCTCATGTTTGTGCTGGCTCTTTCCATGGCTAGCACACTGAACTATGCTTTAAGCTTGACTATGTTTTTAAATAAAATGTCTCTCTTCTTAAGAGACAAACTATGTCTTCAAAAAGACTTCTCTGCACTGCACTTTTAAATCACAAAACAAAAACTCTATTTTGAAAATTTCTGGTCTTTTGCTGAGCCTTCACACAGCTGGTCAAAAGCTCCAACAACACCTTCTTCCTTCAACTTATTTGACAAACTTCAAAGAGCCTGGACTAGCTTTGATACCATGTTGGAATTTTTGAAGTATTCCAAACAACAGAGGAATAAAAATTCCCCAACTTCAACACAGAGATTCAATTAAAAATTCGTTGGACAGATATGCATAAAAACAACTTCTTTCATTAAACTTAAAAGGTTATTACAGAAATGCCACAGAACTGTTGTTCTGGAATTTACAAAAAAAAACTTCAATTGCTGCAAACACAGTATTTAAAAATATGCTCTCTGTCCTCAAAATGACACTCTTTTACTACTCTCTATTTTTCCATACAAAGTCACTCTGTTTTAAAATGCACTCATAGCATTTTCTTTAGCCTTAGGGCTCCTAAAAAAAAATCTTTGTATTACACACAGTCCACACATACAAATGCTCTCTCTATTTTCTATAATAGAGAGTCTCATACACTCTATTTTTGCACTTTGTCCCATTTAAAAAAATACACAGCAATTTTTTTTTACATACAGTTTTCAAGCTTTTTTTTCATATGACTTAGCAAAAAAATTTAAAACAAATTTATTTTATGTATATTATAAACTTCATAGGTTTTAAGTTTATATATATATATATATATATATATATATATATATATTGCAGCTCAAATATATATGCCGTGTTATTTAAAAAAAAACAAAAGCAAAAAGTCAAACCTACATTATATTGACTCTAAGTCTAAAGTATATGTCATAAGACATGTTACGGCATTAACCATAAAGATATAACCTTTAACCCATCGCGAACTTAACAAACAGAAAATTAAATTCTTTTTGGTAAACTTTTCGCATACCAAATGGTTTCTATGACGCGAGGCATCAATTCCGCGCGATTGGATTTGTATTGGTCGCTCGTGGACCCGACGGCGGATTTCAAACAAGTTAACCCGATTTGATAAAGATTTATTGGGTCCGAAATGACGTTGTGCTGACTGTATCTCATTTCAAGGCGATCGAAAATTGATTGGTTTAAACTTTGACGTGGATTTGTGGGCTCCTCAACGTTGACGTGGGCAATTCAAAAATCAAAGCAAACTGACTATAAGGATCTGTGGATCTGTGTTAGTGGAGGCTTTAAACTCAAGGATGGCGCGAAAGTTTAATGGAGAGGTAGCGTGGATTGAGGGGCTGGTTCTACACAGTAGAGAGGTATGGCTATGGCCTTAAATCACAAACTGAATTGCAGAGTTCAAAAATTAAATTAGAGGTGGAGTGCCCGCAAATCTCTGCGGTTGCTGTCCTTCGGCTCTGTCAATTCCTCCTTCCCCTGCAGACTGTGCAGTTGGAAATAACTTCCAATACATACTTCCACAGAACCTTGTAATTTATGTCACCCCCGGCCTCCGTCTTCCGATGCTAACCGAAATATTTAGCACAATGCATGTATGTTCCAGCTGCAGTGAACCCAGCCTTTACCTTGATGATGGTAGCTCCTGCTACCGTTTCCAGCCATTCTTCTCATAATTCTTCATACACACCAATAATTCTTATAACCTCTCAAGTTAAATATACCTAATCAAGTTCAACATATCAGATCTGAAGAGATCTGAGCTGAGGTATAGAAGGTGGAGGAGATATGATCTAAGTGAAACTCGATCACTGGCTATTCATTAAATCCTGGAGTAGTTTGATCATGCGGCCATGTCCTAGAGTAGTTTGATCATTTTTTCCTACAACTTGCCTGACTGATGCATGGAACCCCGAAAGGCAGCTGCCTAGACCTTTCACTACCTGTTATTTTTGTCTCTGCCTGCTGCACCGTTTTGCTGCTATCCGCTATTATCGCGAGTGCAGAAAAAGAAAACCCAATTGCAGAAAACCCAATACGACAAGGGCTTCTCTTCTCTTTTGAGGTGTTGTCGCGCTTATAGGATTTGATAGTATGAACGCCGTGGAATCCTTCCCTCATACTTTAGACCGTAGCATCGAGCTTTGTAGCCCTGATGCAACGTACTAACAACACAGCCAAAAAAAATTCGAAACCATTGTTAACTTTGCAACATGCATATTTTTTCTTAAATATAGAAATAATCGCGATTTTCTGTTAAGTCTATTTTTAATATGGAGAACCATTTACGGATTTTTGTTTACATCTATGGATTCTCCTGATTCTGCCATTGAACTATTGCAGGTTGTATATTCGTCTTTTTGAGATGAATAAATAAATGCGCCGTGATGCGCTCGAAGTAACGTGGAAAGAGTAGTGAAGAAGTGTTTTATGGGATAGTTTGAACTTTGAATGAATGGTTAGATTTAAATTTTTTAATTAGTCAATGTGTACAAATAAAATTTATTTATTAATATTATAAAAATTAAAATATTATTTTTCAAAAAAAATAATATAGTTTCTTTTTAAAGGCTAATACATATTTGATTTTTTGTTTCATGGGCCGCTTGAACTAGGGATCAAAGCTTAAACTTGGAATATCTAGGGACCAAAGTCATGGAAATCACCCAAGCAGCCTAGATTATATTTTCAATATAGTTAAAAAAATAAAATAATAATTTAAAAATTTACACTATTTTTAATATAATTAAAAAATAAAATAATAATTTAAAAATTAAACTAATTTAATGTGATTATTAGATTTAAAAATAAAAAATATATTATATGTAAATTTCATAAAATTTAAATGATTTAAGAAAAATATATATTTAAATTTAATTTTTAAAAAATAAACAATTAATATGAAATATTGCTTTTGTTACCGTGATGAATAGAGATGACACTAAAGATGAAATCCACAACTACCAATTCCAATGATAATAGAAAAATTCACAACATAATACACCTATTATATTGAGTCTCTTCACCTTCTAATATGTCCAATGGTGAATAAAAATATTATTAAGATGACACTAAACGGTGGAATTCGCAATTACCGGTTACAATATAACAATACCCAACATAATACAATAATCAATAAGTCTATTCACTTTACATAAATGAGAAGAAAGTAGGGTTCGGTATTCCCATGCAACCCCCTCCCATAATTCTTGCATAAAAGACGGCCGTTGACACTAATCCTAAAGAGAGAGTCGGAGTGGATAGGACGTATCGTCAGAAATGTAATATGGGAATACGAAGGTTAGGAATATAAATAAAGAAGTTAGTTTAGATACTTGTAAATGAGGGTGTTAAATGAAGTGTTCACTGTTTTGGTTTTTTTTTTTTAATAGATATTGATTGATTGTTTAATTATCATATCGGGATGAGAAAGCATTTCAATTTTGAGGATAAAAGAATCACATCACGGTGAGAAAGCGATGAAGAAATGGTAATTGGTTGAGGTTCTCAATGAGTCGAGAAAGCACATTTCCTCGCAAACAATGTAAAGGAAAAAGTAAAGAAACACACATTTCGAATGGAGATGTAATAATTTTTATGTTTCTGTGTAAATATCTCTTTTATTTTTAGACTGAATTATTTTTAGATGTAATGGATAAAAAGTTGCGATGGATTTTGAATTAAGGTCAACAATAAAGTATGATGATGTAATAAGTAAATTTTATTAATGAAAATAAAATTTAAAATTTATTTGGGAAAGAAATAATAGAGTTAAAAGGTTCTTGTCAAGATTTAGAAATTAATGTTGGTGGATAGGAGTTGATAATAAGATTTAATTTGATGGGAGAGAAAATCTATTAAGTCACTACGTTGTAGAAAAACAGTGAGTAATGGTGTAATAAAGTGTCGTGGAAGAGAAATGGGGGTTTTAAAGAAAAAAAGGAAATACTTTTTTTAATAAACAAAAAAAGGAAAGAAAGGCTAGGCGAGTGAGTTAGCAAACCCATGAAATACAAGATGTTGCTAAGGAAAAATATTCTAGGGAAGTAATGTATAAAATTCATTATCTATAATCACAAGAGGTTGTTGATTATTTGGCAAGCGTATCTTAGATCGAGGGAAATTGTTGGATCCGTTCATGGTTGGGAATATAGTGTGTTTCTTTAAGTATAGTTCCAACATTCGACACGGTTAGAATATATGTTTGTATTTGAATTTTGAAGATATTGTTTGTGTGGGTATTCCTATGTTATATTATTCTCTAAGCTTACAATTTCTATTGATAGTATTCGTTAGTTGTAGATTTATATTTATAAATTGTATTAATTATCAGTATTATTTCTCTTGTATGGTTGAGGTGGTTGTGTAGTTATGATAAATTCAATGCACATGAATCACAAAATAACAATTTCAATATGAACCTATGGACATTTAACTATTCATGAATGTGTTATAGGAAGACACATGATTTAGGAAAATGATATATGCAAAGAAGTCTATGGATGAAATGCTACTGGTGCTTGAAATAAATATATTGTATTTTTGTTATATTAGGGTGTGTTACCTCAAAACTCTATTGAGTATAGGGTTATATGTGTGTGCATGGGTCAATTTAGTTTATAGTCAAGATTATATAAAATTTCCATTTGAACTGATAAGACATGTTGGGTAAATGAATGAATCCTTAAATTATATGTTGTGATGAGAAATCAATAGGAAATACATGCTAAGTAGAAATTGCGAATTATGGTAGATGGAATAGGTGTGTTGGTTGATACTTAGAGTGTCCAGTGGTGTACTGTCCATAATCGAATGATACACTGTAAGTGAAGATTCCCTTTCTAAGCTTACAAAAGGAGGATATTAGCTACAGTGGAATCAAAATCTCAAGGAATGTTACAGAAGTAATTCTCATTTTGGATTAGGAGTAATAGAGAAATATTAAGTTCCATCATTTTTGGGAATCATCAGGTAAGGCCTTACCATTTCAGAAAACTATTTCTAGAGGTTCCGCACGGAGGGGCGCGAGAAGAGAAAATTATTTGAATACCTGTAATAGCACACCAAACCAAACATAATTGATAGTACAATAGAACATAGATTTAGAAAAAAGGAGATGACCAGAAGCATGATTAAACCCTGGAATAACACTAACCGAGAAGGGATAATTCAATAGTAGTTACACAGACATAAATCCCTTAAGGTATTTACGAATTGACTATAATAGGACTTTTCCATTTAATTACTTGGCATGGATCATCAAGTTTGTAAAATTAATTATAATATTGCATATACATAAAGGAAAGACAAAGGGAAAATTACATGTTACTGACCACATCCTTAGTAAAGCTAAAGTGAATAAAAGGGAAAGAATAAAAAATTTCCCAACCAAATTGGGAATATATATATGTACAAAAACCATACTTAATCGTAGTATATGAATTTTAGACATAATTAGAAGGTAGGAGAACTAGAAAACAAGACAAAATGTCCGACATAGATAGTAAAGTTATATAATCCATGAAACAAAGAAGGATATAAACATAGTGAGACAAATTCGAAATACATTTCGTGTGGAGTAAATAATTAACAGAGAATTTTCCAAGAGTGAATTCTTGAACCAGACTCATCAAATAATTATAGGTTTATACCCTCTCATATATATTTGTATACATTTAAATAACTAAAGAGTATCTGAATTTGTAGGTCTGTGTCGAGACTATAAAAGTGAGGAGTGGCCATTAACAAAGAGAAGCATAAACAGAGAAAGACGTGAAAAAATTATTTCTTTTATGCTTTAACGTCACATCTCAGAAGCATAAGTATGCAAGGGAACCAACCTAGTTGCAAATAGATTAAGTTAGTAGGTGGGATACCTAGCTTTGACCATCACTTTCTCCTTAAAGAGAATCGTGGAGGCTACAGGTACTGAAATTACCGGCAATAGTGGAACCAATCAGTTATAACCCTGCCGGTGTGAATAGGAACTATAATGGAATAGATAACAAATATAAAAATAAGAAATCTAGTTTGATACTTGTTTAGGATGGGATTCTGCCTGAAGACCCGGTTTCCTGGAAAGTGCATGAAATATCAGAAATTGGAGGAAGCCAACCAACCATGCCAGGGACTACTAAGAAATTACTCAGTAGAATATATGAATAAAAAAAAATAGGTAATTGTACATGTACCCATATCGATCAAATACAACTAAACATCTCCTAAAGAAATCATCTCTTCTGCACATCCACCCATGATTAGAAATCTCAAGATATGAAGGGAAAAATCTCAAATTCGTGTTCCAGAAACCCTAATAAACTAGGTTTTAAGTCCTTTTAAGTAGAGTAACGAGGAAAAAGGTCTTTACCTGTAAGGAGAAATGAGAAAAAAATCTAGATAGGCCCTAACTGGAATTCTAACTAGTAGTATGAACATGTATGGCTGCAAAATTTGGACGTATGTTGCGTATAACATCAATGCACCATATGACTCAACAAAAGGAATTTAAAAAAACCATCATTGCAAAAAATTTATTCTTACCAGTGGCTGGTGGAAGTGAGAATGCACGTTGGTGAATGCCATGACCACCTGGAAGAGCACTCAACTGCTAACATCTCCATTCCTCTCCTAGTGATGTACTGGAGTTCCACACCGCAGAAGAAAGAAATGTAAGTTACCAAATGTGACAAGTCGTAGCCTCAAGGTTAGGGTAGAGGAGGAGTCACTTCTGCTTTTGGATGGAATACAACTCTAATCCAAGCATAAACGGGTGCTTGGTGCAGTAGGCCATGTGAACATCACATGGGTTAGGATACGCTGATTATTATAACTTACTCAGACGAAACGAAGCGTACCATAAGGAATATTCTCATTAAATATTCAGGTGGGCGAAACAAATCTCAAGCATTGATGTATGGGAGAGATTTAGAGAAAAAATATTATTTACACATTTTGGAGACTATAGTTAAAGAGGGTAATAGCACATGTATGCATTAGAGAACTTTTGAGGTCTAAAATGGGCCTCTTAAGAAAAATGTACAACCAAAATAAACTTTGCAAGAACCAATATATGATTCAAGATGATGATGCCAACCATGGGGGATGATTCACTATATTGGTGGTAAAAAAGTGAAAAGATTAAAAAATAATAAAATAATAAAACTACTTTTTCAACTTATTTCCCTAAGATTTTAGTCCAATTTTGAGTGATAGTACTCATTGGATGCAAAATTTAATTTCTCATCCAAGGAATACCCATATTGCATACTTTTGATGGACCCTACTACACGAAAAATGATAAATACATGAAAAAACGTGATAGAAATCATGTTTTTCATGCATTTATCATTTTTCGTGTAGCAGGGTCCATCGAAAGTATGTAACATGGGTACTCTTTGAATATGGAATCAAAATTTTCATCTAACAAGTGCTCCCACTTGGAATTTGAGTAAACACATAAGGAGATGAGTTCAAAATACGTGTTATAAAAGTAGTTTTTTATTTCTTCCATCTAAAATTTAATGATGTAATCTAATCTTATTTTAAAATTTCCACGATTATTTTATAATCTCCTTAGGAGGCCCATTTTAGACCTCAAAATTCTCCTAATGCTATATGACCCACAACTATATATAATTACGTCCAGACACCAAGGTAACAGAAACATCATATGTGCAACCACATATAAAACATGTAAGGGATATTATAATAGTTACACATACCCATGACTCTAAAATGAAACCAAAGGTTTTACATAATGAAGGTTAATATTTCCATCCAATTGTCTCAGGGGAGGAGATAATGTTGAATAAACTAAAATCATCATGGATATGTATCAATCAACATTAATAACAACGATTACACATTAAACAAGAAAGTATCTAGTGTATTCATGTGATGGATATCAACTACAAAAAGGAAATATTTAATCTCCGAGTATAAGGGTAAGTTTAAACCTTTGTATTTATACAATAGAATAATAGAAACAAATTCTAGATGGAGGTATGTTACAGGAGCAAACAACACTTCTCATTATTCAAAATGAGTTAAATAAAACACATAGGAGACAAGGAAACAAACAACAATAAATTACTGCAAAAATTTCCAACTAAACTCAACTAAAATCAAGAGAATCAAAATGACACATAGAAGATAGTGAGATTAAAATGTCAATAACTCCTCCTAAACTAAAGTGTTACAACTATTGGCACTTACAATAACTTGTTTCTCTCTTTGAAATACAAATATATTTTTTCGAATGGCTTAGTGAAAAAATCGTCAAGTTGATCTCTTGAACAAAAAAAAAGCAAGTAATATGTCTCTATCATTAACAAGATCATAGATGAAATGATAACGTGTGTCAGTGTGCTTTCTGTTTTTGTGAAATACATGATTATTTGATAAAGAAATTATAGAATTTTTATCATAGTAAAAAGGAGTTTCCTTCTTTAGAACATTTGAAATATCATCCAATAGTCCTCTCAGCCACATTGCTTGACATGTTGCTAAATTTGCAACTACATACTTTTCCTATAAAAATGATCAGGAGATCATATCCATTGCTAAAAAATGCTAAAAAATGAAAGTACTCAAAAGTGTTTGCAACCTTAGCGACTGGAAAGGTATCGTCATTGCGATTATGGCGTCATGAATGATTCATAAAACGAAGGTCGTATGCAGAAGTTATGAAGGTTTGAAAGGCCGAGTAAACTTTAAAAAAATGACATTTGACCTAGTTTGACTTTTATGAAAATTTACAAAACAAATATATATATTATTTGAAAATTTTTACATTAATATTTTTTAGGCCTATCACGGGGTGCCACGTGGCCAGCTTGGAGGCTGCCACATGTCCCCAGGCCAGAGGTCAAAAGGTTGTTGTAAAATTTTTTGGAGACCAAGGGGATCGACCACGGGACCTCCCGTAGAGGGTGCACATGTCTTACCGTCACAAAATGCTGATGTTTATTAACCCCAAGGGTCATGGCACATATTTGAATTTTAATTTGTATTTCATCGGTGGTGAAAAGGGGCCAGCCCCTAGGGGTCCATCCCCCACTCCACAAGACCAGGCGCATGAACCAAAGGCTTAAAATTTTCAATGATTTACGATAACGGTTGGGTCCGGCGATTAAGGGCCATATGGCCAGCACCCCCTGCAATATTTAAATTTACGGTTATCCACGCCGTTAGCTCAGTAGAGAGAATTTCTGACAGTTTCGAAGCGAAGTTGGCATGTGACCACTCCCGCACTCACATTTAATGTTAAATGCGAACCGCTCGCCTATTTTTTAGTACACCCCAAAATTTGGGGCAAACAATTAATTTAACTACAGTTAACTGATAGTCTCCACATTTATTGGAGCTTTTATAGCTGTCATTGGGAAAGATAAATTGGGAGGTTAATTTTCGACCAATTTTGGTGAAACAAGAGTCCACCTATACTAATTTTGACATTATAAACTCATTGGAATATGTTTCAGAAACATTAGAGGTCATTTCTTGTAGGATTTGATTCAAGAGAGGCCAAGGAGCCACAAGGGCCACTAGGGTGTTTTTAGTGTATTGAGCATCCATTCTCTATTTTCTACAAATGAATAGTCATTCCTGACTAATTCAAGCATTTGGAAGATTTTTTTACAAAAAGCATAACCATTTTAGGCTTTTTATCACATGTACTTACCATTTTTGAGCAACAAGATATGAGGGACATGCCATTGGGGGTTAGACTTGCAGATGTAGCCCATGAGGGGTGAATTGCTTCATCAATTTGCTGATTATTGTCATATGTGATGCTTTATTCTTTGTCATTTACTATTGTACAATGTTATACAAGCTAATTTACATGCTTTAACCTTACATAAAAATATGTTTAACTAAGTTAAAACCATTTGGTTCACCTCCAAACTTCAGTGAACCTTATGCACACAATTAATTACTGTTTGGATACTTAGCACAAAAAAAATAATACATTCCATTCAGATCAAGTTGATATCAGAGCTTGAGTTAAGCTAGAGTATTTCCTCTGTTTAATCTTTGTGCAAGGATTTTTTTAATAGTTTGCAAGAGTTTTAATGCTTACTAGGATGAATCTTAAGAGAGGAGAAGGTCAATTGGTGAAAGTTCAAAGTAATCCTCAACCAAGGAGGGCAAGAGTTCCATTATCTCCACCTTCAATTTCACCTCAAAGAGAAGTAGAAGAAGCCATAAGCATGACTTCAAGGGAGGAAGGAACCCATGAAGAGGTGGATTGCAAAGAGGAAGAAAGAGTGTTTAGGAAAGCATTCCTTGACATGACTGAAATGGTGAGAGTCCTTTATCAAGAATGGAATGAAATACTAGAAGGAGAAGGATCCAAAATTCACAAGGAAGGTCAGGCATCACGAGGAGGTCACAATGATGAATATAAAGAAAATAAGGGCAATGGAGGAAATGGAGACAATGGAAGTTCACCATCCTCACCCTCATCATCATCGTCCTCTACTTTATCTTCCGTACACCAGTCACACAAGTCAAAGAACACTGGTAAAAATCATTTTCTAAGACTTGATGTTAAGTTTGAATTTCCAATGTTTGATGGTGAAGTTAATGGAGAAAGATAGATAATTGGATTAGGCAATTAGAGGTATATTTGAGAATTCAAAATTTTCATGATGATGACACCAAAATCAAACTAGCTTCATTGAGAATGGAAGGTGCAACATTTGTTTGGTGGGAAGCCAAGACAAAGGAGGAGATAAAAAAAAATATGTTAAGATTATTTTATCATGGACTTATTTCATTACTGCAATAAAACAACAGTTTTATCCATTAGCTTACATGCAAAAATCCATAATGGACTGGCAAAATTTTAAACAATTGAAAGGAAAAAATGTACAAGTGTATACTCAAGAATTTAGAAGAAGATCTCTTTTACTAGGAGTAGATTTGCATAGCCAAGACACTTTGCTCAGGTATATAGGAGGGTTACATACCTACCTAAGACATACAATCCTCATTTTTAACCCTATAAACCTAGATGAGGTTTGTGTTCAAGACACACATTTAGAGGCAAGGGGAAAACAAAATTTAGATGGGAATGAGGAAGTTGAGTTTAAAGGAAAATGGAAGAAAAAGAGAAATGCAAATACTACAAAAGAGAAGGGAAAATTCTTCTGCAAAAACTGTTCTAAAACTAGCCATGATGAGGACCATCATTGGAAACTTCATCCAGAGTTGAAACCAGAAAGTTTTAAAGCCAAGGAGAAAGGAAAGACAGTTGTAATAGCTGAACAAGACCTAGGGTTAGATTTAGGAGATGAAATAAAAATCATAGCTATGGGACTAAAGAACATAAAAGGGAAAGAGAATGAAAACAAACCTAGTTATAGTATTTCTAACTATCCCATAGAAGCTCTAAGTGAAGAAAAGAGAATTGAACCATTTCATGTGAGAGTCATTTCCAAACATACCAACGTTGACACATTGTTTGACAGTGGGTCACAAGTGAATTTAATCTCTGAACACTTGGTCAAGAAACTAAATCTTGAGACCATTCCACATCCGAAACCATATCCACTTGGTTGGATTTGTAAAGATGCAAATTTACAGGTTTCAAATAAGTGCATGTTGCGCTTTGCAATAACTACACATTTTATTGACACAGTTGAATTAGATGTTGTTCTGGTTGATATAATAGGTATGGTGTTGGGTAGTCCTTACTTGTATGACAGGAAAGTTATCTTCCATCGCCATGAAAACAAATACCACTTATTCAAAGATGGCAAGGAGTACATTGTGAGAGCTCATAAAAAAAAAACTAGACTCTTCTTTAGTTAATGCAGGGCAAATGAAGAGGCTTGTCAATGCAAGTCAAAACTTGACATTGATGATGATTAAATAAAGAGAAGTGTTACATAATCCTTTTCATGCAAATACTAATGCATATAATGAGTTTTTTCAATTTGAAAGTAGGTTGTCTTTGAAAAAAGATGACAAGCAGTTGCAACAATCGACTTTGGTGTTGAATGGTGCTGAAAGCAAAGTGTCAGTGCAAGAAATTGCAAAGGTCCAAGAGAGGGAAAAGAAACTTAATAAAGAAGGCACAAGATTCAGTAATGTTCATTGCTGGTTTCAGAAAGGCATGGTACAATGGCGAGGAAACTTGGTCAGGAATCAACACAAGTTCAAGGCTAACTCAGCAAAAAATCGCCATAAGGACAGGATGCAATGTGAAAGTAAATTTAAGTTTCCTTTGATTATAGACCAATGTAGAAACAATAAGTTTACTCCAAAGTTAAGTTGTTGTACTACAGATTCAGTAAATGTGAAACATGACAAAGTAAAAAACAATGGTTGGTCAATGGAATGAAGGAAAAATTTGTCGTTTGATGAAAAGCTCCAAATAATGAAATTAGGGAAATTTCAGTGGATTAAGATTGGAAGAGTGGGGACACAGTCTCCTAATCTTCATGTTCAGTAGTCTAGAGAGATTTTGGGGTCCAAAAGCTTCCCAATGTGGAGGTGTGATCAGGAGATCATGTCCATTGCTAAAAAATGCTCAAAAAATGAAAGTGTTGAAAATTGTTTGCAACCTTAGTGACCAGAAAGGTCTCGTCGCTCTGATTCTGATGTCATGAATAGTTCAAAAAAAGGAGGTCGTATGCAGAAGTTATGAAGATTTGAAAGGCCCAGTAAACTTTAAAAAAAATGTCATTTTCCCAGTTTGACTTGTATGAAAAATTTCAAAAAAAAATATATATTATTTGAAAAATTTTACATTAAGGTTTTTTAGGCCTATCTGGGGGTGCCACATGGCCATCCCGGAGGCTGCCATGTGTCCCCAGGCTAGAGGCCAAAAGGTTGTTGTAAAATATTTTGGAGACCAAGGGGATTGACCGCAGGACCTCCCGCAGTAGGTGTGCATATCTTACCGTTGCACCACACTGGTGTTTCTTAACCCAAAGGGTCACGACACATATTTGACTTTTCATTTATATTTTAGCGGCGGTAAAAGGGTGCCAGCCCCCACTCCATGAGATCAGGCACATGAACCAAAGGCTTAGAACTTTCAATGGTTTGCGATAACAATTGAGTTCAGTGGTTAAGGGCCATATGGCAAGCACTCCCCGCAATATTTAAAGTTACGGTTATGCACGCGGTTAACTCGACTGAGAGCAGTTCTAACGGTTTCGGAGTGGAGTTGGCATGTGACCACTCCCACACTCACATTTAATGTTAACCGCATACCACCTGCCTATTTTGGAGTGCACCCCCAAATTTGGGTTAAATTATTAATTTAACTGCAGTTAACTGACAGTCTCCACATTTAGTGGAGCGTTTCTAGCTGTCAATGGGAAAAATGAATTTTGAGGTCAATTTTCGACCAATTTTGGTGAAACAAGAGTCTGCCTAGACTAATTTCAACATTATGAACTCCATGGAACATGTTTCAGAACCATAAGAGGTCATTTCACACAAGTTTTGCTTCAAGAGAGGTCAAGGAGCCAAGAATGCAACTAGGGCGTTTTCAGTGTATTGAGCATCCATTCTCTATTTTCTGCAAATGAATAGTCATTCATGACTTATTCAAGCATTCTAAAGCTATTTTTATAGAGATCATAGCCATTTCAGGCTTTTTATCACATGTATGTACCATTTTTTGAGGAATAAAATATGAGGGACATGCCATTGGGAGCTGGACCAGCAGATGTAGCCCAGTAGGGGTGAACTACTTCATCAATTTGTTGATTATTGTCATATGTGACACTTTATTCTCTGTAATTTACTGTTGTACAGTGTTATAAAAGCTAATTTACATGCTTTAACCTCACATAAAAAATATGTTTAACTAAGTTAAAACCATTTGTTTCACCTGCAAACTTCAGTGAACCTTATGCACACAATTTAATTACTGTTTGGATACTTAGCACAACAAAACTAATACATTCCATTCAGATCAAAAATATATATTGAAACGATTGATTTTTTTCTCAGTTGCCCATTAGAGCATATTGGTTCCAAGGTGAAAAAAATTCCTTGAGTTTCTTTGCATTCATCTAAATTTCCTTCATAACATTTTTCTATATAACGTGAAAGTGAGAAATCTTCAGAATGTGTGTAGAAAAAAGGATAGTCCAAGGTTCATGCAATATATCTTAATATCATTTTTGCAACCTTCCAATGGGAAATCTTGGGTGATTGGATAAACCTGAAAGCAAAACTAGTTGCAAACATGATATCGGGTCTAGTTGTAGTGAGTTATATGAGACTACCAACTAAAATTTTATACTATGTGGAATCAACTGCTGGTGCTACATCGTTTTTACCCAACTTGGTGCCTTGAGAGATTGGTGTATCATTTGCTTTGCAATTGGTCATTTTAAAATTTTGGAGGATGTCAGTGGCATTTTTTTGCTGACCAACAAAAATACCATTAGTATATTTTTGAATCTCGATTCCTAAGAATTATTTCATGAGCCCCAGATCAATCATATCAAACTTTGCTTGCATTTTTTCTTTGAATTCTTCTAACATCATATTCCTTGTATAAATAAAATCATCAACATAAAGGAAGACACTGATAATTTTACCCTCATTATTTTTGGTATATAGATTTGGCTCATGGTTTCTTCTGAAAAAACCACTTTGGATGAGATAAGTGTTGATGTGCCTATACCAAGCTCACAAGGCTTTCAAGCCGTACAAGGATTTCTTCAACCTGTACACATTATTCTCATATCATGGAACTTCAAAACCAGGACACTGCTCCACTTAAACTTCTTCTTGTAAGATACCATTTAAGAAAGCATAGTCTACATCAAGTTGATAGAATTTCAATTTGTGTTGAGTTTTTAGGGAGAAAATAGTTCTGAAAGTGTGTAACCTTGCTACTGAAGCAAAGTTTTCACCATAGTCGACACCAAATAGTTGTGACAATCCTTTGGAAACTAGACATACCTTATGTTTCTTAATATCTCCTTTTTCATTCAGTTTGGTCTTGTATACCCACATTACAACAATTGTCCTTTCGTCTCTTGGGAGATCTATCAATTCCCAAGTTTGGTTCTTCTCTATGGCAGAAAATATTTAATTCATTGCATCAACTCAATTTTTTTCTTTTAATGCTTCTTCAAAATGGGCTAGTTGATATTAAATAAAGGAAAGCATATTCTTCTAGTCAGGCTAATGCTCATGATCATGTATTTCTCTGATAATTTTAGTTTTCTTAGTGTCTTATGAAGATGATGAATCATTATTGGATTCACTATTGGAAGATGTACCATTTTCATATTGGTATGGCTCTTCATGAACCTGTAGTCTTGACAGCTATGGTGGATGAACAGGTCAATTTAAAGCTTCATCTATTTAACCATACCAAGATTTATTTTCAAAAGAAATTAACATCTCTGCTTAAAAAAAACTTCCTAGTAACTAGATTGTAAATTCTATAGGCATTTGAGTTTTCATTATAGCCTACAAAAATACATCTTTTACTCCTATCATCAAGCTTCTTTCTTAGTTGCTCAGGAACATGTGCAAATGCTAAAGTCCAAAAATTCTAAAGTGAGATACATTCACCTTCTTACCATCCCATGCTTCTTGAGGTAGTACATCTTGGACAATGGTTGTTGTAGACATGTTGAGAATAGATACTACAATAGAAAATTATTTATCCCAATAGTCTTTAGAAAATTTCTTGTCATGAAGCATACATCTAGCCATATTCACGGTTGACCTATTTTTCCTCTGTGTTACTCCATTCTAGTTTGGAGTGTATCTTTTTATGTTCTACATGATGATTTCTTGTTGTTGAAAAAAAATTGAATTCATTGGAACTTTATTCCCTGCCTCTATCATATTTGAGTACTTTCAAATGCTTTCCACTCATCTTTACTTCTTCTTCTTTTAACTCTTTGAATCCTCAAAAATTATCACATTTATTTTAAAAAATAAATAAACTCATATCTTCCTGCTATAATCATCAATGAAGGTCAGAAAATAAATCCTACCACTAATGGAATGTGTTTTCATTGGGCCACATATTTCTATATTGACTACCTTTAAAGGGTGTTTTTCTCTAGTGGAAGATGTTGTAAAGTTATCTCTTTTATGCTTTGCTAAAATACAGACTTCAAAGTTACAATCATTTTCATTTAGAACATGGAGACCAATGACCATAGAATGCTTCTACAGAATACTTAGACTCTTTAGGGGAATATTCACATACCTATAATGCCATAACTTTGACCCATCTATTCTTGACACATTGTTTGCCAAATACTATGAAATTTTTCGACTTCTAAGAGTCAATGGAAACATCCTATTCTTGGTTTTTTCAACATTTGCTATTAGTCTTATATCAGGATGTTTTTCATAGACATTGGCTATGAGTCTTATATCAGGATGTTTTTCACAAATATAACATGTTTTCCCTTGGAATATTACATCATAATCATGTTCCATCAATTGACCTACAGTAATGGGATTATGCTTCACATGTGGAACATAATAAACATCATGTATATATTTATGCTGATTATATTTGGCAAGAACAAGGAAACCTTCAAATTTAATATGAGAAGGGTATCAAAGATTAATTCCATATGTTATGTAAGTATCAATGTAAGAAAGCATATTTTTGTTACCTGTCATATGCATGTTGCAAAAAATTTCCAACAACCAAAGTTTCTCATCATGACTATCTTCAGAAAGATGTTAGGAAAGAAAAATAGGATTCTCCTTCATTTTTGGAGAGATGGATATTGCCTCATTTGTGATCTCACTCTTTATTTATGCATTCATGTTCATAATGCCCATATTTCTTGCAGTAATAGCATTGGACATTATATTTTCTCTATGTTTTTCTTCTCTTTGATTGGTATTCTGAAGGTATTGACTTCTCTGTTGCATGATGATGTTCTGATTTTCCTTTGCCTCGACTTATTCCTTATCTGATGTTTCATATTTATCCTCTTCCAAGACAGATTTATGGTTTGAAATATTGTTCCATGGAATATTTTACCAGGTTAAGTCTTATTTTGTGTGCCATAAATGATCCAGTCAACTATTCTACTGAGAAAGTTGTATAATATTTGAGTTCCAAAATAGTTGTTACAACCATGTCATATTTATTGGGAAAAATTCGAAGGAATTTTTCAAATATCTTTTGATATTTAATGGTTTGACCAATAAGTTTGATTTCATTGATGATTCCCATGACACTAGTCATGCACTAGTCAAAAATCTTTGTGTCTTTCATCTTTAGGGTTTCAAACTAAGCTCTCAATGTTTGCAATTTAACATTATTCATTGTATCATTACCTTGATACACAACTTTCAAACTATCCCAAACTTATTTTTTTGTTGATATGTCAGTTATCTCGTCCAAGATAATGTTCATTGACTCAGTTTGGTATATAACATTTGGCTTTGTGCTCTTTCTTTTGGAGTTATGCAGTGACATTCCTCTGATTATTGTTCATGGTTTCTAATGCTTCTTGAGTCGGCTCTACATAACTATTCTGCAAGGTATCCCAACAATCTTGGGCTTGCAAAAATGTCTTTTTTCATAAAAACCAGAACTCATAATTTTTTTGAAGAAAAATTTTGGGTATGTGGTGAAGAGCTGGAGGAATCCATTTCTTTGAATTTTGATGTGTGCCCCCTTTTCTGGAATATCCCTTTCAAAATAAATAAAAATCATAGTGACCTCTTTTCTTTTAACCCTTTGCAAATTCAAAGATTCTATTTTTAGAAAAAATATTTAATAAAAACTTGGATTTGTTTTAATAGAAAATCCCTTGTTTTAAGAAAAAACTTCCTCCCTTTTAAATGAACCACCTTTAAAAGAACTTATAAAAGGCCATTTTGATAATTTTGAAAAATAAACCTTGGATCGAATATAATGCATTGAATATCACACCTTGATGTCTATTGATCATATATAATGAGAAATGAATTAATGTATTTGCATGGTGCTATTAAAAAAATCTTTGAAAACTTTTTGTTTATTGTTTAGTGGACAAAATAAACCTTGTGCACTGTATTCACTAATAGAGTGTGACAATGTCTAAAATTTCACAATTTGATAAGCTTGTTGTTTTTTTTAGCATTTTATTTTCGTAAAAAGTGTAAAGGTTTGTTGATGTCACACATTCTCTCAAGCTCCTCACAACCTCTTCTATTTATCATATTCTCTTGGCCTCTCATCCTCGAGCTCCTCACAACCTCTTCTATTTCTCTGTGGGGACAAAGAAATTGTGATGCTACTCTCCTTGGAGTCTTACACAACCTGGTACTTTGATACCATGAAAAAAAATGCAAAGGAGAAAATAAAAAAAGAATGAAAAAAAACCTGGAATAGAGTGACAAAAATTTCTCATGAGTCAAAATCAGTTAAATAAAACTATGTAGGAGACAAGGAAACAAGCAACAACAAATGACTAGATAAGGTTCCAACTAAAATCAACTAAACTCAACTAAATTCAAGAGAATCGAAACTGATTATGACACCTAAGAGACAGTGAGATTAAATATCTATAATATTCCTACTTAGCCTAAGCTAAGAGGAATATTGATTTTTTTTTTACTTTCTGTTGCATGAATAAATGAATAATGGAGGACATGTAAAACTCCTCAAAAGACTGAATAAATCAATGCCCATGTGAACAAAGATAAATCAGGGCCATGTAAATAAATCACTTGCAGGTGTGAAAGGGGTTTGAGCTGTGATACTGGGTCAACCTTGACCAAAACGACAACATTGTCTAGGTTGAATATATCTCCTAAAGGGACAGCGCAGTTCTAGAAGGAGGCCCCTCATCTGAAAGGAACTAACTCATCAAGGTGGTTTAGGGTTTGCAAAGGCTTTCATCTTATAAAAGGAAATGGAGGGCAGCAAGAGAAGGTTTTTGATTGATTATATTTTGAGTATCTTGTCTGCTTAGACAAATATTATTCTCCGATGTTTAGTGTAGAATTGTGTTGCTTGGCACTTGGAGTTCCTATGCAGGAATTTCACCTTTTCCTTTGAGGATTCTTGGAGGAGTATTTGCTGATTTGATCCACTATCAGGCTTGACGCCAAGCTCTACTTCCAATTGCAGCGCAGATATAGTGAGAGTTTGCCTTCTTTTTCAAGCTGCATCAAGTGGGATTCTAGATCTTCAGAGTTCTAGCTTGTTTTGGGAGCCTCTTCTCATGGAGTGCATTTTTTAACCTCTTGGAAGAGTGCCTCTCATGTTTTTTCTTTAGATCCGTATCTTGGCAGTTGTCCATCTATGTTATTCAAGCTACAACGTAGTTTTCATTGAGGGACTGTGTTATTCTCATATGTCATTCTTCAAGGTGTTTTGATCCTAGTTTTGATTAGAGATCTCTGGCACTGGGCTTTGCCTTTCACTTTGGCGATCCATGGATTAGCTTGATGATCCATGTTCTATTTAGATCTGATCTATTGTAATGTAAATTTATATTCAGAAATTACTACAGCAATTTATAGATCTGCAACTTAAAACTCAGATCTTCTCTTGTTTATGCATGATTTGGTCAAAACCCCAAGGGGATCTTGTAAATAAGACTATCTAGTTTACAGATCTGAAATAGATCTGATATTTTGTCCATAGATTTGTCCTAGATCTGAGTTGTAATATTCAATTGCTGTAGCTCCTTAAAATAACACTGTTGAGCCATTTCTGCAGTTATATATGTGTTGCAGCCTTCTTTTCTGAAGATTTCTTGCTATATTGTCTCATGTATTCTACTGTATATTGAAAGGGCTTCGTTGTACTTCTGATTTGATGATGTATAATTGTAATTTAATCATATTTTATGGCCTCCTTCTCATACTGTCAAATACTGCGTTATTCCTGAAGCTGCTTGTTGTGCATAGCTGTAGCCCCTCTTGTAGGGTGTTTTCCAGCTAGACTAGGTGGTGGGAGATCTGTTTACCACACCTAGTTTGATTTTTTTTTCTCCCCTTTTGGATCTAGACCACAGATTTTCTGATATAAGGGATCCAAGGACTGTAAACTCATTTTTGTACATCAATCCCTATTTTGGGATATTACTGTGGTATCAAAGCTCCTTTCTTGGCACAGCCTGTGCTTTCCTTGGAGCCTCACAACCATGTTGTATTCAAAACAAGAAGAACCTCTTACTGAGAGGGAGAAGAGGTATCAAAACAGAAGTCACAAGGAGTATGATTATACTACTGACGATCAAGACAAGGGTAAGGCCCCTGAGACTGCAAGTGACAAAGAAGGAGAAGAGTTTGCAAGAACTCTTCTGGTGGCCATGCAAGATCTTTCCAAGGAGATCAAAGATATGAGGATGGAAAAATTGAGGGAATCTCCTAGGAGATTTCATCTTGGGGAAAGCTCTGACATGTCTCTTCACTGGACTGGTCAACCGGTGAACTAGACACAAGCCCCACAAGCCTCACAACGCTCCACTATGCCTACTTTCTTGGATATGGAGAATGAATAACCAAAAGAGAAAGCTTCCCTTGATGATTACTTTGTGGAGTATGATTCTCGAGCCAGAGATTCAAGGAAAAATTGAGTTTCCAAGACTTTTGTCACCTCAAGGATAGAAGGAGACCAAGGATGGTGGGTTCTTTCATAATCAGGATAGACACAACTCTATGGGTAGATTATTTTTGCCCAAATTTGATGGATCATCCTCCAGTTCTGCCAAGGCATGGGTAGAAAAGCTGGATATTTACTTTCAGTTGAACAAATTCCCTGAGATTGAAGCCATCAAGAATGTAGCGCTGCACTTTGAGGGTGAAGCACATAATTTGTGGTTCCATGGGTTGTCTACATTGGGACATATCAATGTGACTGCCTATTTTGAGTTTACTAGAAGACTTATGGAGAGGTTTCACAGGAAGTATCTTGGAGCACCCTTCATAAGCCTTGCAAAGCTGAAGCAATCCAGAGATGTAGAGACTTATATCTCTGAGTTTCTGAGATTATCAGTCATGGTCCCTAATCTATCTGTAGCCAGGAGGATTTATATGTTCATCAATGGCCTAGAGGAACCTTTGCATGGATTGGTTAAGTCTACCAAGCCCATCACTCTGCATGATGCCATTGAGAGGGCTAGATACCTTCAACATGCCTTGCCAAAATCAAAGGCAACTTTCGAGAGCAAGGCCCCTTACTTTTCTAAGGGAAGGAAGGGAAATTTGCTCCTATTAAGGAGAGCTCTTTGAAGAAACCTCTTGACATTGAACTCAGGAGGGAGTTGAGGAAGAAGAGATTGTGTTTCACCTGCCAAAAGTCATGGGCACCGAGACATAGATGTGCTGCTAGGAAAGCACACTACATAGAGGTCTTCTCAGGTTTTGAGGAGGAGGATGGAGATGATGAACCTAGGAGGGGTCACAGCGCTCAAGATGATAATGAGGAAGATCAAACACCATCCAGAGGTTGGAAGGGGCCCTTTTCTCCAACAAGTGGGACTCTTGCATCTTTGAGAGGAGTGCCCAAGTACTTGACTCTAAGAGTACAAGGTTCAGTCATGAATCAGTGGGTATATATCTTGATTGATAATGGGGCAACCCACAACTTTATTGATGCTCATCTTGTGCAAAGGAGGGGAATCCCCACTGATACTTTTGAGGGATTTTCTATTTTGGTCCCAGGAGATAGGACCATGCAATGCATGCAATATTTTCCCTCACTCTCTGTCACTATGGGATCCTACACTCTGGTGGATCACTTCTTTGTAGTTGACATACAAGAAACCAACATCATTTTGGGTGTCCAATGGTTGATTAACTTGGGGAAGGTTACCACCGATTGGAGAGCTTTGTAGATGGAGTGGGTGGACTTGAAGAGTGGGAAACCACAAATGATTCAAGACATGCACACTTATCCTTCACCTGGTACTTCCACAAAAACAACAGAGATGGATCTGCGTTGTGGAAGAAGGGATCTCACAGTCCCTTCTCTCATGTTCATGAGAATGCTGCAAGGGACCTTCTTATCTAGTGGAAAGCCACCTGGAATGCCATCAGATTCAAATATTGTGGGGAGGGCCTCCCAAATTGTTGCTCCAAATCTAGATCCAGACATGACTAGAGCAATAAGAGGCCAAGTTACAGCACTGGAGGGTTTGGGACAACCCAATGATGGGGGGGATCTTCTTCCTGTATCACTATCACCCTCTCCCTTTCCTGAATCTGTGCAGTGGGAGGAGAATAAGGGGAGGATCAACTTCCAACAAACAAACTTGGCATGAGGAATGTCAAAGAGGAGATCAGCAACATGACAAGCACTTCCATGGGTGTATCAACAATGTTGTCATTGTTGAGCAGTGTGGATCTATATTGGAAATCTCAACTGCTTGTAGAGTATTCCAAATATCTCCACACAGGTATGATATTAGATGGCATGCAGCAAGAAGAGGGCTACTTAGTCCAAGGGGGAGTCATCTATTATTATGGTAAGATCTTATTGGCTAGAGCTTCCAATCTCAAGTAGAAGATCCTACAAGGAGCACATGAAGAATTCTTCCTCAGCCATATGCATTCCATGAAGATATATAACCTGATCATGGAGGGCTTTGATTGGGAAGTCATGAGGGAGGAATTACATCAGCACTTTCAAGAGTGCATTAGCTATGAAGGATTGGGGCATCCAATGGAATCTTTGCAAGAGTCATCTCAACCAGATCTTCCTTTACCTGAGAGGAGGGAAATTCTCATGCACAACTCCATGTGTATGGAGGGCTATGATGGTAAAGGATCTGATCATGCCAAGCAAGTTTTATTTTATGATTTATTACATTATTTTGCCATGTTTTTCCAGGATATGACTCCTAAAGGGAGTTAGATATCAAGTGGATCTCATGGTTTTTTGGAGGCCAAAAGAAATGTTGAACTTGGCCACTCCCTTATTGTGCAAAGGGAGATTCCTTCTCATGATGGGTGCTTTCCAAAAGCACCAAAATTACCTATCACCTTCAGCCATGTTAAGATGACTTATGCAACAACGGTGTGGTGGGAATAACACTTAACACACCTTGATCTCATGCAGGCAAGTGATGCACTGTGCTAGCATCACATGTGGGATTTTGACCCACCCCCTCAAGTTTAGATTTCAACTTGCATATATGTAATATTGCTTCCCTACATAGATGATATAATTGTGTTGTTTATGGGATTGTATGGACAGAGGATGGGTAGTGTATATGTACCACATGGTTTAGAACTCCTATTTGTACTTCATGACACATGTTTTAGAAGTAGCATTGCTTCAGCCATGTTTATTTCTGTTGAGTTTTTCACTCCTGGTGGGATGGACTATGCACATATTATGTTAACCTTGGAGGAGAAATTCATGAGGTATTGGCTTGATGAGCACTTGGTTTATGCTGGGGAATTGATCCTTGATGATGACATCAATGGACGAGGAGAAGTACTACAGCTCTTGCCCTATCAGCTTCTTGAGGACAAGAAACATTTTGGAGGGGAGGACTGTAATGTTCCTACTTAGCCTAAGCTAAGAGGAATATTCATTTTTGTTTTGTTTCTGTTGCATGAATAAATTAATAAAGGAGGACATGTAAAACTCCTGAAAATACTGAATAAATCAATGCCCATGTGAACAAAGATAAATCAGGGCCATGTAAGTAAATCACTTGCAGATGTGAAAGGGGTTTGAGCTGTGAGACTGGGTAAACCTTGACCAAATCTACAACGTTGTCTAGGTTCAATGTATCTCGTAAAGGGACAACGCAGTTCAAGAAGGAGGCCCCTCATGTGAAAGGAGCTAACTCATCAAGGTGGTTTAGGGTTTGCAAAGGCTTTCATATTATAAAAGGAGAGGGAGGGTAGCAAGAGAAGGTTGTTTATTGATTATATTTCTGAGTATCTTGTCTGCTTAGACAAATACTATTCTCTGTTGTTTAGTGGAGAATTGTGCTACTTAGCACTTGGAGTTTCTATGCAGGGATTTCACTTTTTCCTTTGAGGATTATTGGAGGAGTATTTGCTTATTTGATCCAATATCAGGCTTGAGGCCAAGCTCTACTTCCAATTGTAGTGCAGATCTAGTGAGGGTTTACCTACTTTTGCAAGCTACAACAAGTGGGATTCTAGATCTTCAGAGTTCTAGCTTGTTTTGGGAGCCTCCTCTCATGGAGTGATTCTTTTAACCTCCTGGAAGAGTGCCTCTCCTGTTTTTGCTTCAGATCTGTATCTTGGCAGTTGGCCATCTATGTTGTTCAAGCTACAACGCAGTTTTCATTGAGGGACTGCGTTATTCTCATATGTGACTCTTTAGGGTGTTTTGATCCCAGTTTTGATTAGAGATCTCTGGTGCTGGGCTTTTCCTTTCACTTTGGTGATCCATGGATTAGATTGTTGATCCATGTTCTGTTTAGATCTGATCTATTTTAATGTAAAGTTATATTCATAAATTACTGTAGAAATTTACAAATCTGCAACTTAAAACTCAGATCTACTATTGTTTATGCATGATTTGGTCAAAACCCTAAGGGGATCTTGTAAATAAGACTATCTAGTTTCTAGATCTGAAATAGATCTTATGTTTTGTCCATAGATCTGTCCTAGATCTGATTTTTCATATTAAGTTGTTGTAGCTCCTTAAAATAACGATGTTGAGCCATTTCTGCAGTTATATATTTGTTGTAGCCTTCTTTTCTAAAGATTTCTTGCTATATTGTCTCATGTATTCTACTGCATAGTGAAAGGGTTTCGTTGTACTTCTGATTTGCTACTGTATACTTATAAGTTAATCATATTTTATGGCCTCCTGCTCATAGTGTCAAAGACTGCGTTATTCCTGAAGCTGCTTGTTGTGCATAGCTGCAACCCCTCTTGTAGGGTGTTTTTAAGCTAGACTAGGTGGTGGGAGATCTATTTATCACACCTAGTTTGATTTGTTTTTGCTCCCCTTTTGGATCTGGACCCCAGATGTGCTAATCTAAGGGATCCAAGGGCTATAAACTCATTTCTGTACATCAATCTCCCAAGAGTGCATTATTTTTACAAGCTTGTTGTGAAATCCCTATTTTGGGATATTACAATATCTCAAAACTTTAACCTTTAATCATGAGTCATACATAGGTATAGATGTTAACATATTGCAAATTACTCAGTCTAGACCAAAATTCTTCCAAGTCACTCCAAACTCATTAAAAAATTAGATGTTACTGCCACATAAATTATTACGAGTGATTCCATTTTTTTTTAATATAAACACATTATATTTTATTCTGAAAGAAAACATTTACAAAGGATAACTTCCATATAATATCAAAAGAAACATGGACCCATTACAACTCTCTTATTGTACAACAAGCTAAGCAGGATAGTTCATCTCGAAAATTTAGATTAATACGGAAGAATCGAAAACATACTAAACATCCTAGCAAGAAAAATGTTTCCATCAAGAGAAAGATAGAAATCATCAAGACCAAAAAGATTCCCTGGTAGGCATATCACAATTCCACCCAAGAGGCAAGGGCCATTACAACCAGAACCAATAGGACCCTAACGGAAACACGTTTCCACCATTCCAATCAAATGCAACATCCATCAAAAGAGAAACACAAACCAACCCAGAGAGTTTCCAAAGAAAGGAGAAACCATAAGACTCGTTGACAAACCATGGCATGCCAAAAAAATAAGAGTAACACATACCAACCAAGCCCTAATGCAAAAGGCCACATAATTGAAGAGATTGTATCAAGCTATGCAAGTTCCATCACCCTAGTAAATGTGCATCATGCTTCTTAATGATGACCATGAAAACAAAATCCATAGCAATCACCCTTCAGTAGAGACACACTGACGACTCAATACCATGAATAGACTACCCCCTTCCCTCATACCTAATGAAAATTAAATAGAATTCATGTCACTACCCTTGACACACCAACTAATGTATCTAAAATAAGTTGCAAAGAGTCACCGACCCTCACCAATGCTCGAAGTGTTACCTAGGCTCATCCAAAGATGCAACTCTTAAACATGTACTAACAACCCCATCGGGGAACTAGCTATCTGTATTGAGCAACATGCGTAGATTGTTTATGCTCGCATTTCAAATTAAAAACAATGTACAAGAGATCGAATAAGGCTAAATATTGAAATAAATAGACTTCACGTCACCAAAAACTGCAAAGAGTCACCAACCCTCACCAATGCTCGATGTGTTACCCATGCTCATCCAAAGATGCAACTCTTAAACCTGTACTAATACCCCCATATGAGAACTAGCTATCCCTATTGAGAAACGTGTGTAGGTTGTTTATGCTCGCATTTCAAGGGAAAAACAATGTACAATAGATCGCATAAACCTAAATATTGACATAAATAGACTTCATGGCACCACCCTTGACACACCAGCGAATTTATCTTAAATAAACTGAAAAGACTCAGCGGCCCTCACCAATGCTCAATGGGTTACCCAAGCTCATCCAAAGATGCAACTCTTAAACATGTACTAACACCCCCATCGGGGAACTAGCTATCCCTATTGAGCAACATGTGTAGGTTGTTTATGCTTACATTTCAAGGGAAAAACAATGTACAATACATTGAATAAAGATAAATATTGAAAATCTATATTCTTCTCTTTTTGAGTTTACCATTATAATAATTTAAAGGAAAAAAAAAAATTGAACTAAAAAAAGCCTTGTTCAGAATTTCGGCTTAAATAAATGGATGCATAAACTGACAAAAGAAATTTAGACTGCTTTCGCATAGTTGTAAAGGAAACATCGGATGTGGTTTAATGGTTAAGTGGGGAAGTTTGGTCTCCACAGGTCTCATAGACTAATCGAGAGCAAAACTATGTACCCCTGAAAGCTACCCAAGCAAGCATAATTTCTTCAGTTGAAAAAAATAAGAATACCAGATTAAAAAGTTTTCACTTAGTGAAAACATAAGAGCCCACGAGAGGTAGCCTCGCAAAAGCACCCGCACATTAAAAGAAAAAGAAAAAAGAGAAAGAAAAAGAAACAAAAACATTCACCTTCCACTATGCCAAACAAGAAAAGAAAGAAAGAAAGAAAACAAAAACATCCACATTCCACTGTGCAGAACGTCGTGGGATTCCGTGATATATCGACGTGGTAGATATGTTTATTTGCTGAGCAGAATTTCTTAGAACATAGAACAAGCTCATGTCGCCTACTTTGTTGTTTTTCCTTTTGGCAGTCCAAAGCCTGTACTGAAATGTCCAGCTTTAATGAAAAAACAGGTGGGAACATTGACTATCTCTACTTGCCCTAGTTTATCAGTTTCTCGTTCGTCTTTAGTTGGACGATAAATGCTTGCACTCTACTCAATGGTCGTATCTCTATTCTTTAACTATCTTTTTCTTCATCATGTGACCAAAAATGATTTCTATTCCTTTCAACTATTATGCTCTATTCCTTAACTATGGTTTTCTTCATCATGTGACTGAAAATGATTTCTATTCCATTCAACTATTGTATTCTTCTTTACGTGGGCGAAAAAATATGGTTCCCATTACAGCCAGCCTCAACACTTTGAGGAGAAATTAATGAAGTAAATATTAAATTTAATTTTACTAATGTTTTCTACGGTTTCACAATCATATTCATATTTATTTCTTAGTAAACGTTTTCTACGTTTTCACAATCATATTCATATTTATTTCTGAGTTAATTAATGGGTGCATTATTAAAAAATTAAATAAACAGAAACAGAGAGGGGCACAACATGATATGGTATAGAGAAAGAAAGAGGGGCACAACATGATATGGTATAGATTAGATTGATATGATCTAAGTTACATTCAAGATGAAGGCTTATATTTAATATATTACTATCGTGGTTATATATCTTAAATGGTTGATTAAATTGTATCCTGAAATTTTTAAAAAGATTTTGGTAATGATTGTTTTTTTAATTTAATTTTAATAGAAATGTTCTAATTTTACTTATTAATTTTATTTTTTAACTTTAATTATAAATTTTTATTTACTTATTTTTTATATAATAATATATATATGTTTTTTATTTAATATCTTTTATATAATAATAGTTTTGAAGTGATATGTATTATTTTTTAAATAATTTAAATAATATAAAAAAGAATAATTAACTTTCAAGATTAAGATTAAAGGTTAATTCTATTTTTCTAGATAAAGATTATAAAAAATATATTGTTTTTATTAAATTTCACTCCTTTATATATTGTTTTAATTCAAAAATAAAAAATTAATAACAATAAGAATTGAATTTTAAAATGATAATTAAATAATTTCATTTTTTTATTTAAATATATGTTTTCAAATTTATTTTTAAATTGCATATCAAATAAGTTAATTGATCTACTATAAACAATGTAAAGAACACTTTATTATATAGGAGCAAGGTTATAAAAAAAGGAGTAGGGTTGTCACTTTGTTAAACTGGAATTTTTTAAACTAAACTAATCAAATAAAAGAATAGAAATCAATAGTTCATCACATGAGCCATATTATATTATAGGTGTTGAATTTTCTTGTACGAAGGAGAAAAGTTTGTGATAAGTTTCTAAATCTTTAACATGGAGCTCAAGGAGCTCAATCGTTTTTGAAGAAGACATACTTGCACCTATTGAGTACAACGTAACAAACAATGGATTTGCTACATATGTCGGTAAAATAATATTTAATAAATGGAGATCAGGGTGTTTTCAAATGACTTAAATCTCTACTTTGCCTTAACCGTATTGAAACATCTATTAAAATTATAAGGCTGAATTATCTAAAATATGAGAAGTTTAAGCGTTTAGAAAATAAATTTTAAAATAATAATAATAATAAAAAATATAAACTTATTAAAATGTTAGGAAAAATAAAAAATTTGTTGTCTATATATTCCTAACTTTTAGTTGAATGCAAATACTTAGCTAAAGGGATTAGATTTGGATTAGATAGTTTCGTGTTTTGATATGCTTACTACTAACCATGTAATTAGACACGATTATTGTATATATAGTACTATAGTAGAAAGGGACATGAAGATTGAATATATTATTATGCTAATTCACAAGATAGGTTATAAAAAAGAATAAGAATATAGCTATGCTAAACGCCAAAATAGGTTGTTAAAAAGAATAAAAAATGTTAAAATATACCCAAAAGTATACAAAGGAGATGGAGGATATTAACCTTATTATAATCCTACCACATGAATATATAGGAATATGTTTTGTTCGTCCCTTTTCCATATATCACCTATGTTTTATTACTCAAACCTTATCATGTGAACACATGGATGCAATGTAAGTATATGAACTTCCTCTACTACATTTGCCTAAGAAATGCAACTTTGATTTCAGATATTTTGTACTTTGAGGACTTTTTAATTATTTTTTAAAATTTTTGGCCTTATAAACATAGATGATTTTTTGGGAATTGAGAAATTCAACTTAAGCCAGTTTAATTAAACTATTAATTTTGATTATGCTAATTTGGATTACGCCAATGGGACATTGAATATGAAACATATTGTGGTGATTATGTTATTGTTTCATAATCATATATTTTTCCCTTCATATAAAATTAAATTTGGATATGGCGATATATTAGGAGTACTCTTAAATTTCAAGATTATTTTAAAGTAAGGAATTTTTTTATATATTTTTTATTTTTAAATTTAAATATTGTTTTAAAATAAATTAGGTAAACCATTTTTTTATATATATTTATTATTTTAATTTAACCAGATTTATCTTTATTTATTTTAATTTAACAATTGAACTTATTTTTATAAATATTATTGGTAAATGATGGTTTTAGTGACACTGCTATATTATTAGTACAATATTGTGATAGAAAAGAATTTTAAGAATGATAATGACAAGATATTGTATATAGTTCAGTTATTACAATTTTTTAGAGGACATAAACCTAATATAATATATAGTTATAAGAATAATATATAGCAACAATACACTTATGTCATCCAACACTTATGTCACCATTCTCTCACGTCTTCCCACATGCTCACATCAAGTGCTCTCCTCACCAACCCTCGCTTCTATTTCCACTCAGGTAATATTTAAGTATGCAAGTCCAAAAGTAATTAAGATTATCTATGTTAATTTCAATCGCAATGTGCAACCATCACATACCTTTACATACCATGATCCCTTGGGTATGACACCACTTGTTAGAGACAAAAAAATAAGAATGCAAGGGAAATAATAATAAAAATCTTACATAACAACAATACACATAAAACATGCACATCATGGTTTACCCTCGAAAACCCTATTTGGGAATAGATCAACCAACAATAAATTAATTATTATCTTATGGCTTAAAAGAACACATGCCTTGAAAAAAAAAACCACGTTGGCAAACATAATCGCATGGCCCAAGTAAACCCTTTGATAAAATCCAACACATTATAATGGAGAATCACTAAGCCTCTTAGAGACTTCACCATATGTAATCCATGGGCTCTAATACCATGGACCACCAAAACCATGTGGGCGAAACCAAAATTGTGGCCAAAACAACTTTTATTTTTTAGGAAGGGATGTTTACACTATCGAATTTCAATATTGTCAATGGTAAAATATTTATTTCATTTCCATTCCCACTTTAAAACTTTCAATAAAATTGATATTGGATATATTAAAAGGATACAACTATTTCTAACTACAGAGACTAGAAGAATTAATCTGATTGAATCACCTAAGAATCCAAATTCTAGTAGATATATTAGCAATCAAGTTCATAAACATGGTGTGGGTGGAGTTGGAGTTCATATTATTAAAGAAATTTGTATTGATATAATTGTAAATGACAATATAAATATAATTATCCATGTCATTTTTGTTTTAATGGATGATGATAGATTTGTGCATGATAGCTATAATGATGATCAAAATATTCCCCTTATAGATAAATCATATAAATCATTATATATCCCTATTTTAAGACTTAAAAGGAGAGAATTAAAGGTAAGCCTTATCTATCATGTTTTATTGTTAGAGAACTTGAAGTTGTTGAATAATGTGTTAAACACTTATATCATATATCTTAAAATATGCTCTATAATTATTAGTCCCTTTCATATGGCATGGGACTATAGTAATCAAAATTTCTTCGCAACATTAGTTCGCTTGAGAATAAGCTAAAATTTCATGGCCTCTCCACGAAACCCTCTATATTGCAACCTATCAATTTTATTGTTGATGTTTGGGGACTAATCAAATTATGTGTGGTATTATTGGCATCTTCCCGAGGTAGAGGCTATAACCATGTACATGTTGAGGCTATAAACATTTACAATATTGGATCTCTTTCATTTGTATGTCGTAGTTGCTAAACAAATGCTAGTATTAGTGAGTAAATATTAAATGTTATGTCATTATGTGGAATACTAATGGAATAATAACCAATTAACTAGTATAAAATTATAAGAGGGTAGATGGTTGTGTGCATGAGTGTCTATAGAAGAGGAATACTCAACATCCAACTGGTAGAATACTAAGCAGCCAGATGGTAGAAGTATGTACACAGGGCATCTTACCCGTATTGTGTGTTATTATCTCTACAGGGGTAAACAATTCAATTTCAAATCAATATGTAATGGGATCGCTGGATCAATTGTTGGTGTTGGTAAATATGATTCAGGGTTCACCACTGCACCAATCTACAATCTGCAACGAGATTAGTTGTTGGTGCTGGAAAATATTGTTTCCACTTCACCGCACCTTAGGGTTTGGATTTGATTACATTTATATTGGAAATAAATTTTCTTGAGAATAATTCTTCTTTCAGCTTTCAATATTGAAGAAAATGTTTCTATTTATGCTTGCAAGGGTATTTCTACTTTATGCTTTCAAACTTGAAAAGAAAGATTCCATTTTTTCTTGCAATTTTGAATAGAATATTTTTATTTCTACTTGTAGTGGTATTCATTCTTTCTGCTTTCAAACTCAAAAATAATGCTTCTATTTCTTCTTTCAAACTCGAAAACAATTCTTCTGTTTCTACTTTCAAACTCGAAAAGAATGCTTCTATTTATGCCTACAAGGTTGCAGAGTTACAAGAGATTAGAATGAATGAAACCATACAAGCTGAAATTTGAGTACACTATATCCATTGCCTAGAAGATAAGGAATCCTAATTCTGTACATTTTCAGTAACAACTATAAAGAGATCCTCCATTAAGCATGTGCAGTTGCAGTTAATTTGACCCCAAAATTCCTGTAGTGACAAAAAAAAAAACATGTCCATTCAAATACACTCCAAACTATATTGAAAGAAATTGAAACCCAAAAAAAAAAAACTGAATTCGTCTTGTCGGATCATAATTTTATTTTAGGAATGAATAAATTGAAACATTGCTTCACGTTGGTCACACTGAATGGTTCAACATAGGTACCACCTTTAACCTATCCTCATCCTAAAGAAAAGGGGACCAAGTCATACTCTAAGTTCTTCAGCATTCAATAATCACCTTGCCAAGTGTCGAAAAACACTTCATCGTGCTTTTTCTTAGTAAAAAATTACCCAAGTCAACCGGGTGATACATTAGTGGAATAGTCACCCTGTCATTCATCTCTATTGTTAAGCTTTTTGTTGTGTTGTTAGCTTTCAATCCATTTATATAGACATGTGGTCCATCGCTTTCCATAAAACATGTGTCAGGCCATTTACTTCCTAAATAAAGGTATATAAAACATTGTTAAGGAAATTATGGAACATCAAACCCATTCATAGGCCATTCCAATCCATGTTCATTAAAATACTCTCTAGACTATATCGAAAGAAATGGAAACAACAAAAACACTGCAAATAATGCCTGTAGTGACAAAAAAACATTTCCATTCACTTTCCAGATTATATTTGAAAGAAATGAAAAAGAAAAAACACAGTTGTGTATGACATTCCAAATTCTTCCAAATACACATAAATACCTCTTCTTTATGACCAACCAATACTTTGGCCAAGGCATCTTCTGAGCGAAAAAATCTAACCAGGACTTCATTTCACTTTCAAGCTTTGTTTTATTTTCCAAATACACAGTCATGTTGATGATGGAGCAGGAAGTGGATCCCAACAAAACCAATGATTCTGTTACAAATACAACAACTTGACGCCCACCTGATACATGCATATCACTGGTAAGAAAGCATTCCATTCTCATGGGCAAAGGGATCTCAATTACTAGCATCTCAACCAACGATACTAAAGCGGGGTTGTCGATCACCCTAATAGTTATTCAAAACCTGACTCTTACCTACCATTAAAGCCAACTATTCCCCATGCATCGAGATGCCTCTTCCTGGTGGTAGCACCAATTAAAATTTCTCTGGGAACCAACAGAATTGAAATTTCTTTGGGCACCAAAAACATGAGTAGAACCATCAGGCCTACCTCTTCGGTGGCCGGGTGAATAGCCGAGTAGCAGGAGTGTCCCCTTCCTATCTATAATGAATCATCCTGGGAACTACCTTCTAGCTCACACTCTGAGGAAATAAACAATGAAGGAAGGGCCAGGGGCATGCACAACAGCTAGTTGAATAACTCACTAGGCTTCTTATCTATTAACTAGAGTCAAGGGAGTAAATGAAAGTATGTGTCCCTGTCCAAAATGGGGTCATTCATGCATTTTGGACTTCATGACCTCAATATACGGGCGTTTCTCACTTAGATAATGGAAGAGGTATAGTTGAATGGGAAAGCAACAACTGATGTCATAGGTATATTTGTCTAAGGAAAGTGAACAAGCAGGCCACATGCAAGTTCAGCATCTTTATCGAAGATTTTTCTATATCTATCTGTTTGTTTAATTCTTTTTATTACAATTTATTTTTACTAGTTAAAAAATAAATTTATGCTTTTATAACTATCTTCGTGATGGGTCATCTACAAATAAGGTTGAGATTCCTTGTAAAGGTATGTGGGATTTAAATAAATTTTCATTGTGTTCTTTTCTAAAGCTTGATGCAAGCTCTATGGGGAAAATTCTTATGCACGACTTGTTTGAGAGAGGGTTATTCCTTTGCTTCTACATCACTGCAGATAAGTATTTTTTGAATGGTTCAAGACCAATTTTCCTCCATCATTGGACCTAGTCCTTTAGAAATCATTAGACATGTTAATTCATGTACTCTGTGTTTAAACTTTATTCATTTCTAACAGTTGACTTCGTTCCTTGAAGATGTCTCCTCCAGACCAGGTTTGCCGAGCTTTCAATTATGAAATGGTTTGTCGATGGAATTGATGCTTTAAATTTAGTTTAAAATCTAGCATATTTAGTCCTCGTCAGATATATTTTGTTAAAAATATTTATGCTTGAAAAAATCCTCTCTTAAAGTTGAATCCACTGTATTTGAGGAAAGGCTTTAGGCTTATCAGCTATACTATTATCGTTTCCTCGTGAGGCATGGATATTTATTTTCAATTCCAAGGCTAAAATTATGAGAGGATTTAAATTGTTTGGAAAATGCCTACTTCAAATTCATTTTTTGAAGCTATAGGTATTAGTTTTTCATGTTCAATAAAGATAGAAACTTATGCTTAGATTCATATAGGGATTTTTTTTTGTTTTTCTTTAAAGTGAGGTATTGTTTTGGACTTGAAAATTATTTTTTAAATTTCTTTGGCCTCCAAATGCATTGGTGTGATCTTCTCATCATCTTGATTCTTACTTGATGGTAGACTACCATAATGCTTACATTTTTCATTCATATTGGGTAATCATTGCCTTTTTATCCAAGTTAGATCATTGAACATGATACTTTAACATTTACCTCTTCTGCATTCCCAAGATTATCTAGTTGTTTTGGTAGTATCATTCTCTTTATTCATTCCGAGTTATTACACGAACGCTGATGGAAATGTCAACAACATAGTGAATACAAAGCCTTATTTTGTAAATGTCGATTCTCTTCTGATATTTAATTCTACAATTGGAACAGTGGAAAAGACATTTTTTGTTTTTTGAGTATGAATATTTTGAATATCGTTAGTTGTGGAATTTGTAAACACTTTGATCACCAACTTATTTCTTGAATATTCACTACCCATGTATAATCATCAGCTTCTGGCACTGAATTTTCTCTCAAATATTAATTAAAAATGAATACCTTTATATGAAAATCAGTGTTCCCCGTATGTTGAGTGGAAAGGTTTACTAGAATTAGTGAATATATTATTTTTTTGTTGCAAAAGGCATAATTACAACAATGAAAAGTACAAAGAGAAGGCCTCAATTTCCTCTCCTCACCAAGGTCAGGAAGGCAAGCATATTTGCTGTTATATTAGAGGGAAAAATGTACTTTCTAAGAAAAAGTGTGTTGAATACAAATTTGAGTTGCTTTGTCATCCAAAAAATACTATGGAACTCCGTTCGATTGAAATTCTTTTAATAACCCTAAAAATTATCTTTACATTCACTTTACATAAACAAGACTGAGTAGTGAATCAGAGTATATGCTACAGTCACCATGCTATCTTCTTACATAGCTAAGGACAACCATTAAAGCTTCTGTCAAATGTCTGGGCCTATAAAACATATCAAAAAAAAAATGTCTTATAGAAGACAAGTGTTGGTTTGTGAGCTTCGAATCCTAAAATATGGGTTTAATATTTTCTTCTTCTATGCTAGATATAGATGTCATCAACTGGATGATAATCTGGCCAATCTATGTTTCTTAGCTAGTGCTTCGAACAAAGCCTGCCACCCAAGAACCTTGAGTTTAAAGGAACATGAAGCTAACCAAATGGATTAATCCTCTTAACCATCATGAAAAAACTATTATTTGTATTTATATATGAAGAATTCCTAGGGCCCTTCTAGGGCATTCCCAACCATGCATGACTTTGAAATTACCACGTCAAAAACTATTGAAGTCCCGGACTTAGCAGAGTTCTCTAGCACCATCTGCACTCAACTCTCTATCATTTGGAAATTTGGGATGATTAGATCATATAAAAAATAAGATTCAAAACAAAGGATAAATATAACAGTGGGGTAAAGATGATGCTTTTATATCAACCGATTCCCTTCTAGAGCATCTTTAAATCTGTTGGATGAATCAATTGCATTAATTATGAAACATTGAGGCCTACTAACTAATATAGATAATATTTATGAAGAATATGGATGGAGGGAGGGTTTCTTACTTCAATCTGAGAACTTTGTCTTACCGGCCTTTAGTAGATTACCTCCCTTTGCCTTGAGGTCATTCGATTAAATTTGGCTAGTTTTACTTCTTTGCAAAGGGATGTATTTCTTATTCTTTTCATTTATTGCTTTGGGGTTGGCACTCGGTCTCGAAATTTTGTAGAAGAACAAAAAATCTCTGTATTTCCTTCATAATTCCCCGTGAAGAAGTGAAAAGATTGAGTTCTTCCTTCATAATTCCCTGTGAAGAAGTGAAAATACTAAGTGCTAGGGGTATGCTGGTTTCAAAGTCTCTAGCTCACGTACCTTGTTTTCTCTTTACTCAACAACAAGAACTTGCTACTTTGCAGCTTCCCTAGTTCATATATGATTTTTTTTATATAATCATCATTTCATAAAAAAATGCAATTTTTATGTAACATGCAATACTATAATTTGTTTTAATGTTATATATTGTTGAGCGATATATAAAACAAATAATCAAATGTTATTTTATAAATAACATCTAATAAGGACAACAATTCTACCATGTAATTGGATATAAAAATGATAAAGTGACAAAAAGGGTCCTAAAAGACTACTTTTTCATATCGAAATACCTCCACATTTTCAGTTATGGTTTGAGTGGGAAAATGTTGCACAATTTACAAATTATTATGCCAACAAAAGAAACGAATATGGCATCATGTCTCTGATTATACATGGTTTTTCATTTGGGGAAGTCGAGGAACAACGACGTTTTAAAGAAGAAACTCATAACATTAGGTTTTGAATTTGCAACTACAAGAATCAATCCATTTGGACAATTCAGAGTCGTTACTCTCTCTAGCCCTTTGTTTAAATAAACAATAAAGTTCCACTTTTTAGGTTAACAAAAAAGGTAATGTTGGCATTGATGGTTTGAAAGTATATTTTTTTAACTTGTTTCTACATAATTTTTCGTATGTGCAATGTAATAAATATATGTATTTTCAAATCTGGGATAACCACGAAGCTAAATATATGGATGCATATATTGAGTTTCTTTTAATAAAAAAATTAATAAAATTTTAAAAGTATAGATTATACTTAGCATCCATGATATCTTCAAATCATTAGGGAAAACAATTTCATATCTATATCTTCAAATCATTAGGGAAAACCATTTCACCTCTATAAAATTTATATTGATAATTCATGATACTTGAGGTATAACACATTTATTTGTTTTGTAAAGTTATAGTAACAATATATTTTCTTTTTTATTTTATGTTTTTATTTTATATTAATATTGATATTATTTTATATTATATAAGTATTTCAACACATAATAAAGTTTTATATTTAATATGTGATCATAGTACATCTCGTTATTTTAGGTATTTAGGAAATGAGGCATTTGATGAATAAAGGTGCTTCTTTCGAAATACTATAGATATTGAATTACCAAAAAAATACTTTTAATGGAAAAGAGACTAGAATGAAACCATGAAAAATGGCATTTCCATCCTAGAAAAAGGATTATAGAGAAGTTACCATGTAATATTTTGTCACCATACTATATCTAAAGTGCTATAGTTTGTATTTATATTTAGTTATTCCTAATGTGGCTAATAGATGTTATTTCACTCATGTTTCACAACCATCAACATAATGGATATCAATCAGTAATGGATAAATGCTCCAACCAATTCAATATTGTTTCTTGTTATAATAGTGAGTATTGAAGTAGCATTAAAGATAAACATATCTCTAATGTAGGGAAAAAGTTTTTGGGAAAAGTAAATAGAGGAAGTTATAATAGTGAGTATTGAAGTAGCATTAGAGATAAACATATCTTAGATGTAGTATGTCATTTTAGTAAACAAATTTTAAGGGAAAAAATTATTGGGAAAAGAAAATAGAGGAAAATCAAATGTGATAGTGCAATTTTATGATTTCTTATCTTATAGTTTATCATTGTGTATGTGTGCATAGAGAGAAAGAGAATACAAATAATATCAATTGGATGAAGGAAATAATATCAATTGGATAAAGGTATTTGAATTATGTAATGAAGTTAATGATATTATTTATCATGGAAATAGGTGGTTATGTTCAATATAAAATATCATTTATATTACTATATCAATGTTGCAAAAATGGAAAATGAATTTCTAGGTATTGAAAAATACACACAAACAAAAATTACTCATTAAATTTTAAATTTTTTCCCAAAATTTTCTAACAAATTATTAACTTATCCTTTCTTAATTAATAATGTGTTTTACAATTATCAATCATGCAGGATAAACACTAGAAACCTCTATGATGTAATGGCTGAAAATTTTACATCAAACAATTGCATGATAAGAATAAAACCTTATACTATATAATAGCTACAAAATTTTAGGTTAATCATTTTTTCAAGAGTAGTGATGGGAATTTCTAACTATACAAAAATAAATAATATGAAACTATACAATATATACCTGATATTGAATTGAAATTATTCAAATTAGTTGCATTTAGGGTTATTTGGTATAGGTTATAGAGGCATGTATATATATATATAACAAAAACGCTTTTGCTTCAATTAGTAGATAAAGAAGGATATAATGCCTACTAATTATCATCCATTTCTCATGTAGCTTCATTGGGCCCAAAATGCTTCCAATACACTTTAACTTGATCTATTTCTTATTTCTAGAGTCTGATATTATTCCGTTTTAGGACACATGAAGGCTCTGGCTGGAACACTCCTTTCGTTTCCGCTTGCGATACATACCAATTAATCACGTGATCAACCTCCCGTACATATATTTTAAGCAATTAAAATATGGAAAACATCATGGAATTTCACAAATGGCGGAAAAGAAAGTTTATAGGCCACTAGTCCAATACTCTCAAGTATCTGAAAAGGCCCACAAGACTAAGGTGTCAACATGGCACATGACCTAATCCTCTTCTTAGGTTTGATGCACAAGTACACATGCTCCCCAACCTAGAAATTTAAAAAAAAAAAATATACCACATATATATTCTAAGTATCTTGTGTTTCTTTCAAATTATTTCTAATAACTTTCATCTCCTGCTCCATCTCCCTCAACATATCTAGTCCAATCATCACCGTGCTCACTAGATCACTCGAGCTGATAGAAGTATTGAAACTCCCCCCATAGAGAGCCTCAAATAGACTCATCTTCTAGGATTATTGATACCCATTCAAACTCCACCATTTGGAAGATACTCTTCCCACTTCCTTTCCTGATTCATGACATACATCCTCAACATATCCTCAAGAATCCTGTCAACCACCTCTATCCATCATCTGTCTGCAAATGATAAGTTGGATTGAAGGCTAACTCTGTGCCCTCTTGAAAACAACTCTTTCGAAAACCTGGAAGTGAAATTGGCATATCTATCTGATATAATCCCCTTGGAAACTCCATGGAACCTCACTTTCTCCTTAATAAATACTAGATCCAATTCACTAGATGAATAAATAGACTTCACTACAAGGAAGTGAGTTACTTTTCTCAACCTGACAACCACAATAATGATGGAATCATGTTGCCTTGATGTTCTAGGAAAACCTATAATGAAATCCATGGAAACAACCTCCCATTTCCATTCCAGAATCAAAATAGGCTACAACAAACTAGTTGGATGCTTGAATTCAAATTTCACCTGTTGATAGTCGAAGCACCTTGCAAGAAACTCAGCAACCTCTTTCTTCAGATTTGGCCAATAGTATAACTTCTTGATAGTTTTCAAGGTATGGTATGACAAGTGGCCTGAATATGACTTGGCATGGAACTCCCTCAAGATAATTTTCTTCAATTCACTATTGTCAGGCACATATATCTTACTCATGAATCTAACCAGTCCATCTATTGTGAGGTGATACTCCTCATCCCTATCACTCTCACCTTGTTGTTTCAGTATATAGTTCGATTTTTGTTACCGCTTATTACGATGTACTACATGTAAGATATGATCCTGTAAATTTTTCGCATAAGAGCACAAAAATGAAATATTATTCACCTACACTCTTCTATGGAGAGCATTCGCAACCCAATTCTCTTTTTCTTTGATATATCTAATCTCAAAATTCACTAAGAGTAGTAAACCTTCTAAATTTCCTTGTGTTCAGATTGGGTTGGTCAAAAAAGTACCTTTGTCCACTATGATCACTCATCAAAACTAACCTCCTACTAATGAAACAATGTCTCCACATCTTCAAGAATGAATGATATTTGTCAACTCAAGATTATGAGTCACATAATTATTATCATGCTCATTCAACTTCTGTGATTCATAGAAAACCACCTATCATCCCTACATCAAGACTCTACCAACTCCTTCCTTGAAACCATATGTACCAGAACCATAAATCCTTATCATGATCTGCAATATTCAAAACTAGAGCATTTGTGACCAACTACTTCAACTGATAAAAACTAGTTACACACTCAACAAGTCGTTCAAATTGCTTCCCTTTCCTTTGAAAATATGTGATATGATAACCTATATTGAAGAATCTCCTAATGAACCTCCTATAGTAACTTTCTAGTGCCATGCATGATTTGACCTCATCCACATTCTTTAGAGTCGGCCATTCCATGAGAACATTAATCTCTACAGGAAAAACATCCTGAAACTATTGCAAGATAGGATACTTCCTGAGGACTTCATCATTCTTACCTTTATTCCACTTGTCACTAGAAACATGAATAAGAAACAATACACACCCTTTCTTGCAGATGCACTTGGCTTGCATGGTTGTAGCTATCCTCACTAATCTAAGCTTCTTCTTTCCCTGCAAGAGTCTCTTTTCTCCATGATCATCCAGACACTCAATGGCCTTCTCATAAAAATATGCCTTAGTCCTATAAATGAATACCTAATCCATGCCCAAAAGAAAGCTATATGCACCTAAAGGAATCAAATTCAGTTTTTTTGGCATAGGCATGTCATTAAGCTAAAATAAACATGACTTCATCCAATGATGAACTCTTCCCTTGGTCCCTGTGGCCAACGACACCAACCAGGTTTCTACATGACCTCCCTTATTCAACTGACATTGATCCAACAAGTCATAACTAATATAGCTATAATTCGATCCAGGATTAATAAAAATAGAAACAAATTGACCGTAAATCTTAATTCCATATCAAAAATGGATTCTTTATGATCTTCTTCCCTATTATCCATTGCTCCATAAATACAAGGAATGCTCTGGCCTACATCCCGAACTGTTTGTGCCTCCTCAACACTGTAAATATGAGTCCTTCCACCCTAATATGATGGATAATCACTCCTCTAATGGTCTCCACCACATGTACAACAATTCAAAGATTTTCTATCATTGAATTTATTTTAATACTCCTAAGGTTGAGACACATGTCCACTCCTAGCTGCATTTAAATTCTAATGCAGAGCCATATTTTCCTTATCACCTACAGCTTGAGATATTCCTCACTTCTTAGGCCATTTTCCTTTAGTATTATCATTACCCTTCCAATCACATTTCAATTGATCAGGCTTGCGATTTAACTGTTCATAACAATTCTTCAACTTCTTGATGGCTTCCTCCAAAGACTAAGCCTCATCAAACTCAATTTGGTATTTGAATGATAATGGTAGTCTTTTGATGAACCTTTGGGTATTTTATTTATCATCCTTGATATAGGGCACATATCTCAACAATTCCAAAAATCTTGTTGTATTTACCTCAATGTCATGGAACTCATCTTGAGCTCATAATACCTCTCATACATGTACTTCTTCTTCAAGACTCTTTCAAATTCTTCCCAAATCAAATCTTCTTCCCTCATGCCTCTAACATGCTTGACATATTCCCACCATATATATGCTTCTCCCTTGAGACTAAAAGTAGTTATCTTGGCCTTCACATTCTCAAAGTAATCATGAAGTCTGAAGAGTTTCTTCATCGAAAGAAGCCATGCTTCTACCTCTTCTAACTTTATTAAATCACCATAAAAATCAGGAGGCTTAGCTTTCTTGAACTCTTCCAACTAATACGGATTATCATTCCTCCTATAATGATGCTGGCAATGATGATGATGATGTCTCCCAGAATTAAAGCTAGAATAAAATCCATGATATATCCAAGAGTCTATCACTCTTCAGTATATCATCTGTGTCTAACCTATGCATTTTCTAAGACCATATTTCATACATATCATTATTCATTTCTTCCTATCTACCTCCATGGATGATTCTCAGTTATCCCTATTGAGCTCCAAAGATGTTCTTTCTTCCACCACATTCCACTCCATTTCCTTTGTCCATTATTAATTACAGGCTCAAATGATCAATAGAATTAATTAGAATTTCTTTAAGAATGAATATCATGACTAACTTGCTATGTTTTTATGATTTTTTCATTGTAGTACTTTTTGAACTAGATCTAGCTACAGAATGCAGACATTCTGTAGCTAGTTGTCGATTCTGCAGCTGTCTTCATGTCTACGCAGGTTCCAGGTGTCATCTTGAAGAAAAACACATATGGGCGTATTCCACATCATTCCCTCATCATTTGTTGCTCTCCACGAATTTTTAACGGAATTCTGTAGGTGGTTATGCACGTGGGAACTCAAACTAGGAGATAGACTCCTAATAGGACAAGGGCAGTCCAGATGTCCTTAATCATGTTAGGAGACCACCATCAAAGTCCTAGTTCTATTTTAGTTTGGAAAGACAATTATCCCTAGGTTATATCAAGACAGTTATGTAATTTTGATTATAAATATGGCTCGGGAAACCGAGGGACAAGGTTAGATTTTCTATTTTGACTGCTAGATTTCAGAAGTACGAAAACACTCTGTTTTGAAGTAATTTCTCTCTAATGCAAGAAGTATCACTTTATTGAAAGCACTGAGTCAATCTTGAAGTAGATTTTTCGTTCTACTCTGGTGGTAGAGGGCCCTTGCCTCCTGAGAAGCTTTGTTTATACGGTTTAGATAAGTATTTTAGTCTCGTTTTTCATTTCTAGTTTAAGCACATTTCTGAAGTTTATGTTTCATACTTGTTTACATTAATCATCATGGTTAGACTTAATTTTATAAACTCTTCCAAAATATCATCACGATGAATAAGGCATAGCTATGTTGTTGTAGGTTTTAGTTGCATTTCCTTTCGAATTTTATGATTTATGCTTGCTTACACTAAGTGTCATAGCCGATCTTACTCCTACAAAATCTTCCAAAACATCATTAACAATGAATAAGAAACAACCGTGGTATCTTAAATTTTAATTGTATTTGCTTTCAAATCTTTTGTTTATGTTCAATTGCATTGAATAATACAGCCAGAATTGTTTTTACAAACTCTTCCAAAATATCATTCACATTGAACGAGATGGGCTGTAGAATTCCAATAGACTAGCTGCATGTTAGTTTAGTCATAACACTCCGGAGGTTGATTGCATTTAGTTCAGCTCTGTCACTACATTTCAAGTTTGATAATGGCATTTTAATTTAACTTTGTTCACTGTACTTCAAGTAGATTAGTAGCACTCTAGTTTAGTCTTAGCTCACTGTATTAGCATTCCAGTTTAGTTGTTATCCATTGCATTTTAAATTGTATTAGTTGTTAAATTTAGATACCACGGTCTTCATTATTTACAAAAACTTCTTTTGTTCCAGCCTCATATTAATACATAATCATCTAGACAGAAGCTAGTATCAGTCTAAGGCCTGGAGTATTTTGCAACCTTTTTACCATTTCACAAATAAGCCTTTTCTCAAGGACTATTATAAAAAAGAAACCTATAACTTTTGAGTGAGGCCTAGTGGTGCTAAATTGAATTGCAGAACAGAATTAGAAGTTAGTTCAGAGTAAAAATCTTATTGTGCTACAAATGTTCTTTTCCAAATATGTTCCAATAAACCTTTAACCATGGATGAGATGTTGTAACATTGTAAGTTGATTGTTTATTTAGGAGAACTTCATTTACCTTTAACTTGTCCATTTCTCAAGCTCTTCCAACACATCTTTAATGAATGAATTGGATAAGTTCAAGCTCATGTTGTGATTTATTTCCTTGCACTGAAGTCATTATCAAGCTTTGCATTTGTTGTTTGTCAGCCATAGTTTAGGCTTTGTTCTGTTTTAATATTTGCATTTGTTGCTTGCCATCCATAATTTATGCCTTGTTATGCTTTAATATAACCAATAGCTTCTTTTCACCATCATTTAGTTCTTTCCCTTTTCAAACATAAAACCATAAAACCAAAAAAATCAAAAAACACTAAACACAATGCAGTGAGAAACAAATACCTAGGCACATACAGTGCACCACACTTCAGCAGTTTACTAGCCCTGGTTGACAATTAATGAACTCAATTTAGGAACACTAAGTTGAGCGCAAACAATCCCTACTTTTGAAAATCTGAAAGGCTATATAAGATGACTGAACTAACCTCAAATTGGTTTTTTCTAGTTTTTACAAGCCTTCCCTTTGCGTTAATCAACCTCTTATTTCATGCCTTATAACTTACGATATCTTCCTTCAAAATTTTGAATGTATCTTGTATATCAAGAGAGTCTCCCTTTCCCTGCTACTCGACTAATCTCTCACATCCTACTAATGTATTCTTTTGCATGTATGGGGATTCATATGAATTATTTTCACCTGTTATTCTCTTTATCTCTTAGCCTTATATCTCCTACAATATGGCATTGTTAGCTAAATAGAATTATAATCAAAATCATACCACAACTTAATGTTGGTGATGCTATTGCATATGCACATGTCAATTCAAACTAGAACGACAAAACAAATCATGTGCATGATATAATAGAAATATCAATAAGTAACTAACATGCAGGCATAGAAAACATATAAAAAACTGACATGAAATCATAAAAATATGAATTTACCCCGAGGTCCAATGCTACAAACTCACTCTGATACCACTATGTAACACCCAATCCCACATTTACCTTCTTTTACAATCTCACCAAGGTAAACGTGTGACGAGAGTTACTATGCATGACCCAAAATCCAAGCTGTAGTTATGAAAGTGGGGTTTACCATCCTAAAACTTACTGAACCCTCCCAGGGACACATGATCACCTAGATGTCATACAACATCCGTTGTTGATCTTTCCACAAGCTGGAACTAACTATTTACCAAGTTGTTACACCAATTTTTGGTCATCTAACCATTTACAATTAGATGGATTGAAATACACGATTTAAGACCAATTTTACCATAGTAAAATTTCTTTCACTATAAGAAATCATTTAATAAACCATAGTTTTTTAAGTTATTTCTGGTCCAAATAGAAAACCCCATGAGGAATAATTAAATAAATCCTTATTTATTTGATTTTCCTCTAGGAATAATTAATTAAACCTCTGTTTAATAATATTCTTGGTCATATTTAACCCAATTAATGAGAAATAATTAGATAAATGACTATTTATCTTATTATTATCTAGAAATAATTGATTAAAAAACATTATTTAATTAATATTCCTTGTTAGATTTGACTAAATCATTTAGGAATAATAAAATAAATCATTATTTGGTAAATTATTCCTTAACCTGATCCTTCAAATAATAAACAAATCATTTATTTGTTTATTATTTCTAAATAAAGGGATTTAACCAATTTAAATTCAATTTACCACCACCAAAATAAAATAAAATATTCCAAGTAGTTAGATCTAGATTTTGGTTAATAATATTTTACTATTCACCATTCTCAAGGATAACTGCATATTTTGTTATAAATAGAATGGTTTTCCATTCATTTATTACATTTGATCCTTTTATCATGGTCAGACTTTGATCCTCTTATCACTGTAATACTTTGATTACTTTTATTTCCTTTTTGCTTCTAAACTCCCTTTGAGTTCTACATGTCTTGGGTTTTCTACACCATTGAGAGAGAAACTATAAAGTTGAAGCGTTGAGGACAACCAAGAACCCATCCCATTGAGGGGGACTGGTAATATCATTCCTTTTTCCCTTCCTAGGTATTAATATAATGCAAAAGATTATTTATAAATCTTGTCTTGTCCATTAGATATTTTGGAGAAACACTTATTTCATTTCACTGTTTAGCTGCTTTATTTGAATAGATCTAGGTTTGTTTTGAATTTTTCGACCATCTATAGAAGATTCAAAGAAGTTAGAAAACCATATTTTTTGTTAGGGCTGTTTGTCATGTGCAGCTGAAGGGATATCTTTTCGTACACTTGCATTAAGAATTCATTCTAACAATTGGCAACTCCATAGGGTTTTATGGAGATTCCTGCGTGACCATCTCCTTCATTACCTAGGGTTTTGATTCAGGTATTTTTTAGCCTCTTAATGTTTTTTTAAACCTTTCGTGCCCTAAAACAGTAAAAAATCTAACTTCTGAGTGTTTCTGGGTGTTTTTCACAGGTAAGAGGTATCAATTGCGCCACAAACAACAAACGTTTTCTGCAACTTACCTACCGAGACTCCCGGAACTATAGCTCATAATTTTTAGCCCAGAACTTGTGAGTTCAGGGTCATGTCACACCTTCTAGGTCCAGATCTGCGATTGTAGAGCCTACAGGTCAGTACCTGCGAGCTGCAACTTTTTTCGGGGTTTTTTCTATAATTTTCAGGGTTTGCCGCAACCATTCTTCAAGGTTGTATGACCAATTTATCCACCCGTCTTAGGCCTAGATGTTCTTAGTTTTTCTCTTTGAAGTGGGAGCAATCCCCTTAGGGCTTCAGTACACTTCCACCTTTTTAGGAGGGGTTTAACTGAGTAAGTAGTCTGGGGTTTTGCAACGCTTTCATCCATTGATTAGGGTCTAGTCTCTATTTCTTTCAGATACATTTATATCACTTATTATCTCATCCAAACCTCCCTTTTGAGTCTTTTTTGACCTATCCCTTAGGGTCCCTCTTGTTTCCCTTAGGGTTTTAACGTGTCACCTCCCATTTTGCAGTAATTTTCCCTCTGGTTTCTTGTTGTTTTTTGCACCTCTTTTCAGTAGATCTAAGTCATTGAATTCTTGTCCCTTAGAGCTTAGATATTTCAGACACCTTGTGTGTTTTGAGTCAATTTTTCCCACCTCTTAGAACAGTTGTTTGGGATCCCTTCTTTTTGGGTTAAATTTATGCATCTTTATCTATTTATTTTACTGTCGTTTCAATTTTATTTACAGTTATACAAATTTTTTTCTTTTTCTTTAAACAAAATCATCTGGGCTTTATTAAAATTAACACACAGATCACACACACGCACACCTAAAGATAAAATTGCTTGGTTTACACCGCTAATCCAAGACACAAACATCATAATTAATTTATCTGCCCTTCAGCACCTTTGTTTATCTCTCTTCATTATTGGGTTACTTTTGGGTTGCCATCATTGCGTCCCTAAGGCATTTATCCCGAAGACTCCTAGGCCTTCATCCTGAGTTTCCATTAGGATGACTTAATCCACCCCGTAGATGCCTACTTAGTCCTCTGCCAAGTCCCTATACCGAATCTGATTCTGGTCTTTCAAGCCCTCATTCTGATTTTGAACATGGTTCTCCTCTACCTCATTCTGCTACCATGTCAGGTGCCAATGTAGGTACGGGTACTCAAGATAGTAGTAGCCCCGACCCTAACTTTGGAGCTACTATTAGTGGAACCAACACTGGAACCATCCTGGCTTCTCCCTTCCTACCTTTTGTGGCAGGTTTGAGCCTCCCCGATTTAAGCCAGTTAATTAATGACCCTATACACCATGATCCAGGTTGGCATGTTATGCCAACTAAGCTTTATTCTGGCATCCCTATGTTTGAAGGAAATGCTAGAGAGGACCCTACTAATGAAGTCCTCTCCTTCCACATGTAGTTTTCATCCAATTCTGTCGTTGATGACTCTATCTGTCTTTGGTTATTCCAGTGCACGCTCACTAGAGACATTGTAAAGTGGTACGTTGACCAAGCCTCTATCTCTCATTCCACTTTTGTGACTCTTGCTAAAGTGTTTCTATCCTACTTCCAGTTACCTCTCCAATATGATACCCGTACCAAGTTGTTGACCGTATTCCATCAAACTTCTGCAACCCGCATTTTGGACCATGTCCAAGAATGAAATAGAAGGAGGAGCTTATGTTGATCTCCCACATTTGACGAACATGTCTATATGGATTGGTTTATCAAAACGATTTTTCCTTCTATTCGTAAAGATGTCATGCCTCACTTTCCTCAAAAAGAGGAAGAAGATCTCCAAATCTTTTTGAAATATGACTTGATCTACACCCAGTCTGGTTATGTTTATAACCTCTTACTGGATATTCGTATACTTGGTGGTGCCAATGCATCAGGGGCATCTCACACTATCTACGGTATCATTGGATCCCTTTTACATCTGTATACTAATCCTCCCATGGGTTATGGTTTCCCTTAGGGAGGGGCCAGCTCCTCTAGAACTTATCCCCTCCCAGTAACATGCATCCAGGACTAAGAAAATTTTCCCCATTGCATCAACCAATGCCAGGGCCTGCAGTTGCTCAACCTGTTTACGCCAATGTTACTCAAACTCCTTTTTATCCTTATCAATAGCTCGATGATCCAAATCCTGCAGAATTAGCACCTGAGTCTCCTATGCCTTCTCAACCTTCACTGCAATAGCCACCTCCTCCTCTGAATTAGGTGTATGCGCAAAAAAGCGCGACTGATCCTCCAAATTCGAAGAAAAAGAGGAAAGGAAACCAAAAATAACCCATGCAAGGTAATAAATGGCACCAAGGGAACCAACCAAACACTAAAAACGAGCAAGAGGGAAATCAACCAAAGTAGGACATGCCTCTTCATACGAAAAAGCCTTGTTCTTGTTGTGGTGTCCATGGCCATTATACTCACATTTTTCCCCTTTTACCCCAAATGCGTCAGTTGTGGGAAGTACAAGCAGCATCTAGACGACACCAAGCCATAGTTTTGGCTCCTCCAAATACTTCACTGATTGAACCGATTGTTTTTTCTGATCCTTTCCCTCAGCAAGGATATGTGGTTTCCCAACCCCATCAAGGTCAAGTCACCCCTCAACCTTCACAGTCTACTACCTCTGATTACCAGATTCTCATGATGAATTTTGAAGTGGTAAATACCACTGATGTCAACCTTGAAACTCGGTCACGCCAAAATGGAAAGCCACGCGCTTCCTTTGCAACCGAGTCTCAAACCCAAGTTTCCATGGAGTCCAGTTTGACACTGAATGCCCCTTTAAATATCCCTCGACCACGGGTAGAGGTCCCTGCCAAGATCCCCAAAGGGCCATTACGCTGAATTACTGCTTCTACAAAAGCCGCCCATAATTACAACATAATAGATGACTTGGCACAATATCCTGCTTCCATGTCAATGTTCGAAGTCCTCTAGTCATACCATTTGCAATGTAAAGCTCTATTATGTACTCTAGGAATTTTGGATCCTTGAGATGATCGTTTGATCATCTTTGATGTTGACAAGTCAAAACATCCCCCTTACCTTCATCCATCACATTCCAAATACCAGTCAAGATTTGTAATGCCCATGTCTCGTGATGTTTCATTCATGAGGGTGCATCCACCTGCGTGATGTCTGCCTCTATTTGTAATAAACTCGGATCCCCTGAGTTAGCCCCATCCACCATCACTTTTCATGCTTGGTATGGTCACTCTTCTCAGGCCCTTGGCATGTACCGCAATTATCTTGTAACTCTTGCAGGAAAGACTGTTTATATTGACTTTGAAATCATTGATTCCCCCTTCGATTACAACATCCTTTTGGGTTGTAGCTACACCTATACGATTTTTGTTGTCACATCTTCGGTTCACAGTAAGATATGCTTTCCTCACAATGGAAAGATCATTACCATTGATCAATTGACATATTATGAATAGAATTCTTAGATATCACCCAAGTTTATCATATATTTGGTGGCCAAAAAGCAATCAGTCACACCTCTTACCAATGTTTCACTTGGAATCTACAAATATTCCACCTTACTTGGTGCATTCGATGGTCCCCCCCCGTCTTATCGGAGATCCCAGCTCGTTGAATGTTTACATGATCCAATCGTCTCGGACTAGCCACAAGTGGTATGGTTCGACTAGCCAGCAGCTAGCACCTCTGCAACCTACTTGTAGTCACTCAAAGCAACCCCAAGGAAGTTATTCCACTGTTGGTGTCTCTTCTCCTCTGTTTCAACTAGGAATGGTTCACCCTAGCCTTAACCAGTTGGGAGCCATTACGTCAGGCCATTGCCTTTTCGGTTAGATATATTTTCTCACTCCCCCTTTTGGAGTATTTTCGGTGCCTGTTATGGCTACGTTGAGACTTTCCAACTTGACCCTGAGGATCCTAGTCTAGTACATTGATCCCCTAGCTAAAACCTGACCTGTTCAGCTCAAACCTTATACCACTTTGGCCTCGGTCGAATCGGTCGCCATGACTCCTACCTTTGCTTTAGTGCCTCAGCCACCTCAACAAGAATATACTCCTGTTGCGAAAGCATATGTTCAGGGGGGAAAAGAGAGAAAGAAGTAACCTAAGGATAAGGCTGCCAAAAAATGCCTGCTCCTCCTAAGCCTCCAAAGAAGCCACCTCTGTGTGCTTTTTGTGATTTTGTTGTGGATACTACCCCAAGTTGTCCTAAACTTATTCTTCTCAAACCCGTGGTCAACAAAACATTTTCTAAATACGATATCTCAGAGGTCCATGTTACCTTAACTGATTCAGCTAAGAAACTAAAAACATTGCACACGAATCACCCTTGTTCTTTGTGTGATATTTACGGCCACTACTCTCACCTTTGTCCTCATCTCGATGACTTTTACGACACCCTTGAAGTTGTCTTCCGAATCGAGGCTGAACGTACTGAACCCACTACTCCTCTACTCGTGTGTTTGGGTCAGGCTGAGCTAGAGGACATTGTCATACCTCCACCTAATATCGAGATGATAGAATATTCGACCACTATCCTCTATCTGTCATCATCCATGAGATCTTTAGTGGAAAACCCCTCCGGGTTATTCCCTTCTGTTTCGATTGAACCTCCTTCGGTGATCACCTTGGGCTCAACATCAGTAGATGTTTCATCTACTAGTTCTTTGTCTAACCTTCGTAGTGATGCATATGTGAACCATACCTCTCATGATGATACATCAGGTAGCCCCCCCATGTTGTGTGGTCCTTCTTCTACCAGTCCCCCCATATTTCACTCTGATAAAGAAATTATGGAAGAAATAACCACCCCTTACTTTCCATGGGATGATATGTACCATCGTGCATACTTCCTTCTGTAGCAGTCCCATGACCAATATACTGTGGAGTCCAAAGACTTCATCCAAAGTGAATTCGATTAGATATATCCCCCCTTACATTGACGGCATGTATTTTAACCTCATAAACCTTGTGTCCATTACATTGACACCTAATGTTTGGGTAAGGGGGCACCCGTATTTGAGAGTCTAGGAGACGCAATTCTCTACAACCCTCCTAGTGCGTCTAGAAGTGTCGACTTTTGTACCATTATTCTTCCCCATTTAGAAGAACCTCTAGAGTCTCACATCACTTCAGATCACTCTATGGATGATCCACTTAATCATTCCTTCATCCCACATCAATAACCCAGTCCCTTATACATTGTTGTTCACCAACCTCTGTATTTTCTAGGTGAGCACCAGTTCATTATATCCAAACCCACTCTTTGGGATAGTGACACCATACACAAAAACCCAGAAATTTAGTCCCTTTTCTTTATATATGCAGTACCAAAAGAGATTGGTGATCCTCCATTTCCTTTCTATAACTACATCTATCCATTCTTCCCACAAAAGATAACCATCACATAAAAAAATGGTCAACCACATCATAAAATTGTGTTTAGATACCACTCTTCTAAATACATTTCGCATGTTCATAGCATTCTTGGGGGCACCTTTTTCCCCTATATCTTCTCACCATCCTCTTGAGGATTTAGTGCCTATGAAACTGAATGCTTGAATCCATTATTTCAGCACTTGGAGCACCATGGTGCTCCAAAAAATCCTCTTGTTAGGGGCATCATTCCCACCTTCACATACCAGATCACTCCTCTCCACCACATATGATTGGGGGTAGTATCCCACGCTTGGGGGCATGATGGCACCTCTAGCCACATTTTCAGTTTATTTTCATAAGTCTCGACCTAGACCTCACCGATCTAGGTATGTCAATTATCCCCCCATTCCTTGGATAGGTTGTCCTATTGGCCTCTCCGACGAGCCATATATCGTAGATGTTTGATACTATATCTTCAAATATTATCCTCATATGCTACCACACTTATCACTCGGTCCCCATTTGACTTGGTGGTTAGGGATGATGCTAGACCTTCTCTGGTAGTTCATCCTTGTACTCCTTTCTTACCTTAATCCTTCACGAGGAACCATCCCTCCAAGAAGCATTATGACCGTCTTTAGACACGTAAGGCCTCCTTTCTGAAAGTCACATATGTCGATTCCAATGGTCGGTTTGCCTTCTATGAATGCCACAATATTTAGGGCCTTTTCCTCCTCTCCACATTCACCACAACTCCAAAAGAAAATGAACCATATTGGAGGGAAATCACCCTATTAAAAGAGAAACCCTAATGTTTCTTTCACCAGTCATGACCAAACCGTAGCTCCATTTTATGAACCATTAGCACTGTTGGAAATCTCTCACCGAGCTCTAAAATGGGTATCCCTTTTTTTTTTGGTGATTTGATAATTCATCCAGAAGCCTTTTTTCCATGAAGGGTCACTTCGCCACCTTTCAAAATCAAATTTCTTCACCTGTGCCACTTGTACTTGGGGCATGACTTAGTCTTCATACTTTTCAATGGGTTTGTCAATTTTGTTCATGAGTAACCATCTCTTACTCATGTTTTTATGGACCCCACCAAGCCTTTTCTGTGTGGCAGCATCATCGAGTCACCCTTGATCAAAGCATCCAAGTTGAGTCATCATCATATTCATGAAGTGTGTCTAGAGCCCCTTTGCCTCCTGTTACAATATCCCATTCATTCATGCCTGGTCCCTATCTCGTGCAACCCATTTTAGCCTCCAGTCCCATTGTTCCCCATCCCCTCTGATAACATTTGGATCATGGACCTAAGTGATATCTCAAATTTCAAAGTGTTCAGAAGTGTGCCAAACATGATCGGCTAGATAGATCTCGTCTTCCTGATTCTGGCACTGTGAACGGTTCGAAAAACCGACACCGTATGAAGAAGTTATCGCAGTTTAAAAAGTCCAGTAAACTGCAATTTTTGGCCTTTGACCAAGTTTGACTAGAATTTGGGAAATTAAAAGAAAATAAGAATATTCCAAGGTATATTCTTAGAATATTCTTGGAATATTCCTCAAAATATTCCATTTGGACCAGTCATATGCTGCCAAGTGGCACGTTGTGGTTTGTTGGATTAACAGCATGTGTTATAGTTTGGGCCAATGGGAGGCCGCCACATGGGAGGCTTGGACGCCGCCACATGGCCCATGCACATTGGTAAAAATTTTGTGGACTCCCCAAGGTTCGACTGCCTGAACTCTCACCTGTAGTGCCCATGTCTTATTGTCGAGCTATACGATGGATCTTAACTGTATAGCGTTTGAATTGTTGTTTAATGTTTAACGGTTTTCGATTTGTGGGTCTGGAGGGGCGAGCCCCTCCCCATGCACTCAACGCCATGACCTCAGGCCAAATTTTTAGGCCCTAAACAGCTATTAGTACTTCGCCTGCAGTTTGTGGAACTGATCACATGCCACATAACAAAACCACGACATCGATGTTAACGATTGTTGGGAAACCCGTGACTTCAGTCACATCGCATTTACACTAGTCACATGAATCCCCTGAGTCCACGTGGTCAAAGGTGACAGTTACACAACCAAAATCCATTTTTAACTCTGACTCAACCACAGTTTGTGGAGTCAATTGCACTCAGATTTAATTTGACTACGGGGTTCGAGGGTTGGCATGTGGCCACCCCCACCCCTTAACTGTAACTTCTAATGTTAAATAGTTTGTGTTGGTGGGAACTTGGGGCACCTTCAAAATTTCAGATTTTGGCCAAACTTAGTGGGCTTAACTACAGTTTCACCCTTTTTGGTGGAGGATTTTTAGGGGTCACTGGGCAAAGTGAGTTTAGGCTCTATATTGAGCTAGATTCGACCAATTTTGTAGTGCCAATAGTCAATTTTGACTATCTCAAATATTATAGACTGATTGGTGTAGGTTTCAAATCCATCAAATGAATTTTGAGCAATTTTTTTCTTCAGATAAGTTCTAGGGGGCACCATGGCCACCATGGGCCAACAACAGTGTGAGGCCTAGCTAGTGCAGCTAGAGGCTTTATTCAGAAATCCAATAGTCAATTTTGGATGTTTGAGATGTTATGGAACTAATGGAATTATTTTTAGAGCCTGTAAATTACTTTTGTGGGCCGAGATGATTCAGTGAAGTTCTAGGGGCCACTAGGGCCAACAAGTGCCAGCAGCAGTTCGAGGCCTAGCCAGGGTAGGTAGAGGCCTTATGTAGCAAAGAAATAGCCATTTATGACTGTAATGAGAATTATGAATCCAATGGAGGAGTTTATAGAATCTTTTTAGGAATTCTAGAGCTCAGATACCCATAGAGAAGTTTTCTTTGACCTAGAGCCAGGGGTGCCACCAAGTGTTGTAGGTGAAACTGGAGCAGCCAGAGGCCAATTTTAGTGAACCAATAGTATATTATTACTATTTTTGGCATTATAAATCTAATTAAGGGATTTTGAGAGCCATTTGAAAAATTCTGAAGGTCGAAGAGCCACATAGAAATTTTGGGAAGCCTAGGGCCAACCATGGAGGGAGGCCTAGATTGGTGATGCAGTGCTCTTTTCGAGCAAATTATCAGTCCATTTTTGAGGTATGATATGTGATGGAGATAGTAGGTGAGGTTTCAGGGATAGAAAAATAATTCTGAAGGAGTTAATTCCATAGAGAAGCTCAGAGAAGCTCAAGAGCACTTATAGAAGGAATCAATTCTAAGGGAGCCTAGATCGGTTTCCAAAGTGATGACAACCATGAGAGGGATATAAATGGGATTCTAAACCCATTCATTAAGTTCAATTAACCATTGGATTTTATTTCATAACTTTTAAAAGAAAATTTTCCATAATCCCAAAGAGCTAAGTCAAGATGACAAGAGCTCAAGGAGACGTAGCCAACTATATTTGGGTGAAATCCTAGATTAGATTTTTGTTATGTGTTGTTTCTCATTTTCTACATTATATGGATGTTGCACATGTTTAATACCAACAAAATAAAATGGCCTTAAACCACTTAAACAGTTAAAAAAATAACACCTGTTTCAAGTATAAAATTCCGCAAAAGTCAAGTATAAACTAGATCTTTTATTTGTTTAGCTGAGTGGGAGGTTCTTGAAAAGAATAAAAAGTTATCCATCCCATTTTTAGGTCAGGTTGGTACCAGATCATTTTGTTTCTTGTTTTATAGAGTACAAGTTTGCTTGTTGATTTGAAAGGTGTTTTAACTGTTCAAATAATTTGACTATTTGCAAACTGACTATTTCTTACAAGTTAGAGTTTGCTAGAGGTGAAGGGATAACTACTGATAGCTAAGTCCAAAAGAGGACAAGAAGGAAGAAGGCATAAGGCATATTTATTACCCAAAGGACATCAAGGCAACCCTTGAAGCACAAGAGGTTTTGTTTGCAAAAGGTTGCTTGAAGAAGAGCTTGATTCTACAACCATTTTGTTCAAAATATTTGTCAATTATTTTGAAAGCTTTGTGAACTTTTGTTGAAGTACTTTAGTTCATTTTCATAATGAATACTTCATCAAGTGAGGTTTCCAAATCCTCCTCCTTCACAATATTCTTCGATGAAGACATGAAGCGAGACTTCTTCAGGATGAGGGATATGGTGTAAATTCTGTTTGAAGATAAAAGAGAAAGCAGTAGACTTTCTGAGCAATTGGTTTCTATGAAGCAAGAGAAGGAATAAATTCTTCAAAGAATGCATGATATGGATATGGAGCTCCATCAAGCCCAAGAGGCCTTAACCAAGAACATGTGTGAAGCAGAGGTAATTGACACTAATTTAACTTGAATTTCCTCTTCATAAAGATGTGTATAGGGTCCAAGTTAATGTTTAAAATGGGTGATGAAGGCAAGGGTTTAGGAAAACATGCACAAGGCATGATTGAGCCTATTTTGGTTGAGAAAAGAACTAAGAAATTTGGTCTTTATTATGTTCAATCTAATGGCGAAGACTCCAAAGCCATGAAGGCATATGAGGCAACTTCAAAAATAACTTTTGTTCCAAGCTCAAAACCACAAACATGTCAAGTTTGTTTTCAAGTTGATTGCCATCGTTTGAAGTCTATGTTGAAGCAAGAATATTGTAGACATGCATCTTATGGCGAGCATGAGAGTTTGGATAGCTATCAAGACATAAAAACTGATGTTAGTCTTCAAGGAAATGCTAGAGCCTCTACTAGTTCATCTTCTCATGAAGGTATAGAAGATGGATATGCAAAGTAAAAATTGAGGTATAATTCTTTCCAAAGTCAAGTTGATTATGTTTCTGCAAGGTATGACAATTTTGCATGCTTGAATGGAAGAAAGAGTTGTTGTGCATATTGTGGTCCGTGTAACCATGTTGTTTCAAGATTTTGGAAGAGGATGAAGGCATACAGGAAATAGCTGAAGCGAAGGAAACTTGCAAAGAAAGTGCAAAAGACTTTCACATTGCTAGAAGAGGGAACATGTTGTTACCCAATGTTGGACGTTGCATCCAACTAATCTTTCCAAGAATTTGAAGCAAGAGGACAGAAATACTGGCGAAACTCGAACCAAAGATTCCATCATTAATGTGAGAATGGATGTTTCACATGAAGAATATTTTCAGTAGCAAAAGTCACCATGGAAGTGGCTTGGTAAGAAGTGGTTTGAATTCTTGAAGCAGTAAGACATACATCCATTTGCACATATGCAAATTTAAATTATGTATGCATGTATTTTTGTTGTAATCTCATGTTTGTTTGAGCCACCTTGGATCGATGATCAAGGAAGAAATGTTCAGCTACCTTCTATCAATTTCTCGCCAGAAATTTTAGAGTGAGTTCAAGGAAGACAATTCTTGATAGGAGGACAAGAGCATTCAGGAAAGGAAGTGTCGAGTACCTTCAAGTTGTGGTTCAAAGGAACTAATCCATGTAAGGAATGTGTATGGAGGCTAAAAAAAGAGGGTGTTGTACTCTCATCTATTGTACAGATCAATATATCAGTGTTTTGGGGTCCAAAAGATTCCCAATGGGGAGGTGTGATCACTTTTGGATTATGGACCTAAGTGATAGCTCAAATTTCAAAGTTTTTGGAAGTGGACCAAACTTGAGCGACCGGATAGATCTCGTCTTCTTGATTTCGGTGTCATGAATGGTTCGAAAAATCAACACCATATGAAGAAGTTATCTCAATTTGAAAAGTCCAGTAAACTGCAATTTTTGGACTTTGACCAATTTTGACTGGAATTTGGGAAATTAAAGAAAAAAGAGAATATCCTTGGGAATATTCTTGGAATATTCTCTAGAATATTCTATTTGGACTAGTCATATGGTACCAAGAGGCACCTTGTGGTTTGTTGGATTAACAACATGTGCTATAGTTTGGTCCAATGGGAGACCACCACGTTGGAGGCCCGAAGGCCGCCACGTGGTCCATGCACATTCGTGCAAAATTTTGTTGACTCCCCAGGAGCCGATTGCCTGACCTCTCGCCTGCAGCGCCCACCTCTTACCGTCAGGCTATACGATGGATATTAACTATATAGCATTTGAATTGTTATTTAACGTTTAATGGTTTTCATTTTGTGGATCTAGAGGGGCTAGCCCCTCCCCATGCGCTCAAGCACCGTGACCCCATGCCATTTTTTTAGGCCCTAAAACGCCAATAGTACTCCCCCTACAGTTTTTTGAACTGGTCACATGCCACATAACAAAACCACAACATCAATGTTAACGACTATTGGAAAACACATGACTTCAGTCACATTGAATTTACTCTACTCACATGACTCTATAGAATCCACGCGGTTAAAGGAGACAGTTACAAAACCAAACTCTATTTTTAACTTTGACTCAACCATGGTTTGTGGAGTCAGTTGCGCTTAGATTTAATGTGGCCACAGGGTTCGGGGGTTGGTATGTTGCCACCTTCTCCCCTTAACCATAAATTCTAACATTAAATGGTTTACACTGGTGGGAACTTGGAGCACCTCTAAAATTTAAGATTTTGGCCAAACTTAGTGGGCTTAACTTTAGTTTCACCATTTTTGATGGAGGATTTTTAGGGGTCACTGGGCAAAATGAGTTTAGGCTCTATCTTGAGCTAGATTTGACCAATTTTGGAGTTAAAATAGTCAATTTCGACTATCTCAGACATTCTAGGCTCATTGGTGTAGGTTACAGTGCCATAAAATGACTTTTGGGTAGGTGTTTGCTTCAAATAAGTTCTAGGGACCACGAGGGCCACCATGGGCCAACAACAGTTTTAGGCCTAGCCAATGCAGCTAGAGGCCTTATTCAGAAATCCAATAGTCAATTTTTTATGCTTTAGATGTTATGGAACTAATGGTGTGGTTTTTATAGCTTGTAGAGGAATTTTTAATTCCAATATTCTTCAGTGAAGTTCCAGGCGCCACCAAGGCCAGCAAGTGCCAACAGCAATTCGAGGCCTAGCCAGGATGGCTAAAAGCCTTATACAGCAAACCAGTAGTGATTTATGACTGTAATGAGCATTCTGAATCCAATGGAGGAGTTTACATAATATTTTGAGGAATTATAGAGGTCAAGAACACACATAGAAGGTTTCTTTGACCCCAGAGCTAGGGGGTGCCACCAGGTGTTAGAGGCGAAACCCGAGTAGCTGGAGGCCAATTTCCGTGAGTCAATAGTATATTCTGACTATTTTTGGCATTATGAATCCAATGAAGGATTTGTAGATCCATTTGAAGACTTCTAACGGTCGAAGAGCCACAAAGAAGTTTTGGGCAGCCCAGGGCCAACCATGGAGGGAGGCCTAGATTGGGGATGCAGTGCTCTTTTGGAGAAAATGATCAGTCCATTTTAGAGGTATGATATGTGTTGGAGATAGTAGCTGAGGTTTCAGGGATAGAAAAATAATTCTAAATGAGTTAGTTCCATAGATAAGCTCAAAGAAGCTAAAGAGCACCGACAGAAGGAAACAAGTCTAAGGGAGCCTAGATCTGTTTTCAGAGTGATGAAATCTATGAAAGGAATATAAATGGTATTATAAACCCATTGGTTCAGTTTAGTTAACCATTGGAGTTGATTTTGTAACTTGTAAAAGAAAATTTGTCATAATCCCAAAGAGCTAAGTCAAGATGACAAAAGCTCAAGCAGACCTAGGCCACTATATTTGGGTGAAATCCTAGATAAAATTTGTTGTTATGTGTTGTTGTTTATTTGCTGCATTATATGGATATTGCAGATGTTTAATATAAAACAAAAGAAATGGTCTTAAAGCACTTAAACGTTTAAAAAACATACACCTGTTTCAAGTATAAATTCCACCAAAGTCAAGTATAAGATAGATCTTTTATTTATTTAGCTGAGTGGGAGGTTCTTGAAAAGCATAACAAGTTATCCAACCAATTTTCAGATCCCCCTTAGGAGTCGAGTCAGTCGTTGAAAGGTCATCCATGCTCTTTATGCTCTAACAAGAGAAGTCGTTTGTTTGCTACTCAGTATCCCCCATTCCATCATCATCCCTAGTTTTAGTTCATGAGTAGCTCTACTATGATATCTCATCTTAGTTGAGGATTCCTTATTACCTCACCTATGGCAGACTTCCCTCTATCAACATCAGCACATCCATTCCATAAGACAGGTCTAGAGGGCGATATATCTTGGTTCTAGCTTTCATTATTGTTCGGTGCCTCAGATCAAGCAAAGGGACTCCATATTTCCCTTTGACTTGGTTGTTTCTCATCCACTCCACTTCAGCATTATCATGACACGTATACTCGATAATTCGATGATCCAGTAGATTGATCTAGTGATTCCCGGGTGTGTACAAACATCATGAGGGGGTGACCCTTCAGGTGTCCCCCCACATGCCTTCATGACTTCATTTCCTTTTACAATCTCAGATGTAGATCCGCAGATTTGATGGGTTTGACCCTAGCCACTTGCAGCACCTATAGCATGCATGTATCACTTAGATGATCCATTCATATTTCTAGAGCGCTTTCCTATTTATCAAGGCTTCTCTAATTTTTATTATATCTCATGTCCTCAGATATTATTGTATTCAGTCTCGGCTGTTGTACCAGGCACAGTATGTATGTGGGATCCATTATATTTTTTGTTTTCTAGCCCATATTTATGCCACCATATCATGTACTTTATATCTTAGTCTCATTTTACTCAGCAAACCATTATTCTTTGTACTTTGTCATGTCGGCGGGCATAGGTATGCCTCCAATGCCTCACTCGAAACAGGTACCTAAACATTAAAGGAGACTTACATTTTTCAGTCTCACCCTCTCAAGGTTATTGTTCTTTGTCGCTTCACTTCGCCTACGTATATCTCTTTCTATGACTCTACTTCGGTGTCTAGTGATTATGTTCTTACAATATACTTCAGTCATACGATTAGCTCCTAACGCTCGATGTTGGGGGGCAACATGTTACACCAATTTTTGGTCATCTAACCGTTTACAATTAGATGGATCGAAATACACCATGTAACACCAATTTTACCATAGTAAAATTGCTTTCACTATAAGAAATACTTTAATAAACCATAGTGTATTAAGTTATTGCTATTCCAAATAGAAAACCCCATGAGGAATAATTAAATAAATCCTTATTTATTTGATTTTCCTCTAGGAATAATTAATTAAACAATTTTTTAATAATATTCATGGTCATATTTAACCCAATTAATGAGAAATAATTAGATAAATCACTACTTGTCTTATTATTATCTTGGAATAATTGATTAAATTATTATTTAATTAATATTCCTTGTTAAATTTGACTAAATCATTTAGGAATAATAAAATAAATTATTATTTCTTAAATTATTCCTTAACCCCATCCTTGAAATAATAAATAAATCATTTATCCTATTATTATTTCTAAATAAAGGGATTTAACCAATTTAAATTTGTTTTCCCTCGAACAAAATATAATAAAATATTCCAAGTATTTATGTTTAGATGTTGGTTAATAATATTTTATTATGCACCATTATCAAGGATAACTCAATATTTTGTTATAAATAGAAGGTTTTTCCATTCATTTCTTACCGTTGATCCTGCTATCATGGACAGACTTTGATCCTCTTATTATTTTCATACTTTGATTACTTTTATTTTCTTTTTGCTTATTGAGCTCCCTTTGAGTTCTACACGCCTTGGGTTTTCTACACCATTGAGAGAGGAACCCTAAAGTTGAAGTGTTGATGACAACCAAGAACCCATCCCATTGAGCGTGACTAGTAACATCATTCTTTGTTCCCTTCCTAGGTGTTAATATAATAGAAAAAATTCTTTATAAATCTTGTCTTGTCTATTGGATATTTTGGAGAAACTCTTATTTCATTTTACTGTTTAGTTGCTTTGTTTTCATAGATCTAGTTTTATTTTTCATTTATTTCCACCAGCAATTGCAGATCTAAAGAAGTTAGACAACCATCTTTGTTGTTAGGGTTGTTTGTCATCTGCAGCTAAAGGGATCCTTTTTCATACACTTCCGTTAATAATTCATTCTAACACAAGCTTTGCAACCTAGTTGCACAAATGTAATATATTCCATGCTATAAAGCTCCAACCACAAACACATGTCATCCTCCATGTGGCTACAACCAAAATATTCTAGTTCTATGCATGTGGCTGTAGATTCAATTCCTGAATTTTAGGGCTAGCCTATAGGCCACTTTCCATAAATGCCTAGAACATTTTGGGACCGTGTCAATTATAATCACAAGTCTACATAATCTACACTTAGGCTAACATATTTGCCAATGATGAAAAACACATGATAAGCATTTGAAAAAAAACTTGGCAAACATAGTAATTGTAGTTAATAAATTCATATATGTTCATTATTTCCTTAATTTCATTAGAGAATCATCAAGAAGGATTACTTCCTTCTCAAGCTAGTTATAACAACACTTGTTATCTCATGCATTAATATAACCAATTCAATAACTTATTGGATCATGAACAAAATCAATAACAAGAGCACATCATTTAACCATGCCTATAACTTACATTTAACCAGAATGAATCCCTGAAAAACAAGTCATAAAATCAAAATAATAAACAACACATGATCTCATTTCTCTCAATAAGAAATAACACAAAAAACTATATGCATAAATCCAACCAAGTGAGTGACTTCCACATACAACCCGACCATAGATTGAACTGAACCAAATCTTTCTTTCAGCCAATCACCCCTATGCTAGATTCCAAGCATGAATGTTGGATTGCATGGGATAAACAAAAAAAAAACCAACCAGGGAATATAGAGACTAAACCACCTGAACCCTCAGCCACAGTGATTTCACCTAAATCGGTCCAAAAACCACCAAAACCAAACAAGCTTGGATTAATTATATTTTCTTCACCCTACTTAAAGGAATTTTCCTGTCTTCACCTAATTGTCAAGAGTTATGGGAGAAAACCATCTCCACCCTCAACTGTTGGGAAATGTCCTGAGACCACCTCAGCCAGGATCTAAAATATATCGAAAATCCAAAGCTTAACCAAAACAGGGAACCCACTACATCATGGTTATCCAGGAAATGACAAGGTAAGGTTGTACATCATTGTCAATCTGGGAAAATACAATAAAAATGAAAAAAACTATGACCAATAAACTAATTCATAGACGGTGCATCAAATCCCAACATGTTAAATCACACATGCACACTATTACCTACAAATCCACAACGATTTTCTACTCTTGCTTTTTGATGTCCAAACTTCCTCTGGTGTTCTATTTATTTCCTTGATTTCTTACTTGAGTCCTCCTTGCGTCCAAGTCCTCCTCTCTCCCTTGCTATTTCTCATCTCTATGTGAATGCTAGAATGTCCAAGAGTGCATCCAAGAGTGTGTATGTGTGTATGTTCTCTCTCTCCTCTTTATTCTCTTTTCCTTTTTCCTTCATTTTCCCTTGCATGCATAGTCTTATTACTTCATGTTCCTTTTCTCCTATTTTCCTTTATTTCTTGTATAAAATGTTCATTTATTTCATTTTTCCTTTTCCAATACCAATTCCAATTTCCATAGCCATTAATAAACCATAAGCGATTCCCAACATAATTTGTATCCCCTCATTTAGCTTGGAATACATGTCCCATGACCTTGGGGTTTGTTTTTTTCTTTTATAATGTCCATACATTATTTATTTACATGGGAATTTAATGTATGTTTGTTACATTAAGTGTGCCACACAATAGAGGCTATCATCCTAGGGAATCGACATTGAGATCTCTTGTATGAATGTCAAATGACATAACCATTTAAACTATTCCATAGGGATGTCTGTGTGTTTGAGAGAGAGAGAGAGAGAGAGAGAGAGAGAGAGAGAGATACTAAACCTACCAAGTAATATAATAACATAAAATTACTAATTTTATATAATGATGAACCTCAATTGTGAGGAAATATCCTTGTATGTTAGCATTATAAATCCTTCAAGAAAGGGGTTTTAGAAATAGGTACACTGAAAAAATGAGGATCCAAATTCAACCAACACGAAGATTCAGAAGAATTTGATAAAAGGAATGGCCACAAATATGAGGCTAATGTAACTACTATCAAGAAATTAATTGAGAATTTAATCCCTAATAGATAAGTTGATTTCAAGTGTATATGAAATTTAATCCTAGTTGAAAATTCATAGTTCTTTGGTAGGATTTGTAAGAAAAAGTAAAAAATATCTAACCTTAAATGGGTCATTAACATAGAAACAATTTGACATATTTTCTTTTAGATATAATCCTGAAATCACAAGTTTAATGTCCATAACCCCCTTTTGCAAATGTTTTTTGTAATTCTAATTGAAGCCATTTTCAATTCCTTGATGGAAGGTAGAGTCTTAATAATTTAAAGGGATGATCAGGTTTCAAGTAAAAGTATCACCATTTTGCTTCACGACATACATAGATATAAATGAGGTAATGCAGACTATAAAAATTGGTTGATTCATTATTGAAGTGAAGGAAAGGACAAGAGACATTAATGTGGAACCACCAACATGTAGAGTATTGGATATCCTGTGAAGCCTACAAAATGTTAGCCTTAAGGCATAACTGATTTCAAATAAGGCAAAAGGCGAATTACTTTGTAACCACCAACATGTAGAAGATTTGATATCATGTGGAGGATGTGTAGTGTTATAGGCATAACTCTCAATGTGAAATTTTGAACAATCTGGAACATTATAGTTTACCTCTATGATACACCCTCTAAAAATGTTATATAAATAACATGTGAACAAAGGAATGTGAGGTAAGGATTAAAATTGAAGGGACTTTCCAAATGTGCACATCAAAATATTCATGATATGTGAAAACCCTACATCCATATAGAAGAATGAATAATAACATTAAGACAAATAGGGTTGAGGCATGATGAAATACCTCATGGATGACATGGCCACACCCAGTTATGACATGTATAGAGGAAAATGAATATGAATATTTCTTATAGTTTCCAAGCTATAAAAAATAACCCTAAAATTAAAAATAAAGTGTACCATATAAAATATGTTGCAAGAGGAAAGTACTTTTGGGTGGTTCCTTTGGAAGAATTCAAGTGTTTATAAGGAAGACAAATGAGGGGTTCAATGGTATATAGGAAATTGTTTTGGCATTCTTAAGGGATGAGAAACCAACAATGCGTGCTAAAAAAAAGGGTAGATAAAATATGGTGTATAAAGTTGAATATAATATTAATGAAAGAAAGCCAGGGAAATCAAAGGACGTAGAATTAAAAGAATAAAGAAACCCAAAAATAAAATTTTGTTTTTACATTGACAAGATGAAGAGGAAATATAGCCTTATCCATGAGGATCAATTATTGTCTCAGGGCCTAGATGTGATTTGAAAAACATGGTTGTGGAGTAAAGGATACACAAAATATATCTCTAAGACTTTATAATCATTATTAAGCATAAAAATATCTAGACAAAGGTCCTGATAGTTTTCATAAATTATAGGGTAAAATATATTTGTTATTAGTATATATATGTGATAGTCTTCTTTATAATTATCATATAATTAAATATAGCCTACAAGATTTATATGGTTAGATTTTATGCACGATGTAAAAGAAAATAGAGATAAAATAATTTAATTTTGGTATAATTAATTAAGTTATTTGGTGTTGAATTAACTTTTCTATTTGTTGAGCAGTTATGGATCATATTAGAATTGAAGACCAATTTTAAAATACATGGATAACAAACTACATGATAAACACCGATATTGAATACCAAAATAAAGGGTGGCCATTTCTACAATGTTCTAGAGGAAACGAGAAATAATTTTTTTAATTATTTCTTAGGGAACTTATAATGAAAATCAACCTAAGTGGAAACCTTAAGTAGTGCATACATAGTTAAAGGATAAAATTCTTTAATAATCAAGTTGGAAACACTATTACTCGTATTAAACAAGGCTACAAGGTAGTTATTACCTGCGCTTTAATGTAAATATAGAAATGTTACAATTTGAGTTTGAGTATGTTTATGAGTAATTGTTTCGAGTGCCTTGTTAATTCACTTAGTAACAACATATGGATAACACTTTAAGATTGGAATCTATCACGTTTAAAATGCTCAATCATAAATTAACTAATTATAAATATATTATAGTTAAAAAAATAATTTTTTATTTACGTTAATTATAATTTAATACGTAATAAATATATATATATAGTAGATATTTATTTTGTTCAATCTGCCACTTCTCTTTAAATTATTTGTATTAATAGTTTGTTTATTTATTATTTTATACTATTATGTTTATTTATTATTTTATACTATTAAATATTGAATTGCAACTGCAAAATATTTTTAATTTATATACTTTTTATTAATGTAAATTTAGTAAATTATGATAAATAAATATAATAAATTATTTTTTAAAATAAGTTTCCACTTAAATTATTATTATCGATAATTTTTTTTTATAATATTTAGGTATGATAAAGTTCTTATAATTTTAATTTGCATGATATTTACACATCTTCTATACTATAAAAATTTACTTTTATTTTTAAATAAATATTTAATTTTATTTTTAGTTCTTGCTACTTAGTTTAATTTAATTACTAATTTATTTTGTATTGTTATTATGTAATTAGTATTGGTTAAATGTAATTAATATTTAACTTATTTATTTATTTCAACTTAGCCATGTTCTAAAAAATTATTTAAAAAAATAATACATGTATTTATGAATTTAAAATTATCTACAATTAAGTAAAAGTAAGTTAATTATATAGTATATAAATTTTATTTTATTCTAAGAACGAGCTAAAATATAATGTAAAGTCATTTTAATACAATTCACATTTAAAAAAATATTAATTATAAAAATAATTAATATATGCATTAAATAATATTATTTACCATGGAAATTTAAGCTTAAATTATTATGGAAAAATTTGAATTGTAAATAGATTTTGTTACTCTACCACGAACTAATATTATAAAGACAAAATTTATTCTATACTAGAACTAAAATTCAGTAATATATTTTCTATTCAATAATAAGCATATAAGTCAAATGCAAGGATTGTTGTGTTTTTGCTTGGTAAAATTGCTTTATTGATTGTAAGTTTAAAATGACATATAGAGTTTTCATATCTCACTTAGGAAAAAAAATACACTAAAATATCTTGTTTGAGGATCCAATTATTGTAATGTGGTATTAAAAAAAAAGGTTAAAAAATTGGGTAATAGATTTTAGTGTTGAGTTTATAAATTTTTAATCAATAAAATTTAAAAATATATAAAATAATATAATTTTCAACTTTAGCTTGTAGTTGTATTATTAACTTTCACTTGTAGTTGTATTATTATATGTAAACATAACTTCATCATGTGTACAAAAAGTTTAATCGCTCAAATGATATGTTGGTAGTCCATTTCCATTTTGCTAGACGTCTTTGAATTTTAAGTCATTAACTTGTTCCTAGCCTTTGAAGAAGATGATCTCTTAGCTAATTAACTTGTTTTAATATCAATCACTACTAATCAAACAATCAATATTAAAATATATACCATTAAATGTAAAGCATTCACATTGGATGTAAAATACCATGTGCCATTCAGACTCCATATCTTGATTCTCTTTCCATGCAAATCATAAATAAAAACCAATGGTGTAGACTTCTAGTCATCCATGTGAATATATAAGATTAAGAAAAAAACATTATATAACCACATGCGCATATCAATATAGAATATGCAATGAAGAAAAAACCACCTACCATGTTGGACTATACTAGACTCACACTCACCAAATTCTTGTTGACAATCTATCCCCCATGGGGTGCTTATTTACCTAATGGGTTTAAATTTGATTATAAAACCAAATGGGTTTATTATTATAATATTTGCATATAAAATAGCCGAGAAATAATGAAATAACTAAATGAAGTCCCCTAGAAAAAACAAGGAACCTTGGTTTGGTTTAGGGGAATGAACCAACACTTTAGGGTTTGACATCTCTACACAATCAGAAGCACTAGAAGAACATTGTATATGTTCATATTTACGTTGTAAAGCGTACTTATTTGAAAACAACATTCCTAAATAGTTACGTGTACCATTCTGCACCCTTTATTTAAATGTTAGACGATTCAAAGAATCTCTCCCTTACGATTAAATAGTCAGTTACAAGAATAGTTACAAAATAGTTAAAAAAACACTGAGTCTTTCTCAGTGCATGAGGTTCTGGACCTGATGAGTTCCTAGATAAGTCATCTTCCTCCTCAAATTCAGTACAAAAAAGTTGTTGGCCATGGTTTGAATGCCCAGGGACTTGCAAAAAATTCCAAGCTCGATTATTTTTGTGTGAAATATTTGAATGAGCATCAGACCATAGAGGCCAACAATTGTAGAAAATGAGTGTATTTGAAGAATGGTGATGGATCCTTTGTTGAGCACCGTGCAACAACGGCTTGGCGTGCCGAACGATCTAGAGAAGCTCCTCAATGCTCCAACTCACTCTTATGTGTGTGACACGAAGGCCATGGCTTCCACTCCTGTGGATGTTAAAGAATACCCACACTCCTACATTTTTATAATCGACATGCCCGGCCTCAAATCCAAGGACATCAAGGTATCTCAAAGCATTTAAATATCCTTCCAGATGATCTTCTAGTTTTTTTCCCTTTATTTTTCTGTTTTCTTTAGCCTCATTTGGGTGCCTAATAGGATTTTATTGATATGTGTACTTCTTAGTGCTGCGAAGGTTCAAGTTGAAGACGAGAATGTTCTGAACATCAGCGCTGAGAGGAAGAAGAACGAAAAGGAAGAAGAAGGGGAGGTTAAATACATTCACATGGAGTGTAGGGTGGGGAAATTCATGAGGAAATTTACTTTGCCTGTTGACTGCAACCTAGAGGCCATTTCTGCTGCCTGTTAGGATGGAGTCCTGACAGTTACAGTTCCCAAGCTTCCCCGGCCAGAGCCAAAGAAACCTAAGACTATTGAAGTTAAAATTGGATAAATCCTCGGCAGCGTATGCAGTGTTGGGATTTTGATGTGAATTTTGTTGGCTATGTTCTTGCTAGGTTTTGCAATTTTTTGTTTCCATGCTTGAAAAATATGACACTAAGAAATTTATGTAACCGAACTGTTGCCATATGGTTAAAGATTTTCTATACCTTTGCTGTATATCTTCTTTTTGGTCAATGGCAGAGCAGGGCTGTCAATCTCTTTTAGTACTCTGGTATTAAGGTGTTTTTCTTGTTATCTAAATATAATTTTACTGAGAAATATATGTACATATGAGTAAATATTTTCTATATTGTTGCTGTATATCGTGATTTTTCTCAACAGCAGATCAAGGCTGTCCATCTCTTTTCATACTCTGATATTTAGGGGTTTTCCTTGCTACCTAAATATAATTTTTGTGCTGTAAAGCTTTTGGACCTTCCACCGGATCAATTTCTTGCAAGTTTTTAAGTTGAAACAAACAAATGATTCTTTTTAGATTAATTTTATTCAAATATTAATGTTTAGATTTTCTTCAAATATTAATGTTCAGATTTTCTGTTTAATGGGAATTGGGTACTTTGAGATATATGGATTCCCTGTAAAAGTGTTTTCGGTATTTTCCAAAAAAAAATGCCAAATGAGAAATCGGAAGAAAGTTATAACATCTCATATCTTATTATAATATAAGGTGTTTTAAATTAATTTTATTCGAATATTAATGTTCGGATTTTTTGTTAATGGGAATTGGGTACTTTGAAATATATGGATTCCCTGTAAAAGTGTTTTCGATATTAAAAAATTCCATTCATTAAAGATCGAAAAATTTACAAAGCCATGGGTCTAAATGAAGGACCTCAACCCTTCAGACGCCAATACAAAAACTCCTATAGCATGATCCCTGAGGTCCTTTGATCTCAATCTACCCAAAATGCACAATTCTCCTAAATTTCCAAATCATTTTCAGATTTGAGGAAAATGAAAACTCATTCACTCAAACAATAAGGAGAATGAATATTTACTATTTTCAAAGTATAATAATCATCAGGTAATATCTCATTTGTATTTTGGAGATCAAAATTACCCAATTTTACGTTGTAATCATCATTTCACTATCTTGTATTGACCTCCTAGTTGGACAAATATGAGATTGGGGGATTGGTTTTGATCCACCCAATACTCTTTCTTTTTTCTTTGTACAAATATTTAAACTGATATCATAGCAGAGGATTTTTATTATTCATTTTGTCATAGGTTTTGGGAATGGTAGTTGACTCGAAGCTTTATTATGGTAGCAGATTTGAGTGTTGTGTCCTTCTAATAATGTTCGTTTCTCATTAATACATGTTTCTATTTCTTTAATGTTTATGTATTTTATAAATGTATTATTAGCTCGAATCTAAGCTAATATTTAGATGTAATAATAATTGAGTTTAGTATTTCATTTTTCTTTATATGTCTTTAAATTCCTTTACACTATTTCATATATTTACTTTTATTTTCAACTATGCTCTGCTTTTGTGATTTGTTAAATCTAGTTTAGTTTAGATTTAATGATTTCAAGTTGTTTTTGTATAAAAGGAGGTGGATATTAGAACACATATAAATGTATTTAGCTTCTCACAGTGAGTAAAACTGTTAATGAATGTGTGCTGTGTGGGTAGACAATAGTGTAACTCTCAACTAGCTATCATAATCTTGTCTAGCCTAGTTGTCGATTCCTTTAATTTCTTACACACAAAAAACAGTATAAAAATTCTTGAACTTCTACAAATTATTGTTTCATGAATTTCAATGTTGATGGAAAAGATAATCTACTTATTGTTTCATGAATTTCAATGTTGATGGAAAAGATAATCTACTTTTGCAAATTTTCAATCAGCAACATTGAATTTTATCTTCAGAGTGTAAAAAACCAATATGTATTTTTTTATTGTTTAATATGTTTGAATGTCATAGAGAGTGGATAGAGTCATTTTTACCATCAAAGTTACAAAAAGTAACTTCAACTAAGAAATTATCATGGAAAATAATGGCTACCACTACATGTGTGAACTTTGCAATGTGTTTCATTTTCTATGTTATTGCTTTACAACCTTTCCTTTGCAACATATGGTGCAATTGCTAGTAGTAGAACATATATCTACTTAGCATATTTTGTTTGCAAAATACACACAAATACTAATGAGATATGATTCTAGGTTACGATGTTACAAATTCATTTTCTTTTTTAAAATTATTATTTTCGCTTTCAAATATGTGTTTCCTATGAGTTGAGAAAGATTACAATGTGTATTATTGTGGTTGGCAAAAATATAATTATAATTATATTAGAATTAATATAAAAATTAATTTATTATATATTAAAAATAATGCAAATATCTTAATATTTAATAAATAAAAATATTCGCTTATTCATTAACTATGCTTTGATTAAAATTAATTACATGTGTTATTTTAATGTTGAAAGATACTTAGTGGCAAAGGAAATGAAGTCAACCAATAACAAACCATATATTTAAAATTTTTATTTTTATTAACTGAATCTTAAATTCAACAATAATAACTAAATATATTTTTAATTATTTATTTTCATAATAATAATAAAAAATTATTTAATATACATATATATGAATTATTGTTTATTTTCACAATAAAACCTATAAACTATCAACTAACCAAAAAACAATTTTATATTATACTTCAAATCCATTTAACTTATACTCAAACATATAAATCTTTATTTATAGGTCACACATGTCACTGTGATGTATAGTATTACGAATCCATTTAACTTATACTTAAACATATAAATTTTTATTTATAGGTCATACACGCCACTGTGACATATAGCATTACGTTTGGAAATATTAGCCTGTGTCGTATAGCAAAATTAACAATAAAACATTTGGACCTTTGTAACTTTGGTTGTGTGTCAAAACTTTTTGGGATGTGACCTTTGCCGCGAGGCAGGGCTCGAACAGCCGAGGTCTTTTGTCATTGTCGTACACGAGTATACTCCCATTTTGGTACCAGCGTACGCCACACCGTCATTTTTTCCAAGCCAACTGATATGACCTCGCTACAAAACAATGCTTATCCGAGTTCTCGTGGCACATGCTATAAATGCATTGTACTTTTAGCACAATTTACAAAGCATTTTCCAATAACATGTTCAAAGTATGGACTAATAAAAAATCAAAAAAATAAATCTAAATAAATAAACAATAAAAAAATTTAATGTTTAACTATGGAAAATTATAAAAAAAAATTGCAAATAAAGAAATTAATGTCAACATCACAAAAAACCCAATGCAGGTGCAATAATGTGAAGAAACATTTGGCACTTAATATAGAAGGATTAATCTAGAAAACAACAAGCATAAAACACTAAGAACATAAATAATTAACACACAAATAGTAACACAATTTTGTTATAGTTATCATAATCGAGGAAATATACTTTAAATTTTGGTTTTCAATATAAATAAATTTTATTACATATCCAACTCAAATGGATATTCACGTTCGTTCAATTCAAGATATTACGCAATAAGGTCATAATAATTGAAATTATTTGCCATAGCAACATCGCCATTAATAATAAAATAAATGATAACATCATCTGCAACATGAACGAAACAATGTGAGTCATTGTATAGTTAGTAAAATTTGTCAACCTAAGAAATTTATCTACCCTTGCATCTTCTTAGTGATCTTGTTAATTGTCTTAATTTTGGACATAATTTACATGCCTTCCTTTCTTATCATATCTAATATTAAATGCCCGAGTAGCTACTTTACTAGGAAATTTTCAATAAAAGACATTCTTAAATATACTTGAAATGACATAGAGATTTTTCGACATAGGGATTTTCCATTAACTCTAATAATCATGTATTGATAATTCTAACCCATTAAAAGGTCAATAACTTGTACACACAAATACACACACTTGGACACAGTCTTGGAAATTCTAGCATTCACTTAGAGAGCAGAAAGAGCAAGGGAGAGAGAACAAGCACTTGGAAACAAGGAGGACTCAAGCAAGGAAAGCAAGGGAGTGAAAGAGGAAGTTTGCAAATCAACAAACAAAGGAAGAAAATATTTGGGTATTTGTAGGTAACAATGTGCATGTGTGATTTAGCTTGCTGGGATTTGATGCATGCTCTGTGCATTAGTTTATAGGTCAAAATTGTTTTCATTGGCATGGGATTTTCCTAAATTGATGGTGATGTACAACATTGCATTTCCATTTCTTGGACAATCATGATGTAGTGGGCTCCCTATTTTTGTTAAGCTTTGGATTGTCAGTATATTTTAGATCATAGTTGAGGTGGTCTTAGGAAAATTCCCAAGGGTTGAGGGTGGATGATCATGTGCTCAAAAATTAAAGTTTTTGGAATGGTGTGGAATCTCAACGACCGTGTAGATCTCGTTGTTCAAAATCTGGTGCAACTCATTTCCCGGAAAACAGACACCGTATGCTCCCAAAAATGGGTTTTGTCCACTTTGTCCAACATGCAAATGTTTTTTTTAAAAATGTAGGACAACCAAGTCAACAATCTGTACTGCTGACTGGGCATGCACAGTGGGAGGTTGACTTGGTAGATGTATATTCTTCGTCGAATTAGTTGGTGCCAAGTGGCATGTTGTCATTGGTTTGATATGGAAGATTTTGATTGGTATTTAGGTGGCCAATCACACGATGTCACATCGCCCAGGGAAGGGCCGCCACGTGGTAGCCCGAGGGCAACCAAAATTTTGGGTTAATTCCGAGTGGAGCGGGTGGGGGTAAAACCCACGACCTCCAAACAATAGCACCAAGCCTTCACCAATGCGTCATTGACATGATTCTTATTAAACTATGGTGTCCATATTATTTTGTTCACGTCATGGGGGAGGGGGTCGGCATCTAGCCCCATCCCTGGTCACCGTCGAGGGTGCGACAATGGGTGGGTGGCTAGTCCCGCACCGCCCCCACTAACCGTAACCCTGAAACACAAACGTCAACGGCGCCATGTGCCCACATTAAATGATAATGATGATGGTTAGCGGATTAACGGTGTGATTTTTTGTTATATAAAAAACATTTTATTAACCATATAACAATATGGTTAAGAATCCAAAATTTAGGCCTTTTTGGGAAAATTAGCGTGCCGACAATTTCACTTGATTTTTGGGAAATTTTGCAATCTATTAGTGGAATTTTGGGCGAATTTGTACGATGGTGCCAGAATTTGAGAAATTTGTTGAGCGGTTAGTGCCAAAACTTGGGTAAGTAATAACTTACTCAGTTTTTTTACCAAATTCGATGTCGAAAGAGGATACAAAGGCATTGTTGGGCATCATAGAGCTGATGGAATTGGTTTCAAAGATGATTTAACATTGTAAATGCATGTAATCACACTTTTTAGCATAATGGAAGAGGTCAAAGCCATTGGAAGCTTAACCAAGGAGACGTAGCCTAGGCGGGGTGAACTCCTTCATCATGTGATGTTGTGTTACTATTTACAGTGATGTTCATGTCTGTTATATTTTGTTGTTCAGTGTTTTATTTATGTTAATTTTATAAAGAAATTCACATAAAAACACATAAGAAGTCATGCTTAGCTTGCAATTTAACTCATAATCCTCAAGCAGATTGTTTATATTTTGAATTGGATCTTAGTACATCAAACACTAATACTCCCATTCAGATAAAGTTGGTATCAGAGCAATAGCTTTACTTGTGCAAGGAGTATTTAGTCGTTATTCAACTGTTAAAATTCTTAGAAGGTTGAAGCTCAAGAGAGGAGAAGGCCAGCTTGTGGGTACAGGTTATCTAGTTGGAGCAAGGAGAAGGAGGGAACAATTGCCACAATATCCACCACAAGATTCACCTCCAGTTGTAGTAGAAGATTTATTAAGACTGTTTCATGAAGGAGGTAATGATAACATGATAGAGGATGAGAAGGATTTTAGGAAGGCTTTCTTTGACATGACAAAGATGGTGAAGGTCATCTATGAATAGAGGAATACAAGGTTCTAGGGTGAAATATATAGTCCTTCAAGAGGAGAGAGTTCTCCAGGAGGAGGACATAATGGAAATGGTGATAAGCCACCATCTACTCCACCATCATCCTCACCACCATCTTCACCTTCATATTCATACTCTTCCATTGCTACAACCCTTACTCATACTCATCAACATACCTCAAAAGGTATTGGTAAACAACCCTTGTTAAAAACTATATTAAATTTGAGTTTCCTATGTATAATGGTGAAATGAATGCAGAGAAGCTTGACAATTGTGTTCATAATTTGGAGTTTTAGTGCAGAATTCAAAACCTTCAAAATGATGATACAGAGATTCAACTAGATCCCTTGAGACTAGAGGATGCAACATTGGTATGGTGGGAAGCCAAGACACAAGATGATATTAAACAACATGGTAATATCTCACTCTCTTGGTCTAATTTTATTGCTGCAATTAAAAGAAAGTTTACGCTCTAGTATATATGCCGAAAGCCATTATGAATTAGCAGAACTTTAGACAACATAAAGGTCAAACTGTGCAAGATTACACACAAGAATTTATAAGAAGAGCTCTTATTCCAGGTGTTTATTTGCATTCACAATACAAATTGATGAAGTATATAGGGAGTTTAGATATCTACCTAAGGCATACTATCCTTATGTTCAATCCCACTAGTCTAGATGACGTTTGTGTGCAAGCCACTCAACTTGAGGCAAGAGAGAAAATTATTCCAGAAGAGGGTAGAAAGAATCCATTCAAGGGTGGAGAGAAAGGAAAGGGTTTCAAATGAAAAGGAAATAAAAATGAATTTGTTAAAAAGGAAGGAGAGGAAATGACATGAAAGCATTGTTCCAAAGAGGGTCATGATGAATACCATTGTTGGAAGCTTCATCCATAGGTGAGGCCCAAGAAATTCAACAATAAGGGGAAACAAAAAATAGCTGCAACCACTCAATAGGATTTGGGACCCCATTCGGGTGATGAAACTAAAATTACATCCATGGGTATGAAAGGAAAATAATCCATTGCTAGCACTAGCTCATCAAATTGTCACACTAGTACTCCAATTGAAGAAACGATGATTGAATTATTACATCTGAGGGTTATTTCCAAACATACAAAATTTGAAACACTATTTGATAGTGGGTCTATTTTATATCTAAAGACTTAGTCAAGAAACATAATCTTGAAACCATTCCACATCACAAACCATATCCATTGGGTTGGATATGAAAGAACAAAAAATTACATGTTACAAGAAAGTGTATTCTTCGGTTTGCAATCACATCAAACTTCATTGATGAAGATGAATTAGATGTTGTATCGTTTGACATTTCAGGATTTTTTTTGGGTATTCCTTACCTCTATGATAGAAAATCCATCTTCTATCGCCATGAAAACAATTACCACTTGTTAAAATATGGTGTGGATTATATTGTGATATCTCATCGCAAGAAACTAAATCTTTCATTAGTTAATCCAGGGAAAATGAAAAGACTAGTGAATGCAAGCAAGAACTTTGTGCTTCTTATGATTAAATTAAAGAATGATGTTGATTTTGGATCATTTGAGGGTTGTGACCCAAATTTGAAATATGATTTTGTTGAAGTGGTTAATCAAAATAATTAGATGTTTCAAGAGCCAAAGGGGTTACCTCCAAATAGGGGAAACCAGCATGAAATACAGTTGCAACAAGATTTTCCTCTTCCTAACATTGGTATGCATAATATTTCGGTGATGGAGAGTATTGAAATGAAAAAGAAAATTCAAGAATTGTTGGGAAAAGGGATATTTGGACCACGTACTTTGCCATGCAGACCACCTATTGTGTTGGTGCCAATGAAGGATGGAACACGGCGCATGTGTGTGGATTTCCGTTTATTGAACAAAATTATCGTAAAAATCCATTATCCAGTTCATATAATAAATGAATTACTTGATCAATTGAAATCTGAAAATTATTTTACTAATTTGGACTTAAGGAATGGTTACCATCAAATTAGAATTGCTGAAGGTGAAATTTGGAAGACAACATTCAAGACAAAGAAAGGCTTGTTTGAATGGCTAGTTATGAATTTTGGTTTATGTAATGCTCCTGCTACCATAATGCATGTGATGAATGATGTGTTGAGGCCATTTCTTAATGATTTTTCATCATCTACTTAGACGATATCTTGATTTTTAGTAAATCACTTGATGAACATGTCATGCATGTAAGAAAATTATTCGATATCTTAAGGAAAGAATAGTTGTTTTTGGAGATGTCAAAAAGTGATTTTGCTAAAACATTTTTGGTGTAACTGGGGCATATTTTTGGAGGAGGTGAGTTGAAGATAGACCCCTCTAAGTTTGAGGTCATTGTGAATTGGCCAATGCCTAAGAAAATCACTAAGGTAAGAAGTTTTTTGGGACAAGCCAAATATTAGAGGAATTTTATTGCTAACTTCTCTTCCATCACAGCTCCATTGCATGCATTGACTAGTGTGAAAAGGTCTTCCAGTGGGGAGGGAATTAGCAAAAATAATTCGATGCTTTGAAATAAAAGATCAGTTCAGCTCTAGTAGCTACACTACTGGACTTGGGTCATCCCTTTGAGGTTCAAACTGATGCAAGCGATTATTCCATGGGCATAGTCCTTATGCAACATTTCAATCATAAAATTTCAATGGTTCAATCATTCACTTTCCTACTTATGACAGGGAGATTTTTGTGTTGGTTCAAAGTGTGAAAAAATGGAAACACTACTTGATGGGAAAGGAAACCATCATACACACCGATCGCCAACCATTGCCACACTTACAATCACAAACTAAGTTGTGGCAGTCAAGGAAAATTCGATGGATTGGTTTCCTACATCAATCCCACTTGGTCATCAAGTATAAGAAAGGTATATATAACAAGGTTGTTGATATGCTTTCCATGCCTATGGTTAGTGCAACTACTTTCCTCAAGTATAATTATGTTTTGCATGAAAGTTATGTTGAGAAATATGCATTTGATAATGACTTTCAAGATGTTTATACATACTTGAGTTAAGGAAACCAAGTATAAGAATTGGATTACCATGTACATAATTACTTGTATCATTTGGGAAAGCTTTGTATTCCACAGGGGGATAGAGTGAATTTCATAAGGGAGTCACACACTTCTCTTATTGTTGTACATTTTGGTGTAAGAAAAGCAATGTCACATCTTCAGAGGTATTGTTACTGGCCTCATATGCTTGAAAGGGTGTCATGTTTCATTAAAGGTTGTTAATTATGTGTAGTCAGTAAGCCTAGAAATAGGAGGTTAGGATTGTACACACCACTTATTGTACCTTCACGTCCATGGGAGAGTGTTTATATGGATTTTGTTGGAGATTTTCCATTGTCAAAAAGAGGTCATGATTATTTTTATGTAGTTGTGGATATGTTCAGCAAGATGTGTATGTTAATGCCATGTAAAAAGTGAATCACAGCTGAAAAAACAACTCACTTATTCTTTCAACATGTTTGGGTTCATTTTGGATTTCCCACATCCATTGTTAGTGATTGAGATACTTGATTGTTGGGAATTTTTTTTCAAGTTTGTGGACTTGATGGATACCAATTTGAAAAAGAGTACAATCTTTCTTCCACAAACATATGATCAAACTGAAGTGGTCAATCGAACAATAATACATCTTCTTTGAGGATACAACATCAAGCATCCTAAGTTGTGGGATGAAAAATTGCACTACATTCAACATGCTTACAACCGTGCAAAACACTCCTCTACAAAAACATCACCATTTGAGAATTTCATAGAAAAAATCCATTTGATACATCAAACAGTTCAAGATCAGCTTGAAAAGAGCCAAGGCAAGTACAAAGCAAGGCACGAAAAGAATCTTGTAGATTACAAGCTCCAAGTTGGTGACAAATTTTGGCTTCATATTAGCAAAGAGAGGCTTTAAGGGGAAGATAAAAAACTGAAGCCACTCTGTTATGGCCCTTTCAAAATTTTCAAAAAGATTGGTGACAATGCCTTTAACTTATATTTTCCTTCATACATGCAAATGTAATATGTTGTTAATGTTGAGAACTTAAGGTTGTATGAGCCTCCATTGATTGAAAATCAAGGCGAAGAGGTTCAAATTCCGTCTATTGAGGATTTTTCTCCAGAATTCCTTGATGAGATTCAACAAGATACCATTCTTGATAGAAGAACAAGGACATCAAAATGAGGAAGGGTAGACTACGTTCATGTGGGGCTCAAAGGCATAAATCCAAGCAACAAAAAATGGATCAAGATTGAAAAGGTGACTGAACTATACCCTCATGTGATGAACAACTGAAATTGATATTTTGGGGTCCAAAATCTTCCAATGGGGAGGAGTAATGAGCTCCTAAAAATTTAAAGTGGTTGGAATAGTGTGGAACCAGAACGACCGTGTATATCCCATCGTTCTGAATATGGCACAACTATTTTTGCTGAAAACTGACACCATATGCTCCCAGAGACGTGTTTTGTCCACTTTATCAAATATGAATTAAAAAAATAAATGAAAAACAACCCAGTCAGCAGTCTGTATTTTCTCATTTGGCATGCACAGTGGTAGGTTGATTTGGTCAATGGATTTTCTTCATTGAATGAGGTGGTTCCAAGTGGCATGTTGTCATTGGTTTGATATGTTGGATTTTGATTTGTTCCTTAGGTGGTCAATCATAGGCTTCCACATGGCCCAGCCAGGGGCTACCACGTGGTAGCCCGATGGCCACCAAAATTTAGGGTTAAGTCTGAGCGGAGTGAGAGGGGGTCGAACCCACAACCTCCAAATGCTAGCACCAAGCCTTCACTAATGCATCATCTACATGATTCTTATTAAACTCTGGTCTCCATTTAATTTTGTTATAATGTTGTTCGCATCATGGGGTAGGGGACCAGGTTCTATTCCTAGACCTGGTCACCACTGGGGGCAGGAAAATGGGCAAGTGGCTAGCCTCATGCCCCCCACACTAACCGTAACCATTAACCACCAACATCGACCATGTCATGTGACAACATTAAATGATAATGTTGATGGTTAGCAGATTAACTGCGTGGTTTTTTTGTTCTATAATTTTTTTTTGTATTACACATATAATAATATGGTTCAGAATCCAGAATTTAGGTCTTATTTGAAAAATTAGTGCACCAACAATTTCGCTCAATTTTTGGGCAATTTTGCGCTTGGTTAGTGGAATTCCGAGCAGATTTGTAGGATGGTGCTAGATTTTGAGGAATTTGTGGAGGGGTTAGTGCTAAAGCTTGGGGAAGTCATAACTTACTTAGTTTTTGACCAAATTCGATGAAAAAAGAGGCTACACATGCATTTTTGGGCATTATGGAGCTGATGGAATAGGTCTCAAAGTTGTTTGATCATTATAAACATATGCAATCACACTTTTGAGAATAATAGAGGAGGTCCAAGTCATTGGAAGCTGGACCAAGGAGATGTAGCCTAGGTGGGGTGAACTCCTTCATCATGTGTTTTTTTGTTACTCTTTATGGTGATTTTCATGTTTTTTAGATGTTGTTGTTCATTTTTTTATTTATGTTAATTTTCTCAATAAATTCACATGAAAACTCATTGTTAACTTGCAATTTACCTCATAATTGTCAAGCACTATTTTTATATCCTAAATTGGTTCTTAGCACAACAAACACTGATATTCCCATTTATATTAGTGGAGATGGTTTTCTCCTGGAAGCCTTGAGAAGTGGGTGGAGACAGGAAAATTTATTTAGGTATGGTGAAGGAAATATGAGCCATCCAAGCTTATTTGGTTTTGGTGGTTTCTGGACTAGTTTAGGTGAACTCACTATGGTTGAGGGTTGAGGTGTTTTAGCCACTGGATTCCCTAGTTTGTTTTGTTTTGGTTTGTCCCATGTGAACCCACATTCATGCTTGGAATATAGCGTGGGAGTGATTGTCTAAAAGAGGTTTATCCCAATCTATTGTTAGGTGGCACGTGGAAGCACGTCCCTAACATGGTTGTATTTATGAATATGTTATTATGCGTTATTTATTATTGAGATCAATGAGCACATGTATTGGTTATTGTGTTTATTTTACGACTAATTTGTTATGGATTCATTATGGTTAAATGTTGATTATATGCATGGTTAACTGATGTTCTCTCATTATGGATATTGTTCATGATTTGATAAGTTATTGAATTGGTTATATGAATGCATGATCTAACAAGTGTTTTTGCAGCTAGCATGAGAGGGTAGTAAGTCTTCTTGTTGATTCTTTGATGAAAGTAAGGAGGCAATGAATATATACACATTCATGACCTATATTTAAAATTCTTTCCATTTTTTTTTCCAAATGTTTATCATGTGTTTTGGCATGCTTGGGAAATATTTAAGCCTAAGTGTAGATTATGTAGAGTTGTGATTATAATTGACACAATCATGGAAAGTTATGGGAAATTCTTGGCAGTGTTGTGTAGACTAGCGATGAAATTTAGGGATTGAATATGTGTTTGTAGGTATAGAAATAGAATATTTTGGTTTTAGTCACATAGAGGAAGGCATATGTGTGTTGATGGAGCCTTCTGGCAGCATGAACTAGAAGACATGCATGTCTTTGCTCTGTAAAGATTGGTAAAAATTTAGTTCCAACTCAGGAAAAGATCATCAATGTATGTTATCTGACATCTAGGTGATCAGGCTTCCTTGGGAGGTTGAAGTAAGTTTCAAGAGGGTAGACCCCACTTCCATAACTGGAACATTGATGTTGGGTCATGCATAGTAACTATCGTCTCTTTTTTACCCTTGTAAAAGTGGGTAATTGTGAGGTGGGGTGTGACACTTAACTGTAGGAATATACAGGGTAAGTTCCTTAGATCAAACACCAAAGGTCACCGCTCACAAACATATCACAGATCAGTACGCCAGTATGATGTGGTCAAAACACTCAAAGAGGGAAATAGTCCACGAGCTCAGCCAAAATGGCCACTTCAGGAAATTTATTAATATAAAGAAAGAATATCTACATAAGCTTCTCTCATAAACAGTCACCAAAAAAATGACCCTCCATGCTCTTTAAATAGATACGATGGACCAATCAAGTGTTAATCAATGGATCAAGTGTCGGTAATACCGAGGAGAGAATGAATCATCGAATCATTACATATCATGACCGTCAGATTATAAGTTACAAATGTACATAGTACAAAAACACACTTTACCTAACTCTATGCTAGACTAAGTTATACTTGATTATTTCCTATGTGTCAGAATATCCTAACACCCCCCCTTAAGAACAACTTGGGATAGGATTGAAGGATTTACAAAGATGACACAATAGTAGAATGAAAGATTCATTAGAGCCTATCCCCCCTTAATAACTTTACTGAACTCCAAGCATATATTGAAGTTTGATAAACTTCGCTTCTGTGAGAGCCTTTGTAAAGATATCAACAACTTGATCATTGGTTGAACAATATTGCACTTCAAGAAAACTATCATGAATGAGCTTTGTGATGAAGTGTATGTGTAGCTCAATATGTTTCATGCCCTGATAATGAACTGGATCTTTGCATAGCTGAATGGCACTTTGATTATCACACGAAAGTGTAGTTGGATGTTGTTGATGAAGACCAGATTCAAACGAGATCTGAGAAAGCCACAAGTCTTCCATGTTGGCTTTAACTGCACCATGATGCTCTTCTTCTGCTGAAGAAAGAGAGACATAACTTTGTTTCTTACAAGATCATGCAATAGGTCCTGAACCAAGAGTAAATACATAACCTACAGTAGACTTTCGATTATCAGGGTCACCAGCCTAATCAGAATTAGTGAAACCAATGAACAATGGAGATTCTCCTACATTGTAATGAATCCCAAACTGAACTATACCTGGAATATATTTAAGTATTCTTTTAGATGCATTCAAGCAAGTCTCATGAGGTTTGTTCATAAACCGAGAAACAAGACCAACAATAAAGGAATGGTCATGATGGGTATGGTTTAGATACATAATTTTACCAACGAGTTGATGGTATAAGGTGTCATAAACTTCAGGGGAAGTACAACTCACTTAAATCTTGACTCCACACTGAAAGGGAGAAGGGGTTGGCTTACATTATTCAATGTGAAAGTGGCGTAGAAGATCATAGGCATACTTGGATTGAGAAATACTAATACCTTGTTTGGATTGCAAGACTCGAGGACCAAGGAAATAATGCAAGTGTCCTAAGTTTATCATTTCAAACTTCTTTTTGAGGATAGAATTCACATGGTTTATATGGTTGGGATCACTACTAGTAAGGATAAGATCATCAACATAAAGAACAAGGATGATTAAGGACTTACCCACTTTCTTGATGTAGACAGTGTTGTCGGAATGACATCTAGAAAATCCATTATCTAAGAGAAAGCTATCCATTTTGTCATACCAAGCCTAAGGGGCTTGTTACAGACCATAAAGAGACTTCCTAAGGCAACTAACAAGGCTACATTCGTTTTGGATAAATATAGGGGGTTGTTCCATGTAGATTTCTTCATGCAAATCCCCATGTAAGAAGGCGGATTTAACATCGATCTGAGGGACTTCCCATTTAAAGGAGGCAACAAGGGAAAGAACAAGGTGGATATAATTCATTTTGGCAACAGGGGAGAAGTTTTTAGTATAATCAATGCCTTCAACTTGTGAAAATCCTTTAGCAACAAGACGATTCTTATGTTTATCCACTTTTCCATTTGGTCCAAACCTTTTTTTGTAAACCCATTTTCATCTGATAAGTTTTCTTCCCTTTGGAAGAGGAACAAGATCCCAAGTGTCGTTTGCTAAAAAGGATCGATATTAGTCATTCATAGCTACATCCCAATTAGGATGACCTGAAGCTTCTTCAAAAGTGTTTGGATCTGGATTTTCTGGAACTTGAGCGAATAAGGAAGAGGCTTTGTCAAACTGAGAACGTGTACGACGTTGATCTGCAGGGTCACCTGCAAGGGAACCTACTGCATCTATAGTAGATTGGACCCATTTTGGAAGCTATGAAGCTAAAGGAATATCTTGAGTAGGTGGATATTCGGTATGTGTCATTTTCTTTCCACGATTAGTCGCACGTGTGAGTGGGTCATAAGGGGGGTAAGAGAAACCCCTCTACGTTGCACCAGGCACATCAGGGGGGTCACAGGGGGGGCGATAGCTCCCTTGTTCGAGGTCTGAGGCAGTGCCCTGAGAAAAAAAAATAGACCCTATTTGTCAATGGGCGGACCAGCCCATGCTTTTGTGCATGGGTTTGCACATGGTTTTGGGGCATGATGGTTTTTTGCCGTTGGTATTTTGTAGATAAAATATGGTTATGTTCTAATCCAGGGTTAATGGATTTGGGTTTATGAATGCTTTGACATGTATATATATGTGTTGTAACACTAAAAGAAAAATCAATCTGGTAGTCCCAATTTGGGATCTAAGGGGAAATATCTGTGTATATATGTTTTATGTTTTATCCTCTTGCTATTCCTTATTTTCTGTTTTTAAGATTCGTTTGCAGATAATTTTTGTACAGGGTTAAAACCTACATTTCGTATTAGATTTGTTTAGGCATCAAGGGGATGCCTTTGTTGCTGAGGATTTTTTTTCTCGGGCCTGTGGTAGACCCTGTTAAGTGGGAGATCTGCGAGATCAATTCTTGTGTTGAAATAAGATGGCGAGAAGTGGAAAGATAGAGATCGAGAAATTTAATGGTCAGAGTTTTGAGTTGTGGAAGCTCAAGATGGACGATCTGCTGGTGTATAAATATTAGTGGATCATGGTAGATCCGAGTACTAAACCAATGGCAATGTCATATGAAGACTAGAAGAAGTTGGATGGGAAGGCAAAGAGAACAATACGATTGTGTGTCTGAGATTCAGTATTGTTGAATGTATCAGGGGAAGCTACGATGAAGACTTTGTGGGAAAAGCTAGGGACTTTGTACAAATCTAAGTCTCTGGTGAATAAATTGTTCATGTGGAAACATCTATATAACCTGAGGATCAACGATGGAGAATTGGTGATAGAGCATCTGAACGCCTTCAATAATGTGGTAATTCAGTTTTCATCTGTTGATATTAAAATCTCATATGAAGATAAGTGCATCATTTTGTTGTGTTCTCTACCAGATTCATGGGACAGTCTAGTTATTAAAATAGGTAGCAATACAACTACCTTGAATTTTGATGACATTGTCTCAGCCTTATTTTTGGAGCAAATGAGAGGGAGAAATATGGAGGAACAGAATGGAGATTCCTTATCTATACAAGGAAGGTCCCAGAACAGAAACAAGAATAAAGTTTTGAGTGGGAGATCTAAATATAGAGGGAGATACAAATCTCCAATAAAGTTTGTAAAGCTGTGCTGGAAATGTGGAAAGGAAGCACACTACAAAATGGACTGCAGATCTAAAGCTCCTAAGAAAGGAAATGGATCTAATGATGCTCCTTTTGCATAGGCAAAAACCACCTCAGATGAAGGTGGGGATGTGTATTTGGCTTCTTCTTCAAATACAAATGTAGATCATGAGGTATGGTTGATTAACTTAGGTGAATCCTTTCACTTCACTCCCCATAGGGATTGGTTCTGCGAGTATGAGAAGTATGATGGTGGTGATGTCTTATTATGGGATGATAGGAAGGGAAAAATTGTCAGACGTGGAAAAATCAAGCTGAAGCTGCAATATGGAAGGATTAGAACACTTCTTGGGATTCTGCATATTCCTACATTGGCTAGAAATCTAATTTCCGTAAGCAATATGGATGATGCAAGTGTAAAAATAGTGTTCGAGAAAGATACCTGCAAGATGGTTTGGGGAGCACTGGTATTAATGCAGGAAGTTTAGATTGGAACTCTGTACAAGCTTTAAGGTAGCACTATTATTGATTGGTGCAATAGTTCTGTGGTTCCTGAAAGTGGAGTGGAAATCCTAGCAGTCTCTGGATAAAAGACCATGCTATGGCATCAAAGGCTTGGACATAAGTGAGAGAAGGGCCTTTGGATATTGCATGGAAATGGTATGCTAGAACGCATGTCTAATTTCTCTCTGGATTTCAATTTCTTTGAACATTGTGTATATGGGAAGCAAAATTAGGTGAGTTTTCCTTCTAGTGCTAAGAGGGCAAACAAGATATTAGAGCTTGTGCACAACGATGTGTTTGGACCTCTGTCGGTTCCATCACTGGGAAAGTCTGTGTACTATGTCTCATTCATAGATGACTTCTCAAGGAATACATGGATATATTTCTTGAGGAATAAATCTGAAGTCTTTGACAGATTTAAATAATTTAATGCTCTGGTGGAAAACCAGAGGGAGAAGAAGATAAAGGTGTGGAGGACAGATAATGGTGGAGTGTTTTGCAAGAAGGAATTTGAAGAATTCTGTAAGAAGTGTGGTATAGCATGGTAGAAGACTAATCCATACACGCCTTAGTAAAATGGAGTTACAGAAAGAATGAACAGAACTTTGATGGAAAAGGCAAGAAGCATGCTTAGTGGTATTGGGTTAGGACAAGAATTCTGGGCAGAAGCAGTGGAGACAACATGCTACCTGGTTAAGAGATCTCCTTCATTAGCATTGGAGGATAAGACTCCTCATGAGGTATGGACTAGTAAGAAACCTTCTCTTTCACATCTGAGGGTATTTGGATGTGATGTATATGTACATGTTCCAAAGGAGAAAATGACCAAGTTGGATAATAAGTCTGAAAGGTGCATTTTTATTGGGTATAAGGATGGCTTAAAAGGTTACAAGATTTGGAACCCAGAAACAAGGAAGGTTGTGTATAACCAAGATGTGGTGTTTAGAGAGGTGAAAGATGTTGTTAAACATGAAATGCTACCAAAGAAACCTGAGAAGATAGAGTTTGTGCTAAAGGGGGATGAATCAAACTCTATAATGGAAGAAATTTAGAAGAGGAAAAGCCACAAACTCCAGCTGTGATAAGATCAGTTCAGGAAAGAAGGAAACCAAAAAGGTATAGTCCATATGATTTCTGTTCGAATTTTTCTTTAACTATAATTGATGATGATCCCAGAACTGTCAGGGAGGTAGTGGATTCAGAGGATGGAAAACTATGGAAGGAGGCCATGGTTGATTAAATAGCATCCTTACACAAAAGTGAGGCATGGGATCTGGCGGAGTTTCCAACTGGAAGGAAGCCCATCGGGAGAAAATGGGTGTTTACGAAGAAGATTAATATAGAAGGAAAGGTAGAGAAATACAAAGCTTTATTGGTAGCAAAAGGTTATTCCCAGGTGTCAGGAATTGATTTTGGTGATATTTTTTCTCCTGTTGCCAAGGTTACTTCTATTAGACTAATTTTATATGTTGTTGTTGCCTTTGATTTTGAGGTAGAACAGATGGATGTGAAGACAACATTTCTTCACGAGGATCTGGAAGAGGAGATTTACATGAAGCAACATGAAGGCTTTATGGTGAAGGGTAAGAAAGAACAAGTATGCAGGTTAAAAAAGTCTCTGTATGGGTTAAAAAAGTCACCAAGGATGTGGTATCACAAATTTGATACCTATATACAGGAACTTGGCTTCACCAGAAGAAAAGAGGATCATTGTGTGTATTTTAAATTAATTGGTGAACATGTTGTTTATTTGGTATTGTATGTGGATGATATGTTTCTGATTGGAAATGACAAAGAAATTATGTAGGATTGGAAGACCCAATTGTTATACAAATTTGACATGAAGCATCTTGGTGCTGCAAACTATATTTTGGGCATGGAAATTAAGAGATATCAGGAATAGAGGAAGCTCTAGTTAAATTAGAGGAAGTCTGTCGAGACAATATTGCAGAGGTTCAATATTTAGGATAGTAAATCAGTGAAGGCTCTTATTCTTGTAGGTGTAAATCTATCTATTGAACAGTGTCCCAAGACACAAGAAGAAGAGGAGGATATGTCCCATGTTCCATATGCAAGTGTAATGGGTAACCTGATGTATGCAATGGTATGTACTAGACCATACATTGCACATGCAGTGGGAGTATTGATTAGGTTTATGTCAAAACAAGGGAAGGATCATTGGACAACAACGAAGCAGGTTTTTAGATATTTGCGTAGCACTAGTGATTATGGTTTGTGCTATGAGGGAAGACCAGGATTAGACAGAGTTTTGGACATTTGCGGTTTTGTTGATGCAGAATGGGCTGGAAATATGGACCAAAGAAGATCTACAAGTGGGTATGTGTTTATCCTATTTGGAGGTGTAGTCAATTGGATGACTAAAATACAGTTTGTAGTGGCTCTTTCAACTACAGAGGAATAATAGATGGGAGCCACTCATGCAAGAAAGGAATTAGTTTAGTTACAAAGATTTTGTTCAAGTATGGGGTTGGTGAAGCGAGCTATAAGGATATACTGTGATAGCCAAAGTTCAATTTTCTTGGCTAAGAACATTGCTTATCATTCAAAGACAAGGCACATTGATGTTCAATATGACTTTGTGAGAGATATTTTTAAGGATAAAATGGTGTTGCTGGTAAAGATGGACACTTTCAATAATGTTGCAGATGCATTGACAAAGTTTGTGAGCACTCAGAATTTCTCTTGGTGTAGAGAAACAATGGTTGTTGCAGAGCTGGACTAATGACTAAGCTCTGTTGTGGCCCCTTGCAGAAAGAAAAAAACGAGTGGGAGAATGTTGGGTATGTGTTATATTAATTCCACAATTAGTCACACGCGCAGGGGGGTCATAGGGGGGTGACAACGTCTCCTTTATGGTGCATTGGGCGCAACAGCAAGGTCATAAGGTGGGCAGCAGCCCCACCTTTTCGAGGTCGAGAGAAACACTCTGGGAAAAAAAATTTGGACCCTATTTTTCGGTGGGCAGACCCACCCATGGTTTTGTGCATGGGTTTTCACATGGTTTTGGGGCATGATGATTTTTAGCCCCTAGTATTTTGTAGATCTGGTCAAGGTAACTATGGTTATGTTCTAATCCAGGGTTTATGGATTGGGGTTTATGAAAGATTCAACATGTATATATATGTGTTGTAACACTAAAAGGAGTATAATGAAAACTAAATATGGTAGTCCCGATTGAGGATCCAAGGGAAAATCTCTATGTATATCTGATTTATGTTTTATTCTCTCGCTATAGTTTACTTTTGTTTATAATATTCATTTGCAGATAATTTATGTATAGGGTTAAAACCTACAATGGAGGAGGATTATCATCCTCGATGTCATCATCCGAACTAGAAGGAATGTTGTCAAAAGTAGAAGAGATAGAGAGAGGTTGCACATATGTCGAATTAGGCTGATAGGCCAAAGGTGGCACACCCACCAAACTAGACTCGTAGGCTGATATATTTTCATAAAAGTTTACATCTCTTCTAATTATTACATTTTTGGATTTGGGTTGAAGAAGTCTGTATCCTTTTAAATCTTCAGAATATCTAAGAAAAATGCATTTTTCACTCTTAGGTTCTAAGGCTTTATGTTTGTCATCTAGAATATGGGCCCATGCTTCACCTCCAAAAACATGAAAGTGACTTACATCTCGCTTGATTGAGCTCCATGATTCTTGTAGATCTATATTCCTTCAAACCTTAGTAGTAGTGTGATTTACTATGTAATTTTCACAATTAATTTCTTCTGCAAAAAAATTAAGACTAAGTCCTTTAGATTTAAGCATAGAACTAGCCATTTCTTTTAGAGTGTGATTCTTACTTTCATCTACACCATTTTTTTGTGGATTATATGGAACGTTATGTTGCAATTGAATTCCATGCTTAGTGAAAAATTTGATAAATGTCTTGTTAACATATTCTCCCCCATTGTCAGATCTTAACTTAATACTTTGATGTCCAGATTATTTCTCAACAAAGGCCTTAAAGACCGAGAACATGTTAAAAACTTCACTCTTGAGTTTTAAGAAGTATACTGAAGTGCGTCTGGAAAAATCATTAATGAAAGTGAAGAAGTAATTGTATCCAGAGAAAGAAACACGTGGAACTGGACCACATAAATAACTGTGCACAAGCTACAAAGGTGTTGAAACGTCCCATGAGGCACATTTGTAAAAAACTATCTCAATGATGTTTTCCAAGTACACAACCGGAAAAAACACCATCTCGGCAAGATACTATAGGAACACCTGTACCATATTTTCTTTACATAGATTTTGAAGAGAGCGATAGTTTAAGTGACAAAATCGCTCATGCCAAATTTTTCTCACTTCATCATTATGAGCAACAAAAACAGAGGGAAAACATGATGACTGAAATTTTTCAAACTTATACAACCTTGTGGAATCATCAACAATACCAATAGCTAAAATATATCTAGGATCTCTCAGGTCCTTAATTACAACAACATGAGGTGAGAATTCTACCTTTTTCCCTTCACCTGAATGAGCTATCTGATAAACAGATAGAAGGTTGCAGGATAAGGTAGGAACACATAATACATCATTAAACTAACCTTTATCTAGATGAATAGTTCCAGACCCTACAACACTAAGAGATATATCATCACCAACATGGATATTTTTGGTGTTACAATCATTTAAAGAAGAAAACATGGCTTTATTTTTCACTATGTGGTAAGAGGCTCCAGAATCAATGAGCCACTCATGAGAATGAGAAGAAGAAGACACATTCAATTCAAAACTAGATCTTGATGCTTGACAACCACATGCAGAAAGTGCCATTCCCGAAGATGAAGTTGAAAAGTTCTCCAAATGGATGTTGTACTTCTTCGTTGCTGCTTCTAAGGCTTCCATCTTCTCAAAAAAAATTGACTCTACGTGGCCACCACGATTACAAAAGTTTCAACGTCTATCTGACTAATTCCATTTTTTTTAGTTGCCTTATCAGTTTGTTGAGTTGTTTTTTCAGTTTGCGGCTGAAATTTCAAAAGACCCTTGTTTGGTTTAGGACCATTATTTTTAGGATGCTTCTTCTTAGGATTTTTCAGATATGGTTTTTGTTGGGTTGAAAAGGCTTTCTTAGAAGAATTTCCAGTATTAATACAACCAAATTGTAAGAGTTTTTCTTGTTCTCTTATCAGATAATCACAAAATGCTTCAAAAGAGCAGGACTTCTAGGCTGTCTCTTGAGAAATTAGGGCTTCTCTAGTGGAATGGAAGGTGGAAAAAAATACAGAGTATGTAGGGCATATCTTAGTAATAATGTAATACATAAGACTATTGTCTTTCGTTTTGACTTTACAACCTTCTAAAATAATTCTAAGGGTCTTACATTTGGACAAAAAATCTTCAATAGATGAGAAATTATTGGGATGCAAAGTAAGCAACTCATTTCTAGGCTGGTGGGCTCTGATTTCATTTTGAATGCCAAAAACAGTATTTAGTTTTTTCATAGCTTCATGAGGGGAGTCAATTTCGTGGATATGAAATCTAATATATTGTGAAATGGACATTCCTATCAACCCTAGTGCTTGATCTTGTTCGTTTTCCCATTTATCCTTTTTATCTCCATTGGTAGGTTTAAATTTTTGTCATGTGGCAATTCTATAAAGCCTTTTACTTCTATGTAAGTCTACCATGTAGGATAGCCATTGGAAATAATTGGTTCTGTTAAGAATAACCGGCATGAACTTTATATTTTTAAAAACTGAAACTAAAAATTTTGAAACTAATTTCTCTAATGGAAAGCTCTCAAAACATTAGGCCAGATAAAAAAAATCGATTCTGAAAACGACTTCCAGATGAATAAGTTATGCCATTTTGAAGAAAGGTCAGAGTAGATGTCAACTAGTTACATGTTAGGTTGAAAGTTGATGATGAAGTTGTACTTTAAAAAAATCTCCACCCCCGCACGTTTCCTAAACTTAATATAATAAGCTCACTTTTAAAAAAAATACTACTTTATGTGAACCACTTTTATAATAAAGTTGAAAGTCACTTTTTCAATGTTACTTTTACATGTGTTTTTTAAATAAAACCATTTTTTTAAAATCAACTTGCCATAAAACTTTTTAAGAAAAAGTAACTTGACAAAAAGATTTTTAGAAAAAGAAGCTTGAGAAAGAGACTTGAACCCAAGACCTCTATTCTCATAGAGTAACTTTAAACCAAGTGAGCTAGTAAAAGGATTTTGTAATTGTTTGAAAGGAGGAAGGGTTTTTTTTTTCACTCTTCGGTCTTTGTGTTTTCTCCTGAAAAAAAAAAAAAAACAATCGTGCACACAACAACAACAAAAAATACAAGCTTTACGACAAAAATTTAGATTCTCGGTTAGTTCTTCCGACAAATATATATTTTTCTCACTATTTCTTATTTCCCGAAATCACACAAAGTCGCGGGGAAAGAGCATACGTAGCAGAAACATCTCATCTTCCTATTTTTGATTTTACATATTTCACACAGCACAGAGAAAAGAGCATACGTAGAGAAGAGGGTATAGATCTAGTAATAAAAAATATATAAATGAAAATAAATAGAATTAATAAATATAACTACAAAAAACAATGCTTTATACCTCTAGATCTAAAATGACATAACTTGGGTAACCGAATTTTTTTTTGCATTAAATGAAAGGGGTTCCTCACTGTAACAGAGGCTCTGGACATAAGAGAGTAGTTTTCCCGGCCCAAAAATGGTCAGAAACAATAGACCTGGAAAACAACAGTCGCATGTTGTCAAGCCAGCTTTAGATTTGGATCAACAATGGATGCAGTCCTCAAAACAACTTTGATACAATGTAGGAATATACAGGGTAAGTTCCTTAGATCAAATACAAAAGGTAATCTCTCACAAGTAGATCACAGATCAGTACACCAGTATTTGATGTGGTTAAAACCCTTAAAGAGGGAAAGATTCCATGGCTTGAGCCAACGTGGCCACTTCAGGCAATTTATTAATATAAAGAAAGAAAATTTACATAAGCTTCTCTCATAAACGGTCACTGGAAAAATGACCCTCCATGCTTTTTAAATAGAGATCATGGACAAATCAGGTGTTAAGCCACATATCAAGCGTTGGTAATACCGAGGATAGAATGAACCGTCAGATCACTATATATCGTAACCATTAGATTATAAGTTACGAATGTACAGAGTATAGAAACACATTTCATCTAACTCTATGCTAGTCCAAGTTATACTTAACTATTTCCTATGTGTTAGAATATCCTAACATGAACATCCATATATGTATTAGAACCATAATAAATGTAGATGGGTTTGCACTTAATAAAATCTATGAAATGTAAGGAAGTGACCAACATCTTTCCCATTAGGCTATCCCTTCTAAATAACACATACAATGCATGCAAATTATGTCGTATTAAAGGATTGTGATTTGAGGATGAAATCAAGTAGATTTTTAAAAACATGGATATTTTGGTAGTATATCTTCTTTATTGTATTGGAGTAGAAAAAATACGATATTATTTTTTGCACTTTTTTTTTTCCCTTTTACATTTGATATTCAGAGAAAATTTTGAAAGATGGAAATTTATTTTAAAGTTTATAAATCTTGTAAAATCTCACAAAACTACAAAATGTTTATTGATATTAAAAATATCCAAATTTATAATTTTTTTTTTTTTTTGTTAATTTGGTAGTGCCTTCTTTTTCTATTTATACTTGTAAAGCAGGTTATAGAAATATAAAATAGTCTAAAGCCTCAACCTGCCCGCAGGACCAGGTCTGTTGGCAGTCTCAGAGCATGGAAAGCGGACCAAAACTGAAAGAGTTTCATTCTTCTACATCTTGCATGTGCGATCTGTTCTACTTTCGATATATTTACATTCTGGAAATTTAAACCAAGTTCATTTAAAACCAATCCTATCATACTAACCCATAAACAAAAAGAGACTATTTAAAACCTAAAACCGCCCCAAAGGCACAGAATACTAAAAGAAACTATTCTTCATCCGAAGAGATAGGAGCTGGAGCTTTCCGGGTCGATCCTAGCATATCTACTTCTTGTAATTGCTGGAGTTGCTTTTCCATTCTACCAACTCGGTCATCTACTCTGCTTATTTTGTCAGTGGCCTGGTATTGGGTGATTTTAATGTGTTGTAACTGATCCTCCATATGAGTCATGATGTCTAACAAATGAATTTTAGTCTTCGTTGGGTTCTGTTCAGCATGACTTGGATGTAAACTCTGAATAGCCTTTGCTAGGAGGCTTTTGAGGATCCAGTATGTATGAATAGTTTGCTGGAATAATGAAAGTCGACCTCTAGTGTTTCCAGGATCGGTGATGAAGTCCAAGATATCTGTCTCTGTTTCCTTATCTTCTGGTTCTGTTTGGATCTCACGTTCCCAACCTCTAATTTCTTGATGGACAGCTACCGGATCTCCCATGATATAACTCGTTGCCAGGTTCTGGATATGCTCTAAATTTGTTTTCCGCCCACGTTTCTTTAGAGGTTGATCGAATTGGGCCTGCTTCCCTTTAGGAGCCTGAGCTACTGACCGTCGCTTCCCCATATTAACTTGCCACCTACAGTGCAATAGAAACTGACATGTAAACAAGGACTGAACAACATCATACGGCCACCTTACGTGATTTCTGGGAACGGTGACAGACTGTCGGGGTGATAAACAAGTCATTGACGAGAGAGACTCCATTGACCTGTGAGGCCTAATACTGAGACCGAAACTGCAAGCGTACAGGTGAGAAACAGAGCTAAATACCAGCAGAAGCCGCAGGTTGAGCAAAGGGTTTAGACAGAGAGCCACAATAAGATGAAGAATCGCTCTGGCAATACTCCTATCTAGTGTTGCAGGAAAAGGCCAAGCAATTTGACTCTCTTTGTTTGTATAAGCAATGCTGTGAAACCACCTAAAACCATCTATCATACCAGTAACACTATTATAATTCGAATGAAAAGCCCAACTCCAGGACGACCCAACATTACCGATATACAAAATTCTTAACAGTAACAGAAAATAAGACAGGAATACCCGTAATGTTGATGCGAAAAGGGAATAGAGGAGTGCATGGATCTCTGAAACAAGGGTTAACAGGCTTCAGCACTGGGAGAAGACGGTGTATAATCACCAGTATGAACAATACCACAATTCCTATAATCACAATTCCTGCGTGCCTAGACCTCAGAGCATAACCCATGACGAGAAAGGGAGACTGAATTACCATGCAATACACATTGTTGAACCAGACGATCCCATTTGCAATCATGAAAACTAAAAGAAGGTTGGATACATACCCCGGTCGAATGATGAGGTTGGGATTTTGAAAAGTGCTCGGCTTCCATCTCTCCTGTCTCCACCTTCTTGCATGCAAAGCGCAATGCATGAAAGAATGGAGAAGGAAAGATGAGCGACTTACCTTATCTCGAACTTTCCGCAACCCTGATGAGCCAGGCTGACCAGCCTGCATCATCATTAAAGATCGATCCGCCGTGCACTGCCATAATCTGTTGTTTGCCTGCGCCATTATGGAATGAAAGTGTGCGAAGGACATATAACCACCAGCGTTCACCATTTATGATGCGTTGTCTGACACATGACCACCCCGATCGGGGGATATCCAAATTTATAATTACTTTATACGTAAAGTCCAAATAATTTTGATAGTTTTTTGGTAAAATAATTGTATACTATAAAATTTGGGCGAATCATTTTTAAAATAAATGGAAATTGACAAATCTTTTTCCAGAAAAAATCATTGAAAATTAACTCACTTACGAATACTAGCTGCTAAAATTTTTCATGATAATATTTTACTAATTGTTGTTCCATTAACTATTTTTCCTATAAATTACACATTAAACACCTTATATATTAAAAAAATCCAACACTAAAATAAAGTTACGCATAAAAAAATAAAAGAAATGGCAAAATAATAATTCATAATTTAATGATTAATATAAAAGCAATGGAAAAATAATAATTCATAATTTAGTAATTAATCTAATGAATTTTTTTCCTTGAACATTTTCACATTATTTTCACATTAACTCTTAGTTTCCTTCAATCACTAGGTGATTCCTACACTACCTTTTGATTTTTATCCCATTGTTAGTAATGGAACATTTGTTGTGAGCAGTGTGCTTCTCTCTAACGACCATGCTATAAATGCACCGTTGATTATCAAAGAAAATAAAACAATCACGAGGTGATTCCTCCACTACCTTTTGAATTTTACCCCATTGTTAGTAATGGAACATTTGTTGTGAGCAGTGTGCTTGTGCTTCTCTCTAATTATTTTTCGAAGAATGAAGTGAAGTTTTGAAGACTACACGGTTGCACAACTAAATAGGAAATTTCGCGATAGAAAATTCTAGAAATTTATCAATCACAATGGTCTTGATGCACTATAATGCCCTTAGAATCCCAACTATTCTAAAGACATATGTAATAAATCGAAATTTCAATAGCTAGGTGATGACTTATTAGGTGTTAGAAAAAATTACTATCTTATTAATTTTAAAATAGCAAATGAATAGTTTAAGATTAATAGTAATAATATCATAAGTTAGAAATTAAATTGTTATGTAAGAAATTTTTATTTGTGGATAAAACACCCACTTCTATACAATGAATTGACATTTAAAGTCTTTGAAAAGTTTATACCCTTTTACCTTTGAAGCCATGACATGTTAGAGGAAATGTTAGAGGAGACATATGTTCTTAATGGTAACTCCTATTTAAATGATGATTGTTTTAATTGATAATAAATTACATTGAAATATACTTTTGATTTGCTTTATATGTAAAATGTTATTAATGTTTTCTAAAAGTGAAAAATACTATTATAAACTTGTTTTCAATTGTAAGTAAGGATAGTCTTTACTAAATAATGTTCACAAATGCAGCTTAAATCATCATAATTGTTATTTAATGAAAATCAAGCCACTTGAAATGAATCACTAATGGTTTATAAAGTGATAAAATTTCACACTTGTGTAACTCTAATGGAGTCACACATGGATGAATACTTTTAATTCACCCTTATTAATTCTTATTAGTTTTAAAATCGAAAATAAATTATTTTGGTTTATGAAAATGATTATTGTGTTGATTTATAATAAATAACATTCTTTTTGACAAATTTTACTTTACTCTATCCAAAAAGTATTGTTATAGATCTTGAGGAAAGATGGAATACATCATTTTTGTCAATTAGTTGTGAGGATAGACATTATGGGCTACTATTCACAAATGCAAGATAACTCATGTTATTTAAAGAAAACCATGTCATTTGAAATGATTCACTAGTTGTTTATAACTAGATAAACTTTCACCTTTTGTTACTAATTTCATTTTTCTTTATCAAATAAATAAAATATTATGGATCTTATCCAAAGAAGAAAGATCGAGTTGTAACTATATTATCAATTAGGAGTAAGGATAGCCGTTATTGAATACTTTTTACATATCTATACTAACTTATCACCACTATTTATAAAATAAAATAAAAATGAAATACTTAAAATGACTCACTAATAATTTATAAAAAAATGTATTCTAGCTTTTATGTGACCACTACCAAATACCCCTATATTCTAGACCATTATCTTCTTTCATATATAATTTATTGAATTTAAACCTTAGTAAATAATAGTTATTATAATAAATAAATAAATAAATTATAATCATCTAATTAAACTATTTCAAATAACATGTTATAAATTTTATGTAAATAATATAATACATAATATATATTATAACGATCAAGTGAGTTTGCGAGTTTATTTTAAGGAATCGCGAGGAACGCGTGTTATCTTCCTCATTCAATTTGATAATTTTGTTCAAATGTCATAATAAACTTTATTAAAATTGATTGAAAAATCCCCACAAAACCAAAACATATATATTATATAAAAATAAAACTAAATTTCAGAAAACTATAAAAAATTAAGATCATATATATCTCAGAAAACTAAATTTCTCTCTACTAGGAGCATTTTATTTAGGCCTTTATATGTATGCATTTCTCGCTGATGTTTATTCGGCTTGAGACTATCATGATTATGTACTGCTTAGAATGGCCTGAGACTATCATGATTATGTACTGCTTATACTTTCTAATATAAACAGCGTTTTTTTCCTCTGAAAAAAAAAAGATCATATATAGAATTTTCGATGAGTCTTTTATGTTCGCTGGGTAGTGTTTTTTCCAGTCCGTCTATCTATTATATTGAACTCAATTTGGTCAAGCGAATGTGTATATAAAGTTGTAAAGCACACAGGTTTTATATGGTGGATGATAAGGGAATATCTACGGCTGGGTAGTGTTTTTTCCAGTCCGTCTATCTATTATATTGAACTCAATTTGGCCAAGCGAATGTGTATATAAAGTTGTAAAGCACACAGGTTTTATATGGTGGATGATAAGGGAATATCTACGGCCTTTTTATATCGTGCAGTTTTTTTAGTTTTTATATTTTTATTTTATTGGTAAAATTGTTTTAATGGTGTTAAATTGTTTTAGTTAAAAGTTAATTCGGTTGTTTGAGTGAAATGGTTATTATTATTTTTACTTAGATTCAAATTTGGTTTATATGATGAATATGGTTGTAATGACTTTTTGTGTATGAATATTGCTGTATTGGCTGGTCTTATACGTCTAACAATCTCACTCTAGTCTTCAAGCTAAGAGAAACTAATTTATTTCCTCTAAATTAAATAAAAAAATACACTATTTTCAAATTAGTTATATTGAAGTCCACTTAGTCTTAAAAAGAGAGAGATTAGGTGCTCTATTAAAGTACTCCTTGATATGACCAATCACAATAATATATTAAACATAATAATGAAGTTACTAGCCCCACTAAACTTTGAAAAAAAATAAAATATATTAAAATATAACATCTTAATAATATAGAAAATTTTGAAAAATGAAGCAAATACTTAAATACTAGGAAGAGCAGAGGTGATACTCTTATTAATCTTGTCGACTTGAAACATGTCTTAAACTTGGTTATGATTTATTACATTTATCCCTCAATCTTCAAAGAGTTTAAAAATAGGTTCACGAATCCTTTTGCAACCCTTACAAAATGTTTTTTACATAATACTTTCAAACTTTAAATAGTTTAAACAAAATAGTTTCACAAGTCCTTTTAGATAGTTTAAAAATAGCGTTACGAGTCTTTTTGCGACACTTGTTTTTTACATAATAGTTTTGCAACCCTTACAAAATGTTGTTTACATAATAGTTTCACAAGTGCTTTTGCAACACATACCAAATGTTTTTTACATATCTTAAACATGGTTATGATGTAGTACATTTATCCCTTAATGTTTAAATAGTTTAAACAAAATAGTTTCACAAGTCCTTTTAAATAGTTTAAAAATAGATTAACGAGTCCTTTTGCAACTCTTACAAAATGCTTTCTACATAATAGTTTCACAAGTACTTTTGCAACACTTGCGAAACGTTTTTTACATATCTTAAACTTGGTTATGATGTAGTACACTTATCCCTCAATCTTTAAATAGTTTAAACAAAATGGTTTCACAAGTCCTTTTGCAACACTTACACAATGTTTTTTAGTCAAAATAATTTGATGTCTCAGTGTTTAAATAGTTTAAACCAAATAGTTTCACAAGTCCTTTTGCAACACTTACAAAATGTTGTTTTTGGGCAGTGGCAATAATCTAATGTTCGAAATCATGATTTTTTTTTTAATCCTCCAAATGTCTATCGTTATGTTTCCTTTTTCATTGGTTTTTTTATCCTTCACAAGTCTATCGTTATGTTTCCTCTTTCAATCTCTATGGAGGAATGACACTTTTCATGACGTTTGCGTGGAGAGAGAAATTGCTCTTGGAAAACAGTGTTGTTGAAATCGATAGTGATAGCTTCATTAACTGATTAACAATTTTGAGGAATTACAATGAGTCTAGATTTATCGTAAACATTGATTTATTAAGTTACTAGGAGAAATGAAAGAATAATTTCTAATAAAGTTACTTAAATTTTTTTTTGGTAAGTTAAGTTATTTTATTAATTCGAAAACAGAGAAGTTATATATGCTACAGGTTAGGATGGCAATTTGCACTTAGTCAATCCCAGTTTTAGTTACATTGTTTCGAGGTTGCCTCAGAGAAGGAAACTAGCCAAAACAAAACTTAAAACATAAAATTACAATATGCGCAGTAGCGCTGGTGTATCTAAGTAATATAAAATAAGCGGTAATAAAAAAACACCGATAGCAAGCTTGACAAAAAACATGGAAGAGTTATGCAGCGTCACTTTTCGTCTTCATCATCGTTGTTGGGGACCTCCTTCTCAATGGGGCAAGCAGGTGCCTACGCAAAGGCTTCCTCCCAATCCGCAACTGTACGTCTGGGTTTGTGGACTGGTGCGCAGAGGATGGGGATTCTAAATCTATGCCTTCAGGGACACGCATCTAGTTTCCATCGAAATCCATCACCCAGACGTCTGAATCATCATCTTCCTTCTCTTGAACCGGCAGCGGGTCAGTTTTGCAGTATTGGGGGTGTGTCTAAGGAGTGACGGTGGACTTCCACGGGCCGTGCCTTCCTCTCTGCACAACCTACCCAGGGGCTGCTTCATCCTACTCGGGATCACGGCTCTAATGTGCAAAAGTGCCGGAGGAGGAGCCTTCCATCAACTATAGTCGATTGTCCTCACCACGATGATAGCGGCTAGGGAGTGGCCCTCTCTGTTTTCCTCTGTTAGTCCTCTAGCGAAGTTCGGGGGCCATTGCGCAAAGACACAGGGGGGGGAGGTTCAAGGAGGGATACATAGAAGGGCAAGCAGCGTTGGGGCTCAAGGCGTCGGCGTAGCAGGGGGGAGGTACGTAGGAAGGGATGCAGCAGCCCAGAAGGGACTGCGCAATGCAATGCTGAGAATAGGGCTTCACAACCTTCTGAAGTCAGGGAGATGTCAGAGCAGAGGTAAAGAGGTGAAAGATAGAGATAAAATACTGTGGCTTGAAAGGGGTTGAGAGCTCATCTTTTTAAAGGGGCTAGGATGTGTGCGAGGAGGATAGCAATGAGTAGGCCTCGCATGCAGTTGTGTGCCATGATCGATCACCTTAGCAAGCTCGAGGAAAGGGGTATGGCTGCAATATGGGTTAACCATGGTGATCATTTATTGTGATAGATGCGAGCGGATGCCCTGGACATGGTGACGAAGTTCCCATCGTCTCGTTATCATTCCTGATTATGTGAGTCTTGTGCGAGTGGATAACTTTTTGAGGATCCGCAGCAGGTGAAGGTCTTCACAGAAGATCTCCATCCTCTTGGTTGTGTGAGATGTAATTGTCAAGCACGTCAGTTTTTTCACCCACATCTAAAGTGCTTAAAAATAAACTATCATATATATGTGAAAGAAATTACTAACAACTTCAATAAAAATATTTTAGTAAGTAATGTGAATGATATACAACTTCTATTATATATATATATATATAAAAAAAATATTTATTAAAAATTCAACATTTAAATATGGATATGAGTCATATACTAATAACATCTTTTTAAAGCACCAAACCAAATACAAATGACTATTAAATATTAAATATTGTTATATTAAAAAAATATTGAGTAATATCATAAAAAGATTTATAATTATGTTTTTATGTTTTTATTTATTTATTAATAAATTTTCACAGAAATTGGAAGCTTTTTTCTTTAAAAGTCTCAAACCCACTTGCTTCATCGCAATATGTTAATATTAATTACTTTTCATATACAAATTCTATTTAGTTTTGAATCTATAATATAATATAATATAATATAATATAATATATATATATATATATATATATATATATATATATATATATATATATATATATATATATTTATTTATTTATTTATTTATTTTGAACAGTATAGTTGGATTATGTGGAGGTATGATACATAGGATATCATTTTTATATTTAATTTAATTTAATTTTAAATATTCAAATTTATATATATTTTTAAATAAATTAAATTAAATTATTAAGTTAAGAGGTTTACTAAAAATTATATTTTAAATTAAAAAATAATATTAGTTATAATTAAAAAAATTGAATATGTTGTAAAATATAGAAGTAAAAAAAAAAAGTGTATTTTTCAAATATATTTTAATAAAAAATTTAAATAAGTTATTTGAAAATCTATCTGAATTAATTTATGTAAATATTACTGAAACACTTTATTAAACATTAAAAATTTAATTTAAATAATAAAAAACAACACATTATATTTTTCACTCTAAAAAAATTTAATCAATCTCAATCATATTGAATCAATACTTAAAATAAACCTATACTATTATAAATTTATACCACAAACAGCATCCAAAACTGAATGCGAATCCAAATTCGATGACTGTGTCCAGGTCTGTTGGTAGCTTCAAAGTTACTACTCATGGATCCCATTACGAAAAATAAAACATGTTGGAAAGGATATGGTCATTTGATTTTCAGTCCAGTAAATCACAAATGACTTGAAAATTCTCAGAAAGTTGAACGGTATCACAAAATAAGTGCTTCTCGGAAGCTTCCCGCATTGAATAAAGTACTGAGCTGAACTTAATTGTGTAAAGTGCTAAAGCTATGCCAGAATTTTAAAACACCAAGTAGCGTCAAAAAACAGCGAAAAGCAGAAATCACTCTCCACCCTCCATTGTTTCAATCTTTTAATAGTGCGAATTTGTTTAATGGAAGAGGTAGATATTTTTACGTTGGTAAAGTTTGAAGAAATATATTTTTTAAGGTATGGAACAGCCTCCTCCATTGCTACGTCGCTGTCCACTATGTTCTCTTTTAGGACTCGACAGCCTTTACTGAAATGGCCAGTTTTTCCTGACACGGCGGGCTGAGAGGACACTAACCAACTTTATGGTCGTTGGCTTGTATTTTTTCTTATACCACCTTTCTTGCAGATGTTATGTTCCACGTTTCTGCATCTGTTATCTATATGTTTGTTTAAATTGTTGTTGAGTATAAAGGTTTATTTTACAGTCTAGTATGAGGTGATGTGTAAGTTTATCTATTCATCTATTTGTTCTCTTTATATTCTAAATTGAAAAATAATGTTGTCTATAATAAAAAAAATCAATATCTTGTAACGAGAAGTAAAAAAAATGTGCAACTAAAATGTTTAGTTTTTATTTGGTTCTATATATATTTCATTCACAACATTTAAACAATAAAAAATAACACATTGTATTTTGCACTGTAAAAAAATTTACATCTCAAGAAATTTGATCTCTCTCAACTTATGTTAGATCCATACTTAAGATAGATCTATGCTAGTTATATAAGATGGATATATGCTAGTTATATATAAAGAAGTGGGGAGGAAATAGACGGAATAGAAGGGAAAACAAGGGATGGTTTGTATGTAGTAGACCTATTATTGTTATAACCCATGAGACTTATATTGTTATATGCGCCATTGCGCTAAATTGTAAATTTCAGTAGGAAATATGAAGATAGGAGGGATGCCTAGGATTGTGTTAGTGTCGAAATGTTCAGTGATCAAATGTACTCTTTCGGATTTACTTGGTAGTGGTCTTAGGTCAAAATTTCATGTTTCAAGTCAGTTTTCAAATAAAATTTTGTTCACTGAATATGTCCAGGTCTAAAATGTTGCTCCATTCACTCCATTCATGGTCATCATCATCCATCAATCATCTCGGGTTTGAAGTTTTTCACCACACCTTCATCTAGGTCAGAGTCTCGATCTCATTTGTTTCACCACCATAAGCGTCAATTATGTCATGAAAGAGGGCAAACAAAAAGGGCAAACAAAACCTCATTTTCAGCATACATATCATTTTCATTGGGAATTAGCAAATATAGGTAATAAAATAAAGGAAATTTGTCTTTTCTCAAAGAAGTATTCTACGTGGTCAAAATAGTTCCTCTCTCATGCTCACAACTCTCCACAATCATCCAAAGATTGGCAGTTTGTTATGCTTTTAGTTCCAAGCTTCATAAAAATCATCCAAGGGTTAAATCAGCTTGCACAAAGGTTGAGATACCTCCACAATAGTAAGTGAATTCTCTTCATACTTCATTCAAGTCAAATTCTTAAGAAAAGGATGGATTCCCTACATAGGGTTTTCTTCACAACATTTTTGGTTTCCTCCATGCTTGGCTAGTTTTAGTTGGAAACAACCCTAATTTCACCATCTAAAAGCCTTCATACAACATTCATACACCATGCCCTAACACTTCCTATCTCTGAGAGCCTTCTTTTCCATCATTTTCATCAAAACCCTAGTTTTAACTATCATTCTGTAGGAAAACTAGGAAATCCATGTGTTTTGACCTTTTGGGCAGCTTCCTCATGCCCATTTCTATAAATTTCACTTGCAATGTAAATCCAACTCATCACACTACCTCCCCAATTTTTTAGGCATTTTTCCCCAGCTTCCTTCCACCCCATTTTTGTTACTCAAATCACCCTACCACTATCCCCTATTTTCTTAATTCTACACCTCCCCTACCCATTTCATCTACTTAGGGTTTTCATTTTGTTGACAAACACCATGGAGGGTGAGAAGAAGGTCCATAAGAGAGGTCATCATTCCAGGTTTGAGCCATTCAATTTGCAAGAGATCAATGCTTCACATGTCATCAAAAGGTAATTTGCTAAGGTTTACATTGCACACAGGGACAATTTTTCTTCAAAATCAGTTTTTGAAGTAATGGAGATGAATTTTACAAAAGTGAAAGATGGTTTTTTCAATAACAGGCCAAAGAAAAAAAACCTCCTTCCGTTTATGCACAGGTTTTATTATTTGAGATAAGTGCCGAAAATATAGTTGCTCTAGTTCATTTTCTCCACTTCTGAACATGTTGCCTTCAAATAAATTTTGCAGGGGTTTGGAGCAGGGGTTTGAAGTGATTAAGGACTCCATTTTGTAGTAGACATCCTAATATTCCATCCCAATACCCTTCTGGGAAGGCCGCCAAACTCCCTCTCAAAGTAGGTGTGACGCTTCTGCTGAGAGTGTGCTACGCTTCTATAAATTTTTAGTGATCAACTTCCATCTTGGATTCTGAGCAAATGGGAAAGTATTTTGAAACATAGGAGGATTTTTTTGTTCATAACATACAAAAGAAACAAAAACTCTCTCAATGTTGCAAAAAAAATTATTAGTACAGAGATATGGATCCATATTTAAGCGCTATTGTTGCAGAAATATTTTTTGGAAATTCTGGAAAATTAGTCATTAAAGAAGCATCGCACAGTGTTGCAATGCTTTTCGTAAAGGCATCTAAATGGAGAAAAATCTACATGGTTGGATTCCATTTTACTTGTACATCACATATATGACATCTGGTCAACATTTCACCCTCCCATTTTGAAGAAAAATGAAAAACACAACACGTTTTTCATGCTTCTGCCACCTTTTTTACCTTTGCGTGGCACTTCTAGAGTGAGTTTGGGAGAATCAGTTTTTAAAAGCCTTGCAGTTAATATTTTCTCAATTTTGACGGTGAAATGCAAAGAAGACACACATGGCTACCTATCCTAACACTTAGATTTTCAAATGGACACTTAAATCCAGTCAAAGTTAACTCAAAAGTGGCATTGTGTTTCTGTTGGGAGGCGCAATGCTTCTACTCAGAGGGGTGATGCTTCTGTCATTGGATTCCCTTGCAGTTGTCAACTCAGAAAATCTCCAAAATTTGAGGTTTATTTGTCCCATGAGGTGTCTTTTGGGTGGTAGATTTTTTTTTGCCTCTATTTGTCGACGATTGATGTAATTAACCCAAGAGACATGAACCCATAGTTACTAGAAAAAATTGAGGAAGTGGTTTCTAACTTCCCTAGAAACTAGGAATTGACTCATAGGGTTCATTTATGAAGTTTTTTGGATCTTAGTTCGACCTAATGAGGTGTAATCACTTCTATTTTCTATATGTACTCCAAACTCAAGCCCTTTTAGAGGTTGGATAGTTGTTATTTTCACTAGAGCTATTGTACAAGTTTTTTGAATGAAATCAAAGACAGTGTTGCAAACATAGTGTTGAGACTCCAGTGGTATTCCTTTGAGCATGTGTTTTTATTTGTAACATTATCAAGTTGAATGCTATTTTATAGTTATTTCACATATATGCTTTTGTATGTTAATATGATCAGTATATAGACAGAAATCATGCTTTCCATGCTCTGTTTTAATAAGATTAACACAAACATGTCTATGTTCTTCCGATGGATGAATTCAAGTTAATGCTCATTCTGACTCTCTCTCTTCACCCTATACACAATGACAAATTAAGCATGTTCATAAGCTTACCTACCCGGACTCATCCTTTCCTCTACAATATAACCTTTGAAATCGGACCTAAACCCTGGACCTAGTTCCCTAACTATCATTCATATCCATCAAAACTTCAAACATACAAAAACCATAATATATTGAGCATCATAACTAACCTAAAATAATTATATCTCTAGTCATATCTTTGAACGAAAAGTGACATTGAGAGAGCCCTCTCTGTTTTTGGTAGGGCTAGATACCTGACCTAAAGGTTGGTTTTTGCTTACCTTCCTTCGGCTCCATTTTCAGCCATGGGAAGTTGGGGGGAGTGATAACATTTTTGGTGCCATTGCGGGGGAGCGAAGGTTAAATATTTCCTGGGAAACAATAACAAATATTAGCTCTAAATTTTGATGGTGAACATTGGTCATGAAAAATATGGTTGTGCGTATTTCACTTGGTGACTCCAGTGCCGAAGAATCCAAAGGTTCAGAGTTTTCATGGTGACTCCATTGTTCAAAAACCGGTAGCTTGAAGAAATTTTTGGTGACTTCACTATTTTCAATATGGATTCAACTACTAGAAGGTATGCTCCTAAGTATTGAGATCATGTTCCAAGCTTTCCAAATCACGTGCCTCAATTAGATTGGCAAATATACTTTCCAAAATTCAGAGATGGAAAAGGTGATGATGCTACACTTCATTTAATAATATTTCATATCCATGTCAGTAAGCAGAAGATTAATTTTCATGAGGATTGTTTAATGAATATGTTCATGATCACAGTATAAGAAAAATCATGGTTTTTGTATGAGATATTTCCTCTTGCTTATATCTATTATCTCAAGGATTTTCAGTCAATATTTTTTGAGAAGTATAGAGAAACGTGTCCTTGTTTTCTTTTGTTTGAGGATTGTTGTTATCACTTTGATAATTTTATTCAAGAGCTAGAAAGTGCTTATGGCGTGAAGAGTTTATGGATGATGAACTCTTGGATTCTTTGAATGAAAACCCTTGTCACCGCCATGAGAAGATCATGGATTCTAGCCTGGATGACAACAAACTGGAGCAGAATTCTTCAAAGGATGATAGTGATCTTCCATATTTCAAAGTTGATGATAATTTACAGCAATATTGCCAATATTCAAGTGATCAAGATATATATGAAGACGTTTTTTCTAGCTACCCTTCATGCCTTTCCTATTATAAGTTTTTAATTCAGGAATAAATATGTGCAGATCATAATTTTGAGTTTGCTTGTATAGAAACTCTAGAGAGTAATGATTTACCCATTGAGGTCAAAGAAAATGTACAATAGGTTTGTTGTCTTTAGTTTGATGAACATGTTCAACAACCTTCAAATGATCAATATATAGAATTTTTTCAAACCCAAGACAATTTTCTTTCTGATATACATGAAAGGAAACTTGTATATATTTGTGTTGATGCTTATTTGGCTACCTCGATTGAAGATATAAAAGAACATACAAATCTTGTGTCTGATCTAGATGATATGGAAAATAAAATTGTTGCTTTTTTATTTAAGGATCAACCAAATGAAGAAGAACAATCATCCATTATATCTGAAAGCATCTCCCTTATTTTTTCTAATAAAAAAGAGGTAATGTTTCATGATTTTCAAGACCCCTTGGGTAGAATTTTGCAAGCATCAGATAAGGTGGAGTTTTTTTTGTTCACCAACACATGTTTTGGGCTCAGATTTCATTTTTAGTTGCCATTTACTCAATCTTTCTTTATGCGTGGTGGAGTTTAATACAAGCATCAATATAGTAGGAATTTACTTGATTTGTTACACTGAATCTTTAGATTCACTTGGCCAAGTGATTTATGGATCGGTTAGAGTAGGTAAGGTGTGATGAATAATATCAACATTCTGAGCATCTTTTTTAGTGTCATTTACTAGTATATTTTGCAATTGATGATGTACAATTTAACTTTCACTTTGATTTGAGTCAGTTTGAGGATTGTAGCTGTAGTGACTCCATTGCCCAATGGATGAGGCTACTTGGTCTACAGTGTTCTTGACACCTCCTAAAGGAGCTTCCATCCCCAACTAGAGCCATTGTTAGTATCCAAATGTTCGGTGATTAAATGTACTTTTTTAGTTTCACTTGGTAGTGGTCCTAGGTAAAACTTTCATGTTTCAAGTCAATTTTCAAATAAAATTTTGTTCACTGAATATGTCTATGTCTAAAATGTTTCTCCCTTCACTCCATTCATGGTCATCATCATCTCAGAGGTCATGTCATCCATCATTAATTTAGGGTCTGAGGTTATTCACCACACCTTCATTTAGGTCAGAGTCTAGGTCTCATTTGTTTTGCCACCATAAGAGTTAATTATCTCATGAAAGAAGGCGAACAAAACCTAATTTTCAACATACAAACTATTTTCATTGAAAGTCAGCAAATATAGGTAAAAAAATCATGGGAATTTTTATTTTCTCAAAGAATTATGCTACATGGTCCAAAGAACTCCTCTCTCATGCTCACAACTCTCCATAACCATCCAAATATTGGGAGTTTGTTACGCTCTTGGTTCCAAGATTCAAAAAAACCATCCAAGGGTTAAATAATCTTTTACAAAGGTTCAAAGACCTCCAAAATAGTAAGTGAATTCTCTTCATACCTCATTCAATTCAAATTCTTAAGAAAAGGGTGGATTCTCTCCTTAGGGTTTTCTTCACTATGTTTTTGGTTTCCTCCATGCTTGGTTGGTTTTAGTTAGAAACAACCCTAATTTCACCATCTAAAAACATTAATACAAAATTCATACACCATACCATAACACTTCCTATCACTCAAAGCCTTCTTTTCCATCATTTTCATAAAAATCCTAGTTTTCACTACCATTTTGCAGAAAAACTAGGAAATCCATGTGTTTTGACCTTTTGGGCACATTCCTCATGCTCATTTCCAGAAATTTCACTTGCAGTATAAATCCATCTCATCACCCTACCTCCCCAAGTTTTTAGTGATTTTTCCCCAGCTTCCTTCCACCCCATTTTCTTTCCTCAAATCACCCTACCACTATCCCTTTTTTTCCTAATTCTACACCTCCCCTACACATTTCATTTACTTAGGGTTTTCATCTTGTTGAAAAACACCATGGAGTGTGAGAAGAAGGTCCATAAGGGAGGTCACTATTCCAGGTCTGAGCCATCCCATTTTCAGGATATCAATGCTTCACAAGTCATCAAAAGGTCATTTGTTAGGGTTTACATTGCACACAGGGACAATTTTTCTTCAAAATCAGTTTCTGAAGTAATGGAGATGAATTTTACAAACGTAAAAGAGGATTTTGTCAATCATAGGACAAAGAATAAAAACTGCCTTTATTTTATGCATGGGTTTTATTCTTTGAGAGAAATGTAAAAAATACAGTTGCTCCATGTAATTTTGTGCACTTTTGAATGGGTTGTCTTCAAGTAAATTTTGCAAGGGTTTCGAGCAGGAGTTTGTCGTACCTGATGACTCCATTTTGATGTAGGCATCCTTATATTTCCAGCCATACGACTTTCAGCCAAAAAATCCTCTGGGAAGGCCTCCAAAGTCCCTCTCAAAGTAGGCACAACACTTTTGTTGAGAGTGTGCTCCGCTTCTGTAAATATTTAGTGATCAACTTCAAACTTTGATTCAAAGAAAATGGGAAAGTATTTTGGAAACCGGGAGGATTTTTTTGTTCATAACCAAAGAACAAAAAACTCTCTCAGTTTTTCCCAAAATTTTATGGTTAGAGATATATTTATCTATATTTAAGCCCTATGTTTGCATAAATGTTTTTGGAAATTCTGGAAAAATGATCATTACAGAAGCGTCGTGTAGCAATGCAATGCTTTTCCTCAAAGCATATAAATGGAGAAAACTCTATATGGTTGGATGCCATTTCACCCGTACATCACAAATATGACATTAGGTCAACATGCCACCCTCCTATTTTGAATAAAAATGCAAAAAGCATCACTTTTTTCATGTTTCTGCCACCTTTTTTACCTCTTCGCGACGCTTCTCGAGTTAGGTTGGGAGAATCAGTTTTTGAAGGCCTTCTAGTGGGTGTTTTCTCATTTTTTAGTGTGAAGTGGAAAGAAGACACACAGGGCTACCCATCCTAACTCTCATATTTGCAAATGGGCACTTAAAATATAGTTAAAATCAACTCCAAAGTGACGTGACATTTTTGCGGGGAGGCATGACACTTATGTCATTAGATTCCCTTGGACAGTGTTCAACTCAAAAAATCTCCAAAATTCGAGGTTTAGTTGTCCCATGAGGTGTTTTTTGGGTGGTAGAGTTATTTTTTTGCCTCTCTTTATGGAGGAATTATGTAATTAATCCAAGAGACATGAACTCATAGCTATTAGCCAAATTTTAGGAAGTGGTTTCTAACTTCCCTAGAAACTAGGAATTGAGTCATAGGGTGCATTTATGAAGTGTTTTGGATCATATTTCGACCCAATGATGTGGCATCACTTACATTTTTTATATGTACTCCAAAATCAAGCCTTATTAGAGATTGTATAGTTTTTATTTGCAGTGGAGCTACTGTAGAAGTTTTTGGAATGAAATCAAAGGCAATGTTGCAGACATAGTGTTGAGACTCTAGTGGTATGTCTTTGAGCATTTTTTTTTCTTTATAATATTATCACGTTGAATTTTATGTTATCCTTCTTTCATGATGCTTCTGTAAGTTAATCTTATTAGTTTATAGACATAAATCATGCTTTCCATGCTCTGTTTTAATAAGATCTACATGAACATGTATATGTTCTTCCAATGAATGAATTCATTTTAATGCTCTTTCTAACTCTCTCTCTTTGATCTGAATTTGATTGTTAGTTAATGTTGTGATAATATCAGTTTCATATTTAACATGAAATTTCTTTGGTTTGCTTCTTATACAAGGGTTTATACATATTATTATTATTGACAATTCAATAAACTTGATGAGATTAAGTGTATTCCATGAACATAAAAACATGGAAACTAAATGTTGAAAAACAACATATGAAAACAAAGCAAGAAAAAATAATTGAGTCAAATACACATGGTTTTGATGAAGGAGTTCACCCCTTCTGGGCTAAATCTTCTTGGTCCAACTTCATAGCTTGGGCCTCTGTATCAGTTTCAATTGCGCAAAAGTGTTGTTTACATTCTCATGTTTCCTTTGAAACCTGCTGTGATGGCTCCAAAACATCAAAATCTACTAATAATGACTCTTCCTGAGCCAAAATTGGTCACATATTTCCTCATTTATGGCACAAACAAATTTTCCTAGTATTTCTCCCTAAAACTGAAAGCCTGCCAGTTAACTCGCCTAAAAGTGGAGCTTCCGCCGCATTTGGTGGGTCCGCAAAATTCTCGGCTGATATAAAATACACATTAATGTTTAGTTAACCACGTTTAAGTAAGGTTATTCTGTAGTTAGCGCAAAGCGTGTTTAACATTTAAGCTGCAGATTAGGAGGAGTTAATCCTGGATTAACGAGTTAATAAAATGGCTTAAATCTTGTTTAAATATTTGTTGGAACAACTCGTGGCCCATGGTTGTAGCGCTTCGAACACATGGGAGGGGGTTGGCCCCCTCCAGAACCCCAACTCCAGCGCTGAAAAAGCTTAAATATAGGCATGATCCTATGGTTAACAAGGATCATGTGCATGGTGTAATGGTTGGTGTTGGCGCTTGTATGGGAGAGGTTGCAAGTCAACCCGACCTCTACCCCTCCAAGGTCATAACATTTTTTTTAATGGATTTTGTTCTATAAACTTTGAATAAAATGTATGTAATATATTTCGCCCAATAACCTTTGATTCGGACTTGGATATGAACCTTGGATTCAAATAATGTGCCCACCTGACCATGGTTTGTGAATTAGATTTCCATGCAACCTTGCCATGGGGGAGGGCACATGGTAGCCTCCGGCTGCGCCACATAGCCCTTCTCTATTGGCCCAAAATTTCACCATAAAAATAATAATCCACCATATAGAAAAAATGTAACCTTAGGATTAGGAGGAAAAAATTCAATTTCCCCAAGCAACATTGGTGAATATGATTGTGATAGTTGTTAGAGTGTCATTGGTTGAAATCTGGAGAATATTCCTTAAATATTCCTCAGGTGCTGACTAGACTACCTAGTCATCAGTCTGTCACTGTTCTAGACATTTTTTTACCTGTTTGAGAAAAAGAACAATAGACCATAACTTAGTCATACACACTCGGATTTTTATGAAACGAGTTGCGTTGGAATCCTAGTGACAAGCTCTATCCAATCATTCCAGTTTGGAGCATTTCTGAGCACTTTCATTTTTGAGCTAAGTATTAAGCCTATGATCATTCATTCCCACTAGAAGCCTTTTGGACCCCAAAAGGTACTATCAATTATTCAGCAGGTGAGGGTAAAAATCCCTCACCCTTTCACTCTCCATCCATTTGGACTTGGAAGGATTGTGTCCCTTGAGTCCCACTCTAAAGTATTTGACATTCACTCTCTTTGAAGTTCTAATTCTTTTTTCAAGTATGAGATCTTACTGAAGTTCATCAAGATATTTTGGCGATAAATCATCTATTTATGGTAGCTGAACATGCTCTGCTTGATCACCAATCAAAGGAGGCTCAAAAAATCTCAAATTCTCAACATTAACGACAAAATATATTTTCATATAAGGAGGAAAATCTATCTTAAATGCATTAGTACCAATCCTTTCCAGAATTTTAAATGGACCATCACATATTGGCTTGAGCTTTTTACCTTCCCCTTGCAATCTTTCTTTGTTGATATATAACCAAACTTCATCTCCAACCTGGAACTTTTTATCAACACAGTGTTTATCATGCCTTTCCTTGTAGATGCTTTGACTCTTTTCAAGTTGTTCTTGCACTGTGAGATGTACCAATTTAATTTTCTTAGTGAACTTCCTTGCCTTATCTATGTCACCATGACCATATATAGTGACATCTTTCTCAAATATGAATTCCAAAGGAGATCTTGGCAAGTACCCAAGACATGGCTGAAATGGCGATGTGTTTGTGGAAGAATGCTTTGCCCTGTTGTATACATGTTGAATGTAATGAAATTGTTCATCCCACAACTTGGGATGTTTGCTACAATAGCCTCTAAGAACATGAATGACTGTCTTATTTACTACCTCAGTCTGACCATCTTTTTGCAGATGAAATGTTGTACTCTTCTTCAACTTTTTGTCCATCATGTCCAATAATTTTGACCAAAAATTCCCATCAAACCGGGAATCTTGATCACTTACAATAGAAGTAGGAAGACGAAAATGAACCCATACATTTTGAAAGAAAATATGAGCGGTTTGTTCAACTATAATTTTTTTCTTACATGGCATCAAAAGACACATTTTTTTTAACCTATCTACCACAACATACAAGTACTCATGACCTTTCCTGACATTGGAAGACCCCTTACAAAATCCATTGAGATACTCTCCCAAGGATGTGAAGGAACCGGAAGTGGAGTGTAAAATCTAAGTTTCCTATTACTAGGCTTACTTATTGGACATAAAGAGAATCCTCTAATAAAATGGGATACACTATCAATCATGCATGGCCAATAACAATACCTTTGGAGATTCATTATTGTCTTGCCTACACTGAAATGTCCAACAATCAATGAAGTGTATGCCTCCCTTTTGATATTGTTTCTTTATCCCTGTGGTATACATAACTTTCCCAAGTGATACAAAAAATTGTTATGCACATGATAATCTAACTCTTCATTTTTGTTTCCTTGACTCAAGATTTCATACACATCTTGAAAATAACTATCGTATGTATATTATTCAATGCAAATTTCATGCATAATTGAATTTTTCTTGAGTATAATAGATGAATTTACAATAGGCGTAGAGAAAATATTAGATACCTTATTTTAGATTCCCTTTTTATACCTCATAACCAAATGAATTTTTTGTAGAAATCCCATCCATCTGAAATTTCTTGATTGCTACAACTTTGACTGTGATTGTAAGTAATCCAATGGCTGATGGTCAGTATGGATAATGGTCTCTTTCCCCTTCAAATAGTGCTTCCATTTCTTTACACTTTCTTCCAATGCATATAAATCTTTGTCATAGGTGGGATAGTTAGTCACAACTCCATTAAAAATTTCAAAATGAAACGAAATTGCCTTACCATGCTGCATGAGAACTGCTCCCATAGCATAATCACTTGCATTTTTTTAGATCTCAAATGGCTGTCTAAGATCCGGAAGAACCAATACTGGTGCTGAAATTATATTTTTCTTTAAAGCATCAAATGATTTTTGGTGCATATCTCCTCAATCTAAGACTTTCTTGACACTTTTCAATGCATGTAACGGAGCTGCAATGGAAGAAAAATTAGCAATGAATTTCCTCCAATATGGTGATGCCCTAAGAAAGATTCTTACCTATGTAACTGTATTGGGCTTGGACCAATTCAGAATGACCTCTACTTTGGAAGGGTTTATATTCAACTCACATCCTCCAACAATGTGTCCCAAATACACTTTTTTTTTTTCCAAACTCACACTTCGACATCTTTAAAAATAATTTCTCTTTTTCAAGACATCAAGTACCTTGTTCACATGCATGCCATGTTCATATCTTGATTTTTTGAATATAAGTATGTCATCTAAGTAAACAATTACGAAGCCATCTAAAATGGTATTAGTACATCATTCATGACTCTCATGAAATTAGTTGGAGCATTTTTTAGACCGAATGGCATAATTAATCACTCAAACAATCCATGTCTAGTTTTAAATGTGGTTTCCCAAAAGTCCTCCTCAGCTATTATAACTTGATGATTAACACTTCATAAGTCTAACTTAGTGAAATATCTTGCATACTTTAGCTAATCCAGCAAATCATCAAATCGTGGCAGTGGGTAGTGATTCTTTACCATGATTTTATTAAGTGCACGGAAATCGATGCACATGTGCCAAATCTCGTCCTTCTTTGGTACCAAAAAAATTGGTGAACAACATGGCGAAGTAGATGGGCGTATGATACCTTTTTTCAGTAATTATTGGATTTTTTTTATCTCCAAACTATCCATAACTGACATGCGATACATATCGATGTTAGGAAGTGGAATATCTTTCCGCAGTTGAATCTCATGTTGAATTCCCCTCTTGGGAGGTAACCCACTTGGTTCTTGAAAAATCTTGTCATGCAAACTTGCCACATCAAACAAATCAGATTTTAATTTTTCATGACATCCTTTAAAAGATTCATATTCAACATCATCCTTTTTCTTGATCATGAGAAGCACAAGATTTTTACTTGCCTAAACTAGCCTCTTCATTTTCTCTGCATTAACTAAAGAAATGTTAATTTTTTTGTGATGAGATCTCAAAATATACTCCACCCCATCCTTAAGAAAATGATATTTGTTCTCATGGCGATAAAACACCAATTTCTTGCCATACAAATATGGAATTCCCAATATAATCCAAAAAATGTCAAGTGGAACCACATCTAACCCCACTTCATAAACAAATTTTGTAGTAATAGCAAATCGAAATATGCATTTCCTTGTCACCTGTAAATTGGCATTCTTAACTATCCAACCTGAAGGGTATGGTTTATGATGTGGTACGGTTTCAAGATTAATATTTTTTACCAAGTCTTCTGAAACTAGGTTTGCTTGTGACCCATAATCAAACACTGCATCAATCTTTGTATGATTTGAAATCACTCTAACATGGAACAATTCTATCCTTGTGTCTTCATTTGGAGTGTTGTTGTGACTATTTGAGGAACTAGTACTTGTTATGGCTTCCTCTCTTTTGTTAATCATGGCTAAAATATTGGCCTCATCTCCTGAATTGGATCCATGATCTTGTTGTGTGGTGGCAATCATGTTTTGTTTCCCCTTGTTATTTGGTTTCTTTGGCCTTAGTTCGGGATGTAGTTTCCAACAATGGTCTTCATCATGCCTTTCGTTGGAACAATGTTTTCATGTAATTTTCTCTCCTTCTTTCTTGCTGCTTGCATTCTTCTTTCCCTTTCATTTTCCTCCCTTCTCTTTTCCCTTACCCTTGAATGGATTCTTCTCACTATCCTCTTCCTGAATGTTCTTTCCCCTTACCTCAAGATGTGTGGCTTGAAAATTTATTCCTAACAACAAAGCCTCAAGAACCCCAAATGTATTTCAAGAGTGTGTCTTGGGAATTCAAGTTTAGTCCTAAGAACAAAGCCCTCTTTCTAAAATCCTGAGTGTACTCTTGAACTGTTTGGCCTTTGAGTTTCCTAAAGTTTTGCCAACTCATAATTTCATTTTGCATATAGTCTAATGAATAAAACTGATTTAAATGGAAGAAATGAATTCAACCCAAGAAATGGATATCTTACCATGAATTCGCATTTCCTCTTGAGTCTTTGCCTCCCACCAAACTAATGTTCCTCCTTCTAGGCTTAATGAAGCCAACTATATCTTTATGTCGTCCTCCTGTAGATTCTAAATTTTGTAGTATACTTCCAATTGACGGATTCAATTTTCTACTTATCTGCACAACTCACCATTGTACATGGGAATTTCAAACTTGATGTCCAACTTAAGTAATGGAGTTTTTCATTTTGGGATTTTTGAATGAGTGCGGGTGTTTTTTGTGGTGGAAGTGGAAGATGAAGATGTTGATGAAGACGATGAGGATGAGGATGAGGATGGTGGATATGGAGGTGGATTTCCTCCACTACCTTTAGAACTCTTCTCTTCATCACTCTTACCATCTCAACATCCTTCTCCATGTGGAGGCTTGGAACCTTCTCCTTCTCTTTCTGGAGTGAATGTATTAAACATGATTTTAAGCATTTTATGAATGTCCTTGAAGTCTCTCTCTTAACATATTATTCTTTTGAATGTCCATGAGCCTCTCCAAAACCTAACATAATGACTAAGGATTCAAGCTCAACTCCTGATTCTTGTACCTCTTCAATCACTTCAGTTTCTTGTGCAATTTGTCCCTCTTTAATCCCAACTACTAGAGATAGAACTTGACGTGATTCAAGTGCATATTTGAGTGGAAATTTGGGTGAATATGATGCTCTATTGACTCTATTTCTTCTTCTCATAATCTCAGGACTAATAGCCAATAGCTTTGCTTCTCCTCTCTACAACTTCAACCTTGTAAGCATCACAAAATTGCAACTATTAAAACCCTTCTAGCACAATCTCAAGGAAAGCAAGAAACTAACCCTTAGCAACCTTGTGCTATGATACTAACTTGATCTAAATTTTATTTTTAGTTAATGTTGTGCTAATATCAGTTTCATATTTAACATGAAATCACTTTGTTTTGATTTTTATACAAGGGTTTATACATGTTCTTATGATTGACAATTCAATAAACTTGATGAGATTAGTGTATTTCATGAACATAAATATATGGAAACTAAATTATGAACAATATCATATGAAAACACAGAAAGCACAAATAATTGAGTCAAATGCACATGGTTTTGATGAAGGAGTTCACCCCTCCTCGATTACATCTCCTCGGTCCAGCTTCATAGATTGGGCCTTTGTATTAGCTTCAATTGTGAAAAAGTACTATTTATATTCTCCTCTTGCCTCTTCATCCTGATCCAATGGCTCTAAAACATTAATATATACCAAGAATGACTCTTCTTGAGCCAAAATTGGTTGATAATTGCCTTAGTTATGGCAAAAACAAATTTTCCTAGTATTTCTCCACTAAAACTGGAAGTCTGCCAGTTAACTCCACTAAAATTGGAGCTTCTATGACATTTGGTGGGTTTGAAAAATCCTCTGCTAAGATAAACTGTGCATTAATGTTAAGTTAAGTGTTTTTAAGTAAGGTTAATTTGCAGTAGTGCAAAGCGTGTTTAACATTTAAGCCGCGGATTAGGAGGAGTTAACCCCAGATTAGCGACTTAATAACATGGCTTAATTCTTGTTTAAATCTCCATTGGAAATGTTCTTGGCCCATGGTCGTAGTGCTTCGAACACATGGGAGGGGGTTGGCCCACTCCGGAATCCAAACTTTGTTGCTGACAAGGCTTAAATATAGGAAATATCATATGGTTAACAAGGATCATGTGCGTGGTGTAATGGTTGGTGCTGGCACTTGTATGGGGGAGGTTGCGGGGTCAACCCTGACCTCTGCCCCTCTCCGGTCATAACATTTTTTTTTTAACGGACTTTGGTATATAAAATTTGAATAAAATGTATGTAATATATTACGCCCAATAATCTTTAATTTAGACTTCGATTTGAACCTTGGATTTAAATAATGCGGCACCTTGACTATGGTTTGTGAATTAGATTGCCATCCAACCTTGCCATGGGGGAGGGCATGTGGCAGCCTCCAACTTTTCCATGGCCCTTCTCCATTGGCCCAAAATTTCACCATAAAAAGAATAATCCACCATATAGAAAAATTGTAACCTTAGGATTAGGAGGAAAATTTTCAATTTCCCCAAGCAACATTGGTGAATCTAATTGTGACACTTGTCATAGTATCATTGGCTAAAATTTGGAGAATATTCCTCGAAGATTCCTGAGGTGCAGACTAGACTACCAAGTCATCAGTCTGTCACTGTTCTGCGCAGTTTTTACATGTTTGAGAAAATGAATAGCAGACCATAACTTACTCATACGAACTCGTATTGTGATCAAATGAGTTGTGTTGGAATCCTCGTGACCAGCTCTATCCCGACGTTCTAGTTTGGAGAATTTCTAAGCATTTTCATTTTTGAGATAAATACTGAGCCTTTGATCACTCTTCACCCTATACAAAATGACAAATTAAGCATGTTCCTAAGCTTACCTACCTAGCCCCATCCTTGCATCTACAATCTAACCGTCCAATCTAACCTAAACCCTGGACCTAGTTCCCTAACTGTCATTCCTATCCAGTAAAAGTTCAAACAAACAAAAACCATAATGTACTGAGCATCATAACTAGCCTAAAATAATTTTATCTCCAATAATCTCTTTAGATGAAAAGTGACATTCATAGAGCCCTCTCTAGTTTTTGTAGGGCTAGCTACCTAACCTAAATTTTTTTTTGTGATTACCTTCCTTCAGTTCCATTCTCAGCCTTGGGAAGCAGGGGGAAGTGATAACATGTTGTGAGGCAAGTGTAGTCGGTCTTGAGCTTTGTTCTCAAATAGAAATCAAATACTCTTAAGGGAAAGGAATCCCACACAATGAAGATCAATATTGTTATTCTCGGCCACATCAAGAACAAGAATATACTTGTTACAATTTCTCACAAAATGAATTCCATATTTGGACTTGAAGAGAGCCAAGGGAAATATTCCAGCGACAACAATATGACATTGACGATGTATTACACTTCTATGACCGTCGATGTGATCCCTTGTGAATCTCTTCGACAATGTGAGAAGGAATTGGATCACTTATCCCACACATTTCTTACGTCAAAGGTGTCCTCTGATAACCCTAGAAATTTTGTTTTAGTTACTGAGGCATAGCAAATTTCTACGTGTTAGGTTTAGGAAGAGATCAACATTTTGGTGGAGGATTTCATTAGAAGGTTTTGCATCCAAATTATTTTTTAGAAACAAAAATCTTTCCAATCATATCAGGTGATGTTAGACCAAAGCATGTGAGTGTTACTGGTCTTGAATGGATATGGGGTGTTCTGCAATGAGGCTGAGAAGATCAAGGAAAATTATTCAATTATTTGGCCATGATTTCATTACCTTGTCGACTGTGACGAACAAAGGGAACTTGAATCGAAGAATCCATGATAGATGACTTGATCTGGTTTCACCATTTATTGCTGATAATTGTGATAAAAATGGAAGACAGAAAATATATTCATCAAACTAAGCATCTCATAGTGAGGAGCTTCACATGGATACTGAATCTGGAAGAACGCTCTACTCAATAATCATTAATCATCATGAATAAATAGTTTACAATAAAATAGGGAAGTTAGAACAATATCCTAAAATGTAGGAACTAAATCCTAATCTAAGGTTCACGCATAACTAATGAAATGATTATCTCCAAGAATACATTTTTCCACTAACATAAACACTCACCTTAATGGAGAAAGGGTTAACTAGTACTCCTAACATCTCCCTAAATAAATCAAATTTAATTCTTCCAAGAGGCTTGGTAAAAATATCTACAACATTGTCAAAAGTATTTCAATATTCAATATGGATTACCTTTGACTGAACCTTTTCCCTATAAAGTGAAACTGTGAATCAATATGCTTTATGTTTTTGTGAAACATTGGATTATTTTCAAGTTTGATTGAGCTCCGGTTGTCACATCTGATAACTATTGTATATTTTTTTTCTTCTCTGACATCCTGGAGAAGTCTCCTCAACCAATATCCCTCACACGTTGTTGCACAGATTGCTTGATACTCTGCTTCTGCCGAAGACAAGGATACAATTTTCTTCTTCTTTCTTCTAAATGTGATGACCCCAGACCCAATGTTAAGTGCATAACCTATTACGGATCGTCTACCATCCAGATTTCCAGCCCAATTTGAGTCTGAAACACCAGTCAATCTAGCATCAAACTAATCAGTATATTTAATACCAAATTATAAGGTTCTTTAAGGATACCTTAAGATGCCTTTCACTGCAACCTAATGATTCTCAAGAGGCTTTGACATGAATTAGATCAATAAACTGGCTACAAAAGCCAAATCCGTGCTAGTTGTAGTCAAGTAAATTATACTCCCAGCCAGTTGTTTACACAATGTTGCATCTACCTCCTTCAAACCATCATCATTCTGAAGTTTGACATTATTTTGTAAAGGAACTGAGGTAGCTGTGCCTTAATCCATTATGAACTTTTGAATAAGATCCTAACATACTTTCTTTGAGACATAAAATTCTGGCTAGAATCCCTCCAAACTTCAAGACCCAAACAATAGTGTAACTCTCCAAGGTCGTTCATCTCAAAAACTCGTGACATTTTCTCTTTGAATTCTTTAATCAATTTATGAACATTTCCTATAATGATAAGATCATATACATATAAATAAACCAAAACAATTTTCCCCTCTTTATCAAACACGGTATACAATTTAGGGTCATTCATTATTCTTTTAAAACTATGTTGTAGGAAAAATTAATCAAGTTTATCATACCATGACCTAGATGAATCTTTTAGTCCATAAAATTATTTCCTCAATCTGCAAACTAAATGTTCCTCTGCCTATTAAACAAACCATTTAGGCCACATTAAATACACTTCTTATTTTAATTCCCCATTTAAAAATGCAGATTTCATATCTAGTTGGTGTATCATCCAATGATGTTTGGTAGCTAAAGCAATTAACATTCTAATTTCCTTTAATTTAGCTACAGGGGCGAAGGTTTCCTCATAGTCTATACCTTCCTTCTGCGAGTACCCTTTTGCAACCAGCCTAGCTTTATATTTCTCTATACTCCCATATGCTTTAAATTTAGGCTTCTATAACCATTTACAACCTATGGGTTTTTTTCCTTTAGGTAGTTCAACTAGATCTCGAGTTTTGTTTTTAAGTACTGACTCATATTCCTCTTACATGGTTGCTCTCCATTCACTATATTGACTTTCTTTTTTATAATTAGAGGGTTAAACAACATTTAACATACTATTTATAAGAACATGATCCCTATATCTAGTTGGAAATTGAATTTTCCTACCTAATCTCTTGAGTGATGGACTGGTTTAAAATATGTTATGAACATCCCTTGGTGGACTTGGCTTGCTAACTGCATATGTACAATCCACTTCTTCCTTTTTCTATTGTTGTTGTTTTTCATGCTTGTCCTTTATTTCATCACTCCCTTCTTCCATCAAAAGGGAATTTCCCACTCCTCACTGTCTTTATCATTGTTTCCAACATGAACCTTCTCATGGAATACTACATCTTTACTTGCAAGAACTTTGTGAGTATAAGGATTAAACAACTTATATGCTTTAAACTAAATACATTACCCAATTAAAATGCATTTAATGGCCTTTGAATCCAGTTTCTTCTTATCCTCTTTTTGGACATGAGAAAAACCTTTCGAGCCAAAATATCTTAAATGATTAACTGTAGGCTTAAAACCTAATAAAGCTACAAATGAAGTATTAAAATCAAGGCTTTTTGTTGGACTCCTATTCTTCAAATATATTGTAGTATTTAATTCTTCTGCACAAAAACCATTAGACGGATTCTTACCTTTTAAAATGCTATGAGCACACTTCACAAGAGTTTTGTTCTTCCTCTCTACAACCCTGTTCTATTGAGGAGTGTGGCGTACTGTGAATTGCTGAACTATCCCATGATATTTGCAATATTTGATGAAGCACTTTGCTTGTATTATCTGCCTTGATCTAAGCGGAGAATTTTGATGAACTTCCCTGTTTGTTTTTCAATGATGCTTCTGAAATCGTTAAAATATTCAAAATCATGACTATTATTTCTGAGAAAATTTACCCAAGTAAATCTCATGTAATCATCAACATATAATAAGAAATAATAGGCACCTCCTAATGACCTCGTCTACATTGGCCCACATAAATAATTGTGCACAAGCTCTAGTATATCTCTCTTCTTTCTATATAAATTTGTAAGAAACTCATCTATGTGCATCTTCCCAAGAGCACATGCTTCACAATCAACATGAACAATTTTTAAAACAGGGAGATCATTGACCATACCTTGTTTCGAAAGTAGAAGCAGGTCATTGAAATTGATATGACTGAATATTTGATGCCATAAGTATTTTACAGTCATAACTGATGAAGTAAAGGGTTGGTGTAGCGCACTTCTTACATTCAGCTTGTACAGACCTCCCACTCGAATCCTTGATGCAATTGGCTTCATACGATCCAACAGATCTTTAATAACACAATAAGACTTAAAAAAATCTACCTTAAGGTTCTGATCTATTATCACAGACACAGATATCATATTCCTTTTTATTCTCAGTACATATGTTGCATTTTGAATATGTCTAATATTTCTATCAGGAAATATGACACGAACATTACCATATCCTTTGATTTGGTACCCTCTGTCATCACCAAGGTATATTTTAGCACCACACCTGGTTTCTTTAAAAATTTCAAACCATTGTCTATTACTTTTCATGTGAGTGGAAGCTCTTGAATCCAAAAATCAAGTATATGATTCATCATTCTGAGCAGAGAGAACAGAATCAAACATAAATAGTTTGAGGTCTTGATTCTAGTCTTGATCAAAAAACTACCTTGCATCCTTCTTATCTCTATGTCGAGATTCATCAAGCTTCATCTTATGGAAATTCCTAGCAATATGGCCGACACTACCACAATATAAAACTTGGTTCCTGAATTACTTCTGTTGAGGACATACCTTCAAGTGGATTTCTCTATGGTGTACCTCTCCCTTTTTTTCCTACACCTACCTTCCCTATGAAGAGCTTCTTCTTTACGATCAAAGCAAGATCCGAGCTCTGGGATTTTAGAGTCATTCACCTTTCTTCCTCTTGCATCGGGATCCCTGTCAATTCTTCAAATTTGGGGGCTTTCTCTCTCGCATTCAAGCATGTGATAAAAATTTGATAGTCATGAGTCATACCATTCATGGTAATCATGACAAGATCATTGTTTGACACTATCTTCCCTATGTCGCCTAGCTTATCTTTGAGATCCTTGATTTGAGAGATGAACACAACTACTGATTCATTCTCCTCCATTTTAATGGAGAGAATATTGTTCTTCAGGAATAATATGTGATTTGTGTTTTTAATCTCGTACAAGTCCTTAGAGTTGTCCGTATATCATTTGCTGATTTACACTCTTTGATGTGAGGGATAATGCAATCTTTCACTGAAAATTTCAACAACACCTTTTCCTTGTTCTTCCTCTTCTCCCAATCCTAAATTTCTATTGTTATTCTGCCTCGTGCTATTGTGGGCTTCAATTCATATCCATTTACATTGACCCATGCATTTTCCCCGTCAATCAAGGTTTGCAACTTGAATTTCCAAATAGAATAATTTGATCTGTCGAGTTTATTTCTCTCGTTCAAATATGTAATATTCCCTTTCTTGATCCAGTCAAAGTGGAAAAAATCGATTCATGGTACTTACCATGGTATTTTCCCATGGTATTGGCCCATGGTATTTGTTGTCGATTTTCGAGAAAATAATAAAATAAGGTCTCTAGAAAGTCCATCAAGCCTATTAAGGGGGAGAGAACCTAGGAATTTAGATGCATTCTGGTTTTATCTTTCTTATTGTGTTTGGGTTGAGAACTTTGCTTAGCGAGTTCTAACATTGATCCTGGGATGAAAACCCTGTGGTGAATTTCTTTGGTGGATCCATCCAGGGTCCACGATTGTGCTTCAAATTTATTGTATGGGCATGCATTCTATTTTCAGCTAATAATATAAATAAAATGCTGCATTTCCAGGTCCCGTCTATGTTCATGGTTTTTACTGAATGTAATTTTATTGAGAACACTAGAATCTGATAGATCTGACTAAATTATTAAGGTTTGGGATCTTACAGTGGTATCAGAGTTGTGCATCTTGCCAGCCTGAGGGTTTTATGCAGGAAACTTCAGTGGGATTTATTCTCACCCTAGCAAACATCCCGATGTTCGGTGGTATTGAGTATCACCCTAGTTGGTTTTATTTTTCAGTTGATTGAAAGAATAATTTGTGCGTTACAAAAGGAGCAGAAATTGATCTAACCTGATTTGATCTTCTAGATAGTCAATGAGGAGGATTGGTTCAGCCGACAAAATTCAGAATGAAGTTGAATTTTTCTTAATCAAGAGATGTATTTGGAGCGTGAAAGTGGGTAAATGGACTTGACTCGTAATTTTATGCCATGTTCATAGTTTTGAAAATTATGACGGGGGTTGATATTTTTATAGGGGTTTGATTTATAAAGAAAAGGGAAGGAATAGAAAGTTGAGTTTAGTTTGGGAGATGTAAGGATTTAATTAAAAAAAATAAAAATCTTTGATACAGTGTTGTTGAACGTATTCCTTCATAGTGCATCATTTCGGGGCCTGCTAAAGTTTGCCATCATGAGCTGAGTTTACACATACATTGAAATCAGAATATTGTCTTGCGCAAAAGGGGACGTGTATTTGGGCAGCATATCTCCAAATCAAGTGCTGAAATATTATTTCAAGAGGTTGTGTTATTTATAAACTTTTACTGGCACCAACTTAACCTAGTTTCATGAGGGCCAAAATCAAAATGTGAGAAGGAAGAATACATTTTTGTATATTTCTTTGTCTTTCTATGTGAAGATGGATCATCTTGAAGAAATTTTGAAAAACAACCAGAAAATCCTTGATGTACTAGTGAGGTTATATGGTCCTTTAAGTAGCCATATCTCGATAGACCAAATGATAATCAAAGCAAGAACGAAATTTGTAGCAAGAATGAACTAAGGAGGAGAGGAATATGGTTTATCTACAACGGACCTTGGGCCCTTAACCATTCCTGTCCAGGTGATAGGAAGAAGGAAACAAAGATAGAACAAGAGGAGACTACTTCAATTCATGGGGAATCTTTTGTAGATGGGTCTATTGATCTTTAGGATGGTGAGAAACATCATGACATTATTCAAGGAGGCTTGCAAGATGAAAAACATTTGGAAGTGCATGAGGAAATTCTACCTAATGCCATTGATGAGGTTGATTCCTATATAATGGAGTTCATAGATCCCTAGGGGAATATCCATGAAGAATATGAACAATCAAGTATAGATAAAATTCCACCAATGCATCTATGTTCGACAGTTGAAAGGGATGAACAGATTGTCTCCACAGATGAAGAAGACCTGGGAGATTTGAGTGAGGATCCAGCCATAATGAACCAGCATGATGAGTATGATCACGAGGTGCAACATGACAAACATAATGTACAAATTGGACCATTCCTAAAGAGTTGGTCAAAGGCTCAAGTTGAAGATGTGCTTGTTGGGCATTAGGTGCAAACAGATACAGAGACAGTCAACACGACACTAGAATTTCCAGTAGAAGACTTTCGAGAAAGGATCAAACATTTCAAGAGAGATCTTATGTCGTTGAAGTAGAAAGTCTGGATAGTCCGAGACACTTCCTTACAGGAGAATAGATTAATTGAGGTACTCATAGGGGTATGTGCCGAATCAAAGACCAAGTTTTCTAGTGTTGAGGAACGACTCAAATCCCTCATAAGGCAGCAAGAGGAGTACGATTGGGAGTTCCAGAGAAACCCTATACAAGAGTACATAGATAAGTCTTGCAACACTACCAACAACCCACCTTTATACATTGGGAAGAGAAGGGAAGAGTTTTCCAACTGCATCATGTTGGGTAACAAAGTAGAGAAGCATGAATTGAGCATCAAACAAAATCAACATAGTAAATTTGCAGATATTCATCCCTCCCCAAGTATGGATTGGTGAGAGATTATGAGTTGGTATTCTATTGATAGGTTGATTCCTTGGAGGATACTCACAGCCGAGGGCATATTGCAGCTTGGGCCCTTTGGTGCGGGTAGTGATGGAGGGTTTAAATGGTACCATAACCCATAGGTCCTAGGATTTAGGTGGCATTAGGATCTGAGAGAATCCATTGGGGGTGGGATTATCGAAAGGATTGTTTGGGATCCAGGTAAATCTATTGAGGGGAGGATTGGTCGGAGGATTGTTTGGGATCCAGGTATCAGAGGATCCATTCAGGACCATTCAACATGGAGGGTACATCGGATTATATGGGATCCTAGTATCAATGCTTCTGTTGTGGATAGAAGTGGATCGCTTGAGGAAAAACAATCTTTGGGCAGGATGATTTGTAATATTCCCTTTCTTGATCTAGTCAAAGTGGACAGAATCGATCCATGGTACTTACCGTGGTATTTTCCCATGATATTGGCCCATGGTATTTGTTGTCGATTTCCAAGAAAAATATTAAAATAAGGTCTCTAGAAAGTCCATCGAGCCTATAAAAGGAGAGAGAAGCTAGGCATTTAGATGCATTCTTGTTTTATCTATCTTAATGTGTTTGGGTTGAGAACTTAGCCTGGCCAGTTCTAACATTGATCCAGGGATGAAAACCCCATGGTGAATTTCTCTGGTAGATCCATCTAGGGTCCACGATTGTGCTTCAAATTTATTGTATGGGCATGCATTCTATTTTCAGCTAATAATATAAATAAAAGGATACATTTCCAGATCCTGTCTATGTTCATGGTTTTTACTGAATGTAATTTGATTGAAAACAATAGAATGTTATATATTTGACTAAATTATTAAGGTTTGGGATCTTACAAAATATGCCTCTACCATCTGATTATTCATTGAGACTGGTCTATCTCAAAAAAATTTCGACCTCTAGCAATTGAAAAAAGAAAGATCTATCCAAATCCAGAGGAGCGATCTCAAACAAATGGATGCTCTCTTATATATATATATATATATATATATATATATATATATGTATGTATATATATATATATATATATATATATATATATATATATATATATATATATATATTCTTTAAAATACAACTTGTTTAGATGGTTCCTCAAAAAAAGAAGTCCTTTTTAAGGATATATAAACCCCCTTAAAAAAAAATATTATCCCCTTTCAGATGGGCTCCCCAAATAAAAAAAACTTTTCCCTTTTTAAAATAAATATTAAAACCCTTTTTTTTTTTAAAAGATATTCAAAAAAACAAGGGAGGGTTCCAAAAACACCCAAGCGGAAATGAATTTCGACCCTTCTTCTTCCACATCCCAGGACATAATATAAGACTGGAGAATTCCGAAGCAGTCAATACACCTAATGCAACAAAAATTCTACCCCAAAAATAAAACTGCCTCGCAGCTCCAACAATCAACCTCCAAACCATAACCACAGATTGATCGACCCTCTCAACAGCTCCAACAATCGACCTCCAGATCACAGCCACCAATTGATCTTCTAAACGTAGCTACCGATCGATCGACCCTCTTAGCAGCTCCACTCATGTAACACTCTAGATCACAACCCAAGCAGTCACATAGCACTCTAGATCAACCAAACTATCTGTGCAAGAGATCACAATATCCTCAATTTTTTATCTACTCGTTGATCCCCACGCAGTACATCGAGTCGCTCTCTTCCCCACGCAACAACACGTCTATCTTCGATGGCAGCAATCCATAGATCCAACGATCTGGCAACCTCATCATGATCACCACCATGATGCACGCAGCGGTATCACAGCTGCTCCACACTTCTATCGATCTCAGCTACCTCGCTTTCACTCGCAGATCTTCGACCACCACTAGCCACATGGAGAGGAAAGCACTACTCACACGCTCCTACACATCGGTCATCACCTTACCAGATCCTCTATGTTTTTAACTTGTCCGCCAACATAGTCAACAGATCCTCTAGAATCTAGTAAACCTACACTAGAACAAGGCTTCTCCGTCAAGAAAATCGGTGCTGAGAGCCCGTGGTGTTGAAGAATGGTGCAAGAGGAAGGTGATCAATGTGGTTCTTGGGGTCAATCGCGTGTTAGGTCCACTTCTGGCCAAGGTTGACTCACATGGATTTTCAACCAAGATGAGCGTTGGTCGAGTTCTCCAGAATATATATATATATGTGTGTGTTCGAAACTTTCTCCGCCACCAATAACAAACCTGCCACAAAGGGCCAAAATTCCACAGCTTAGGCATTCACCCAATCACCAAAGCACATTGGCTTTCACTCACGCTCTGATACAATGATAAAAATGGAAGACAGAAAATATATTCATCAAAGTGAGCAGCTCACACCTCTGACATAACACTCTACTCCATCATTAATCATCATGAATAATAATAAAAAAAGAGTTCCAGACTTTCTCCGCCGCCAAGAATGAGCAGCTCATGGGTGATGATCCTCACCTGGAGATTGCCTTTGGCAGAACGCTCTACTCATTCATCATTAATCATCATGCATTAATCGTCATGAATAAATAGGCTAACACATAACTAATGAAATGATTATCTCCAAGAATACATTTCTCTATTAACTTCAACAAATTGGATGCTAGGCCTTGTTCTCTTAAGTTTTCTCTTACCATTTATGGATTATTGTTTATATGTATGGATTATGTCAAGTGGTATATTAGACATTTTGGCTCTAACTCAGTTATTAGTATAGTTACCAAGTTAAGTTGTATATTGGTCATTTTGGTGCTAATATATATACTCTTTTTTATATGACAGGATGCTTTGTTATTTTTTTCTTATTCATTTGAAATTGAAATAATTTTTAATAATTTTAATCAATATAATAAATTTTAAAACTATAGTTCAGTTACCAAAACCACAACCATATTTATCTTATTTCCAAAAACTCTCTTCTTTTCAAAACTTAAAACTTCCCTCCTTACTTTCAAATCTTATCTAAATCCTTTTATAATTAATATTTATTTAAAAGTTAAATATTCCATAATCAAAACTCAATTTCAAATTCTATGTAAAATCTGTTGTAACTAATCCATATTTAAAAATTAAATATTCAAAAATTATTTTAATAAAATTCTCTTAATATAAATGTATTTTAAAAATCAATAATTTTTAGAAAATTTGCTCTTCTAGATTTATGCTCGAATTCTTTCTTTCCTTATTATCATTATCGCTGCTTTTTAAACCCTTTCACACAACATGAAAGTGAAAATTATTTTTTTCCTTATTATCTCACACAACTTGAACTTGTTAAACATTTTGAGGCAAAATAAAATTGAAAACTAGAAAATTTTCTCCACTCACAATTAATTTTAGTTTCCAACCTGCAATCGTGATACTTTTCCAATTCTTAATATGGGGCACTTCCTCTTCCCATTTCCATTTTGTATTTAAAGATCACTGCACTTACTAGTCCAAGTATACTATAAACCATGAATTTTACACATCGAATTTTTATCAAATTATTCGATGTACGAATTGAATTCCCAAATTTCGGTATTTTTCTTCCGATACGGACGAATTTGGAAAGTATGGTTATTAGTGCTGCATTGCCATAGTAACGTATTAATAATTTTCCAACCTGCAATCGTGTTACTTTTCCAATTCTTAATATGGGGCACTTCCTCTTCCTATTTCCATTTTGTATTTAAGGATCACTGCACTTACTATTCCAAATATACTATAAACCGTGAATTTTACACATCGAATTTTTATCAAATTATTCGATGTACGAATCGAATTCCCAAATTTTGGTATTCTTCTTCCGATACGGCCGAATTTGGAAACTATGCTTATTAGTGCTGCATTGCCATAGTAACGTATTATGGTTATTAGTACTCCTTTGCCATAGTTACGACAAAAGTGTTCTAACATATTTTTAGCCAAAGCTGTTCTATTGTGATTGTGAGGTTTTATTTTGCGACACTGATCATTGCAGCGAATCAGTAAACTCAAATTTCCTCGTTCACCTATTCATCGAATCAACATGCCTTCACATGACTTCGCCATTAATTGACTTTATCATGCTGAACCTTAGCATGGGCGTTACCAACATCGTTACCAGGTGTGCATTGCCGTGCAGCGTTAGTCGTGCATCACCTCATCCCGCGGGAAGGGTTGAACACAAGTCTCTTCGGCGTTCTTTTTCACGATTCTGTGAAAATCCAGTTCTATTCTTGTTAGGGATAAATATTTGTTAGCCGTTTTGTCTTGTACCTGCACGGGTGCTCTCGAAGTACCCTTTAGAAGTGTAAATGTAAAGATAAATCGTCCCTCAAAGTAACAAGGTAATGGTACTTATGATGTTGCGTGTCAAAAAAAATATGTTGTGCAATGATGATCAATAATGCATTTAGAATTGATTTTTTTTTAGTAAAAATTCCAAAATAGCACTTAAAAATTACTTTATTTTTAATTAATTTATTTTTACATTTTATATTGATTTATTAATATTATATAAATTAAAATTATATAATTTAGAAAATTATATTTACATGAAAGTTGTTTACTTTTGAATCATTTCACCATTCATTATAGTTTATTTTTTTGTTTTTTTGTTGTTGATTCAACTAAACCACTGTCACATTGTCTACTGTTGGGTTTGTATAATAAATATTTAAAAAATATATAAAATCTCAAAAATAGTCACTCCTTTTAAAATTAGCAATGTATTACATATTTACACACACAAATTCTTTCCTTTTCCATTTATAAAGTTTTTTAGGCCTTTGAAAGAAAAAATTAGATTAGAAAATGGAAAACTTTCTTATTCCATTATGAATTTCTTTTCTTTTTTGTATTTTCTTACTTTCTCTTTCCCATTTTTTAAGCTTTTCAAGCCTTTGAAAGGAAAAATGAACATAGAAAATGGTAAACTTTCTTACTAGAAAATTGGAAAATAGTAAGTTTTAACCATTTATGTTATAAATATTGTTGTGATATAGTACTTCCTAAAGATGACCAGCTTCCTCCAGGTTGGTATTTTGTACAGATCTCAACTAGCCATGGCTTCCCCAACACCCAGATCTCAACTACTGTAGCATAGAGGGTGACCTAGTTTTACTTGTAGGAGATTCATGGATTTTCCATGAAATCTCCATTGTGCTAAATCGCTAATGCTCATTTCCTTAACTACTGGCTGGTAGCAATGTTAGAAGACATTAATTGACTTAAGATGCTTGCCTGTGCCTTTTGTAAGGATAACACTTTGAACGTTCTCATTTAAATTTATTTTCCTTTGTATTGTAGACTTAGGATGATTTTCCTGGGTTATTAATTACAAGTTATGTTAACAACCATACAAATTCTATGGATTATAATAATAATAATAGTAGATAGAGATTGAAGTTTTTGGATCGTGTCAACATATTATTGAAAGAAATTAGAGAAAAAAAAATTAACATTACACATCTTAAAACATTGTTTTCTTTTTGAAAATAATACCTTTTATTTACTATTTTTTAAATTTATTTTGAATTAAAAACCACACTTATCATTTCTTTTCAAAACTTATATTCTTTTCTAAACTTGAATTTCAAATTCTCTTCTAATTTAAAAACTTATGTACCTAAAATTATTCATAATAAATATAACCATATTTGAAAAATATATGAAATCCCAAACGAGTCACTCTTTTTAAAATTAGCGATGTATTACATATTGACACACACAAATTCTGTCCTTTTCCATTTAAAAAGCTTTTTAGGCCTTTGAAAGCAAAAATTAAATTAGAAAATGGTAAACTTTCTTATTCCATTATGATGTTCCATTTTTTTCTTTTTTTTTTCTTACTTTCTCTTTCCCATTTTCTAGGATTTTCAAGTATTTGAAAGAAAAAATGAAATGAGAAAATGGTAAACTTTCTTATTCCAATACCATTTTTCATTTTCTTTTCTATTTTTTTACTTTCCCTTTCCCATTTTCTAAATTTTTTTAATGATTTGGAAGCAAAAATGAAATTATAAAATGGTAAACTTTCTGATTCCATTATGATTTTTCATTTTATTTTCTATTGTTTTACTTTTCCTTTCTCATTTCTAAACTTTTTTTTTAAGAAAAATTGAAATAAAAAAATGGTAAATTTTCTTATTCCATTATAATTTTCCATTTTCTTTTGTACTTTCTTACCTTTTATGTGTAAATATTTCCATTAATATCATCTATTATTGAATATTTCTAGCCTTCTCACGGGATCACTAAATTCGTTTCATATGCAATTCTTCATTTCAAAATGAATGATTTTTGTATTTTATTAATTTCGGGCCACATGATGAGATAATAATAAATTAAAAAAAGATTGTACATTGCAAGAGAAATCGATCTTGCAATCGATTTCAAACTCAATCGCACTTGAAATTATTATATAATCATTATCACTATGTTATTATCATCACAGTTGCGAGTTGACATTATATATATATATATATATATATATATATATATATATATATATATATTAAGTTTTGCAATTTGTTTTATACAAATTTTATATAATATGTTATTTCAAAATTTAAAATTTGAAAAAACTTGGTGCACTTTAAAATTTAAAATTTGAAGAGCTTTTGTTGCCCTGCACTTTGATTTGGTAAAATTATTTAACAATAAATTTTTAATTAGAAAATGATAAACTTTCTTATTCCATTATGATTTTCTATTTTTTTTGTTTTGTATCTTCTTACTTTCTCTTTCTCATTTTCTAAGCTTTTCAAGTCTTTGAAAGGAAAAATGAAATTAGAAAATGGTAAACTTTCTTATTCCAATACCATTTTATGTGTAAATATTTATGTTGTTACATTTTATGTTTTTATTTATTGGATTGTTTATTTTGTAAAATTGTAAAGAGCCGTATTCATGTCCTCACAATCACATGTTGTTCTAGCCAATTTCCAATATTTTCATGATTAGCACATGAATTTTAGCCTTTTGATATTGCATTAGTGAGATTATGTGGTTAAAATTCACATTAGTAGATTGTTGGGGTGCTACACTCCCAATCCTTAAATTTGGGACTCACCTAATTCACATATTTTGGTGATAATTCATTCAAGATGTTGTATGCATAACCACAAGACAAAATTTTCACTTCAAGCACAACAATGAAAGACAAATCTTCCCAAATCTTGACAATATGAACTACCTTCGGTGTAACTGCTAGTATATATAAAAGAGTAGTCTAATTAAGTTACAATTTTGTTTGGAAAATACTGAAAATTTCAGTAAGATTTTATCAAGACACAATAATTTTTTTGGGAAATCTAATATATATATAAAATAATTGTAACTAGTAGTTGCCCCTAAAGGTGCAAAGATACACCGAAATTAGTTCATGTCATCAATATTTGGGAAGATTTGTCTTTCGTTGTTGTGCTTGAAGTAGAAAATTTGTCTTGTGGTTATGCATACAACATCCTGAATGAATTATCACCAAAATATGTCAATTGGGCGCCTCTCAAATTGAAGGATTGGGAGTGCAACCCCGCAAAAATATGCTAATGTAAATTTTAACCACAACCAGGTGGGACCTGCACATAATCTAGCTAATGCAATACCAAAAAGCTAAAAGCCATGTGTTAATCATGTAAATATTAGAAATTGGCTAAAACAACATGTGATTGTGAGGACATGAATATGTCTGTTTACAACTTTACAAAATAAACAATCCAATAAATAAAAACATAAACAATCCAATAAATAAAAACATAAAATGTAACGACATAAAATATTTACACATAAAATGGTATTGGAATAAGAAAGTTTACCATTTTATAATTTCATTTTTCCGAAAATTTTAGAAAATGGGAAAGAGAAAGTAAGAAAATACAAAAAAAAAAAAATGGAAAATCATAATGGAATAAGAAAATTTACCATTTTCTAATTTAACAATTTTTTGTTAAATAATTTTACCAAATCAAACTGCAGGGCAACAAAAGCTCTTCAAATTTAAAATTTTAAAGTGCACCAATTTTTTTTCAAATTTTTAATTTTAAAATAATATATTATATAAAATTTATATAAAACAAATTAAAAAACTTAAATTTTATATATATATATATATATGCCAACTTGCAACTGTGATAACATAGTGATAAAGATTATATAATAATTTCAAGTGTGTTTGAGTCTGAAATCGATTGCTCTTGCAGTGTAAAATCTTGTTTTAATTTAATATTATTTCATCATGTGACCTGAAATTAATAAAATATAAAACATATTCATTTTGAAATGAAAAATTGGATATAAAAAGAATTTAGTGATACCTAAGAGGGTTAGAAATATTCAATAATAGATGATATTAATGGAAAAATTTACACATAAAAGGTAAGAAAATACAAAAGAAAATGGAAAATTATAATGGAATATGAAAATTTACTATTTTTTAATTTCAGTTTTGTTTTAAAGAAGCTTAGAAAATGTGAAAGGAAAAGTAAAAAAATAGAAAAGAAAATGAGAAATCATTATGGAAAAAGAAAGTTTACCATTTTCTAATTTCGTTTTTGCTTTCAAATAATTAAGAAACTTAGAAAATGGGAAAGGGAAAACAGCTTAGAAAATGGGAAAGAGAAAGTAAAAAAATAGAAAAGAAAATGAAAAATGGTATTGGAATAAGAAAGTTTACCATTTTCTAGTTTCATTTTTCCTTTCAAAGACTTGAAAAGGTTAGAAAATGAGAAAAAGAAAGTAAGAAAATACAAAAAAAAAAAAAAATGGAAAATCATAAAGGAATAAGAAATTTTACCATTTTCTAATTTATTTTTTTCTTTCAAAGGTCTAAAAAACTTTTTAAATGGAAAATGAAAGAATTTGTCTTTGTAAATATGTAATACATTGCTAATTTTAAAATAAGCGATTATTTTTGGGATTTTATATATCTTTTAAATATGGTTATATTTAGTATGAAGAATTTTAGATACATGAGTTTTTAAATTAGAAGAGTATTTTAAATTCAAGTTTAGAAAGGAATATAAGTTTTGAAAAGAAATGATAAGCGTGGTTTTTAATTCAAAATAAATTTAAAAAATAGTAAATGAGAGGTATTATTTTGAGAATGTATAATGTCAATTTTTTTTTTCTCTAATTTCTTTCAATAATACTTTGACACGATCCAAAGACTTCAATCTCTCTCTATTATTATTATTATTATAATCTTTAGAATTGGTATGGTTTTTAACACAACTTGTAATAAATAACTCCGGAAAATCATCCTAAGTCTACAATACAAAATAAAATAAATTTAAATGAGAACGTTCAAAGTGTTATCCTTACAAAAACCACACACAAGCAATGTTAAGTCAATTAACGTCTTCTAACATTGCTAGTAGCCAGTAGTTAAGGAAATGAGCACTAGTGTTTTAGCACAATGGGGATTTCTTGGAAAATCCATGAATCTCTGACACTTAAAACTAGGTCACCATCTATGCTACAGTAGTTGAGATATGGGTGTGGGGAAGCCATTGAGATGTGAGTGTTGGGGAGGCCATGTCTAGTTGATATCTGTGCAAAATAACAACCTGGAGGATGCTGGTCATCTTTAGGAAGTACTGTATCACAACAATATTTATAACATAAATGGTTAAAACTTACCATTTTCTAATTTTCTAATAAGAAAGTTTACCATTTTCTAATTTAATTTTTCCTTTCAAAGACTTGAAAAGCTTATAAAATGGGAAAGAGAAAGTAAGAAAATACAAAAAAAAAAAATGGAAAATCATAATGGAATAGGAAGGTTTACCATTGGCTAATTTATTTTTTTCTTTCAAAGACTTAAAAAGATTTTTAAATGTAAAAGGAAAGAATTTGTCTCTTTAAATATCTAAAATATTGCTAATTTTAAAAAGAGTGACTATTTTTGAGATTTTATATATTTTTTAAATATTTATTATACAGATCCAACGATGGATAATGTGACAGTTGTTTACTTGAATCAACAACAGAAAATAAAAAAATAGACTAAACACCTTCAATGTAATTATACAAATTTTAAAAAGAAAGCATATATTTCTTATTACTCTAACTTATATGCTAATAATAATTAGTAAAGGAGTGAATAAAGATATTAAGATGATATTAAAGGTAAAACTCCCAACTACAAGCTATAGAGGTGAAATTCCCAATTACGCTTACAATCAAACAATACACAACATAATACACTTAAAAGAAGTCCGCTAACATTATAATATGTGAAATGGTGAATGGAAATATTAAGATGATGATTATATGTGAAAAGGTGGACAAAGATATTAAAAGTTAAAATTGGAAGCTACCACTTATAAAAGTGAAATTCCAATTTCAATCGAAAAATACACAACATAATACACTTATCAACAAGGTGGGCTGCGGGGAAAGCAAGTCCATGCCTCTGCCTTAGTCCACAAACCGCAACCTTATGCATACAAATTCACACACAGTTTCTACGGGTAGAATAGACTGTTGCTGGGTATCCAGTTGTAAGTAAATAATGTCGCTGGTTGTCGGATCAACTAATTAGATGACGAAAAGCTGGAAAATTGAAAAAGTTGGAAAATTCAGACGACTGCCACTATTTTCTGCCAGTTGGTAGCCAAGGCATGGCACTGAATGCTCGGTCTCTGTAGACTGATTTTTTGCTCTTATGCACAATCTAACATAAATGTTTCAATTAGTCACCGAGAAAGCGTCGATCATTCATCAAAGTAGCCCCAATAGGACTGAAGAAACGCCCCAATACAATGTCAGTGTTGCTAAACGCGTATGTTTTTACATATTCTGCATCATAAAAAAGCACTTAGCTAATTCCTAGATTGAATGAAATCTTTGGAAGGTTGAATGGGTTTTTATAGTTGCAGAACTTCTGTCCAACGAGTTCCAGTTGGCGCGGCAATGACATTAACGCGTAATGAAACGACAGTAGGCTCCACTCATCTTAAAAAAAAAAATTGGTGGAGGTCGACAAGAGGTCACACGCGTAAAGTGAAAGGTATAAATTTATACCCCACCCGCCTACCATGATGTGTGTAGACAGAAACCTCAGAAAACTTGCAAATGATCTTTTATTGGATGTCTGCAGACCATTCTCCCTGTGTTCCCGGGGTTTCTTAATTTTAGGTAAAGAGTATATAAGTTTACGCGGCCCGCTGAAAAATGTAATGTGACTGCACTGCACAAAGACTTTCTGTATTTCGTGGGAATTTGGCTCAAGTCAATGTTGCAATCCTTCCAAGAATCTCACGGAACCGATCGACCTGCTTACAAACTCGGACGTATTACATGCATAGATTACAAAGTTAAACCAGAAGCCAACCCCAACGGGCAAACCCTTCGGCACCGCCGATAGCGTAGTACGCAAAGCTCCGATCACTTTCCAAGCTCATTGATTGTAGTTGACCTTCATTCAAGATGGACTATAACCGAAAAGAAATAATTGTTATCGATCCTCGCAAATTTGAGGAGGGCGCAAGTCGGGATGTGAAACAGTGTCTCATGAAACATGGCTTGGGGAATCATTATCTCTTGAATAAAGAGTTATCCATGGAATAATAACCGTCACTCGCTCACCTACAAATAGTCGGGTGGAAGCTTTCAAAAAAAATAGTCCTGTAAAAGCTGTCATGCAATAGTCGGGTTGATAGCTCTTAACAAAGAATATAGCCCCATCAAAGTGAGAAGCGGTCTGAACCTATTTACTGATATACTGATGCGCCAAGCATTCAATACGAGCTTCGCTTGGTCTTATTGGTAAGTATAATGTTCATTTTGTATCTTAGAAGTCAATTGATGATGTACCTACTGATGTACCATCTAGTTCAAGGATTACATAACACATTGCTTCGACAACAATTAGTCAAATTATTGAGGTTCAAGTTACCAATATCCATGAACGTTATAGCTTCTACTAATTACGCCTGTTTGATTCTTTACACATAACGCTTGTTTGATTCTTTACACATAGTGACTCTTTACATATCCATACGTAATATCATGTATTCTACTTAATCAATTAAGCATAGTTACTACTTATCATAAAAAGTTGATCTCTAGCTAGAACAATGAACGTATCAAACATAGTGATTAAGCACTTTTCAATGGTGTTGCTCCATTCAGGTGAGTACAATGAAAGCATTAATGGTCTATCCTATGTAATTACCCATATAGTAGCAATTACATGTATTCAGTAACATATATTTTACTATGTGATTATCTATGATTACTTACTGAGCAAGCATCATGGAAACTACTTACAAGCTTCTACTTGTTATAGATTCAATAAATAATGTTATGGGAATAGTACACCCATTCCATCATAAGGAATCAACTTACATAATTATACCATTAAGCTTAGATTAGTGGACACAATGGTTCTAATACTCGTCATTAGCTATGGAATAGATAAAGCATATATTACATAACAAGTGCTATACGGATAAGTAATGGAAATGTATACATTGAATTAGGTTCAGTAGAATGCTTATACTACTTGTATAAACATGGGATAGTAATGGAAATACTAGTACCTGTACTCACATTAAATGGTTGATACGAGGTAATACCGTATTTGAAAGATATGATGATTACTATAACAGTGACAACATGGCCTAGTATGAGTACCTAATAAAAGGGGTAGTGTTATATCTATAAGTTATAAGCTTGAATAATTGTCTAGACTAGATTATCTCATACATTGAAAGGTGAGTACACATGGGTTATATAACTCATATCGAACATATTCAAATATTTTTCCTTATAAAAAATATTGTATCTAATGATTAAGTAAATATTTTTATGGTGCTTACAACCCTTATACAGATACTACTTACATCATGTTAATTACAGAGATTACGCTCTTACAGTTATGCTAAAGTAAGATATAGGGGATAATGTGAAGCAATACCTAATCGAACCAATAAGAGCTTGTATTACTCATATCCATATATGGGAAACATGACCATTGGATAAGTGTTAGTATATGTAGAAATTTATTAACACTGTGATGTATTTCTGGATTCTCCTGATGTAACAATTATATCCACTATTAAATACATAATTCTTCTACTTAAATCTTTGCAGAAATTTAATTGCCAATTACAAACACATGAAGAAAAATCAATCACACATAACACCTATGTTTTTACCGAGAAAGAATAAAGCTAAAAACCCCACTATAATATATTATGTATATCATGGATCATGAAACAATCTCATACAGAACTCCACTCCAAGAGCTCTCAGTACAATATTCAGTCGTTTCATACTGTCATACAAAAATTGGCATAAGCATGCAGCAATTTACTGCCTCATGACAGCTTGCATCAACTGCGCAATCCCTACTGATGAATATCCTTGAGTGAATTTGATCATGCCTCGCCTTGACTATGCAATCCTCATTGACATCTCCAATGTGTGTTTGGTTGCACTTGTGCACCCACTATAGTCACAACTGATAGTTAAACAGACCCTTTCACCTATCTCTCAACTGGGTCTCCACTGGATCTAACATGCATGTAGTTAACAATAGCATTTCTTCAGTTGCATGTGAGACCACTGTTTGTGAATTAATTAAATAATTAATTCACTGATCACTCACTAGTGTATCTTTAGTTACAACTAGTTACAACTAGCAAAATTGAGTTTAACTCACTTAAATGAGTTAAACTAAATAACAACTCACATAACTACACATCTAACGTTGTTACAACTTTGTATCACTTAGTTACAATGAAGTCCACTCTGCATGTCCCATGAACAAACCTTAGAACTCATAATTCCTTCATTCAACTGGTTTGCCACATCAGTTAACTGAAATCAAGTGCTTCAAGAGAATAGATTATTATTTATTTTATAATTATTATTAAGTGCAAATAATAATTTAGATCCAATATATTTTTAGACATGCGATATATAAATAGACTTTTCCCATGCATCTAAAAATATAATCTCATCTATAAATAGAATTTTCTCAACCATATATAAATAGAATCCCGCTATAAATAGAATATGCTCACCATTCTAAAAATATACATACACCCAAAAATAGCCTACAGGCCCCACCTAGTGTAGGTGCTTAATTTTCACTAGGATCATCATCTTGTTGAATCTCAACACTCCCTCCCAACAAGAAAGGGATTATCCTTCACCCCAATCCTGTCTCTATGGTATTCAAATTTGCTCCTGGTGAGCGCCTTCGTCAAAATATCTGCATCCTGATCTTCCGTAGGAATGCACTAGAGCAACATGATCTTCCGCTGCACACAATCTTTGATATGATGATACCGAATATATATATGCTTAAACCTATCATGAAACAAAGGATTAATTAAGAGTTTAATGCAAATCTGATTATCAAAATGAATCATTGTAGGATCTAAAGGAGAACCGAACAAATCGATCGGGATCTTCCTCATCCAGATAGCCTCACATGCAGCTTGACTTGTTACCATGTATTTCTCTTCCATTGAACTAAGTGCCACGGATCTCTGTTTCCTGCTGCACCAAGAAACAGTTGTAGATCCGATATTGAAAACCCCTCCTAATGTGCTCTTTTTGTCCATTGGGCTATCTGCCCAATCTGCATCCGTGAAGCTATACAACTTCACCTCATTCATTTATTTATACCATAAGCCATAATCAGATGTGCCCTTGAGATATTTGAGGACATGCTTACCTGCCTTCCAAAAGAGCTTGGTAGGCTTAACCATCACTTCACTAAGCTGGTTCACCACATAGAATATGTCCAGTCTTGTATTAACTAAATACATGAGCGAACCCATCAACTATCGATAGATAGTAGCATCCACTACCTCTCCAGATGTAGCATCCTCTTTCCTCTAGTTTCCTGGAAGAGGAGTATCCATGGGCTTGCAACCCTCCATGTGAAACTTACTGAGTATCTCCCTTGCATACTTTCCTTGAGACACAAATAGTTCACCTTCTTGCTGCCATATTTCTAATCCAAGGAAATAGTGAAGGAGGCCCATATACTTCATATTGAACTTCTTTGCAAGATCCTCCTTGCATGAGTGTAACAACTGCTCATCGCCAGTGAGTATTAAATCATAAAAATAAATAAAAATGATTAAAAGCTTACCCTCCACCACAAACTGGTATATTTTGCATCCGCCTCACTCTTGGTGAAGCCAAGTCCAGTGAAATAGCTGTCGATTTGAGTGTATCAAGCACGAGGTTCTTGCTTTAGCCCATATAGCGCTCTTTTGAGTCTGCACACATGCGACTTGCTGCTGAAGATCTCAAATCCTTTAGGATTCTCAATGTACACTTCTTCCTCAATGATCCCATTAAGGAACACAGTCTTCACATCCATATGATGAATCTACCAACCCATCTGCGCTGAGAGAGCAAGGATGGTCCTTATGAAAGAATACCATGCGATAGGTGAAAAAATTTCTTCATAATCAATCAACTCAATCTGTGAGAAGCCTCGAGCCACAAATCTTGCATTATACTTCTCAAAACTTCCATCAATAGCTTGCTTTACCTTGTAGATCCATATTGAACCTAGCACTGATTTATCAAGCAACCTTGGAACAATTTCCCAAGCACTATTTCTGACAATGGAGTCATACTCTTCCACCATTGCATCTACCCATGTGGGCTTATGCACTACTTCCTAAAAGGAAGATGGCTCATTTACAATAAATTTTCTTATGAGAGCCATGTATCCAGTGAATCGGTCAGGAGACTGTCTCTATCTGCGTTGTGAAGTAGGGACTCCTACATTTTGTGCCACATCAAGCTTGAGCCTCTTACCTTCTGTGGTACGCACTCTGCCAGTTATGATGTTTGGCTCTGCATGAGTGGAATCCTCCACTCCATGAACCTCCTCCTATGGCTGATCAACATCTAGAGACTAATCTTTGGGAACAAGCAGTTCCTCCTTTTCATGCAAGTCTAGGTCCCTCTCAAGTGACAACTTCATGGCTTTCTCCTAATTGAGTTTTATATCCCTTCGCACTATAGTCATTCAACTATTTGGAAAATACACACAATAATTACGGGGTTATTATTTGTACCCCACAAATATCCCAACTTCAACAGTCGACTCCTGTAGAAATTTGAATAATAGCTGAAGTATTTACCGAGATTATCCTGATTACACACTATTTAAGCTTCATGCATAATACATAACCTCTTCTACAATTGATCATCAATATGCGGAAATAGAAGTAGTCGCATGCGCACATTAAAACATAATCAAGCACACATATAACACAGTATGTAATGGGGAAAGCTTACAGCTGAAAACCCCCAACTATCTGTATATTATAATTATAGAGAACATGTAACAATACATAGCACAAAGCTCCTCACAGCTCTCAGCACTATCTCACATGCTACACACAAACTAGCTCAGATATGAACAAGTCACAAGTTCAAATCTCTTCCACCTGTCTGCCTGCCTCTACTGCGCAATCCAAGATGAGAATGAATGAGATCCAAGTTCAAATCCCACTGGCTTATACTGCGCAATCCTCATTGGAAATCTCAATCAATGTGTGTGCAAATCTCATGCACAGCCATAGTCACAACTGATAGTAGACTCACCCTTTCACCCACCTCTAACACTGGTCTCCACTGAACTGTCCATGCATTGCAGTTAACTGATGTGTTATTTAGTTTATTTATGAGTTAATAATTAGTGAATTAATTAATAATTAATTCACACCACTCATCACTAGTGTATTTATCAGTTAGACTAAATACAACTAGTTCAACCAAGTTAAACCGAACACAACTCCACCAACTGTCTCATCAACTCCACCAAACTCTGCCACATGAGTTCTAACTGAATTCAACCATGCAATAGCTCAAATAACCCTTAGGAAAAGCGTATTTCCTTCTGTCAGCTGCATGTGCCACATCCAAGCATCAAACTAAAGTGCTCCAAGAGGATAAGATAATGTTTATAGTCCAAATATTATTAAGAGCTAATAATATTCGACTGATCTATTTTTAGACTGGCAGTCTAAAAATAGACTTCGCCCAATGTCTAAAAATAGAGGTCCATCTATTTTTACCAACTTGACCAACCATCCACAAATAGCATCCTGCAACTCATAGACCATGATCCATATGTCTAAAAATAGACATAGTCTAAAAATAGACTTTGCGACAAAAATCACCTGTGTGGCCCCCACCTAATTTTGGTGATCACTTTCCAACTAGGATTAGCAAAGATGTTTCAAGATGCCTCCTTCACTGTTTCTTGTTGCCATCTTCAACACTCCCTCTCAACAAGAAAGGATTGTCTTTGCATGCGACATGCAACTCCATGCATTTGCCATGCAACCTTCACAAGCGCCATGCAACTCCATGCATCTGCTCTGCAACTTCTCTGAAACTGAATAGGCTCCAAACAACTCAATCAGTATGATGCATATATCATCAAAGTGTTCGAATTCTGATGGTACCAACTGCACATGTCATTAAGAACCACTGCGCTGTTGAACTCTTGCACCCATGCACTCTGCACTTGCTGTCAACTCTGATCCGCGCTCCAGTATCCGACACTGTCACTTTGATCTGCATGCATCAATCCAACTGATCATGCTACTGCTGCGCTGTGGGCACCTTGTAGCCAGGTTCAATTCATGAGATCCACACCATCTCATGAATCCTGCCCAGAAATCTCCTCTTGGGATTAATCATGCATGTCGCCCCACCTCTCACCTAGTGGTATAGCTGCATGCACTCCCTCTGCCCATCTGGCACGAAATTTCTCTGCATGAGTGGTTTCTTCCACTCCATGATCCTCATCGTGTGGCTGCTCCACATCCCAAGGTTAACTATTAACTGCATGCAAAACTTGCTCCCTCTCAAGCATCAATTGCATGTCTTTCTTGCACTTCCCAACAGTAGGAAGCTTCGTAGACATCCCATCTACTTCAAGTCTGTAGAGATTCTTAGCTCGAATCCCAACCTTCTTGACTTGTCCTATTGCCTTGTGCCAAAGGAAAACTTTTCCTTCACTGAAGACAACTTCATACCCTTTATCCTCTAACATTGCGACTGAGATCAAATTCTTCTTTAAACCTGGAACATGCACTACATCTTGTAAAAGAATGAGTTTACCTGACTCCCTCTGAAAGGTTATGGTACCAATGCAAGTCGCATTGTATCATCCATTTTCTCCCAACTCAACATGCAACTGGAGATCTTTCTCCACCAAGTCACTGAAAAGATTCACATCTCCCGTCATGTGAAAGGAAGTGCCACTATCAAAATACCACCCCGATCCCAATGCACTGGACACCATGCATGTGATCAATGAGAAGTCCAGCTCAAATTGCGAGGCAAGAGCCTCACCAGCTGCAGATCCAACAGCCTGCTTGTTCTTCTTCTTCTGTGGAAAATTCGTGGCGTAATGCCCATGCTCGTGATAGTGAAAACACTTCACTTTAGACATGTCATGCTCTTTACCATCCGCACCAGATTGAGAAGCATTCTTCTTTCCCTTCCCATTCCTTGCTTTGGCAACCAAAGCGCAATCCTCTTCATCATCATTCTTTGATGAAGATCCAGCCCTGGTACTCTGCCTTATCTCCTCTTGCACAAGATCTGACCAAAGTCGCTCCCATCCTGGCAATTTTTCCCGACCATTGACAGAGTCCTGATAGGAATTCCAACTCTTCGGAAGCCCAAGGAGAGCCAAGCTCACCAGTTCCTCATCATCCACACTAACTCCTACACTCCCAAGCTCATCCCTGCAGTGGAAAAACTTTGTCAAGTATACTGGAATAGTGTCATTCTTCTCCATCTTTATTTTCCTAAGTTTATCCTTGATCACCAACTTCCTCTGTTCACTCTTGCTTTGGAATAAATCTTTCAAGGCTTTCCACATCAAAAATGGAGAAGCCTTACCATGCGGGCTAGATATTATGTGATCCTTCATGCCCTCCAACGGAATCCTTCGACACCTTGCTGTCTTCTTTTTCCAAGCCTCAACCAAGGCTACATCGCTAGGCTTTGTAACTTCAGTATCTATGAACTCCTTCAGCCCATTGTCATCAAGCATTGCGTCCATCTTGTCTTTCCATGCAATATAATTCGAGCTGCCTTCAAGAGCATACTCCAATCGCAATCCTTGATAAGACATTTTGACTTCGACACCAAGAAAACACTGCTGCAAATTCGAATTCCACCAGCTCAAAACTCAACTACTTTTGATCTGTGAGAACAAAGTATTTCTAGCACAGAGATCGACTGTAGGGGCATTTACTGGATATATCACCTTTCAAAGAAAGGATGGATCCAGAGGCTACCTGGCCCACTTACAGACTCTGTCTACCGAAATAAATTGTAATCACTGTAATAGATCCGATGATGAATTTCACTCCGATACCATGTAGAAATTTGAATAATGGCTGAATTATTCACTGAGATTATCCTGATTACACACTATTTAAGATTCATGCATATTACATAACCTCTTCTACAATTGATCATCAATATGCGGAAATAGAAGTAGTCGCATGCGCACATTAAAACATAATCAAGCACACATATAACACAGTATGTAATGGGCAAAGCTTACAGGCTAAAACCCCAAACTATCTGCATATTATAATGATAGAGAACATGTAACAATACATAGCACAAACTCCTCACAAGCTCTTAGCACTATCTCCAATTGTTACAAACAAACTAGCTTAGATCTGAACAAGTCACAGGTTCAAATCTCCTCCACTGTTTGCATGCCTCTACTGCGCAATCCAAGATGAGGATGTATGAGATCCAAGTTCAAATCCCACTGGCTTGTATTTCGCAATCCTCATTGGCAATCTCAATCAATGTGTGTGCAAATCTCATGCACAGCTATAGTCACAACTGATAGTAGACTCACCCTTTCACTCACCTCTAACGCTGGTCTCCACTGAAATGTCCATGCATTGCAGTTAACTGATTTATTCTTTAGTTGATTTATGAGTTAATAATTAGTGAATTAATTAATAATTAATTCACACCACTCATAACTAGTGTATTTATCAGTTAGACTAAATACAACTAATTCAACTAAGTTAAACCAAACACAACTCCACCAACTGTCTCATCAACTCCACCAAACTCTGCCACATGAGTTCTAACTGAAGTCAACCATGCAATAGCTCAACTAACCCCTAGGAAAAGCGTATTTCCTTCTGTCAGCTGCATGTGCCACATCCAAGCATCAAATTGAAGTGCTCCAAGAGGATAAGATAATGTTTATAGTCCAAATATTATTAAGAGCTAATAATATTCGACTGGTCTATTTTTAGACTAGCAGTCTAAAAAGAGACTTCACCCAATGTCTAAAAATAGAGGTCCATCTATTTTTACCAACTTGACCAACCATCCACAAATAGCATCCTACAACTCATAGACCATTATCCATATGTCTAAAAATAGACTTTGCGACAAAAATCACCTGTGTGGCCCCCACCTAGTTTTGGTGATCACTTTCCAACTAGGATCAAGAAAGATGTTTCAGGATGCCTCCTTCACTGTTTCTTGTTGCCATCTTCAACAGCTCCAACTTCTTCTTGGTAGTCTTGGTCGCATGCACATAAAAAAATGAGCCAAAAATCTTAAAGTGAGAAACATCTGGTTTCTTACCAGTAAAATATTCTTCAGGTTTGCTCATTCCAAGTACTCTATGAGGACAACGCTTTTTCACATAAACCACAATGTTGCATGTTTCCGCCCACAAGTGCATTGGTAGGCCCTAATCATGCAGCATATCTCGTGCAGCACTCACGATCATTATGTTCTTCCTCTCTCTGACCCCATTCAGTTGTGGGTTATGAGGCACTATGAGTTCTCTTCGAACTATTTCTTTGCTACAAAAGTCTTTGAATTCATTCGAGATATATTCACCATCATTATCGCTCCCCAGAGCCTTCACTTGCTTCCTTGATTCTTTCTCCCCCAATTCTTTAAACTCACAAAACTTTGATAATGTTTGATGTTTCTTCTGCGTGAAGAAGAACAAGCATCTACGAGAATATTCATCAACAAAAATAACATAATACCTGTCTTTTGTTGTTGAAGCAACCGAGAATGGTCCACACACGTCTATGTGAACTCTCTCTAGGATCACTAAAGCAGGGTTCTCCTTTTCATGAAAGGTGGTCTTCAAAAACTTACCCATAGTACATCCCTTGCACTGATCTATCTGGGCAAGTGTACCCTTGGGAAGTCCAGTAGAAATCTATTGCAAAATCTTCAGGGCGCCATGGTGAAGATGGCCCAATCGCTTGTGCCATAATTCACCCACATCCTGGCTCACCACTTCTTCTTCTTTGCCCACCATTGCAGCGCAACCATCTACCTCTAGCTTGTAGATATTCTTAACTCGAATCCCTATTTTCTTGGTTTTACCTGTTGTTTTATGTCACAAGAAAAATTTTCCGTCGCTGAAAACAATGTCATAACCTTTGTCCTCCAACATCGCGATTGAGACAAGGTTCTTATTTAGACCTAGAACATGCATAACATCTTTTAATAGAAATGGTTTACCTAACTCCCTCTCAAAGGTAATGGTACCAATTTCGGTCACACTATATCGTTCATCGTCGCCCATATCTATATGCATTTGGAGATCTTTCTCCTCCAAGTCACTGAAAAGCTCCTTATCTCCCATCATGTGGAAGGAAGCACCACTATCAAGATACCACACCGATCCCATTGCACTTGAAACCAAGCATGCGATCAAAGAGAAATCAAGTTCAAATTTCAAGGCAAGGGCCTCACCAGCTGCAACTCCAAAAAAATTATTTTTCTTCTTTTTCTGTGGGTAGTTAGTGGCGAGATGCCCATGTTCGAGACAGTGAAAACACTTCACCTTGGAAAAATCTAGCTTCTTGCCTTTAGCCTCGAATTTTGAGTGGAATTTATTCCTCTTACCTTTCCCTTCTTTGGCAGCGAAAGCACAATCCTCCTCATCATCATGCTTTGATGAAGAGCCATCCCTGGTGTTTCGCCTGAAATCCTCCTGTACTAGATCTGACAACAGTCATTCCCAATTCGACATTTTTTCCCGTCTATTGATAGAGTCTTGATAACTGTGCCAAACCTTAGGAAGTTCCGAGAGAGCCAAGCTCACCAAATCATCATCAGTAACAGTGATTCCCACACTCTCCAGTTCATCCCGACATTGGACAAACTTTGTGAGATACTTAGGAATATTTTCACCCTTTTCCATTTTGATTTTTCTAAATTTATCCTTTAGCACCAATTTCCTATGGTCGCTGCCACTTTGGAAAAGATCTTTCAAAGCCTTCCACATTGAAAATGGAGTGGCTTTCCCATGAAGGCTTGAGACAATATGGTCTCTCACACCTTCCAATAGATTTATTCTCGTATTCGCTACTTTCTTTTGGCATACGTCAAGTAATGAGCATCCATCGAAGTGGGATTAGGAACATCTCTGTTGATGAATTCCTTCAAGATATTATCCTTAAGCACCACCTCCATCCTATCCTTCCATGCAATGTAGTTCGAGCTGCCGTCGATTGCATACTCTAACCGCAAACCATTGAAAGCCATTTTGATTTTTACTCAACTGTCACACCAAGAAATTTTTGCAACAAATTCGAATTGTTTCCACCAACAAAACTTAGCTACTGCTTCAATATTGAAATCAAATTTTCTCTGATACTATGTATAAATTTATTAATACTGTGATGTATTCCTATATTCTCCTAATCTAACAACTATTTCCACTGTTAAATGCAAAATCCTTCTACTTAAATCTTTGCGGATAATTAATCGCCAAGTGAAAGCACATGAAGAAAAATCATTCACACATAACACATATGTTTTTACTAGGAAAGCATAAAGCTAAAAACTCCACTATCATATATTATATATATCATGGACCTATCATATATTATGTATATCATGGATCATGAAACAATCTCATACAAAACTCTACTCCAAGAACTCTCAGTACAATATACAATCGTCTCACACTTTCATACAAAAATTGGCATAAGCATGCACCAATTTACCGCCTCCTGATAGGCTGCCTCCACTACACAATCCTTGCTGAAGAAGATCCCTGAATGAATTCGATATTGCCTTGCCTTGATTTTGCAATCCTCATTGGCATCTCCAATGTGTGTCTGGTTGCACTTTTGCACCCACTATAGTCACAACTGATAGTCAAACAAACCCTTTCACCTATCTCTCAACTGGGTGTCGACTGGATCTGACATGCATGTAGTTAATGGTAGTATTTCTTCAGTTGCATGTGAGACCACTAATTGTGAATTAATTAAATAATCAATTCACTAATCTCTCATTGGTGTATCTTTAGTTACAACTATTTACAACTAGCACAACTGATTTTAGCTCACTTAACTGAGTTAAAATAAATAACAACTCACATAACTACACATCCAACTCTGTTACAACTTTGTATCACTCAGTTACAACAATTTCCACTCTATATGTCCCACCAACCAGCCTTAGAACTCGTAATTACTTTAGTCAACTGGTTTTCCACATCAGTTAACTGAAATCAAGTGCTTCAAGAGAATACATTATTATTTATTATCTAATTATTATTAAGGGATAGTAATAATTGACATCTGATCTATAAATAGACTTTGCCGATGCATATAAAAATAGAATCTCATATATAAATAGAATTTTCTAAACCATCTATAAATAGACTCCCTCTATAAATAGAATATGCTCACCATTCTAAAAATAGACATACACCTAAAAATATCCTGCGGGGCCCACCTAGTGTAGGTGCTTAAATGTGACTATGTGAGCTTAGATTCAGCTTAGGCCTTACTGTAATGTGTTATCAAGATTAAAGCTAATTGATGTAAGAGAATTCTTCAAAGTTTAGAAGACTTAAGAGTCTTATCATACGTTTACTAAAGGGATTGGGTTCCCTTAATTATTTTTTTATTTTCCTAAGTTTAGGTGAGTTCTAAAGAGATTTAAATGTAATTTGATTAATGAAGAATATCTCATGAGTTGTAGAGATCTTAGGCATGAGTGAGAAATCCTAGGAAGAGTGAGGATTTTGGGGATCTATAGGTCTAATATAGGATTTGGTTGAGTAAAGAATGGAATTGAGAGAAGCTTTAGGAAATATTGAGAGATTTTTGGATCTGAACTGAAATTGGTTTATGGCTCCTTTTTGTATATAGTTGTAAACATTTTTAAACAACAAATATTTGCTTAAGGTTATAGGTTGGCTCGATTTTGGCTCAAGGTTGGCCGAGGTTGGCTAGTTAAGGATGTGAGAGGATGCTGGGTGAGAGAAGTCATTTTAATGTGTGTATTTAGGCCGCACAGGCCACAATATTGTAGTCAAATTAGATTCAATTATGAATGAGTAATTATGTATTTATTCTGATTTGTTTTAGCTGTGGCTTATAAATCCTGTGTGATTGTGTAAATTGCGTTTCGGAGCGGGATGAAACTCTACATATTAAATCAATAATTGCACAACAAGGTAATGTCAATGGTTGCATAACCATTGGAACCTCCAAAGCGAGGGAAGATGGAACACCTTGCAGCCACATAAGTTTATTGATGAGTTGTTGATGAGAGTAGCATGGAGGAATGTTTGGTTGCAAAGGGCCACCATTGTGTGTTTTTCCCTAAATCTCATAGGTTTTAGAACATAAGCGTGAAGGAAGAAAGGAAGGTTGTGATTAGATCGAAGATCTAAAAGGGGAAAGATGAACGCATGAGATCACATCACAAGATAAGTTTGGAAGATGTGATGCAATGAAGGGTGAGTAGGAGGACCGTTAGATTTGGGTGAAGATCAACGGAAGACGGCAAATCGCAATATCGCACACTAGAGGTTTTAAATTTTAGCACTAAGACATCACAAAGTATGTTATTTTGTTTGTGATGTGGTAAGATCTGAAATATGCAATGCGATGAGGGAAGGCCACATGTCAGTATTGTGCATGAATGCACTTCGCATGTTTTATGGTTTAACTCTTATTATTATAGCCTTAAACCTGTGGGCAAGCGATTTGTAATGCGTTGTGATTGGTTGACATTTTGTGGGACCTGAGAACCCTATTTCGCGTGTATGTAAATGGGTTGAGGTTATGTGCATTCAGATTAGAGTAGTCGTTGTTTTATCATTAGCATATGTATGTTTATAATATTCTCAGTATTGAAATACACTACAAGATAATTGAGTTTATGTGGGGCCATAACCCACAAGGTCCACGGTGTTATGTTAAAGTGCAGTTTGGGCTGCATCATTTGGTATCAGAATGGGATTAGCTCTATTTGTGGTTTTATTCAAGGATTGAAGTGTATTATCAGTATGTGTAGAATTCGAATTGGTAATAGATCTAGATACAGTGGGTTATGGTCTGAAAGGAATTGGTCATTAGGAGATAAAAATACAAAAGATTTTGTGCAAAAAAGAATCCCGAAATGTTGCAGGTAATGGAAACTTCAGCCATTTCATTCAAGACAGACTACGGAAAAGGTTTTAAGGAAGACAGAATTAGGGAACGACCTTGTAAGTTATAAAAACTTTAATGTTATATGTCTGTGAATTTAAGTAGCAACAAAAAATTCTAGCCAGGTAGATGTGACAAAGGACAAGGGAGCAAGTGAAGAAATTGCAGCAACAGATATTGTAAGGGAATGAATAGAACATGGATGTTTTCAGAAGGAAAAGGAAATTAGTTGAAAGAATAAGTGAATTTCAGACAATAAAAAGTAAAGAAACATGTTTATTGTCCAAGCCAATGAAAGTTTAAGGAGATAATATCATTGGAATATCTCTCAAGTATGAGTTATATTTTAATATTTGGTCTAATTCAAATTAGTTTCACAGTGAAGAGAATGATAGCAGACAACACACAACAGCGGATTGTGTAAAAGGGAAGAGAAGTTGTGTTAGAGGCAAATTCATCAAAGGAAATTGTTGTAGAAAATAAGAGAATAGCATAATTCTCAAACAGAGAGAGGGGAAGGTGAGCATTGGTTACAAAATCTTGACAGTGTTGGAAGCTGAGGAGAAGGAGTGCTCAAAAGAGATTTTGTTGTAGAAACCCAAGGAAATATACCAAGATGATGACTTGGTGTAGGTGACAAGTAGAGACTTGTTACAAAGAAATGAGAGAGGATTATTGTAAGCTCACAGTGGGAAAAGGGAGTCCACATAAAGAAGCTGAGATGATAATTAGGGGTCGTGAGAGAAGCCACAACATAAGAAAGAAATATGCCAAGGAAAATGGCAAGGGAAAGAAGATGAGTCAAGAGGTACTTGAAAAATACATTGTTGAATTGAAAGCAAGTATTGATGCAATAATAATGTTGCTTGAAGACTTTGAAAGGGGTCAAAGTTATGGTTGGAATATGAAAAGAAAGAAGATAAAATGGAAGTTGTTGTAGAAATAGATAAAGAGGAGAATGTACATCAAATTAAGAGAAGAACTCAAAGAAACTGAGTTAAAGGTGAAGTATGGTTATTGTAGACCTGAGCAAGAAGTTTACCTTGCTGAGGAAGGAATTATTGATGATTTTCTGAACTTTTGGACAAGTTTGGATCAGTTGAGAGATGTGATGAAGGAGACATTAAAGGAAGAGGAGCTTTGTACTTTTGAAACTAATGTTTTGTGAATGTATGCAGGTGATGAACAACCTTTAGAGGATGTATTTATGCAGTTTGATGAAGAAATGAAGCTTTTAGAAGAGATGGTTTTAATATGACAGTTCTTAATTGAACATGTGTTCAAAGACACTGAAGATGGGTAATTTTGAAGACTACTATGGAAGTTGGAAATGATGAATCTAGTAAGATTTGGAAAAATGATGGCAGGAAGTCTCAAGACAAAATGAAATGGTAGATTGCAGAAAGAGTAGAAAAGAAGTATGAATATAGCCTTATGACATGACTAAACAAGAGTATATGTACAGTACAAACACTTTAGGTAATGGGATTATCTTTTCAATTTTTATTCAAAAATTATGAACCTGTATTGGTAGTTGATGGACAAGAAATTATCTTGAAAGGAAATAATGGAGCATCAATGGAAAGGGATCTTAATAAAGGTTGCATTGTGGAATATGGTAGAATATAAATTTATAAAGAGGATTCGGTCTAAGGAGGTACATTTAATCCAGTAAAGGTTATGAAGAAGAAAGGAAAATAGGACAGCCAAGAACTTAAGGTTAGGTTGACGGAGGCTAATGCACAGCAGAAAATTGAAGACAATGTTATCTGTACAAATTATGAAAGGAGTAAAGGTGAATGTAATCGAAAAAATGAAAGGAGACAGGAAATATTAGAAGATAAAGGAAAGTATGCTTTCATGAACTATGCATTTTCAGTGAACAACAAAGGGGTTCAATGGAGTGTGATATTCATGGTGTTAAGAGTAATGTTTACTTTTGTAAAAGGTACTTTACAGTGGAATGGAAAATCTGTTGTATATGGTGATTTTGTTTCCTATACAAAAACAAAGAGAACTTTAGTGTCTAAAATTAGAGATTGGAATATTTTCATTGAAAATAAAGAGGGATGGAAAAAGCAACTTAGCGACTTACATATTTGTAAGGAATAATAGGGAAGAATGAAAATAAATGTGAAAGGAAGGAAGGCCAAAGAGAAGAACAAAGAACATAATTAAAAAATTAGACAACATTTAGAACAAAGTGGAAACAAAGAAGACTTATGATGGAGGATATGACAAGTCAGACACGTCATATGCACATCAAGGGGATGAAAAATCAGAGAAAACTTGGAGCAGAGGTAATGAGGAAAAAGGTGAGAAATCTAATATGTTTTCTAATTTAGAATTATTAACTGTTGAATGTGTTTTTCAAGATAAAATACAAACTTATCTTGGATATATATTTCTTTATGCAAAATATGAGGGAGCATGGAAGTTCTAGAGATGCAAAAAATTAATTTTCCGTATGGAAACAAGAAGATGGGAGAAATAAACTAGTTCATTCATATGTTTGGAATGGAAGGAAGAGAGTTGGTATAACTCTTAAACAAGTCATTGCAGAAGAGAAATAATATTGCAGAGGATGTGAAATTACAATCCATGAATAAATTTTGTTTTTGATCCAAAGAAGATTTAATGTGAATACGGAGACAATTGAACAAGGTTCAATAACTAAAACTTTTGTAGTTTATGGAGACAGTTTAGTTAAATTTAATGTGAATATGGAGACAATTGGACAAGGTTCAATAACTAAAATTTTTGTAGTTGATGGAAAATATATAGTGGGAAGGTCATATGTTCTTGTGTCAAACGAGGAACAATCTTCTTTTGAAATTGAGAAGATTCCACTCAAAATATTGGATAAGTGGATCATGAAAACTACAAAGGTGATAGGTGTGGGAATTTTTCAAAGTAAACAAGTCAAGAAGAGATGGAAAGATATGCAGGAAAGTATAAAGAGAATGGTTTGGAAACAGAAGAGGATGTTGGTGACAGAGTCAAAAATCAAAATATACGGTCAAGTACAAGACAATGGAACTAGTGGAGAAGACATGAAGTTGAAGTTAAATACTATTGAGATGATGATAGGACAACAACACATAGAGGTACAAAAATTTATGTTTCTTGAAGGGATACTTATGTTTAATATCAGTATCAAAACACTATGCAGTGGAGATGCTCATGACATAAGAGCAAAAGGACATCCACAACATAGGGTTTGGCACCCAGGAGAAGGAGAGAATGAGGCAAATACACCTGCAATTGGAAAAGGTTAGACAACCATTTGGAATATGAAATCTAAGGAAGTTTACAATAGAGGAAATTGGAAGACTCATGAATAGGAGTCCATGAATTATTTCAACCTGGGGAGTCTGATGTAGAAGCATTATTTAAAGTTTATAAGACTTAAGATTCTTATCACACATTTACTAAAGGGAGTGGGTTCCCTTAATTATTTTCATAAGTTTAGTTTAGTTCTAAAGAGATTTAAATTTCATTTGATTAATGAAGAATATATCGTGAGTTGTAGAGATCTTAGGGATGAGTGAGAAATCTTAGGAAGAGGGAGGATTTTAGGGATCTAGAGGTCTAATATAGGATTTGGTTGAGTAAAGAATGGAATTGAGAGAAGCTTTAGGAAATATTGAGAGATTGTTGGATCTGAACTAAAATTGGTTCATGATTCCTTTTTGTATATATTTGTAAGAATTTTGAAACAACAGAGGTTGGCTTGAGGTTAGATGTTGCGTGGAGATTGGGTTGAGGTTGGCTGAGGTTGGCTAGTTAAGGGTGTGAGAGTATGATGAGTGAGTTAAGTCATTTTAATGTGTGTATTCAGGCCGTAGAGGCCGTAGTATTATAATAAAATTAGATTCGATGATGATTGAGTAATTATGTATTTATTCTGATTTTTTTTAGCCGTGGCTTATAAATCCTATGTGATTGTGTAAATTGTGGCATTCCGTGTTGTTTAAGTAGGATTTCTTTTGAAATTTTAGAGTGGAATGAGACTCTATGTATTAAATCAGGAATTGCAGAGGGAGGAAATTTCAATGGTTGGATAACTGTTGGAACTTCCAAAGCGAGCGGCAATGGATCACCTTGCAACCACATAAGTTTATTGATGAGCTGTTGACGAGAGTAGCATGGAGGAATGTTTGATTGTAGAGGGCCATCACTGTGTTTTTTTCCCAAAATCTTAGAGGTTTTAGAAAAGAAGCATGAAGGACGAACAAACGGTTGTGATTAGATCACAGATATGAAAGGGGAAAGAAGAAGGGATGATATCACATCACAAGATAAGTTGGGAAGATGCGATGCAGTGAAGGGTGAGCAGGAGGACCCTTAGATCTGGGTGCAGATCAACAATGAATGGAAAATCATAAGATCGCACACCGGAGGTTTTAAAGTTTAGCACTAAGATGTCGCAAAGTAAGTTGTTTTTCTTGCGATGCGGGAAGATTTGAAATATGGGATATGATGAGGGAAGGCCATGTGTCGATATTGCGCATGAGCTCACTTCGAATGTTTTATGGTTTAACTCTTATTGGTATAGAATTAAACCTGTGAGAAAGTGATTTGCAATGCGCTCTGATTGGTTGACATGTTGTGGGACCCTAGAACCCTGTTTCGCATGTATGTAAGTGGGTTGAGGTTATGTGCATTCAGATCAGAGTAGTTATTGTTTGATTGTTAGCGTATGTATGTTTATAATATTCTTAGTATTGAAATCCACTTTGAGATAATTAAGTTTATGTGGGCCCAAAACCCACAAGGTCTATGGTGTTATGTTATAGTGCAGTTTCGGCTGCATCACTAATATTACAACTATGAGTACTATCACCCTTATTAACTCTATATGAGTAAGCTGCATGTATTTTATTTATTTCACAAGTAGTAAGTCCATTGTAACCACTTACATGTTGAATTATGGTACATGTTACTATAATGAATACATGATGAATTGTTCAAACCTTAGACTATAGAATTTATACTAGGAAGATGCTTATTACACATACTTAGTAGGATTGATTAGACACAATACATACATATCTTATGAAGTCTGGTAAGCATTACTTTTATAGATTAAAAATTCCATTAGTGTGATTCATTATACCGAATATGTAACATTATAGAAAGGCCTTATTAGTAGAGAGTAAAATAAGATGTTTTTATGATTATAGCTCTGATTCAAGTAATGAACTGGTGATAATACTATGCTTATTAGGATAATAAGAAACATAATTCATATTAATCTATTACTTGTGAGATACATATTGTAAGTTTATGATATTATAATACTGTAACATAAGAATCAGAGTAACTTGGAACTTCATTATACTGATACATACAGGCTCAATTCTTGTATAACAGGGCTTTCTGTGGTTTCTTTATATGATGTTCATACTATGTTAATAAACAAGGTATCACTAGGCTTGAGTTTACATACACTATGCTTAGAAAAACTTGGAGTTAGATGTTACCTCTAGTGATCACTTGGAACTCATACTAGTAAGATTCAATAGCTCTTACATGGACAGCATAAGTATAAATATATATGTATAGTACTAGATTGATTCCCCCATGTTCAAAATTTTCTTCATTCCTCCAATAGTCTTGGTCTTACCATTTCGATTAAGGATGCGCAAGCAAGCTCGACTGATAAGGAGAGGTCGGTTTATCCTAGCGCGAATTTTGGGCATAGGGACGGGTTCCTATTTAGGATAGCCTAGTTTCCTTCTTCCGCTACAAATATTCTTCAGTATCAGAGCTACGAGAGTCTTACCCATGATCCACACTCAAGGCATATATTTAATCTTGTTCAAACCTTCTATATACGACATAGATAATGGGGAACATTCTATCCAAACAAAGATGACATATGTATGGGTAGTACCTGATGGACTGGTTCGATTCAGGTATGGGATCTTTCCAGTTATTTAGGTCTGCTTTAGTTCCTTCCCCATTGAGAAAAATTAGTTGGTTTTCCTTAGGAAGCCTTTGGTTTCACTCATCGAAGGTATGACCCGGCTATTGAAATTTTCAAAAATAAAAAGTGAAATTGGCATCCAGAAAAACCATGACAGCACCTACACTAGTGTGGGACCACAGGTCATGTAGTGATGGGCCCTAGCGATACATTAGTGTGCAATTCAATTTATTTGATAAATTGGAAATGTTTCTAATCTAATTATCCCTTAATTAAATCGGAAAATAAAATGTAATCTTATCTCATGATCACTTGTAATAGTTAACTGAGTGTGATAAACTTAGTTAGCTTATGAATTTCAAGTTGAGGGTATTTGGTGAGGCATGTAGAGTGATTCTATGTCTTTTAGAGTTCAAGTTGCAGTCAAGTGCATGAGTAATCAATTAACTCAATTAGGTGAGTTAAAGTTAGTTGAACTAGTTGCAACTGTTTGTTGCACTAGTGAGAGATCAACTGAGTTAAATATTATTTAATTCACATGCAGTGATCTGTCAAGTGACTGATGATTTAATTTTAATAGTTGCATGCATGTCAGTTATGATGAAGACCCGGTTGAGACATAGGTAAAAGGGAAGTTATCTATCTGTTGTATTTATAGAAAATTGCTTAGGCAGAATTATATACACCATAGGATTCCCATGATGTATAGCACAATAAAGGAACGCTAATTGTCCTAACTAATAGGGATTAATTTCCTAGGGATTGCATGAGCAAAGAAGGCTGAAGACAGGCTTAGAATTGGCTAAGTGTTGGACCAATTTTGTCTGGATAAATGTGACACAGTTGGTAGAGCACAACTGATTCTTGTGAGCAATAATTCATTGTATTGTCTCATGATTCATTGGTTCATTATACAATATAGATAGAGGGGTTTTGAGCAGAAATATTTCCCTAGAAAAAATATCTTTTGTTGTGGATTGATTTTCTTGCTCTTACTTGGTGTGATTGGTGATCCTTTTATTTTCCATAATTAATTTGTAGAAGGATTCACTATCTTTCTTTAGCATATGACATGATAGGATTGAATCCATTGATATACATATTGTCTGTATAATTTATACATGGTATCAGAGAAGTAAATTATTTGTTTGTGTAAGTTTCCAGAGAATATATAAAAAAATTTCATGCAAAATTTTCAGAAAAAAATAGAATATTTGGATTCCTTGCGAAAAAATACCCCAATTGAAAAAAAAAATCGGTCGAATCAGATCACAGATGAGGGATATATCGTCGATTTAAAATCAACTCTTTTTTAGATAATTTTCCGAGGACGGGACAATTACAATGTGCGTGAGTTGGAAAAGTAAAGAAAGCCAAGGGAAAGAAATCCGAAGTTGAAGAGGGAAAGAGAGACTTGTCCAAGATCACATGTTTTCACTGTCATGAGCATGGGCACTATGCTTCGAATTTTCCACAGAAGAGGGCAAGTAAGAAGGAGCCTGCAGTTGCAGCGGGTGAAGCATTGACTTCATAGTTAGAGCTTGATTTTACTCTCATTTCATGCATGGACAGCAATGTAATGAGATGCATGTGGTATCTTGATAGCGGTACCTCCTTCCATATGACGGGGAATAGAGGTCTCTTCAGTCACTTGGAGAAGAAGGACCTCCAGCTGAGAATATATTTTGGAGATGAAGAGAGGTATAGCACTACCAACATAGGTATAATTACCTTTTAGAGGGAGAATGGCTTCCATCTTAGACTAGAAGATGTTTTTCATTTTCCAGACCTAAGGAAGAATCTTGTCTCTGTATCCGTATTGGAAGAACGTGGTTATGAGGCTATGTTTGGAAAAGGAAACGTTTTCATTAAACATATAGCCACGAGACAAGTGAAGCAAATCAGTGTAAGAGTCAATAACCTATATACTCTCAATATTGATGATGCATGCAAGGATTTAAGGAGAAAAGTAGTGGTTAATGACTCAGTGGTTGAGAGGGAGAAATTATCTCTCAACATGAAGCCTCAGAAGCAATCTCAGAAGGTTGTGGAGTAGCCACAATTGGAGAAGTTGAGAGGAGACTGAGTGGAAGAGTCCACTGAAGCAAAGACCTATAGGAGGGGGAAATTTTGTGCTAGATGGGTAGAGGGAGTACATGCAGAAATACCTCCAGGTGTGAGGTGGGGCAATGTGAAAAATTAATCCCAAGAATAAATTTGGGCAGTGTTCATTGAGATGGTGCGTCTCATGAATCGAACTTGGATACAAGGAACCCATAGTACAGAAGTAGAATGATCACTTAGATTGATGCAATCAGATGTCAGGAGGATAGAAATCAGAGTGACAAGTGTCAGATATTGGACTGCAGATTAGAGTTCATAGCAGTGCAGAGTGCATGGATGCAGATGTCAACAACACAGAGAGTCCCGTAGACATGTACAGTAGCTAGCAAGAGTCAAAAGTGTTGATCAGCGGTTGTCATTGATGTCAACCCAAGCAGCACTAGGGGCTAACCCAATATTGCATGGAAATTTTTACTTACCAAATTAATATATTTTGGGTCAATAATTCTTTTTATGGTTTCTACTTGTTGAGATATTTCTGTTGATATATGGCACACCATGTAATTCTTCACAGTTTGAGATATATTCATGTTTGAAGTTTGTACCCCTAGTTAGTGGGCTAAAACCCCATGGGGTTGGGGCATGGGTCATTGAAAAGTCATAATTAATATTTTTTAAGCTCCTAAGATCCCTCCCACGTTCACTTGTTGAAGCCCCTCTCAACCTAAGCATTCATATAAATTATGATCTTCATTTCCTCCTTATGTATGGGATTTGACTATTTGAAATAGGTCATCGTGGAATTTTCGCACTAAATTTGTTTCTATGAAGGCTAAGAAGCTGAAATTTTTAAGAAGTGAAGAAAAAATCCTGAGGAAGCTGCAGTAAAAATTTCAGATCAATTTGCACAATATTTTTGGAGATATGATCTGTGGAAGTAAGGGTTTTTGCAGGCTCCTGAAATTCATCTCAAATAAGTGACCTTGGTAAAATCTTCATAACTCTCTCTCTGAGTATCAGATTGGAATTCTGTAAAAAGTGGCAGATAGAGCACAGTATATATTTTTCTTTCTATCAATTACAAATTCAAATGAAGAAACAGTGACACGTGGCATGACGTACAAGTGCGCTCTGCTGAAACAATCCATAATTAGGGCAGTGTGAGAAATTGGGTATAACTCTCTCTTGAAGAATCCAAATTTGGTCAGACCTGTGGCATTGGAAATAAGACTCAAAGGACTATTACAGGACCAAAAATAAGATATTTAGGATCTTAAATAACAGAGAAACACCAGATTCAATATCGAGCTCCTAGAAGGCAAGAAAAAGCTAGATCATGTGTTGTCAAGGATTGCAAAAGACCAAAATTTCTACAGCAGAAAAGAAAAACAAGTGTTGAGTCTCAAAAGTGTTTTCCATATTCATACATATTTCCATTATGTCATAACCATTTAGCTCTTATTTCATAGCCATCTGACCTAAAACCCTATATCAAGTAACCATTTTCATAAATATATGGGTTAGGATCCTTGTCTTCCAAAGTTATTTATTTGTATTTAAAGTGAATTTATGATTAGAAACTAGAAAATTAACATAGTTTCATATATCTATATATGTGTTGTGAATTTTGTGACATGTGTAGGTCAAAAAGGAGACTTCTAGAAGACCCTTATGTGGCACTCTAAGGCCAAATTCGAATTTGGTTGGAGAAGATCATGGGATCATGAGAACATTTGTCTCACTTCCTTGTTGTATTGAAACTCTAAGAGGATATGTGTCTCATTTCCTTGTTATATTGAAACTCTAAGAGAATATGTGTCTCATTTATTAGTTGTGTTGAAACTCTAGAAAGACATGTGTCTTATCATTTCCTATTTTGATTGTAACTCTAGAGTTGAAGGGAGAGATTCATGGACTCCCATTAATGAGATAACTTCTCATATTTTGTATAAATAGGAGAAGATTTCTCCTATCAGGGGTAATGAGAAAATAGGAGAAAGAGAGAAATGAATAGAGAGTCTTTTGTAACAAAGTTTAAGATGAAATGGGATGTATATTTGTGAGTTTTTCAATAGAGAAATTTAGTTCTTTGATGCTGTTTTGATTACAACTTTAAGGAGCTGAAGAACTTCACCAAATTGGTAGCAGAGGGCCCTTGCTATCCAAGGAGGCTTCTACATACTTTCTAGATAAGTAGCTTTTAATTATGTGTTGTTAGCTTTTAAATCATGTCTTGCATTATTTTTTTAATTAAAAGATTCTCATTATCTTACAACCATTCTTTTTCTTAAAAAGATCTTCCAACATATCATTATTAGATGAAAAAGATTTGGTTGTATTATGTTGAGTTAATTAGGATTTTTTGTTGCAATTCCTTTTGTTAATTATCAGAGATAGACTTATTGTAATAAAATCTTCCAAAATATCATTATGATGAATAAGACATAATTGTGGTATTGTAGGTTTTAGTTGCCTGTTTACACTAAGTGGCATAGCCATTCTTACTCTTACAAAGCTCTTCCAAAATATCATAACAATGAGTAAGAAATAGCTGTGGTGTCTTAGATTTTAATTGTATTCCTTTTGTTAATTATCACACAGAATTACTTCATGAAAATTCCAAAATATCATTATGAAGAATAAGGCATAACTATGGTATTGTAGGTTTTAGTTGCTTGTTTACACTAAGTGGCATATCCATTCTTACTCTTACAAAGCTTCTTCCAAAAGACCATAATAATGAATAGAAATGAATGTGGTGTCTTAGGGATTTTAATTGTATTTGCTTTCGCCTTTACGTTTATGTCTAATTATAAGTGAGGACACGCCAGATCACATAAACTTCTTCAAAGATTGGGTTCAATGAACGCATGGGTAGGAATTCTATAGACTGAATATGTTAATTTAGTTAGAGCACTCCGGAGCTAGATTACATTTATTTCAGCTCTGTCATTTCATTTTATAAGTTTGATAGAAGATCCTCATTGCATAATTGCATTGTAATAGCCAAACACGTTGAAAACATACAACGAAGTAAGGAAGAGGTCACTTAAGCACATATAGTGCACCACACTTCATCAGTTTACTAGCCCTGGTTGATAATTTATGTTTGCAATTTAAGACGCTAAATTGACTACACATTTTGGCGTCGTTGCCGGGGAAGTGTAATTAGGAGACCTTATTTCTTACATCTTAAAAAAAAAAAAAATTATTAATTCTTGAGTATGCTCTCCTCCTGCACTTTGTGTGATCTGGAGGATCAGAAAAAAAGAATTGTTATGTAAAAAAGAAAAAAAGAAAAAAAAGGAGACAAAATAAACTTCATCATTTCAATTGATTCAATAAAAATATATATATATATATATATATATATATATATATATATAAAGATATAAAAAAAAAAATTGCTTTCATCATTTCATTTGATTTAAAAAATAAAAATAAAAAAATGAAAAAAAATTCCAATACATTGTTTTGTTTAATGAAATATATGTGTGTATTTTTAAAATTTTTGAAAATATAATATACATAATTTTATTAAACAAATCAATTATAAAAAAATGAAAAAATAAAAAATAATTTTTTTTTAATTGTTTTGTTTACTAAAATATATATGTATATTTTTAAAATTTTGAAAATATATATATATATATATATATATATATATATATATATATATATAATTTTAATAACAAATCATTTTAAAAAGAAAAGAAAAGAAGAAGAAGAACAAAAATAAAAACTTGTCTTATTTTTCTCTATTAATAAATTTTAATAAAGAAAATTAAAAAATTAAAAAATTAATACTTATTTTATTTAATAAAATATATATATATTAAAAAAAAAAATAAATATATAAATTTTATTAACAAAATAAACTAAAAAAAAAAACAAACATTTATTTTCATTATATCTCTATGCTTCAGAAATTTTTGTAGCGTAAATTTTCCTTTAGCATATAAATGTGGCGGAAAAGGAGGGATCATTGCACGACAATGGCGGAGAACAAGAATAAATATGATCGGCAGCTAAAGATATGGGGTGAACAGGGACAAGCTGCTCTGGAGAGAGCGAGCATTTGCTTGTTGAATTGTGGCCCCACCGGCTCAGAAGCGTTGAAAAATCTCGTTTTGGGAGGCATAGGAAGTTTCACAGTTGTTGATGGCTCCAAAGTGGATGTAGCATATTTAGGGAATAATTTTTGGTGGACACTGAAAGTATAGGTCAATCGAAGGCAAAGTGTGTATGTGCATTTTTACAAGAGCTCAATTATGCTGTTGGAGCTAAGGTTGTAGAGGAATCACTTGAGGCTTTGCTTGAGACCAATCCTGATTTCTTCTCTCAATTTTCTCTGATTATAGCCACCCATCTTGCAGAGAATGTGGTTTTGAAGCTCGATAGAATTTGCAGACAGCAGAATGTGATACTTGTAATTGCACGCTCATATGGACTCACTGGGTTAGTCCAAATTAGTTTGAAGGAGCATGATGTGGTTGAGTCCAAGCCAGAGCACTCTCGTGAGGATCTCAAGCTTCATAAGCCATGACCAGCGACGCAATCCTTCAAGCCCATGCATGAGAATTCTGCTTCGATATTAATCTGTAAACAAAAACATGAAATTTCAAATGTTATTTGTATAGATGCAAGCCGAAATCTGTTGGAATAAGCATGATATGGAACAATTAAACATGATATGGAACAATTGAACAGATTAATTCTCAAAAATCTTACGGAACTAACCAGAAAACGATTTTTGCCAGAGCATCTCCAGAAACGCAAGTTTATTTGACACGTCAATTTGAAACGAATTTTCTGATCGATTGAGGATGAATTTAAAAAATCTACAACATGGGTTTTTTCGTCAACAGGGTCAATTAGATAACCTAGAAATCGTTTTACGAAATTCATGTCGGTCTGGGAGAATTTATTGGTTCTTTGAAGCCCATTTTTGCCTGCCGCATGAGGAAAAAACGGTTTTATACTATGGAGAGTTTGATAGCGGCACTCTGCATTGATTTCAACCATGATTCAGTTTTCCTGATCTCCAGGAAGAAGAATCTAAATTGAAAACAAATTCTATTGAAGCCAATCAACAACCTTGAGCAACGTGGATTCTTGTAACTTGGATGATTCACCGCAAGGAGAACGCAGTCTTGTTTGTGATGATTCTCTTCACCACTTGTATAAAACTAGAGAACTAGAATATATGGCCTATATTGTATTGCGGATGTTTGAGAACACGGAGGTAGCATAAGATGATCCACGGAGGTTCCGTATTGAACTGACATATAGTCGCGGTGCAGATCTCAGTCCTCTTGAGGCTTCACCACGTTATCGAGATCATACACTTCCTATTATGGGTCTAGAGAGATTACAGGAAGCAGACTCTTGTCTAACACTTGACAGGCTAGAAAATATGATGCATCCATTTGCAATGCCAGCCGAAGACTTCCCTCCTGCAGCGACTCCACAACCTTTTTCAGGCTTGTTTACAAAGAGTGGTGGAGTTTTAGAACGTATTGCCAATCTGTGGCCCAAATCTTGACTCATGCTCGCTATGCTCTGATTTTAAAATGTAACTCCACGAGGTAGCACAATGCAAACCCATGTTTTTTCGGCCATTTTCTTTAAAACTGTGTTTCAAAAAAAAGAAAAAATTGAATCAATGAAATGAATAAGTTATTTGCTCACTTTTCTGAAGTTATTGATTAATTTTGAAGTGATGATAAAATATGAATGGCTAACTTTTTATTCAAGATTTTTAGCTACAGAAACCGTCGACATTCTGCAGCTAAAGTCCAATTCCGTAGCTGTTCTCCAATTCCGCGGCAGAAAAAAACCTCATTGTTCAAATCAGCCTAACTTTCTCATACAAAATCAGATTTTGATGATTTAAGTATCGTTGGAAAGGTCTCACCAAGATCTACACAGTGAGAAATCCATCATTAAAGTTTGAAAAGGTAAATAATGAAATAAATTTCTGAAAAGAAGCAACATTCAACTTGAGGCACTAATTTCAAAACATGTATAAATTATTTTGATTTTTCCTTTGAGAACTTGTTTCATTAATACAAATTCTTATTTTTGTGTGTAAATATCATAACTAGAGAGATTGATCACCTCTCTCCTTTGATAATCTTACATTCCATTGCAGAAGAAGTATTAGTTTTTTTTGCAGGTTCCAGGAGGAAGGAAAAATGACTACAAGAGAATGGTGTCTCTCTAAGAGACCAATTTGTTTCATAGGAGGATGATCAACAACAAAGAGAAAATATGCTGATGCAAAATTAGATCCAAGCACTTGAAAAACTTTCAGATACTATTGTTTCCATCACATCCATACCTCATAATAAACCATTCACCTCATTTCGCTTCATATTTTCCATTTACATTCACATCCACTTTCCATTTCCTTTTTGTCCATTCATAATCCACAAATAAAAGCAAGAGGCTCATTCACATGCTTATTTCCCATTGCCATTTCTACTCTCCATTGCCATCTTCCATTTTTATCTTTCATTTCTTGTCATTTTCATTCCGCAAATAAACCCTGCTTAAATGAAAATTATTGAGTCCATAGTCCTTTGAGTCTAAGTTATTTGTAAAAACACTTTGAGGCTTGCATGCCTTAATGGCAAGTTCTCATGCTGACAAACAATGGGAATACATTAATATCCTTATTCGTCAGATCTTCTAGGTGACTCGACATCGGCAAAATCATTCGTACCTAGCATGATGTGTTTAGGCATCTTGACTCTCGTTGTCATCAATGGTGAGAGTTCTCGTGTTGACTAGTGGCATCCATTAATGGCCACTAAGTCAAAAACTTCCTACTATGTTCGACATCAGAACATCTTTTCACATAGTAGGAATTGTGTCAATGAATTTTGAAGACATGAAAATTATTATCTTCAGCATTTTGGAGTAGATTCAACAAGTTTTAGTAGGAGCAATAAAAAGTCATCTTATCTCTTTATCCATGACTCCTCTTCTTCAGCCACTTGAAGAAGAATATGATCAGACTTTTGTAGCCACCACACATACAACTCATCCATTCCAAAGGGTAAGTTAAGGTACGTCATTTTCTAATTTTTTGTCATGTAATTCCCTAGAATGCTAAAATTGTAACTTTGGAAAAATTCCTCACTCCATTTTTCACATTGTTGAATCTTTAGTTGGGGGGGAGGGACATCATTTGATATTCATATGTCATACATTATCACACATTTTCATTTCATTCCCACCCGCATATACTTCCCAACCAACTATTGTTGCAACATCATCCAAAAGATTATATGCCTTGTAAATTATCAATTCATTGATGAAGTAATTGATTCTAAATGTTTTCATGAACTTTGATGCAACAAAGAAAATAAAGCATTGTTACACAAGAACCATTGCTCAAAAAAAAAAAAAAAAGGGAAATGGTTGTCACACAAGAACCAACCATTCAAAAAAAATGTTGCAATCAAATGTATTATACTTTGCCAAAAAGAAAATATCAAGAAGCAAATTTTGGAACGAATCTATATGAGTCAAAGATCAACTCATGGACAAATGAATCATTGCAATAGTTGCATGAGGACATGCAACAACTTCAGTTGCGGGGTATGTTGAGTCTCAAAAGTGTTTTCCATATTCATACATATTTTCATTATGTCATAACCATTTAGCTCTTATTTCATAGCCATTTGACCTAAAACCCTACATCAAGTAACCATTTTCATAAATATATGGGTTAGGATCCTTGTCTTCCAAAGTTATTTATTTTATGTATTTAAAATGAATTTATGATTAAAAACTAGAAAATTAACATAGTTTCATATATCTATATATGTGTTATGAGTTTTTTGACATGTGTAGGTCAAAAGGAGACTTCTAGAAGACCCTTATATGGCATTCTAAGGCCAAATTCGAATTTGGTTGGAAAAGATTATGGGATCAAGAGGATATGTGTCTCATTTTCTTGTTGTATTGAAACTCTAAGAGGATATGTGTCTCATTTCTTAGTTGTGTTGAAACTCTAAAAGGATACATGTACTCCTTTCTTAGTTGATTTGAAATTCTAGAAAAACATGTGTCTTATCATTTCCTATTTTGATTGTAACTCTAGAGTTGGAGGAGAGATTCATGGACTCCCATTAATGAGATAAATTCTCATATTTTGTATAAATAAGAGAAGCTTTCTCCTATCATGGGTAATGAAGAAATATTGAAAAATTAGAAGGAGAAAGGAATAGAGAGTCTTTTGTAACAAAGTTCAAGATCGAATGGGATGTAGATTTATGAGTTTTTCAATAGAAATTCAGTTCTTTGATGTTGTTTTGATTACAACTGGGAGCTAAAGGACTAATTGATAATAGAGGGCCGGGCCTGCTATCCAAGGAGGGCTTCTACATGCTTTCTAGATAAGTAGCTTTTAATTATGTGTTGTTAGCTTTTAAATCATGTCTTGCATTATTTGTTTAACTAAAAGATCCTCATTATCTTACAACCATTCTTTTTCTTAAAAATTTCTTCCAGCATATCATTATTAGATGAAAAAGATTTGGTTGTATTATGTTGAGTTAATTAGCATTTTTAGTTGCAATTCCTTTCGTTAATTATCACGGTTAGACTTACTCTAATAAATTCTTCCAAAATATCATTATGATGAATAAGGCATAACTGTGGTATTGTAGGTTTTAGTTGCTTGTTTACACTAAGTGGCATAGCCATTCTTACTCTTACAAAGCTCTTCAAAAATATCATAACAATGAGTGAGAAATAGCTGTGGTGTCTTAGATTTTAATTGTATTTCTTTCATTAATTATCACAGTTAGACTTACTCTAACAAACTCTTCCAAAATATCATTATGATGAATAAGGCATAACTGTGGTATTGTAGGTTTTAGTTGCTTGTTTACACTAAGTGGCATAGCCATTCTTACTCTTACAAAGCTCTTCCAAAATATCATAACAATGAGTAAGAAATCGCTGTGGTGTCTTAGATTTTAATTGTATTTACTTTTCGAGTTTTACGTTTATGTTCAATTGCGTTGGATAATACAACCAGAATTGTTTTACAAGCTCTTCCAAAATATCATTCATCATGAACAAGATGGTGCATGGAAATCCATAGACTAGTTGCATGTTAATTTAGTTAGAGCACTCAGGAGGTAGATTACATTTAATTCATTCATCATTTCATTCATTTTCAAGTTTGATGAAGATCCATTGCATTAGAATAAAAAAAAAAAAAAAACACATACAACGAAGTAAGGAAGAGGTCACTTAAGCACATATAGTGCACCACACTTCATCAGTTTACTAGCCATGGTTGATAATTTATGTTAGCAATTTAGGACGCTAAATTGACTACACAACAAGGTGTAGCAGAGGGTAGCATGGAAAGAGCTTCAACCAAGGTGCATAACAATAGAAAGAAGTTCATCATATGAAGTCTTCAAGTGTGCAGCACTGCATACAATCATTGTAAAGGTATTCTCACTGAAAGTCATCAGAATACATTATTGTACAAATTGTACTAGTGTCTATCTTCCAAGGGTTGAAGAGGAAGTGTTGGGAGGTCTAGGATCATCATTAGGTGGTTGTGTCAAAGTTGGGGTTATGTTCTAGTATATCTTCTTCTTTTTCATCATTCTATATCATTGTAAAGTGGACCATTTTCCCTGGTACGGGAGTCCATTCTTCTTTTATTCTTTTATAGGGTGATAGGGTGGTGCTAGGGTGAGTTGTAGCTCATTTGGTGTTGGGGCATCCATTCAGTTAACTAATTAAGAATCTCGGGCATTGGAGTGTCCATCCAATGGGAGCTTCAGAAGAATGCTTTTGTAGATTCCAAGAATTTGGAGCTTTATTTTCAATTGGAGTTGAATATTAAAGAATTATTAGAAAAGCATTAGGTGGTTTTTGTCCCGGAGTGGGTTTCAACCTTAAAAACTGTGTGAATTTGTGTTCCTCTTGTTTGCTACTATCATTGTACAAACACTGATAATAATTGAAGATTAACTAATGCTCTAATTGAAATAAATACTGAATCACCCCCCTCTCAGTATTTCTAACAATTGGTATCGGAGCTTGGTTCCTTCAATAGCAATTTAATAGTTGGAAGGAGGTCATGGAGCATACCAAGAATGGTGTACCTTTATTCAATGAAAATAATTATGCACTTTGGAAAGGAAGAATGGAGGTCTATCTCTTGGTGCAAGGTTACGAAGTATGGGACATTGTTCAAAATGGATTTACATCAATCGCGGATGAACAAGGTAAGAAGAATTTGGTAAATGATGCAAAAGCAAAGAATATTATTATCAGTGGACTTATTGAATCTGTTTATCATAAGGTGTTGGGTTGTAAAACTACCAAAAATGTATGGGACAAGCTTGAGAATATATATGCAGGTGATTCAAATGACAAAGAAGCAAAGCTTCAAATCTATAAAGAAAAATTTGAGCAACTCAGAATGAAAGAAGATGGCAACATTGTTGCATACTTCCAATACGTTGATTAAATAACCAATACTCTGGAAGGATTCAGAGAGCCAGTTGATGAGAAGACTATTATATGAAAGATTCTTAGAACGTTACCAAGGAGATTCAACCCAAAGGTATCGGTCTTAGAATACAGTGCAAATCTGGACAAACTCAGCAAAGAGGAATTACGTGGAGTTCTCATAGCATATGAAATGAGACTTGATGAAGAAGAGGGTACTTCGCATCTAGAAACTGCTCGTTGCATCAAAGAAAACCAATAAGGATAAACAACCTTCAATTGAAAATACATGCACCCGCAAGTGTGAAGAAAAAAGGGAGAGATGATGAAGAAGGTTCCTTTCGATGAAGAATATGCTTACTTCACGAGAAAACTAAGCAAATTGCAAGGGACAATTCAAAAGGTAAAATTCCCATTTATATGTTTCACTCGTAATGAGGTTGGGCATTTTTATATAAAATGTCCAAAAAAAAAAAAAGTAATGGAAACTCAAAAATAAAGAAAGGATTTAAGAAATTCAACAAGCAAGATCCAAAAGGAACTTTTCTCTAAAGAAGATAACTCATCATCCGATGAAGACAATGATAGTGAAGAAGAAGCCAATGAGAGAGTATTGTTTATGGCCAAGCACAATAAACCCAAGCACAATAAGAAAGAGGTATCAAACAACGAAGAAGAAGGATGGACCGTAGATGAATTTTATGAGGAAGTAATCAAGCTTATAAAATATCTCAAGGTGGAGAAGATCCGTTCCAAAACTCTTGAAGAACAAGTTGAAGGTCTCAAAATTGAATTTGAATAACACAAATGCATTGAAGATTCACTTCAAAAGAAGTTGGAAGAAAGCAACCAAGAAAGGGAAGAATTAGAAGCCCAAGTAGTCTCACTGCGTGAGGAAGTGAAGAAAGGAAAAACTATCCAAAACTATGCCAACAGCTCAAGGGCATTGAAAGAACTCATCAACAATCAACGATATTACAATGACAAAACTGGCATCGGTTACAAAGAAGAAGAAGTAAGACCTTCTACAACAACATACAATGAACCTCTGAGATCTGACATGCATGAAGACTTCATTAGACAAGATTCAGTAGCCAATATCTTGGAAGACAATTCCTCGACGAAAATTTCCATCCAAGTATCAACATATTTTTTATGGCTACTGTTATTCATGTGAAAATTTTGGTCATAAAGCTATAGAATGTCACACATACCCTAGGAATGAATACAATTCCAGAAGATCTATCAAATATGAACCTCCCAAGGCTCAACAAAACATCAATAGATTTGAACATTTAAGAAATAACATTGAATGTTACAAATGTCGAAACTTTGGACACATAGCCAAAGACTGTAGACTTGAAAATCCTCCAGAAGAATCTTTGAAGCCACACAAAAAATGAACATGGAAGAAGAAGAATAATGATAATTGTGCTCTCGCTTTCAAGGCTCAAAAGAACAAAGATGTGTGGTATGTTAATAGTAGTTGCTCAATGCATATGACTAGAGATATAAATAAATTTGTATCTCTGAAAGAGAAGAAGGATGGAACCGTGTCCTTTGGAAATGATGGATCTTAAAATACTATAAGATTAGCATCGTCACTCTCGAAGAAAAGATTCTCTAGCCAATAATGTTCTACTGGTTGAAAACATGAATCATAATCTGCTCAGTGTTGGACAAATGTGTGATCAAGGACACACAATGCTATTCAACTCCACGAAATATGAAATCAGGAAAGGCATGTATGGTGAAATTGTGGCTACAGAAAGTCGAGCTCCAAACAACATATATGTTCTTGTTGAAGCAACTAAAGCATGTCTAATAGCTAAAGAGGATGATACAATAATTGGTAGCAATGATGATCGACTAGGTAAGAATTTTTCTACAAAGGTGAAAAGTGATTTCGAGATGTATTTACTTGGTTGCAAATTGAGCATAGACGACTCATCTAAGAATGTGGATCAAAGGTTGTACAGATCTATGATTAGCATTTTCATATGCAATGTCTCCTGCATCAGACATGTTATGCTAGCCAGAGGCGGTCACTATTCCCAAGTAGGCACCAAAAGAATTTATTAAATATTCGCGAGCATTCATCTCCACAAAATGTGAAATCAGGAAAGGCGTGTATGGTGAAATTGTGGCTACAGCAAGTCGAGCTCCAAATGACATATATGTTTTGGATGAAGCAACTAAAGCATGTCTAATAGCTAAAGAGGATGATACAATAATTGGTAGCAATGATGATCGACTAAGTAATAATTTTTCTACAAAGGTGCAAAGTGATTTCGAGATGTCTTTACTTGGTTGCAAATTGAGCATAGATGACTCATCTAAGGATGTGGATCAAAGGTTGTATAGATCTATGATTAGCAGTCTTCTAGATGTAACAGTCTCCCAACCAAATGTTATGCAAGCAGTTGAACAAGTAGCAATATTCCAAGCAGCACCAAAAGAATCGCATATTAAATATTCGCCATTCTGGAATATTCTCACAAGCTTCAGCTTGGGATTCTCCCAAGTTCTCATTAGATTTTCCTTTTCCAGAATATAAAGGGGGAGTAGAAGTGTGTACATGTCTACAAGGAAGTTGTGTGTCAGGGTGAGTGTAAGTGTGTACATGTCTGCAATATGGTTGTGTGTCAGGGTGAGTGGAAGTGTGTACAGGTCCGCAGGATGGTTATGTTTTAGGGGGAGTTACCCTTTGCCATTGATGTCAAAGGGGGAGAGAATGTTGTAGGAAGAGGTGTCATGATCGCAGGGGGAGTACTTGTGTTGCCATCAATGCCAAAGGGGGAGATTGTTGATCAACAGTTGTCATTGATGTCAACCCAAGCAACACCAGGGGCTAACCCAATATTTCATGGGAATTTTTACCTACCAATTTAACATATTCTAGTTCAATAATGATTTTTATTGTTTCTACTTGTTGAGATGTTTCTGTTGATATATGGCACACATATAATTATTCACGGTTTGAGAGATATTCATGTTTGAAGTTTGTACCCCTAGTTAGTGGGCTAAAACCCCATGGCGCTGGGGCATGGGTCATTGAAAAGTCATAATTAAGTATTTTTGCTTAAGATCCCTCTCGCATTCACTTGTTGAAGCCCCTCTCAACTTCTGCATGATTCATATAAATTGTGATCTTCATTTCTCCTTATAAAGGGATTGGCTATCTCAAACAGTCATCGTGGAATTTTCGCCCATATGTTTCTACGAAGGCTCGAAGCTAAAGTTTCATGAGGCAAAGCCGAAATCCCAGGAAGTTGGTAAGAAAAATTTCAGATCAAGTTACGCAATATTTTTGGAGATATGATCTATGGAAGTAAGGGGTTTTGCAGGCTCCTGAAATTCATCTCAAAGAAGTGACCTTGGTAAAATCGTCATAACTCTCTCTCTGAATATCGGATTGGAATTTTGTAAAAAGTGGTAGATATTGAACTGTATTTAGTTTTCTCTCTATCAATATCAGAGGAAAATGAAGAAACAGTGACACGTGGCACACCGTAAAAATGCGCTCTACTGAAACAATCCATAATTAGGGCAGTGTGAGAAATTGGGTATAACTCTCTCTTGAAGAATCCAAATTGGGTCAGACTTGTGGAATTGGAAAGAAGACTCATAGGACTACTACAGGACCAAAAATCAGATATTGAGGATCTGAAATAACAGAGATACACTAGATTCAATATCGAGCTCCTAGAAGGCAAGAAAAAGCTAGATCATGTGTTGTCAAGGATTGCAAAGGACCAGAATTTCTATGGAAGAAAAGAAAAACAAGGTGTATCAGAGGGTAGCATGACAAGAGCAGCAACCAAGGTGAATAACAGCAGCAAGAAGTTCATCATATGAAGTCTTCAAGTGGGTAGCACTGCATACAATCATTGTAAATGTATCATTGTACTTAGTCATTGCAAATACATTATTGTACAAATTGTACTAGTGTCTATCTGCCAAGGGTTGAAGAGGCAGTGTTGGGAGGTCTAGAATCATCATTAGGTGGTTGTGTCAAAGTTGAGGTTATGGTCTAGTATATCTTCTTCTTATACATCATTCTATATCATTGTAAAGTGGACCATTTTCCTTGGTACGGGAGTCCATTCTAATTTTATTCTTCTATAGGGTGGTAGGGTGGTGGTAGGGTGAGTTGTAGCTCATTGGGTGTTGGGGCATCCGTTCAGTGACTACTGAAGAATCTCGAGCGTTGGAGCATCCATCCAGTGGGAGCTAGAGAAGAATGCTTTAGATTCCAGGGAAAGAGCTGTCAACTAAGTTGAAAAGAATTACAGAAAAGCATTAGGTGGTTTTTGTCCTCGAGTGGGTTTCCACCTATATAAACCTGCAGGAATTTGTGCTCCTCTCTTGTTTGCTGCTATCATTGTACAAACACTGATAATAATTGAAGATTAACTAATGCTCTAATTGAAAGAAATACTAATTCACCCCCCCCCCCCTCTCAGTATTTCCAACAAGAAGACTCTGATGACAGATGAATTATACTGATTTAGTTGTTTGGAGGTTGTTGAGTTTTAGTAATGTTGCTTGCAAAAGTTACATGTACAAGAAACACTAGAGAAGTGTTGCATTCAATAATTGCATGTGCGAGAAACACTAGAGAAGTGTTGAATGCAAGAGTTTCATGTGTGAACAACACTATAGAAGTCTTGCATGCAAGAGTTACATGTCACATGCAAGAGGTGCATGTGCGCATGCAAGGAAATTCTAAGGTACCAGATCGGGATAGATTGATTCCTTTCTTGTTGAGAGGGAGTGTTGAAATTTTCAACAAGAAATAGTGAAATTGGCATCCAGAAAAAACATGATAGCACCTGCACTAGCACAAGACCACAGGTCATGTACTGATGGGTCCTAGCGATAAATTAGTGTGAAATTCATTTATTTGATAAATTGGAAATGTGTTTAATTTAATTATCCCTTAATTAAATTGGACAATAAAATGTAATATTATCTCATGATCACTTGTAATAGTTAGCTGAGTGTGATAAACTTAGTTAACTCATGAATTTATAGTTGAGGGTAGTTGGTGAGGCATGTAGTGTGATTCTATGTGTTTTAGAGTTGAAGTTGCAGTTAAGTGCATGCGTTGAATGCATGAGTAATCAGTTAACTCAGTTAGGTGAGTTAAAGTCAGTTGAACTAGTTGTAACTGTTTGTTGCACTAGTGAGAGATCAAGTGAATTAAATATTATTTAATTCACATGTAGTGATATGTCAAGTGACTGATGATTTACTATTAATAGTTGCATGCATGTCAGTTCTGAAGATGACCCAATTGAGACAGAGGTTAAAGGGAAGTTATCTGTGAGTTGTATTTATAGAAAATTACCCAGGCACAATTATATACACCATAGGATACCCATGATGTATAGCGCAGTCAAGTAAGGCGAATTATCCTAGTTAATAGGGATTAATTTCCTAGGGATTTTTTTATCAAGGCAGGTTGAAGATAGGCGGAGAATTGGCTAAGTGTTGGACCAATTTCATTTGGATCAGTGTGAGACAGTTGGTAGAGTGCAACAGATTCTTGTGAGCAAGAATACATTGTATTGTTTCATGATTCCTTGGCTCATTATACAATATAGATATAGGGGTTTTGAGCAGCAATATTTCCCCAGAAAAATACCTTGTGTTGTGGATTGATTTGCTTTCTCTTACTCGGTGTGATTGGAGATCATGTTTATTTTCCGCAATTAATTTGTAGAAGGATTCAATATCTTGATTTAGCATATCACATGATCGGATTGAATCCATTGACATACATATTGTCTGTATAATTTCTCCGCCGGCAAGAGTGAAAGGTATAACCTTTTAGTTCTCGATTCTTCATCGAAAGGCTATTACTTAGCACAGCCACCCACCTCAGTTCCGTCCTCCAGTTAGCAGATATAAATTCCCAGTGCATTTTTTTAGGTCAAAACACATCATAAAGATATATATGCCCCGTTCCAAAGAGTGAGATGGAAACAATGCCATAGCAATCAATTCGATCATTAATCAAATGATAAGGTAGCTCGCTATGCATAATGTACTCTTTATCTCACACTTGAATTATGATATTTCCATTCAAACCCTTCTTGCATGTGCATGAGATACATCATAGTACAACCAAAAATTGTGACTAGCCAATTCAACCCATATATAAAAGAAAAATGAGGAGACAAGAAGAATTCACTGCCGTACTAGGGATCTAAGGAGTAGAGGTGAGGGCAGGAGCAGGAGAGAAATAAGCTAGAGATCCCCTATAGGGTGAAAAGAAAGTAGAGGCTACGACAACAAGAAAGGAGGTTACACCAATTTCATTTTACCTCATTCACCTAAGCAAAAGAAAAATTGGAACTTAGAAGCACCAACAGAGCCAATTGATTCACTTTTAGTTTAAGTTGACATTGAGGACGATTTACCTAAATTGTAATATAATTTTGTAGCTAATGGCTTTGAGCTGGGGTAAAACCATCCTTCAAGTATTCTATAAGCCCTAATAAAGCTTAATATAAAAAGTAAATTTCCAAATAATTTGATTAGGTTAAATTGTTGCACTCACTAATAAAATAACTTATTGTTGTCGAGGCCCTCAAACCTAGTCGAACAAGTCACTCCAGCGAGCCACCTCTTTATGATAAGATAATATGGTGTTACTCTTATGTTTACTTGAAATACATAGTGTGACAAGGTAGGTGACATATGCTAACCTAAGGCTAACATGAACATATATGCACTATACACTAGTCAAGGACATAGTGCAAGCATACGAGGTGACATACAGTAACCCGAGGCTAAAACACACACAAGGGTTACCATCTAGTTCAAGGATTACATAGCACATTTCTTTGACAAAAATTAGTCAAATTATTGAGGTTCAAGTTACCAATATTCCATCTCTGAGATATTCAACATTAAACCTTGAGACCTGCTTTCCAATACATTTTATTTGTTAGCATTTAGTATCAGTGAACTAATGCTAGCATTATTTTTCCATTTTACAATATAAATCGCTCATACCAAATAATATCTATAGTTATGGCCTCCCCGCCTTTGGAAGAGGCCAATAACATGACAAAAAATTTTAATGATCTTTTGGAAAAAAATAGCTAAACAATTAGGTATTTATCACAAAGGCTAACATTATTGTTGCAGAGATTAATGCTAATGAGGCTATTTCGATTACTATAGTCCCAGGCCTCATGGCCGAGACTAATAATTCTCTTGACATTATAATATGGGAAATGGTGAATAAAAATATTAATATTCATTAAAGGTAAAATTTCCACTTACAACCTAATACACATATAAATAAGTCACTTTAGCTTATATCAACAAGAAGATATTAAGGTTTGGTTATCCCATGCCACCCCTCTCAGAGTACTTGCATAAAAGTGAGTCCTGAATACCTGTCCTAAAGAAAAATATGAAGTGTTTGGATCATAAAATTGATAAAAACACAAGAATCAACTTTATTAATGAAATTGGGTAGCTCTCAAATGAGAGACTCCACCTCAAGACTACCTCTGCAGAACGCTCTATCTCAATTACATTACAATCGAGAACATATAGTATTAACACATATAGGGAAGTTAGAAAAGCTACCTAAGGAATAGGAAATAATTCCTAATCTAAGGTTCGAGTGAACCGACTCTCTCATAAATTAAATTATCCTTTATCTTCACCACTCCCCTTAATGGAGAAATGGTTCACTAGTAATCCTAACATCTCCCTAAATGACTCAAATTTATTTCTTCTAAGAGGCTTAGTGAAAATGTGAGCAACATTATCACAAGTATTACAATATTCAATATCAACTTCCTTTCACTAAACCTTCTCCCTAAAAAAAATAAACTGTGTATCAATATCCTTTGTGTTTTTATGAAACACTGGATTATTTCCAAGTTTGATGGAGCTCTCCTTGTCACATATGATCACTGTTGCATTTTTTTTTATCCTCAACCAAAGTGCCTCACATTTTGCTACACACATTGCTTGATACTCAACTTCTACTGAAGACAAGGATACAGTTTTTTGATTTTTGCTGCTCCATGCAATGATCCCGGACTGAATGTTGAATGGGTAACCTATTATCGATCATCTGTCATCTATAATTCTATCCAAATCAGATTCTAAAAAACATGTCAATATAACATAAAACAAATCAGTATATTTAGTACCAAAGTCTAAGGTTCCTTGAAGATATGTTAAGACACCATTCGCTACAACCCAATGACCCTCAAGAGGCTTTGACATGAATTGGATCAATACATTAATTGCATAAGCCAAATTTGTCCTAGTTGTAGTCAAGTAAATTAGACTCCCAACCAGTTGTCTATACAGTGTTGCATAGGCGTCCTTGGAACCATCATCATTCTAAAGTTTAACTTTCTGCTGTAAAGAAACTGTTGCAGCTTTACATTGATCCATCCTAAAAAATTTCAATAAACTCGTGACATACTTCCCTTGTGACATAAAATTTTGGCCTGAATCTCACTAGACTTCAAGGCCCAAACAGTAGCGTAGCTCTCTAAGGGGGCAGTGTCCCTTGGTTTGAGCTCCTATCAGCATGATCGTGATCTATACACTTGATGGTCCAGTGATGCAGTAGCAGCTCTTGATGATTCTCGAGTATGTGTGAGATGTCTCAACCCTCATGAGGGGGTGGCCCTACAGGTAGCCCCCCACATGCCCGGATGACTTCCTTTCCGACCCTGATGCAGCTCCTCCCATTTGACGATATTAGCCTCCACCACTTGTGGTGCCTCTTCGATTTGCACATATCAGTCAGATGTTGTGAGCCCTTCCCCACGTGTTAGTATGAATCTTTCATCGTAAAAGATCAATTTAGCTACGCATAACAAATAGCCCTAACATCGATTATGGCTGCAAAATACCTTTAAGATTGCTGCACAAATTTAGATCTAAGCACAAAAGATATTAAGAAGATAAAAAATAACATAGCTCCATAGATCCAATGAACAAGACAAGAAGAATGTATATGAAAGTATTTTGTATTATATTAAAGAATGGGGCACCTGAGAGGAAAACAAGAAAGGTGTTTTCCGGTTCTCCTCAGTGGGATGGGTTCTTGGAATTCCTCAATGTTTCAGATCTAGCATTTCTCTCTCTTATGGATGTGGAAAAGCAAACATAGAACTCAATGGGAGTTCACAAAGAAAAATGGGAAATAGTGACCAAGAGAAGATCTAGAGTGATCTAATGCAATTAAGGTGGTTAATGAATGGGGAAAACCCCCCTATTTATAAAAAAATATTGGGGCGGTCTAGAACTCGGTGCATGAATAAAATATTATTAATCGAATTCTAGAGGCACCTTTTAGGAATATTTTATTATATTTGTTGGAGGGAAAAGGTTTTTTGACTTGGGTCAATTCCTTTATTTATAAATAATAAATAAATAAATGATTTATTTATCATTTTAGGGGAATGATGGGAATAAATAATGGTTTATTTGATTATTTATGTATGATTTAGTCAAATTTAACTAAGAATATTATTTAAATAATGATTTAAATAACTTGTTCTTAGGAAATAATTAAATAAATAAAGATGTATTTAATTAATTGCTTTGTTTTGGGTTAAAAATGACCAAATAAGTTATTTTATGTGGTGAAAGCAATTTTACTTGGGGTAAAATTTGTCTTACATGGTGTACTTGGGTTCATCTAATAATAATAGGTTAGATGACCAAAAAAATTTTATAATAGATTGCCCCCAAACGTACGAGTGTTAGGAGCAAATCATATGACTGAAGTACATTGTAAGAACTCAATCACTAGATAGCAAAAGGGAAGCGAGAGAGAGAAGTGTAATGTGTCTGATGTGGTAAAGGACTAGACCCTGAGGAGATGAGACTTACAGGTGCAACAAGTCTCTATGAAGTGGTACCTGTGCTAAAGGTGGTGGGGGAGGCAGACCTATGCCCGTCGAGACAAATTACAAAGAATAATGCGCCCGGAAAACCACGAAACGCAATAAGTACAAGGAATAAGGCACCCGGAAAACCACGGAACGCAATAATGAAGCATGGGCTGGCCTAAACATGAGCCAGATAAATAACATGATAAATCTCACATACATGCAATGCTTGGAATTATGCAACAATATGGTAGTACATGAGATACAAATACACCCAAATGCCCCCTACACGCGAGGAAGGGCTCGCAACATCTGACTGATATGTGCAAATCGAAGAGGCACTGCAAGCGGTGGAGGCTAATATCGTCAAATGGGAGGAGCTGCATCAGGGTCGGAAAGGAAGTCATCTGGGCATATGGGGGGCTACCTGTAGGGCCACCCCCTCATGAGGGTTAAGACATATCACACATACCCAGGAATCATCAAGAGCTGTTGCTGCATCACTGGACCATCAAGTGTATAGATCACGATCATGCTAATAGGAGCTCAAACCAAGGGACACTGCCCCCAAGACCTGGCTTCTGGAATAAATGAGATGATGTCGACAGAAGTAGGTCTGCCATAGGCGAGGCAATAAGGGAACCCCACCTAAGGTATGGGGAAAATAGTAGAGCGACGACCAAGTAGACACTAATGATGATGATGGAATGAGCGAAATGGAGGAGCGGTTGGACGACTTCCCTTGTTATATCATAAAGTGTATGAAGGGCTTGGCAGCGACTAACATAATATCATGAGGGAGAGTGGACAGGGGTATTGAAGGCCATGATGTAGGTCATGAGAGAGGGACCAAGCAGGAAAGGATGGAGGACTATGGCAGGGTACAAAGGGACTCGGGATAGACTCTATGAATGTGCTGGTGACTCGACTCGAATGGTCTAAACAAGGGCGACTAGATGGTGCTACCTCATAAAATGGGTCCAATGGGGAACCGTAAAATCATGAGTACAATAGGGTAACTCATGACGAAACTCAACACGAACGGAGATGAGTAAGAAGACAAAGTGGTGCCCCAAGTACAAGTGTCGTAAGTGAAGAAATTTAATTTTGAGAAGAGGTGAATAAACCCTTCATGGACAAAATGTGTCCTGGTGAAGTATCAAAACATAAAAAACTAACAGATACCCATTTGAGTGCTCGGTGAGAGCTTTCCAACGGTGCAGATAGTGTGTCAAACGGAGCTACGGTTTGGTAGCAGCGGGCGAAAGCAAAAACATGGGTTTTCTTCTAATAGGGTGTTTTCCCTCCAACATCATTCATTTACTTGTGTAGCTGCGGTGAATGTGGAGAGGAGAGAAGGCCCTAAAGCTTGCGGTGGTCATAGTGGAAAAACCGACCATTACACCATTTTTTTGGTCATCTAACCTATTATTATTAGATGAACCCAAGTACACCATGTAAGACCAATTTTACCCTAAGTAAAATTGCTTTCACCATATAAAATAACTTATTTGGTCATATTTAACCCAAAACAAGGAAATTAATTAAATAAATCCTTATCTATTTAATTATTTCCTAAGAACAAGTTATTTAAATCATTATTTAAATAATATTCTTAGTTAAATTTGACTAAATCATACATAAATAATTAAATAAACCATTATTTATTTAATTATATTCCCATCATTCTCCTAAAATGATAAATAAATCATTTATTTATTTATTATTTATAAATAAAGGAATTGACCCAAGTCAAGAATCATTTTCCCTCCAACAAATATAATGAAATATTCCTAAAAGGTGCTTCTAGAATTCGATTAATAATATTTTATTCATGCACCGAGTTCTAGACCGCCCCAATATTTTGTTATAAATAGGGGGGTTTTCCCCATTCATTAAACACCTTCATTGCATTAGATCACTCTAGATCTTCTCTTGGTCACCATTTCCCATTTTTCTTTGTGAACTCCCATCGAGTTCTATGTTTGCTTTTCCACATCCATAAGAGAGAGAAATGCTAGATCTAAAACACTTAGGACTTCCAAGAACCCATCCCACTGAGGAGAACCAGAAAACACCTTTCTTGTTTTCCTCTCAGGTGCCCCATTCTTTAATATAATACAAATTATTTCATATACATTCTTCTTGTCTTTTTCATTGGATCTATGGAGCTATGTTATTTTTTATCTGCTTAATATCTTTTGTGCTTAGATATGAATTTTTGCAGCAATCTTAAAGGTATTTTGCAGCCATAATCGATGTTAGGGATATTTGTTATGCTTAGCTAAAGTGATCTTTTACGATGAAAGATTCATACTAACAACAACCCAATGACCCTCAAGAGGCTTTGACTTGAATTGGATCAATACATTTACTGCATAAGCCAAATTCGTCCTAGTTGTAGTCAGGTAAATTAGACTCCCAACCAGCTGTCTATACATTGTTGCATAGATGTCCTTGGAACCATCATCATTCTAAAGTTTAACTTTCTGATGTAAAGGTACTGTTGCAGCTTTACATTGATCCATCCTAAACATTTTCAATAAACTCGTGACATACTTCCCTTGTGACATAAAAGTTTGGCTTGAATCTCCCTAGACTTCAAGGCCCAAACAGTAGCGTATCTCTCTAAGGTATTTCATCTCAAAAATCTATAACATCTTCATTTCTTTAATGAGTTCATTATCATTTCTGGTAATGATAAGATCATCTACATATAAAGAAATCAAAACAATTCACCCCTCTTTATAAAACACGGTATACATATTAGGATCCATTTTTTCTTCTTTCATAACTATGCTACAGGAAAGATGAATTAGTTTTATCATACCATGACCTTGGTGCATGTTTTATTCCATTCAATGCTTTCTTCAATCTACAGATTAAGTTTTCTTTCCCCTATTTAACAAACCCCTCAGGTTTCTCTAAATACACTTCTTCTTTCAATTCCCCATTTAAAAATGAAAATTTCACGTCTAACCGGTGTATCATCCAATGTTGTTTGGTAGCTAAAGAAACTAAAATTCTGATTGTGATTAGTTTAGCTACAGAGTTGAAGGTTTCCTCATATTATATACCTTTTTTTTTCAAGTACCCATCATAGAAAATTTTAAGGGCAAATTTTCATCCATGGGAAAAATTAAAAGGGTTTTAAATTTTATTGGGCAAATTTTTTGTATCATAGTATATTGTTTCAAATCGCCCCAAATTTATTTTATAAAAAAATTACGTCTAGAGGTTAGCCCAACTTATTTTAAGGAAGATGAAGAAAAGTAAATTTATATTTCAAATCGCCCCAAAATTATTTTATAAAAAAATTAGGTCTAGTGGTTAGCTCACCTTATTTTAAGGGAGAAGGTAAAAAAAGTAAATTTATATTTCAAATCGCCCCAAATTTATTTTATAAAAAAATTAGGTCTAGAGGTTAGCCCACTCACTCTAAAGAGGTTTTCATCTCAAGAGATTTGATCCCTTTGGGCCCTTGATAGTTATGGACTTAAGATGGATCTAGTTTGGTTGTAATGTAATATAATGTGTTGTTTATCCCTAAAAATAAAAATCACACTATGTGAAAACAATTTTACTTAATCAAAATAAAAAAAGACAACATTAAAATAAAAATAATTTCATGGTATTTACCCATGGTATTGACACATGGTATGAGAACCCATGGTATCTACCTATGGTATTCATGTTGAACATAAGATATTTAAAGGGTAAAATTAAACCAACCTAGATCCATCTTAACTTAGGATCTACCAAGACGAGAGATGATATCAAATAGCTTGTGACACATACCTATTTTCACTGAGTAAAAATAAATTTCAACCCTTTTGAGGTTTAGTGGATCCAAAGTTAAAATGGATTTACACTGGTCAGATTCTGTAAGCCTAGATGATACTTCAGAAGTGGGTATGTTTTTTATGTTATACATTCCTAGATGAGGCTTTAGAAGTGGGTATATCTTTTATGTTATACATTTTATTTTAAAATATTGTTAGGAGCAGTAAATAATTTATTTCCCCATTAAGCTAGAGATTTAAATATAATAGGGAATTTGACATTATGGATTGTGAGAATTTGAAGATGGTGTTTATATAAATATTTTTATTCTTTATCTAAGTGAGTTATAGCTTAGTGAGAATATTTTAGTATTTTCTGTATCAATGCTTCAAATTAAAAATCACTTGGACTATTTTTCCAACACTATAATGTGTGGAAAATTCTGATATGTCGAGGGTAGACAGTTTTTTAACAAAATCTTCTTCTAATTTGCTCAGAATGTTTGATTTCATGGAATATTTTCTCTCCTCAAAGGAATTCTTGCAAGATGAGACTCCTCCTTTGAGTAAGCATCATGAGTAGCACACTCTTCTCTCAGTAAGGATTCATCTTAACTTCAGTAAGTTCAACTGACCTTTACTTTAATTTGAATAAATTTATTTAAAATATCTAATATCAACCCGTTAAACACCATTTTAGTAAAATCTTTTATAAATTTAAACTAAAATGTTATATTTTCTGAAAAATAAATCTAATTAAAAATGAAACTTTGGAAATTTACTTTTAGCAATGGCAAGTTGTTTTTCACAATAATCTCTTCAAATTTTAACTGCATTGGCTTCAATATTTGTAGTTATAAAATGTGTTTTTTTTACTTGAAGCCACAGATTTTAAATCTTCACAATTTACAACCTTCACAACTTCGGAATAAGTCTAGGTGGTGTTACTAATTTTTTTTACTTTATTCTTAGTTTCTTTTAATTAAGTATGAAAACATTTTCTTTGAGAAGTAAGTAAATGATCTCTAATTATTTTATATTTTTATTTTTATTTTTATGAAAATTATGAAAAAAATTCCTTAGAAAGTAAGGAAATTATCATTCTACATATGTTTTTTTTCTATAAAAGTTACGAAATACAATTCTAGCTAGTTTTCATTTCTTGAAATGTATCTTTAAATACATACAAAGCTAGATTCTACAATTCCAAAAAAAATACTCAACAACTAAAAAGTGATTTTATCATAAATAATAAAAATACAAACAAAAAAAAAATTGTGAGTTCTAATTAACACACGGGTTACTTTTAATTCAAATAAAATATAACTTCAATCCCACACATAAAGTTATCTGAATGAAATATATATATATTTTAACCAATTCCACTAAAATTTGTAAGGAAAATATATAATACTTTTAACACATTGTTTAGTCAATTTAGTTTCCTAAATTTCTTTCATTAATTATCAGTGAGGGCTAGTAAACTGATGAAGTGTGGTGCACCATATGTGCTTAAGCAACCTATTCCTTACTTCATTGTTTTGTGTTTTATGTTGTTTTTAGGGGGGTTTTTGTTCTTTGAGATCTAAGGATAGTTAATCTAAAACTATGGAAAGACTTAAGTGAATCTAGATTAATTTTAGAAGGAAGAAAAGGAAGTATACTAAAACTATTCTATTTTTCATAAAATCAAACCAAAAGCTAAGGGCTAGTTAAGAACTATTTGATAATCAAAGCATCTATCTATTTTGTTTGTTAATCCTAATCCATGGATCTATTTCTAAAAAGAACTAAGGTTGAGAATTACAATGCCTATGAAAGCAGAAAATGAATCAAATATTCTACGTTTAGTTATCTCAACATTCAATTGTTAGGAATGACCCTATTGAGATGGATTTTAGGAACTGTTTGTACTTTAATTTTCTAAGGTCCTAGAACAATAAACAAGGAATTCAAATGAAAATATATAAGATGTGTTTAGTTACTCCAATTATTTAATTTGTAAAGAGTGACCTTCTTGAAGTAATTTTTAAGTAACTAATTACACCTGTTTAAACTAGAGAACTAGGAAAACTCTGTAAATGAATAACTCATAAATTGCATTACATTTAATCATTCAACCATCCCTTCTTAATATTTTCAAATCAATTCCTTTTTAGAGTGGTATTTAGGAAGATTATTGTTTGCAATTAAGTGAGGGTCTTGAAACTAAAATCATGTAAGATCTAACTAAAATCAACTAAATGTATAATTAGGTTGCTAGCCACACTCAAATGTGAAGTGTTTAACCTCTTGAGATGTCTTCGGAGAAATCAATTATGCCTTTAGTCCTTGGCAATCAAATGACAAGAAGAAAGATAAATTCAACTACTGCATATGTGAGATATTTAACCATTTAATGTAGAATTTAGCATGTTGAAAATGGCTTTCATAAAGATCAGTTTGACACAGCAATTGACAGCTCTGTTTTAATGAAAATAAAAGGCAAGAACAGTAAATCTAAACAAATATGGTTTCTTAGAACTTCAATCCTTATCCCAATGTTGAAAACATAATTTCTATTTCCATGAAAATTTTTGGAAGAGCAATTCTACACAATTGCAATTTGTCATTAAACTATTTGAAAAATGGAAATGAAGCATAAATAGAAATTGCTAAACAAAGAAAGGAAATCTATCTAGAAAACATAATAAAAACCTCCTTCAGAAGAAGGGGCCCTCTAATACTGAGTTGGTTGACTCCTAGCTTATCAAAAGTGAAATCAAGAAAGCATTTGGTAATTGAACTTCTTTATTAAAACAAAGTCTGGAAAACAGAGTATCCACTTTATAAATATGAACGGTACTGAACCTTCTCTCAGTTCTGTGGAACCACTATTGAAAGAGAAATTACATAAATAATTGCGAGCTAAAATAGCTACAGGTGTCTATATTGAATTACAATTGAAATATGACTGTTGAACTGATGATTTTCTTCGAAGAGAAAATTAGGAGTCCTAATGTTATATGTAATGTTCTTTGACTTGTAACTTTTACCATGAGTTTAGGCTCCTTTTTATGTCGATCTGGATCAAATGAGTAGGATAGAATCCATGTAGGCAAGATTCTAGAAACAACCATGTGGCCCAATTCCTCAACTGACACCTAGAACCTGCTAAACCATAAGAGTGGCTAAGGAACACACAGTTAGCTGTAGAACAGACTGCATTCTATAGCCAATTTGCATAAACTTATCAAAATAGGAAAATCATGAGAATATAATATGACAATCATTTAAATGTATCCTTGAGACAAAACCTTAGCATTCTTTACTGATTAGGGTTTATGAATTTATGGAAAAGTGGTGGAATGAGATGAGAAAACTATAAAGGAGAGGGTAATCTTGAGGTTCAACATACCCCTACTGCAAAATCATTGCGTTTCCTCATGCAATTTGTCAAAATTATGAGTTCTTCTCCCTTACTGCATGTGTTCAGATACTTCAGCTAGGACATCCAACCTTATTCTTCTATTCGTCTTTGAAGTCAATGCCATTCTTGGCTTTTTCATAAGAAGTTTGAACTTGAGGTTTATGATTTCTTTGTTCAATCTCTTGTTATTCTTCCTCAATTTACAATTTTCCTTGTGCAATAGTCCTAACTGCAGAGTAGTATTATCATGCATTTCTTTGTCCAACTTGTTTTGTTCCTTCAAAATCTCATTTTTAATATCTCTAATTTATAAATATATTGCTTAAGAGAATCAATTAGAGGTTCTTTTGGATTGACAGGTGGTTCTTGGTTCATTGATACACTTCTTCTTTCCAATGACTCTACATAATCATATATTTGCTGCTGAACGGGATCTATAATAGGAGATCTTCTACTGGGGCCTTCTTCAAAATGATGAACAAGAGAGTTTTGATGACTGTACATAGGAGAATTATCAACAGGTGATGGAACTAGGGTTTCATCTTCTATATTTATGAAACATTTTCCTTTGGATGGTGTTTTCTTCATGATGCCTCGGAGTCTAGAGCTCCTTATTAGTTTTGGATGACCTTCATTCCCTTCATTTGTAATTTTGCTCTCTTTATTTTTCTTTCCTCTAGCCTTAATTTGTTTTCTAATTTCTATTAGTTTTTCAGAAATTAGTTTCTCATAATTCCTATGTAGTAAGTTTTAGGTCTGTCTTCAACAATTCCATCAGTTTTCTTTCTTTTACTTCTCCTGACATTTTCTTCCTTGGGTGGTGATTCTAGTTGTTCTTGAAAATTATTCCTAACAAGGAAATCTTACCAATTGTCTCCTATGCTCCTTAAGTGAAATTCAATCAATATTTTCACCAAGCCATGATGACACATAGTGGTCTCTATGGATTGTATTCTCTTTTGTACATGTGAGGCCATTCTTCTTAGAAATTTGAGTAGAAAAAAAGGAAGGTTGATTTTACCATTTTCTAGAGAATTCATTAATAAACGTATATGATAAACATACATGGTTCCAAATCTTTCTTCACAAGTTATGAGTTTTTTCAAAATCAAAATCATATTTCTCCATTTTCCTTTCAGGGCAGTACTTGGGATTCCTTTTCTAAAGACTGAGACATCCATACATGGGTTTTTAAGTATCACCTTCCATGATTCATTATGGAATTATTTATTCTCAAAGAATCTCTCTCCATGCCTCGGAAGTTTTGTAGCTTCAGCGAGGAATGAATCTATCACTGCAAATTTAATGTCCCCAATGTCTACTTCAGTTCCATCAAAAGACCAGGAAAATGATTTGGTAATTTCCTTATGAAAAGAATCAAACGTTTCTATGAACCTCAACCATCAAAATTGTTGTAGCAGTTTTCTAACTTGTGGGTATCCTTCCATGTATTTTACCCCCACTAGTTCTGTTCTAACAACCAAACCCATACTTCTTCTATGCAGAGTGATTTTCAACCTTCAGAATTAGCCCTTTGTTTTGTGGAAAATGAATTGGCAGCAAAGTTGAGGGAGATGAATTGGCTTTGGAATCGATGGAGACGAATGAGCTATGGATTTGATGGATGGTTTATGGTGAGCTGTAGAAAATAAGTGAGTGATACAGTCTTGGAGAGACGTAGACAAATAGGTCACGTCATGATCATGACCATTAGTCATCAATCAATGATATTTAATGATGGACCATTATGTAACTTTATATGAGAGATATGGTCGAGATATATCATGATGAGGATTTGTAATCGATTCAAATGATAGGTTGTCAAGGAACATATGAATGTACACATTATACATATTTCATGTTTTTAAATTTGCTATTAAAATAAATTTTTACACCTTACCTCAGCACTTAACCTTATTGTTTTTTGTTGCTTGATTTGGTTCCTTAGGTAATCCTTTTGTAGCATGGTGATCTTCAAAACATAATCCTTTAGTCCCTTTGCAATCATCATGTCAGAATTGTTGAAGTGGCTGCAGAATAAAATCAGTTGTAGAGTGTAATTTTTTTTTTTTTTTAAATATGAAACATGAATGCAATGAGTGAAAAATATGGAATGAAAGTGGAATGAAATGGTATGAATGTGAAAATAAAATGAAATTGGAATGACAATGGAGTGTGATGGAATGAAACTGAATTTGTATTTTATGAATTGCAAAGATGAATGTAGTTTTCACTACTTTATTACAGAAAGCAAAATGGAAAATATAGGGTGTCAAAGAGCTCTGATTTTCACCCTGTATTTTCTGCATAAGTATGCCAATCATTGATTGGTTTTCATACTTATAATTTTTATATTTTTTTATGTTTTTTTTTTAATATTTTTTTTATCAAATGTAGAAAAACTAAAAGCTAAGTTTGTGAAGTAGAATAATTCTTCTTCACTAACTCCATATCAATATTATATTGAAATTTCTTGACAAATTCTTCTTGTGAAAGTGATTTATGATACACTTTCAACCAATAACCATTCACAAGAAGAGATACATTTTCTTTATCTATTGTTCTGATCTTCACTGCTCCATTATCAAAGACTTTCTCAATATCATATGTCCCAAGCCATTGAATCTGAAATTTTCCTTGAAAATATTTGAATTTTGAATCGAACAAGAGTGCCCAATCCCCTGCTTGAAATATTTTCTCTTTGCTATACTTTTCATGCCATTTAGTCATTTGTTGCTGGACCATATAGGTTATTTGGACTGCATCTTGTCTGATTTCATATAGTTCATTAAGTTGCTCTAGTCTATGATTTTGTGCTTTTGATAAATCCAGTCCTAGTCGGACTACGATCTTGGAGGTCTTAATCTAGAATTCTATAGGGAACAGGACTTGCTTCCCATAAAAAACTTCATAGGGATTATTTCATGTTTTTTTCATCCATGTAGTTATGTAGGCCCATAAGGCTTTACCAATCCTATCTGTCCAATCTCTTCTGTGTAGATGAACAGTCTTAGGGAGAATTCCTTCAATCGCCTTATTGGTAGATTCAACTTGACCATTTTCGTGTGGATGGTAAGGAGTAAACTTTTTGTGCTTGATTTTTTAATCTTCTACCATATTTTTCACCACCTTTGATGTAAATTGAGCACCCTGATATGTTACAATTTATCTTGGAAAACCAAAACGAGTGAAGATATCCTTAAAAAGAAAATTAACCACAGATCCTTCATTAGCAAAATGTAATGCTTTAGCCTCTACCCATTTAGTGACATAATCAGTGCATCCCAAAATATACTTCCTTTTTTAAGATGGAGGATTTATAGGTCCAACAAAATCAAAGGCCCATTTTTCAAAAGGTTCAAGGAGTACCTAAGGTTGCAATGGCATCTCATTTGAAGGAGAAGGTTTCCCTACCCTTTGGAAACTGTCAAACCTTTTGACATATTCTTCGGCATATTTGAAGATGGATGGCCAATAATATCCTAAATGAAGGATTTTATAGGCTATCTTCTTATCAACAAAATTCCCACCACAAGGTTCATCATGACATGCCTTAAGAATTTTAGGCATTTCATCTTCTCAAACACATCTTATAATAATGAGATCTGGACCTGTCTTATACAATTCATTAGTAATCCATGAGTGTCTTGCACTTTATTGAATGATTCCTCTTTTCTCTTTATAATGCAAATGTGAAGGTAATTTTCCTGTAACTAAGTAATTGGAAATATCTGCAAACCAAGGGGTTTGAGTAGTTATTGAAAAAAGATATTCATCAGGAAATTTATCTTCAACTGGAGTGTTATCTTTGATATTTTGAATTCTAGACAGGAAATCAACAACTGTGTTTTGTTTTCCAGGCCTGTCTAGAACAGTAATTTTGAATTCTTGCAAAAGCAATATCGATCTTGTAAATATGCCATTAGTAATAGATTTATTCATTAAATACCTAATTGCAGAGTGATCTGTATGGACAAAGGTTTAATAGCCTATTATTTAATGTCTAAATTTGTTAATGGCATGAACAATAGCTAAGAATTCATTTTCAGTTACAGTGTAATTCAACTCTGTAGGAGTAAAATTCTTGCTTGTGTAACAGATGGCATAGGGGATCAAGTATTTTTTTCCTAACACAACTCCTAGAGTTGTGTCTGAAGCATCTATTGAAATGTGAAAAGGTAGTTTCCAGTTAGGCCCTCTTAATATCGGTGCTTCAGAAATTTTTTCTTTGAAGGTTTCAAATGCTAACTGGCAGTGAAGGTTCCAACTAAATTCACAATCTTTAGTGAGTAGTTTGAAGAGTGGGGATGCTACTTTGGTGAAATTCTCTATAAATCTTCTATAATACCTTGTGAATCCTAGAAAACTTCTAACATCCTTCTGGAAACTTGGAATTGATAACTGGAGATGGCTTCAACTTTGGATTTATCAACTTTAATTCCATATCCTAAAATGTGATGTCCTAAAACAATCCCTTCAGTAAAGATCATGAAACATTTTTAATGACTTATTGAGAGGTTTTCTTTCTTAAATATTTTAAGAACCTTTTCCAAGTTTTCTAAAGCTTCTTCAAATGTATCACCATAAACTATAAATTCATCCATATATGCTTCTACAAAATCATGTATTAGATCAAAAACAATTCCTAGTACTCCCCTTTGGAATGTTGCAGGTGCATTGGACAATCCAAAAGGAAGTACTCGGTAGGCATAATTCCCCCATGGACAGGTGAATGTTTTTTTATCATGATCTTCAGGTGCAACCTAAATTTGATTATAACCATTGAAACCATCCAGGAATGAGAAATACTTCTTACCTGCTAATGTATCTAACACTTGATCTATAAAAGGAAAAGGAAAATGATCTTTAAGGGTAGATTTATTCAATTCTATAATTAATGCATACCCTCCATTTACCATTATTTTTGGGTACAATCACTAAAGGAGAAACCCACTAACTCTCTAAATTTGGATAGATGAAGTTTACATTTAACAACTTTTGCAACTCTTCTTTCACAATTTCCTTAAGATTTGGATTCATCCTTCTTTGAGGCTGCCTGATAGGTTTGAAATTTTCCTCAATGTAGATGTGATGTATACAAGTCTTAGGAATAATTCATTTCATGTCAGTGTATTCCCATGCATATGCAGATGAATGTTGTTGCAATGTTTTGATTAGCTTTTCTTGTTGTAATTTTTCCAAGTTTTTGTTTATGTTCAAGGTTTTCCCTGGAAAGATTTCAATTGTAGAGCTACCAAATTATTCCATAGAGTAAATAGACATCTGTCTACATGAAAAATAGTTAATATTGGATTTCTCTTGAAATTGATCATGTTCATATTCTGGAGATGATTCATGATTTTCTATTATATTTAATATTTGGCTATCTTCACTAATGTTTGAAATAGTGAAGAGAGGCCATATATATTTTTCATCATCAATCCCTTCTTTGTCATATATTTTTGTGATTGTTCTTGCTGGATGATACAGAGTTAATTTCTTAGTTGAATTACCATTAGAAATATACATATCACCAGATCTATAGCTAATGAAAGCATCAGTTGTAGCCAACCAAGGTCTTCCTAGAGTGAGTGGGTGTCCTCCTATATTGTTCCTAGGGGTTAAAATCATAAACTCAACATGATATTCCCAATAATCTAAAGACACTGAAATATCTTCTAACACATTATCTAGTTTGATTACAGATATATCTGCTAACTACAGTAATGTACGTGTATAAATAAGATTAGGAAGCTTGAGTTGTTCCATGGTATATTTGCTCATGATGTTTATTGTTGCTCCTAAATCAATCAATGTATTTGGAATTTCTACTCCATTGATATGTGTTTTTACAACTCGACTTCCGGAGTCTAAATATTTTTGAATGGAAATCTTTCCCATCATTATGTTTGTTATTTCTCCTACAAGATGGATTATTTTTATTTCTTTTATTTTTCTTGCCGGTTTCTTCATACTTAACTCCTTTATTGTTTTATCTAAAATTAGAATTTCCTTGATGGCTTGTAACAAAGGGATTTTGATGAAAATATTTTTTAATTCATCTAGGAAATCCTAATTAGGCAACATAATATGCTTTTCTACTCCTCTATAAATCTGTAATCTTTAAGGAAAAGGAGGTGTAGAAGTAGATACTAATGGTTGCTCTATAATTGGAATTAAATTTATTTTTTGTTTTTGCTTTTTATCTTTAGAATTTTGGTTTTGAAAAACTACTTCTTCCTCAAAACATTTATTGGTTTGGAAAGAATATTCCTTAGAATTGTCTTGTTCTTGAAAGATTACAAAAGGCTTCCTCTTTTATAATATTCTACCAGATCTTAATTGGACATCATTAAGATCTAGAGGAGTAATAATATAGGTTGGAAATTCCTGACCTTCTATCATATAGGTATTCTGAGGATTTTTATTTTGGGGTTTGGTAGTGTTTGGGCAGGTAACTGAATTTGTCTTTGAGGGAATGATAGTGAGAGTTGTGCATTTGGGTTTTGGATTGGAGGTTGTTGATTTTGTTGAGGAATTTGTTTGGGGGGATAATTTGGATATGATGGAGGATATTGATAGTATTGATAAAATCTTCCATATGGATTGTGAATTCCTTGAGCCCAAGTTTGATATTGAAATTGAGGTTGGGGCCAATGTTTCTACTAAGAATTCCAATTTGGTGGGGGTTGAGTATTCATTTGGTTGTTAAACCCTTGAGTTTGTGGCCACTACCATGGTCTTATAGAGACAAAACAAAGAGATTTTGTAGGATTTGTTGCTGTTTCTTCTTGAAAAACAGCCTTAAGACCATGCATTTAAGGAAAATTCTTAGTCTCATGACTTTATGAACAAATCATACAAGTTTCTATGACTTTTTCTTCAAGAGGAAATTCTCTCAAAGTATGTTTATTTCTTCATTTTGGACAGAAAATGGCTAAAGCACACTTCTCAGCTTTCTGCTTTTTTTGTAGCTTCAGGGTGTCTATCTATTCAATAAGACTCCCTAAAATGTATTTTTTGAATTCATCAAGCATGTTTCCAATTTCTGCCCTACTCATTGTTCTAGTTGAAGATTTTTTTTACCCTAGCAAGTGCAAGATCTCTTGGTCCTTTCAAAAAAAATTATTTTCCTCTTGAGATATTAATACATAGTTCCCCAATATCAGGTAATGGAAGTTGATATATGTCCCCCTTTCCCATCATTTTAAGGATATCTATCCATTCATCTCTAATTTTTTTCAACAAAAGAGCTTTCAGAGTGTCTTGAACTAGATTTTCCATTTTTTCTCTCTTAATGTTATAGTTGAATCTTTCAGGTAGATCCTCCAAATTTTCATCCTCTTTTTGCATCATCTTAAACACCTCCTCTTTGTGATTAGCAGGTAATAATAGTCCAAATACCTTTCTATAAATTCTCTCTTCATATCATTCCATGTCCTAATAGACCTAGTGATTAGACTCATGAATCATTTTAGAGCTACTCCTTTCAATATTGAAGGAAAAAATTTGAGTTTTTGAGCATCTTGTAGATAATCATAAGTTCCGCAGAACACTTCAAATTCAAATAAAAATTTCTCATGGTCTTCACTTTTTAATCCATGAAAGTTTGGGAGAATAGAAGGTGAGATATTTTTCATCATAGCATTTGTCTCTTCATCTATTATAGGGAATCCAAAAAAACTCTCAGTTCCCCTTCTACCTCTACCTCGTTCTACATTTCCCCTACTTCTTCCTCTATCTCCTCCACTACCTCTACCTCCTCCAAATAGTACATTTTCTCCATTAAAAATTTCTCCTTCTCCCTCCCCTCCTTCTTCTCCTCTTCCTGCCATGATAGATTCTTCAGAGCTAATATAGGGTTTAGCCTGCAGGGTTAACTTCACCTCTGGTTCCTCTATCAATGGTATGTTGAAAATAAGTTTTTCTTCTTGCTCTTCATTAGGGATTTCTAACTCTTCAGCTAGAATATGTTTCCCTGTAGAAGTGAATAAGGTTATTCCTTTTGTTGGAGTCCTAGGATCTTCTTCCTTTAAGATTGCCTCAGTGGATGAAGTAGGAGATCCTCCTAAATGAATATCTGATCTTAGAACTTCTAGATGTCTATGGCTAGTAAAATATGGGATATGAGTTTGAGATGGTGGTGTACTACTTCTTGGTCTTGGTGGAGTGAGTGGTGTTGTAGGGATTAAGCTTCTACCTCTAGCTATAAATTTGCCCCTAGAGTCTCTTCCTCTATGCATATCATTGTTTTTGGGATGTAAGAAATAAGGCTACCTAGTTACACTTCCCTGGCAACGGTGCCAAAAATTTTAGTCAATTTAGTGTCCTAAATTGCTTTCGTTAATTATCAACCAGGGCTAGTAAACTATTGAAGTGTGCTGCACCATATGTGCTTAAGCAACCAATTCCTTTCTTCGTTGTTTTGTGTTTTATGTTGTTTTTAGGGGGGGTTTGTTCTTTTAGATCTAAGGATAGTTAATCTAAAACTATGGAAAGACTTAAGTGAATCTAAATTAATTTTAGAAGGAAGAAAATGAAGTATACTAAAACTATTCTACTTTTCATAAAAGCAAACCAAAGGCTAAGGGCTAGTTAAGACATATTTGATAATCAAAGCATCTATCTATTTTTATTTTTAATCCTAATCCATGGATATATTTCTAAAAATAACTAAGATTGAGAATTACAATGCCTATGAAAGAAGAAAATGAATCAACTATTGTACCTTCAGTTATCTCATCATTTTAATTGTTAGGCATGACCCTATTGAGATGAAGTTTAGCAACTGTTTTTACTTTAGTCTGCTAAGGTCTTAGAATAGAAAAAAAGGAATGAAAATGAAAATATCTAAGAGGTTTTTAGTTACTCCAATTATTCAATTTGTAAAGAGTGACCTTCTTGAAGTAATGTTTAAGTAACTAATTACACCTGTTTGAACTAGAGAACTAGGAAAACTCTATAAATGAATAACTCAGAAATTGCATTATATTTAATCATTCAACCATCCCTTCTTAATATGTTCAGATCAATTCCTTTTTAGAGTGGTATTTAGGAAGATTATTGTTTGCAATTAAGTGAGGGTCTTGAATGTAAAAGCATGTAGGGTATAAATAAAATCAACTAAATGTATAATTGAATTGTCATCCACACTCAAATGTGAAGTGTTTAACCTCTTGAGATTTCTTCGGAGAAATCAATTATGCCTTTAGTCCTTGGAAAGAAAATGGCAAGAAGAAAGATAAATTCAACTACTGCATATGTGAGATATTTAACCATTTAATGTAGAATTTAGCATATTGAAAATGGATTTCATAAATATTAGTTTGACACAGCAATTGAAAACTCTGTTTTAGTGAAAATAAAAGGCAAGAAAAGTAAAGCTAAACAACTGTGGTTTCTTAGCACTTCAATCCTTATCCCAATGTTGAAAAAAAAATTTCTATTTCCATGAAATGTTTTGGAAGAGCAAGTCTGCACAATTGCAATTTATCATTAAACTATTTGAAGAATGGACATGAAGCATAAAAAAGAAATTTCTAAACAGAGTAAAGGAAATATAACTAGAAAACATAATAAAAACTTCCTTCAGAAGCAAGGGCCCTTTGCTGCTGAATTGGTTGACTCCTAGCTTGTCAAAAGTGCAATCAAGCAAGAATTTGGTAGATGAACTTCTTTATTAAAACAAAGTCTAGAAAATAGAGTATCCAATTTAGAAATTTGAATTGTATTGAACTGTCTCTCGGTTCTGTGGAACCACTATTTAAAGAGAAATTACATAACTAATTTCGAGCTAAACTAGCTACAGGTGTCTATCTTGAATTACAATTGAAATAGGAGTGTTGGACTCATGATTTTCTTTGAAGAGAAAATTAGGATTCCTAATGTTGTAGGTAACGTTATTTGACTTGTAAATTTGACCATGAGTTTAGGCTACTTTTTACATCGATCTGGATCAAATGAGTAGAATAGAATCCATGTAGGCAAGATTCTAGAAACACCCATGTGGCCCAATTCCTCAACTGACACCTGGAACCTGCTAAACCATAAGAGTGACTACGGAATGTACAGTTAGTTGTAGAACATGCTGCATTCTGTAGCTAATTTGCAATAGCAAAATCATGAAAAATAATATGACAATCATTTAAATGTATCCTTGAGACAAAACCTTAGCATTATTTACTGATTAGGGTTTATAAACTTATGGAAAAGTGGTGGAATGAGATGAGAAACTGTAAAGGACAGAGTAATCCTGAGGTTCAATAGACATAAGCTTAATCTTATAAAATAAAACAAAATAATACAATCACAAAAGAACACTGAGTTTGAAAAAACTAACCCTATTCGAGGTTTTCGCCACTTCTACCTAATTTGATAACCAACATGGGAGGAAATCCCACATTGTTCTTCCAATAAAAAACATCCAATATCATCATAAAGTCTGTAACTAATAATTTTAGCAGTTATTACATTAACAAGCATAAATTTTAAGAAATAATCTTCCAAATCCAACGAAAGTCTTATCATTCATACAAACACATTCTTAAATTTAAAAGAATTACTCGACAAACATTTCAAGATTCAATACAAAACTTCCTAGCTACTTCAAGATCAAACGTAGGCACAAACCTAGTAACGAAGTTGTCCAGTTACACAAGAGATCTAATTTATTACAGAATCAAACGTAGGCATAAATTTAGTAATGTAGTTGTCCAATTACACAAGATATCTATGATAATACATAATCTTTGAATAGCCGCATACTAAAGATTCATTGAATACGGCAAAAATGAGATAGCTTTAATTATCTAAGTCTTCACCACCTTCCTCATATCTGAATATATGCATTATGAAGAGAGAGTTATCCATCACCCCCCTTTAATTTTAGTGTTGGTGGCCTTAGGTTCCCATATAGGTGAAGAGGGAACAATTCCAACAATTCTCCCCTCTTTTCATATTTTGTTGAAATTTCTAGTCCCTGCTCACTAAATAAAATTTAACTTAAATCATAATTTGAACAACGTATTTGAGAACTTTGAAAACTAGAATATGGACAACATATTTGAAAATTTTGAAAATTGGTTGCTGAGTGGGGAAAATTCATGTGCATATATATTTGAAATAAATAATAAAAGAGAAGGAATTTGGATGTAAATGTAATATCTGGTAGCTGAAGAGGAAAAGTATGTAACAAAAGAAAATATTTGACTTAACTTTTAACACTAAAGGCTCATTGTAGTTCTTGAATAGGTTGGAAATCTAATAAAGAAGAACTAACCTAGCCAATTATTTGACTTGGATTTTTTTTTTACTTGTAGTTTTCTCCATATTTTGGTAATCTGATATATATGAACAAAGTTAATTCTTAATTGTTTAACTTTGTGCATATCCATCAAAATTTCGAGAACATTTCAAAACCTGAAAATGAGCTATGCTCAAATCCCTTTGAAAACAAATTTGATCGCTTTCTTATGCCAAAATAACCAAAATATTTCATTCCAAAAAACATCTATTTATAAAAATATTCCTTATTACACTTAATTTTAATTATCCATATAAAAATAAATAAATAAAAAATTAAAATAAAATAAATAATAAATAAATAATTATGATAATTATAATAAATAAATAAACTAAATTAAAATAAAATAAAATTCTAATTAGGTATTTTCCTAAATTCTCTCCCAGCATAAGCAGACCTTCATGGAATACTTATGGAAATCCTTATTATCCACTATTTATTTACACATCCCTTTGCCCTATTCTCTCAATTTCTCAAAGAATGTTTTATGTCTACCCCTGATGATGGACTCACATAGACAGTCTGAAACGTTGGGTTATTAACAAAAACTCAAAAACAGGTTATTCCTCTCCTCTTCAATCTACTTCACCTGTATGGATTCTCTATTTAAACGCTTTCTTTTTCATTTAACAAAATATTTCCCTATTAATATCCAAATCATAGAAACTGAGAATCGATAATCTACTTACTTGAGATTAAAATGTAGCTATATTCATCGAAGTCTAGAAAATAATGTTGCAGGTTGGGGCTGAACACAGACAATGCCACAAATTAAGAATTTTTTAGGAAAATAGTTAAAGTTATTGAAAAACATAAACAAGCAGTGTAGAGCTTACTAGGGGTTGAAGGGTTGTAGGGTGGCCCCAAAGAGAGCTCTGTGATTTCCTTCTCATATTGAGAAGACTCCTGCATGGAAATTTTTTGTTCTTTCATCTCTTGCTACAGTAACTATTTTTAAATCAATTAAAATACACTCTTTTCTTCCACATATCTATAGGGTTTGAGTAAACTCACAAAATTTGTGACCTCATCTGGATTAGGGTCAGTACAGATGCATTTTGCGCATAATTCTTCCTGAAGCTTCTTATGCTTTTGGGTTGGTCTCTAGCAAGGAAATACATTTGCTTCATTTCTTCATTCTGAGCTTCTAATATGTGGAGTTCTAGCATTAAGAAATCCTACACATTTTTCTGTGATGAACTTCGAGACTTGAGATCTATGGGTGGAAGGAAGTTGAGGGAATGAACGAGTGTCATGCTTCTTTATATTTCCTTACTGAAAGATAATAAAAACCCCAAATCAACCAAAATTAACTTGCCATTGACTTATATCATATAGTCAATATATATATATATATATATATATATATATATATATATATATATATATATATATATATATATATATATAAGTTTCAATAGCTATATGACCGAGAAGTCAATGATTTTAAATGATTTCTTTCTTTTTGCAACATTAAGAATATGAAATTAGACACATGATGAATTATTTAATTAATGAGGGCATATGGTAATAAAATCATGTATCTGATAAAAATACAATTTTTTCAATGTACTTTTCTTTCAATTATTTTAATTTTTTTCTAGTAACTTATATAACCCATGGAATTTTTTAAAATGTTTTCTTTCCTTATTTTAAAATTGATAATTATTGTATTTTTTAAAAAACAAATTCTAGACATTTGTATAACCATGCAATGTTCTAAGACATTTTTTCCTTATTTTAAAATTAATATTAGGTTTTTTTTCATTTGAATAAATTATTTGATTGTAATTTTGATAATATAATTTAATAAACAAATTGAATGAGATTGAGAATATCCACTTAATTATAATTATAAAAAATAAAATAAAATTGCAATTTATTTATAATTAATCCAAAAAAATTATTGTCAAAATACATCTATTTATATATGAGATAATGTAATAAGAATTTTCTTTTTTCCTCTATATTCTCAATCAAATATGAAATTATATATATATATATATATATATATTGGTAAGTTGAGCTAATCTATTAAGATCGATAACATAATATTACATATGCTACAGTCAAGGTTGGTAAGTTACGCTTAACCAATCCCTGCCTTTGTAACGTTGTTTCTGGGTTGCCTCAGGGGAGGAGGCCGACCCAAACAAAACTTGAAAATGAGATTTACATTGTGTGCAGTAGCGCTGATGCATCTAAAATCTAGAGAGTGGAAAATAGCAAAAAAGCCCTGTGGGCACATATGACAAAAATCAGAGTAAAATTGTTCAGCTTTGCAGTTGTTATTCATCATCATCATCATTGTTGTTGGGATTCTCCTCTTCAATGGGATAGGCTAGAGCCTGCGCAATAGCAGCTTCCACAGAAACTTTCACATCGACATTAGTTCGCTTTGGGAAACTCGTAGGATCGCAGAGGACAGGGGAGTCCGAGTCTACTCCATCAGGAAGCTTCATCCAAACGTCGTTGAAATCCATGATCAAGATTTTTGTTTCATCAACTTCCTGCGTTAGAATGGTCGGGGGAGCCGGCGTGTGATATAGAGAGGGAGCTTTGGGAGAAGAGGTGGACCTCTTCATGCATCGACTTCCTCTTTGCGTTGATTTCCCAGAGGATTCTACTCACTTCTCAGGATCAGATTTATGGCTTTCTAGGGTGTTGGACAAGGAGCCATCAATCGATTCTATGTGGTTATCCTCACCACAATGGTAACAACCTGGGACGACCCCTCGCTGACAACCACAAATAGTGCATTGGTCAATCTGGGGGCCATCGCGCACCTAGGAGTGGAGGCATGAGTGACACTGGGGCTGAAGATTCTGCTAAGACTGGGGTGCAGGCTCGCAGGATGAAGAGTAACAAGCAAAGGGAGTCTACATAGCTGATTGGAATCAGTGAGAATCCAGATCAGAAGGATGAGAGTGAAATGCAAGGGTCACCAGATGAGTCAGAAAAGGGGCAGAAGGCTAGGGGTTATATAGGTGTGAGGATGAAGTCTATAAGGGTGGAATTGAATTATCTTCGCACAGAACTACGTGTGGAGCTCAAGAAGCTATGTAGGCGTAGGGGAGTAGGAGTGACTGTGATGTAGATTATTCATCATGGGCATTAATGGTGGTATGGGTGATGTGATGGTTAGGGTCAGGTGATGCAATGCCTGTCCACTCGACATTATCCCTAGTTCTGCGCGGAATGTGCGAGGAGTTAATGGTAATTGGATCAGTTCTAGGTGTAGAATTGCATTGGAGATTTATGTAGTCTGTATTGGTTGAGATTTGATATTCACTCATGTTAGGTGTGTCACCCGCATCCGGGGGGAGCTGGTCTTTCTGAATGAGGATGAGAGAGTTTTTTCTAAGTGCCTCCTCTTCATCCTACTCAAGGGTGGAATGATGCAGAGCATAGTTTTTTTCCACCCCTTTGCTAGCAAGCAGGTCTACAATAGTGTTGGCTTTCTTGCACACATGACCGAAAGCGATGGCTCTATGATTGTGAAGTAGAATTTTCAGCATCTTGAGCTTGTGGGAAAGTCTCCAACTATTGGAAAATTTCTAGGATGTCATGCGTTGAAGGATACGGGTAGAAACCATAGTTATTATTTGCTAGTCTCCTTCCACCTCCAGGGGGAAGTAAAGGAATTCTATGGTGATTTGAATACCCTATATCATTCGTTCCAGCTCAACAGAGTTGTTGCTATCCCATCTGATGTTCCCATAGTAAATTATGAGAGGTTCTCCATGATTGTTCCTGATAATACCTCTAAAAAATACTGTGCTTGGGTTACCTTTAGATGCCCCATCAAAATTTCATTTGAAGAATCCCATGGAGGGAGGAGACCAAGTTTCTGGAGCAGGAGATCAACCCACACTTCTGGTAGTGATATCCATGGGAGTATTGAGACTCATTTGCTAGTTGTTCCAAATATTACATTCAGCTACCACAATAGGTAATTCCTCCTTACTCCAAGCATCTAAAGCCATAGTTTCAATGAGGTTGTTGTGAATCCTATCCCAAAGCTGATCAGGAGTAGAGGCCTTATCCTTGAATATGCGACTGTTTCATTCCTTCTAGATATTCCAAATCAGGATACCTAGAGTGATTTGCCATAATATATTCAGTAGGTTACTGGTGTAAGGATTTTCCTACCAGTTCCTAATGGTTTGAATGATGTTGCCTCTAGCACAGTTGGACAGACAGTATAAGAAAACAATTTTATCCCATAGGGAGTTGGCAGTAGGACATTATTATAACAGGCAATCGATGGTTTTTGAGTTGATCTGACAAAGAGGAAATCTAGAAGGCCCTGCAAACCCTCTCTTCAAGAGATTCTCCCATGTGAGGATGCGAATTTTAATAAGAAACCACAGGAAATAGGCTATTTTGGGCCATAGATTGGCCTTCCATAACTTTTTCCATATATTGTCGGTTGGTCCAGGATCCTGCTAATGGAGGATGTTGTAAGCTTCCTTGGTTGAGTAAGTTCCGCTGGGCATGTGCCTCCAGCGAAGGATATTAGGACCTGTTTTGACATGGATTTTTATTTTTATGCTGAGCTCCTCCCAAATTTTAGTGTGGCTTTCATTGCACCATTTTTCCTACCATCTGCTTATGTGAATCCATTGTCTGTAGCCTTGTGAGGTGTCTTCCATCCCGAAGTCTTGAGCCTTATTTCATTGCCTACCTTGGAGCACAACATTCCAAAGAGGTCTGAAAAAAATGGAGAAGAGGCTTGGCATATGTTTCTAGGAATCCTCCCAGAATCTGGGTTGATTACCATCTCGCAACTGCCAGAAGCTGTGATTTTGGATTATACTTTTTTGATGGCTAGCTTCCTTCCAGATTTGGGAACTTGACATATCTAGGATGTATCTAATGAGATATTACTTTGGCCAATACTGCACATAATTGGCCACCCATAGGTTAGCCCAGGGGGTATTGGGATTGGAGACCCATTTCAACCAGATGTTGGCTCCCATTATGGTGTTGTTGTGTTCAGGATCCCAAAGACCCAGACCTCCCTTATCTTCTGGGGTGCAAACATCCTTCCAATTGACTAACGCCCATTTGTTGTTCCCATTTGTACCTCCCTAGAGGAACCTCTGTTGCATATTGCACATAGCTTTAATAACCCATTTGGGAGTAGCAAGGATGGAGAAGAGGTAGATGGGGAGAGATTGCAAGACAGACTTGATGAGGATCAGACAGCTTGAAAATTTTAGGGTTCATTGAGTCTACATGGAGAGTCAGGTTCTTATTTTGTCAAGAAGAGCTCTCCAAGAGGAGTGATTGATGGTCGAGTTAGTTAATGGAGCTCCTAGGTATTTGTAGGGAACAGTGGCAAAGGAGAAGCCGAGGATGCGAGCAATATTGCATTGGGTTTGAGGGGGGGTATGGAAGGAAAAAATCTGATTTTTTTCCTAGCTAATCTCTATACCAGAGGCTTCAGAGAAGGTGTCAAGAATAGCTTTGAGGGTACGGGCTTCGTGGACTGAGGGGTAGCCCATGATCATGTTGTCATCCACAAATTGATGGTGAGAGGAGGGAGGAAGATTATGGAGAGGTAAAATAATAAAAGTTCCCTTTTGGATAGAGATTTTGATAAGGCGGCCCAAACCTTTAGCCATGATGATTAAGATGAAGGGAGAAAGAGGATTCCCTTGTCTTATTCCTCTAGAGGGGTTGAATGTGGCAGAGGGGATGTCGTTGACCACGATGGAGTGAAAGGGAGAGGTAATGAGGCTCATAATCCATCTGATCTAGGTATGAATGAATCCAAAAGCTGCGAGCATATTTTTGATGTAGTCCGAGCTTAGTTTATCAAAAGCTTTGGAAAGGTCAATTTTGAGAATCATACTTGTTTTTTTCGTGGTTTTGAGGGAGTGAATGACCTCATGGTTAAGTTTATGCCATCAAGGATCTGCCTTCCTTCCACATACCCAGTTTTCTCCAGGGAGATGATGAGGGGTACGAGCTTCTTCAATCGGTTACGAGCTTCTTCAACCGGTTAGCTATGATTTTATAAATGAAATTGCAAAGAGCTATAGGTATGTACTTACCAGAAGAGGTGGATTTTTATTCTTTTGGAACCGAAGTGATGAAGGTGGAGTTTACCACTGGTAGCAGCCAGTGAGTGGACTGAGATTCCTCCACAATGTCCCAGACTTCGTTTTGGATGATGTCCCAGAAGAAGTGGAAGAAGTTGGTGGTGAATCCATTAGGCCCTGGAGCTTTCCCTACTTTCAGTTGGAAGACTGCATGTTCCACCTCCGCTAAGGTGGTCGCAGTGAGAAACATCCTATTGTGATCTTCTGTTATCACCTTGGGGATATTTTCGATGATTTCCCCAATCGATTCCTACCTCTAGTGGTTGGGTGCATGGAGGATGTCCCTGAAATGATTACACAGCTCCACTGTAGTGGTCTCTTGCATTTATAGCCTTTCCCCTAGTTGGTTCTTGATGACAGTGATTCTGTTGTGCATCATGTGTTGTATGGTGGAGATATGGAAGAATTTGGTGTTTCTTTCTCTTTCTTTGAGCCAATTGATTCTGGATTTTTGTCTCCAAAGGCCTTCTTCTTGGTTCCTTCTTTCCTCCAGCTGAGTTATTAACAGTTGCTCTTGGTGAGTTATCTCATCTATGCAACCATTTTGGATGATTTTCTGTTACATTGTCTTCATTTTCTCCTCCAGGTCTTTCTGCTCTGTGAATATGTTGCCAAAGTTTGTTTTGTTCCATAATTCCAGTTGTCTTTTGATAAGTTTCAATTTTGTCTAGAATTGGAGCATTTTGGTGCCTTCAGGGGGTTCTATGGAAGACCACAAGTTAGACACCAATTCCTTGAACCCCGGGTGCTTGAACCAACAATGTTCAAAGCGAAAAGGTTTGGGAGCATTCTTACCTGGTTGGAGCCATTGAAGTTGTATTGGCCAATGATCAGATCCCACTGCGGGGATGATGGTGGTATCCAAGTTGCCTCCTAGGCAGATGAGATCATCGGTAATAAGTAATCTGTCCAGCCAAGGGGCTATCTGGTGGACACCCCCTCTTTTGTTGTTCTATGTAAATATTCCATTGGAGGTTTGAATATCAATGAGGTTGTTACTTTGGATGAATTTTTTGAATCGATTGCTATCAGATTCAAGATGAAACCTTCCACCCTTCCTTTCCTAGAGGTTGGTTATCATCTTGAAATCTCCTCCTAGTAGCCAGAGGCAGTGGGATCGCTGTAGATTTATTTCCTCTAGATTTTTCAGGAGCATCAATTTTTGTTTCGCATTTTGAGGCGCATCGACATTGGTGAGTAGTCCATGGATGTTCGTGCTAGTCACGTGAAAATTTCCTTGAATGAAGTTTATGTTAGCATGAAGGTTCTCTAAGGTGATGATTTTATGGTTCCAGATGATTTCCAGTCCTATAGATGCCCTGTTTGCATCAACCGCTATATCATTTCTACCTTTCCATATCTTTATAAAGATGGTTTCCAAAGTAGAGCTGGTACATTTGGTTTCTTGTATATAGAAAATTGCAAGATGTTCCTCCGAGATAATTTTTTTTAAGATCCTGTGCTTCGTAGGGCTGTTTGGACCTCTGATGTTCCATGAGATGAGCTTCATGGGATATATTTGGAAGTGAGGGATTATAATCTTGTTAGCTTAGGGAAACATTCATAATCCACCATTTCCTTCCCTACTTATATGGTTCGTTGCAGAGATTTTTTTCTTCCTCTTTTTTGGGACTCTTTCGTGAAGTACTTAGTGCTAATTAACGTATCTCCCTGTATACCAAGAGAGGGGAGCTGCTCTAACCTGGCTAGTATTTCCTCCATTTTTTGGATTTGTTGCTCTAGGATTGATGTGTAGTCCTTATTTGTGCAGGCTTCTTCTAGCCTCACAAGATCCAATCCTTCCAGATCTTTGCTTTCTGGTTCTTCCTCCATCGCCTTTGGGATCGTTTCCATGATTAGTTATTTTCCCTTTTTCATACTGGTGTCCTCTTCAGTATTGGCGTTGGGAGATTTTAAGAAAGTTTCCAGTGGAAGCTTGTGTTGTTGAGCCTTAGAGGGTTGGACCTGTGTTGTGGAGGTGCTCCCTGCTTCATTGATTGGTATAGTTTCATTTTTCCTTAACTAATCAAGGACTGCGAAGATGTTGCTGCTTGTAGGTCCATTTTTGTTCTGTTGCGAGGTAGCTCTCTTGTTGTGTCTTTTTTACTTGCTATCTTTGTGATTCCTTCTGCTTTATGTTCGCTGCTATCCTTTTCAGCTGTTACTTTCCTGTTTAGGGGATAGTCTCTGAAGAGATTCCCATGTTGATGGCATTTAATACATCTAAAAGGAAGATGTTCATAATAAATAGTTTGATTCCATTCAAATTCTTCATGCAAGAGACATACCTCACCTGGGAGTGGTTCGACTAGATTCATATAGACACAGATACGAGCATAGGCTGCATAGTGGTTGATTTTTATTTCTTCTGCAATATTAATGAACTTCCCTAGGGAATTGCCTATATCTTGGAGGGAGAGTTAGTCCCAAAGTATTGGGGGAGAGAGTAGAGCCGGATCCAAACTAGTACCCAGATTAGATCTCATTTATCTGGGTTGAAGCGCTCAGTCCATGCTCTGAGGTATAGGCCTACAGTGTTGAAGAAGTACTACCTTCCATCCATAATCCTATCCTTTTCTTCAGAGTAAGTGAAGAGAATTTTGAAGAAGCCTTTAATGCACAGTTGTAGTTCTATGTGTTCTTTAGCTTTCCATTTCGAGGCTATGCATCCTCTTAATGATTTTTGTGTGGGCTAGAATACCATGAACTTGACTATCAAGGCATGGTATTTCATGAATTTAATTCTGCCATTGATGCAATGCACAGGGAGTTCAATAATTATTTTCTAGGTTTGATATAAAAATGGAGGATTTCATGTTTGTGGTTGTTGCTTCTTGTGTATTACTCTTCTGCGCTATGGGTGTTGCCCTTGTGTTTTCTTGAGATGGGCCAAAGTTATGTTGAATGACATTTTCAGCCCCTATTGTCGTCCCTGTTGGAGGTTGGCCTGTAGGGGGGGGAGCAGCTGCCCCGCCACTAGAGTCAGTCATCAAAAATCCTGAAGCTGTCCAGGTAGCGGGTTGTAGTAGATCTGACTGGGGGAGAAGTACTTCTAAGGGCAGCCAATGCTAGAACTAGAAAACCCTAGGTCATGGAGGTCGACCTGGTGTAGAGCTCCGCTAGGGTTTTTTTTTCTCTCTTGAGTCCCTCTCTCTCTATATGTGTGTGTGTTGTGTTACAACAATACAGGGTTGCTTTTTCATAGCAATGACCTTCTTTCAAGGTTTTAAATCTTCAGTAGCCATCATCTATCATGTATCATACACATACAGTTACAATATATATATATATATATATATATATATATATATATATATATATATATATATATATATATATATATATATATATATATATATATATATTCATATATACTGTTTATAAATCGTCTAATTCATAAATTTCATAAGTATGAGATTCTTTCTCATGGTATTTGGCTCTTGTGTAGCATAGCACCTAATATTTCTTACAGAATTACAGTCATTTTCATATTTGAGATGATTCCACCTACAACCTAAATTTTTTAATCAACCAAATAAAAGTGATTATTTATGCTTATAATCCTTTCTTTCAATATTTAGTACCATGGATGAGGCATTCTCAGAATAATATTAAAAAACTAATAATTCAATCATTTTTAATTGTTAATCATACTCAATTAAATGGAACTATGTTTCAATGTAGATGTGTTACTTATCATACCTACCATTACAAGTGAAACTAAACATTTATTCCAATAAACCGATGTGCCGATACTCGTGATCACCTCTACTCAATCCATCCCTGTCTCTTGATTTCAAAATCCTACATTTCTATATCATGTATTCCACCATAATCAATTGGAAGGTCTAAACAATACCTCAACACATCATCTAGCCACCTCCCATATGTACCTCGAACATACTACAAGGAAATTCCTTTCTCTACTATATATTAACTTAGGAATCCTTTCCTTTATAGGTGCTCCTCACTATTTGTGAGAAGGTTATAGTCTACAATGGAAATATAAGCAAGGAGACAAGTGGACATTTGTGTAGTACTATATCCTTCCATATCCATCAAAAATATGGTCTCACACATTATCTCTATTGGAATTCACTATCATGTGTTATGAAAATTCATAACATCATTTTCTTAACCATTCACTTGTTATAAGTGAACCAATCATGAGATACTAATTCATGGTTGAATCAAAAGGATTATAAAAATATTCTCATACCAAAATATTCTTCATCATTCCTCGTGTTAATTAATAATTTGATGTCTCGTGGGAACTTAGATGATCCCTTAATCAACCTCTTGACAAGCATCCAATCATATTTATCCTTTTCACAAGGTTTTCTATCCTAGGCTACTTCATCATCAACATTTTCAACCATCGTTGAGATTTTTTTTTGGAATAAATTATGTGTCAATATTTTAAATGTCAAATGTTTTGAGTGGAAACTCCACCTATCATCAAGGAAAAAAAAAAAAATATGAGGTGGGTCTAGTAATGAAAAGTGAATATAAAGGTAAGATAAAGGAGTTAACCATGAAATAAGAAAATGGGTTCCAAGAAATGGAAAAGATCTTTAAATAATATAAAGAATAAAGTATGCCTTGGGAGAAATTTGAGGAATAAATTATTAATAAGCCAATGACGAAAAATATTTATAAACTAATTAAAGGTTTCAAAAAAATATTAAAATATGGATTAAAATATTAAATTATTATTTTTTAAATTCAAGGTATCTTGGATTCATAAAAATTGTTTCAACAAGCCATGCACTTTGCTGAAACAATGTGAAAACAATTTCATGTTTTGGAGAATCCTCTAGAATATGGTGCGATAACAAGATTATGGAATATTTTAGATGCTAGCTAATACTTAAAAGAAAATATATGACACTATTTAAAATTGGAATATTTTTGTCAAACCATGATTTTTTGATCAGTAGATGATGAGAGGATGTTTATTGCACTATCATATTTGAGGTCAAGTTTGAGGAACAAACTTGATAAACATATAGATATATGTCTAAAATTATATGTAACAAAGTATGACATTAACAATTTTACATATCAAAGAACACTAGCTCTTTGGCGATCATATTGTGATAGAAGGGGCGAGGACAATACAACAAACTTCGCTAATAAAATTGATATGGAACATGATATTTTGGAGGATCAAAATTCAGTTCTTATGGAAAAGATTTTGTTCAGAAGGAAGCAAATGAGGACCAAATTGAAAAGTGGAAAATTGATATACCACAATATTTTATCTATTCCAATATATATGAAGTCCCAATGGACACTTATTTTGGTATACATGTTCCATAGGTTGTGTAAGAAAAATTGAATGGAATAGTACAAATGAGGTGATTCCTTTTATTTGATTAAATTTGTTGTTCCTCTATTTTTGGTGTAGGTTCTAAATTATTTATCACAACAACATTACTAATAATATATGCCAATTTGAAATTTCATTTGAAGTAATAACAAGGTCTATACTTTCTATTCCTTATTGTAACATTGAATCCATATTTCCTTGCTGCAAAGCTTTTTAAGATTGATGTCTTGATAATTAACTATTACTTTATCCATTTCATATATGTGATAGAAAATGAAGCAATAATTTTATGAGGTGAGGATCTATATTTTGACATAGGTAGTGTCCTTGTATTAAAGGATAAGTAAGTACTTTAAAAAGCCTTTTACTAAGAAAGAGTGAGTTCATTTCAATTAGATGAGTTTTTTTTTTTTGTAGCTCTAATATCTTGGCCACACTTAATGCTTTGTTTGTTTGTTTCATTTGGATCATTTTTCCAAGTTTGAAAATTTTGGGTTTATTTTCATTAAAATTATGATCTCTTAATTTCTTCTACTTTTTATTTGATGTTTAATTGATCCTTTTGTTAAGGGATGATTTTTTCCATCTTATTTTATTGATTTAAGGGGTTCGATTAAAGTTAAATACCTTTGTTGAGTAAAAATGTATTTGGTTTGTTTTTTTGTCATGTTCATTTGACAATGATATGGTATTAGGATTAATATATGACTTCACTTATTATCTAGGCATTCAATATGTCTTCCATAATTATTATTATTTTATTTATATATTTGATTATTGATGTATATGGTTTATTTTTTTCTCCTCTCACATTGTGGCGTCACAAAAGAATATCAACCTTTTAGAATTTACTACTTTATTTTATATTTTCTTTAAAAATACTCATTGTTTGTTAAGAGAGGAAAATGATATCTTCTTAGTTAAGTGAAGAAAAAAATGGTCTATGCAGTAGGATCCTATTTGTTAATCATAGAAGTAATATTATCATGAGAAGGAAATTTATCTAATGCAATTATACTTTTATACCAATACAAAAAAACATCAAATGTAATTAGTTGAGAAAGATAGATTGTTTAGTGTAGTACTATTCTTGAAGTGAAAAATGCTTTGATGATCATTTTTTTGTGACATAATTTTCCAATTAATGAACATGCATAGTCTATTTTTTATATTTGTGTTAGATTTTTTAACTTACCCATTGTATATTTTTAATGAGTTTGTGTTGTTACCTTTTTTTTCATCGTGTAGGAAATTAAGTTTAAATGCCTATTCATATTCCATTCATTCTCATTTTTTATTTTGTGCAATTTCAAATAATTTTTTACCAATTCAAAATTATTAGAGTTGTTAGCTGTAAAATAAATTTCAATAACGACTACAATAGTTATGATCCAAAATTAGGTGAAAAGCTTACATATTATGATGAAACACCATATTTTAAAGTTGTTTGTTTATTTTAACTTGAGGAATTAGAGAAGTATATAACTTTTAGAAAAGTGATGTATAAGAAAACAAAATAATTTTATGTAAATATTCATGATTTTGATATAGCTAATCATAGACCTTATTTTCATGTGAATCCTATAGAATATGAATTACATAGAATAGGGGAGGGTTATCTAGATGTGTAAAGACCAACTTTGAGCAAAAAAAACTATTTGGTTCAACATCAAATGCCTTTGGGGGTGGCTTTCAAATTAATTTCCCCTTGGGATGTGATAAGACATTTGTGGTAAAAAATAATAAAAACATGAAAAAATATTTTCAATAATGTATAACAAGAACCTAGACACTACAAGAAAAAATACATTGGTGAGGGGTGAAAAATGTCACCATAAGCTCATTGGTCAGGGTCAAAAGAGGCTTTTTCACCAAAAAAGTAATGTCACCAAAGGTGGCATCACCGAAAGTATAGGTATTGTGGTGACATTCAAGGTCTGTCACCAATAATGATTTATAATGATGGATAGTGACCATCACCATTTAATATGAGAAATGGTGATGGAAAATAGCCTCCTTCACCAAAAAACTAAACATCACCAAAGGTGGCGTCACCGAAAGCATGTGTTGTGATGACACTCAATGTCCATCACAAATATTGACTATAATGACACATAGTGACTGTCACCATTTCATATGAACAACAACAATTTTTTGTGATGGAACATTCATGGTCCTCACTATTAGTGCATATATATATGGCGACATTCATTGACTGTCACCATTTTATATTTGGTTAGGGTCAAAAAATGTCATCATAAGCTCATTGGTGACATCAAGGTCCATCACAAATAATGACTATAATGACAAATAGTGACCCTCACCATTTCATATCAACAACAAAAATTTATGGTGATGGACCTTTCATGTTCATCACTATTGATGTGTGTATTATGGTGAGGGTCGAAAAATTCCACCATAATCTCATTGGTGATGGTCAAAAGAGTCTATGTCACCAAAAACTTATTGTTGCCATTCCATATGAATATCAGGGCACGATGGAATCGAACTACCAACCTCCTGCTAGTAAAGAAGGTGCTCTTCCATTGAGCTATCACCCTTTAAAGAATTATACTTTCAAAAATTATATCTTGAAACTTTATAGATTGTAAGTTCTACAACTTTCAATAAATTAAATTCTCGACAATATTTTACTAAACACGTAAAAAATCATCAAAGCTACAAGGCCCTACCTAATGGTTATGGAAGTTATGAAAAGTGGGTGGAGGGAAAAACAGTTATGTATAAGAGACTCAATATGTTAAGTCGAATACTCAATTAGAATTGAAACTATGAAGACATGTATAGCCCACAAATGACATATAAGACGCAAATACACCAAATATTGCAAAGGAAATGTCATAAGCGGATAGCACATGAAAGAAGAGCATTGATGAAGACAAATGTAATATATTACAATTTGAATGAATTAAAAATCTCAATTTTGTTGTTGTTGGGTGACTTTTTATAATTGGGACCTTTTTCTTTCATTTATCATGTAAATATTCAAATTAAAAATTAGAAATTTTAGATATATGAATGATGTCTAAGCTTCTATGTAAATGTAACATGGATCTCTAGAGAACCACGGGGATATAGATATATATACATACATATATACATACATACATATATATATATATATATATATATATATATATATATATATATATCCCCTTCACATAAAGAGACATGTGATTTGGAATTTCACAAGTCTGCACTCAAAATATGACAACAACCAACAAAAAAAAAAAAATTGAAACTTATCACAATAAGAGTATCTATTTTCAGCAGTGAACACCAAAAAATAACACATTTATTAGTTCACTTTAAGACTGTAAAACATTGGAAAAAACAATGTGTTCAATTATCTGTCAATACAAAATGGACTTAATTCTAATGAAGCAAAATAGTTGATACTAAATCACAAAAAAAATGACCAACGACAATGTAAATTTTTTTTTTTCAACAACGCACTCCATCACTAACTTCCATATCCAAACATTCATATTTTTCAGTATTTAAAAATGTCTTTTTAAGGAAAACCCAGTGAATAGACTTCACAAGTTTTAACTAGAAAATACATAAAACATGCAATTGATGAATTTTAAAGATGGAGCTGAAAACTAACCCTTGAATCATTTTCATCTCTAAATATTTACATCGAGGGGATGGTGCCTTTCTCATTGTGTTGGAGAAGAAAAGGATGACAAATATAATTTGTTGTTTAGTATTGATTCACTTTTCTTCTCCAATATTTTGAATTGTTGGTCGAGAATCCAACCAGATCCTTTGAGTATTTCTACCTCCCTTGTTGGATATATATATATATATATATATATATATATATATATATATATATATAATGGGAGAGAGAGAGAGAGAGAGAGACCTCAGATTGCTAAAGAAAACGTGTTGATCTTGAAAGCTTTAGCAACATTGGAGTTGCGGGTTATCTAGAAGGTAGATTTACATGTCAAAAGTTGGTGTTTCTATAATTGGTGCACGCATCATTCATTGTATATACTATATAAATCATAAATATCTATTTATACAAGCTTCCTAGTGTTATTTCTTTTTCACATGGTTATAAACTCTTAATGACAATAAAAATAGTCAATAAGGGCATATCAGAGGATAAATAATGAGTTTGTCCATATTACATGCACCATCTTCTAGGAACCTTCTTGAACATGTTCTGCAAGGCATGATTTTTTGAAAAAAAAAATGTATGAGAGCATCAAGCTCTGATTATTTTCGAATTATTAAAAACCCACCCATAAAAATTTGAATGAGTGATTTGAAGGACCCAAAAATGAAATGGGTTAACAATTTCTCTATATTTATTAAATCCAAAGGTTATTATATTACCTAAAAAGTTTTGATCCATTTTTTGAGCAGAAGGGATATCTATACTTGCCCATCAAATATGCCAACAAGTCATAAGGATCCTAAATCAATTGTGCTGAAAATATCTGAACTAAGCACTTGAATGGGCATTGTTAGGTCTAAAATAGGAAGACCTTAAAGGGCTTGAAGGACATTCAATGCTATTGCTGTGAGTTTTCTCCAAATAAAGGCACATATTTTTTATGTCCCAATTCATTTTGGATTTGTTATTCCATGACTAAAAATGTATATCTAGCACATGGCAGACCATAAATATGTATTAACAATAGCATCCCCAATCCATATTTGCATAAGATCTCAACTAGGTCTATATTCTGATACCTAAAAACAAAACCCAAAATTATTTACTGCAGAAACATCTTGAATAATTTTTCAACAATGCCTCTCATTGATGAGACCATTGAGCCCAATGCCTTACATTTCTCAATTTATTCATTGGAAAAATTGACCATGGATGAAAAATAGCATTGGATATAATGGAACAAAGGACCATCATCTATTTCCCTAGAGGTTTTTGAGAGCTTAAACACAAAAACACTTCAACTCTATAACTGCATCAGAGATCTTGAGAGAAACCATCAAAATCCTTCAATTCAATTCCTCAGTCTTACTGGTAATTTTAGCACTACTCAGCTTCCCTGTATCAAAAATCCTTCTCTCCAATCCCTTTGAGATCAATCTTTGGTTGAAAATTTGTCTTTTAGGTTTAGATTAGTAGAAGAGGCATCTAGGTTTCCTAAGAGATATTTTACTAAACATGTGTGCATGAAATTATTTAAAAGTTTTATTTCATTGATATTCTACTCTCTTTTCTTGATTACCCATTGGATATCTTCCAAAGTTGTAATAGTGCACTCTAAGGCTAGAACGTAGGCAGGTAAGAAACTTACAATTTCAAAGTTTGTCACCATGATTCACAAGATCTAGAAATGTATCATATTGATTTATAGTTGGGTATGTATTTCCATTATTAGATGCATTGATGTTTTTCTCTTGTTGATTGTAATCATGGTGAATGTGTTACTCTCCATGGGGATTTGTTAAATTGTGTTATCTATGTTGTGCTAGGCTTAGGAGTAGTTTTCTCTGTGTTTTCTTAACTTAATATATGTTTGATCTACATTAAAGACCATATTGTGTTCATATTCCTCGCCTTTTGAATATTCTACTGGTGTTAGATCTTCCCACTGCTTGAGGTGGTGTACAATAGAACTGAGATTAAAGATATTGACTTTTGTGGTCCTTTCCCAAGTATAACATATGCTAAAGCCATGGATATCTACGGATTCAAAAAACCAGACCTCCACTTCAAAATAGAGTTAGTATTTTTTTTGAAGTCCTTATTCAAAATAATTTCTAATTTTTCATGAATATATTGAGATCATTTTTCTTCTTAGATGATCAGGTCCCTTGCAAAATTCTCATAACAAGAACCCTATTGCTCATATAATTGAACTAACGCTTTATTGTTCTGGAATATATCATAAACTATAATTTGAGGGCTATAAGATATGCCAATAATATATCTTCAAAACATGGCATCTACACCATATGAAATGAAATCATAGAGGAAGTAGTGGGACTAATCATTTGAGCACATGTCACCTGAACCTTTTTATGAATTTTGTCTCAAAATTAGATATGATATGTTATTGATGCCCTATAAATTGACTTTAATTTTCAAAATAGCCTATTATAGGATAGTATGCACAAGATTTGGGCACACAGCATAGGAAAATTCAAAATGAGTTTTCAATTAGTTTGAATGAAATCTAAATTTCCTTTCGCACTGACCTAAAATGGTAGGGATGACCTGAAATTGTTAGCATAATGAGTAGGTACAATCATCATATTTTAGCTCTAGATCTGATATGTCAGACCAAAGTTGAGTTATCCCTTTGCTTATAACCCCTGTAATCGAAAATATATTTGAAACCTATCATTGAATTTATGTGTTTATGTTACAACTATGTCTTGGAAATGATCCTTCATATCTATTTTAGAGGGTTTCAAATCTGTTCTTTACATGAAATTCTATGTAAATTTCTTGTTTAATAGTTAATAGATGCCATAACATAATATGCTTTGGGACAAGTAATTGTTGCTACAAGTGTCTATATATTGGAAGAAATAGGCCTAAAATGTTGTAGTTGAAAATACCAATGGAAAATGTGCCTAAACTAGTTATACTATGCTTTAATATATTTGGAGATCTATTTCATAATTTCCCTGAAACAATAAATAGGTTTGCAGAGTTCGGGTTATTGAAGTTGTACAAACTGATTATTTCTCCGATGGAACTTTTTTGATGGGGCATCAGCTAATTCATGGAAAAATATTAGGGGTAGTTTCATTTTGTATATTTATCATTCCCAATCCCATCATGTCTCCATGGGTCTTGGGCCCGACACAAACAATCAAGTTAAACTTCAAACTTGCAGAAATCTTCTAAGTTTTGCTATTGATCATGGGGTATTTCAAATTCAATTTTTTTATCATTCCATACTCGTCGTTAATTGGATGAATTGTATACAATAATACTAAAATATAAATATTTCTCCCTTTTTGGAGGAAACACTTCAACCAAAAGTCTCATTTACTTCTTTTTTGTGCAATCATCTTTAAAGTTTACAGGGAACACAGGCAGGTTGTTGATAAAATCTCCAAAGCAGCACTATATTTCAATCATGGACTATGGCAGATTAGAGAGGAACGTGAAGGTACCAGTCACACTTATTCTTAGTGGCCATTTTGGGATCCTCATCTTCAAATGATTGGGGGTCCATTATATATATAAATTTACACAATTATGTTTATCTCTCTGACACATTTTTATTTGTTGTTTAAAAACTTATATGGTACTCTGCAAATATATGTATTCAGACTCTTTGTCCCTCAACATGTTTTTTCTTATATGCACAATGGTTCTGTAACAATATAGGACCATAAAATTTCTTTTTGTGCTCTAAAGACAAGCTAATTTTTTTATGTTATATGCATACACATTCTATGTCTACAAAATGTAATTTTTATCTTCTTAATAAAAATTATGGTTTTTTTTCTACAACAACTAAAACAATGTTTGTTGGGGTTAAGGAAATTTAACAGTTCAATCATGAAACCAATCTTCCATTTGAATATTCTTTTCTAGACCTTGGCTTCCAAGAATGGACTTCCTTGATCTAGGAATCCTCCCAAGATTACATAGAAAAACCTCCTTAATACTTAGTACTCTCCATAAAATAGTATCAAACCATGCATCAACCCTTCACAATGATTGATGACATGGTTAAGGAGTCACCTTCTCTTCCCTACATTATATCTAAGGCTTCTAGTTCGACATGCCTTTAGGCTTGACATCCTATCTAATCACCCTGTTTTGTTTTTGAACTTGTCCTCTTTTTCTATAGTTGATAGAGTAACACTACAAGCTACGTTTTCACTCACACCATGTATTTACCATTTAAACTTGATCTAGTTTTGAGTCCCATTAACCTATTTTTTGTGGTCATTAATGGTCATATCATCAAGTATGCCTGGAAAAATACTATGTTATTGTGTGTGACTAGTTATTTATCTCTGTTTCTATTCCTCTGCTAATTTAGTAGAGAAACTATGTGTCTTGGTGAATAGAAGTTGTATCAGATTGTTCATTATTGTAGTTACAATATTTTCAAGGAAATTCTACATATTGTTGCTCAATTATGTTAACTATTTCAGTTTTTTGAAATCAAAACAAGTGTTAGAATGGGCTGTATGCTAATTGTTTAAAATTATCCCAAAGACTAAAATAACAAAATTTTAGCAACCATATGATACAATGCAGTTGGACTATTTATTATTGGTTTTTGTTCCATTGGAAACGTAAGCTACCACAAAGGAAGGATTTGACTATATATTTAGGTGAATAGATAACTTTCTATTGATAATGTGTCTTTGTATTCGCTTAGCTATGATGTAACTTCTCTACAATAATAGACCTAGATTTTTCTATTCCCTCAAAAAAAAATTCTCCACTTTCACGACTCTATCCCTATATCTCTTGATGTATCTTGTGTTTTACAATTTATTTATAATGACAGAATAAATAAAATTATTTTTTAGATTTCCCTTTCTATAGCTTGTTTAGATAAATGGCAACCTTATGCTTCTTTGAAAATGTATGCTCCACAATTGGGATGTAAATGCCTAGTTTAATATGAGCTAACAAGTGCATCTCAACCCAATTCCATTACAACAGCCTAATTTGGTATGAAAGAAATGATTCTCCTACAAAATCATGCTTCCTATTTCAAGGGAGAACCATGTAAAAGTTGGATGGTGAATACTAGAATTTAGTGTTATATAAGTTGTAAATATTTTTGTGAAAGAATAAGATTTTCCATAAGTTTATGTTAGAAACTATAGAAGCTATTGTGTAGACAATTATCATGTGGTTCTTGGAGATGAAGAGTTGGATCCCTCATAAGAAAATGTTGAGTGTAGAACAAGAGCTTTGTCCCTTCATAGGAATTTGTAGCAATAGATGCCACATCTCCGGTAGATACCAATATTTTGAGTTGTTGGTCTAGACTCCAACCAGATCCTTTGAGTATTTCTATCTCCCTTGTTGGATTCCTATTATATATAGATACTGGGAGAAAGAGAGAGAGAGAGAGAGAGAGAGAGAGAGACTTTAGCTTGCTAAAAAAAACATGCAGCTCTTGAAAGCTCCAACAACATTGGAGTTGCAGGCTATCTTGAAGGTAGATTTACATTTCAAAATTTGGTGTTTCTATAATTGGTGCACGCATCATTCATTGTATGTCCTATATAAATCATAAACATTTATTTAGAAAATCTTCCTAGTGTTATTTCTTTTTGAGATGTTTCTAAACTCTTAATGACAATAAAAATAGTCAATAAGGGCATATTAGAGGATAAATAATGAGTTTGTCCATATTACATAGACCATCTTGTAGGAACCTTCTAGAACATGTTCTAGGAGGCATGATTTTTTGAAAAAAAAGGTTTGAGAGCATCAAGCTCTGATTATTTCTGAATTATTAAGAACCCACCCATGAAAATTTGAATGAGTGATTTGAAGGAAAAATAAAAATTGAAAGGGGTTAACAATTTCTCTCTATTTTATTAAATAAAAAGGTTATTATATAACCTAACACATTTTGGTCCATCTTTTGAGCAACAAGGGCATGTATACCTACCCATCAGATATGCCAACTAGTCATAAGGATCCTAAATCAATTGTGCCCATCTGGTCTAAACTTTGCACTTGAATCGACATTGTTAGGTCTAAAATAAAAATACCTTGAAGGGCTTGAAGGACATTCAATGCTATTGTTGTGATTGTTCTCTAAATAAAGGTAAATATGTTTCAAGTCCCAATTCATTTTGGATCTATTATTCCATGATTGAAAATGTATATCTAGCACATGGGAGACCATCAATATGTATTAACAATACCATTCCCAATCCATATTTGCATAAGATCTCAACTGGATCTATATTTTGATACCTAAAAACAAAACCCAACACTGTTTGTTGCAGAAACATCTTGAAGTTAATTTTTCAACAATGCCTCTCATTGATGATACCATTAAGCCCAATGCCTTACATTGATCAATTTATTCATTGGAAAAATGAATTAAGGATGAAAAATGGCATTGGAGATGATGGAACATAGTACCATAATCTATTGCCCTATATATGTTTTGAGAGCTCAAACACAACAACACTTAAACTCTCTAACTGCATCGGAGATCTTGAGAGAAACCATCAAAATCCTTAACTTTAATTCCTTTATATTATTGGTAATTGTAACACTACTTAGCTTCCCTATATCAACAATCCATCTCTCCAACACCTTTGAGATAAATATGTGGTTGAAAATTTGTCTTTTAGGTTTAGATTAGTAGAAGAGGAATCTAGGTTACCTAAGAGAGATTTTACTAAACATGTGTGCAGGAAATCATCTAAAATTTTTCTTTCACTGACATGCTACAATCATTTCTTGATTACCCTTTGGCTAGTTTCCAAAGCTGTAATAGTGCACTTTGTGGCTAGAACGTAGGTAGGTAAGAAACTTACAATTGCAAAGTTTGTCACTGTGATTCACAATATCTAGAAAAGTATCATATTGATTTATATTTGGGTATGTATTGCCATTATTAGATGCATTTATGTTTTTCTCTTGTTGATTGTAATCATGGTGAATGTGTTATCATCCATGGGTATTTGTTCAAATTGTGCTATCTATGTTGTGCTTGGCTTAGGAGTAATTTTCTCTGTGTTTTCTTAACTTAATATATGTTTGATATACATTAAATTCCATACCATGTTCATATTCCTCCCATTTTGAATATTTTTATGGTGTCATATCTTCCCATAGCTTTTTTTGAGTGAAGAAAAACAATTTTGTCTACTTGGTTGGACCCACGACACATCATTTTTTGAAATGTCACCTAAATAGTAACATACAACAAAACTCTTTACGAAATAAAATCTACAGGTTTTTCCCTTTGCCAATTTGCATGAAACAAATATGAAAAGAAACCATGTCAATCGTCCTTGAAATACCTCTATCATGGATAGTTTTGATGATTTCTTGGATATTTGTGTCCACACATGGAAGGCTTTGGGACCATATAGAGAATACCCCATCTATCTCAAGTCGTTTAATGGGTGTGAAAGTGATTGTACTTTCATGAAGTCAACCATTTTCTAGATATGGGGTTCCATATGGATATTGATAAGATAATTTTTGGTGTGCCTGGAGAGAGGAAAACACCTATTTTAAGCTATAGTTCTAGAATAGGTTCACAAAGTTTCCCAGATTGCTTTAAAACATGATGATGATTTTATTAATATAGTTGAAGAGGGTGATGAGGAAACTCACTCAAAATTTTTTCTGTCATCAATTATTTCTTTACATGAAAATAATTTTGACATTGTTTGTCTTGTTATTAAACAGTAACATATTTAGGGCTTGAAATTTCAAAGGCTAGGCATGGATTCTTGGATGCATATGAAGGATAGATTTGATTCTTCTGTGATGGGAATCCAACCAAATATGTACAAGGAAATGGACGAAGCAACACTGTAAGAAATAAGGAGAGTTAATTGTTCAAAGCAGCGTCCACAATGTTAACCATGACAACATGTTCAATCACGACAAATTCATTGTGTACTGCAACAAATTTTTCAACAATCCAAGAGGTGTTCAATTTGAGGAAAGTATGGCATAAAAATATAGTCTAATTTATTGGTGCTTGCAGAAGGCCACTAGATTTGTGCATAGTAACAAATTTAATCTCTAGTGGTGATTTAGTTGCATATATTCCACACTATGGAAGGGTTTCAAAAGTTGTTGTGAGACAAATAATGATCCAACTTGTTGTTGTACTAAAATTTCTATGTTAAAATAATTTGATACATAGGGAATCAAAACCATAGAATTCTCCTTTCAACAAATGAAAAGAATGTGGTACTAAAAATTGCAGAGTCAAGGACCCTGCAACCCCAAGGGATAGTAGAAAAATTGTGTGTTTCACCTCTATACATACCATTTTAGATTATGCAATCTCAGAAGAGTGATGGTCATGCAAGAAGTCAGGAAGGTTGCAGATTTGAAGATGACTAGGAGAACGAAACCTCGTCAACTCCGCAAAAGTTCCCTAAAACAAAGGATTTTAAAAAAATAAGTAGTAATAGAAGGAAAACCTAATTCAAAGCCTGGTTGAAGAGGAAGTGGATATGGATAACTATTTTAATAATAGGGGTATTGCTAATCAAGGTTTTCATTGATGTCAAAGGTTGTCATTGATGTCAATATGGCATTGACTGAGATGTCAATATTCTTGAGATTCCTGGTTCCATATGATGATGCCATGACTCTTGGTTGACTAGGAGACCATTTATGAAGATGTAAAACCACTAATGAAGAAGTGTTGTCCTAAATATCCTTTGACCATAATTTCCTAGTAATGAAAGTACTTGAACTAACCATGATGATTCCAAGTACCAATCACATGCCTTAATAGATGTTCATAGTGATCCAAAACTTAAGTGCCAATGATGATCCCTTAATGACATATGGAGGACTATACATAAATTACCACACTTGATGATGTCATATGTAATGGCTCTTGATGACTTGGTTGGCACCTACATGATGAAATGGATGATACACTATCATGATGACATGGATGACATTGATGACTCACATAATGACACTGACATCTTGTTGTCCCAATCACCTTCTGCACTAAAAATTCCTAGAACAGTCATGAAGAAAAATAAATGTTCACACCTTGGATGCAACCTATCACAATGAGTCCTAGATAATCTTGAAGAGAAAATTTTCCTCTTTCTAAATAGCCGTTACTTGCCCCCAAACTCCCCCTGGTTGACGAGAAATTGATTTTTTAAGCTGAAAATGTATATGCTTAATTGCTAGCCAACCTACACTCTCATACAGGCCTCACTCCAAAAGGACGTGTCACATCATTTCAAGTTAAATTCATACAAATAGAAGATATTACTATCAATTTTACGAACTTATTTCGGTCAAGAATTTTAGAGTTTATGTAGTGAGGCTTATTTCGGTCAAGAATTTCAAAGTTTATACAGTGACATGATGATAAAGGAGGTCAAGAATGGTATATTTGGGAAAAAAGAAATATGCTTGATACCTTAAATTTGGATTAGAACAGAGATCAGTTCTTTTTAGGCTCAGACGTGCATTTGTAAAATCGTGCAGCAAATTTTCAAAACCTATATTACATAACTGTGGTGTCATCTTCAAAACTCGAATTGTAGAGGTAAATTTTTAGAAGACAATATTTCTGATTGTGGTCTCAAGCTACATCAGCTCAGACTTGTATATGAGTCATAAATCATTATCTTTTGTGGAAATCTCAAAGCTTTCAAGCACTATACCTAAGGAACAGACGTGGATAACAGAAGCTCGGACATGCAGCTTCATCACATCTACAATAGTATCACTGAAACTCTCAGATCTGTATATTTCCTCAGAATCATTGACAGACAAGTCTTGGAACTGAGTTTTCAGCAAAATTCAGGCTTGTTACATTTGAAAAAGAGCTCAAATATGTGGTAATAATATTCTGTATATTTTGGAGGCCTATGTTTGAGGCTACAATGTTGTAGCATCTTCCAGGTTTTTTCTTCAACACCACGCCCAATGCCATTTGTTGGATGTGGCGTTCTTCCCCTTCTGATTCTGCAAATTTGGAGATGTGTTACTTTGATGTGTCTCTCTTGAAGGTGAGCAAGAAAGATATATTTAAGATCACAAAAGGATACATCAAGAGAAATATCATCGACAGTGGTGCCTAAAGCACCGTATAAAAAGGGAAGCTTGTTAATTGGATGATAGTGGCAATCAAGAAGCTCAAAGTTGAATTAGAAGTAGAGGCCCAAAGCTTTTTTATGGTAGAGTGCAAGAAACTAGGTAAACTTAGGTATCAGAACCTTGTGAAAATCATGGGTGTAATTTCCAATTGGGATTTCAATGTTCTTATACTCCAATTCATGCCCAATGATAGCTTAGACATGCAGTTACACGAGGACTCTACTCAGCTCGACTGGGAGAAAATACTCAGAATTTCTATGGGTGTTGCGAAGGCACTGGTGTATTTACACAAAGAATGTGGAATAGGGCATATTTTCCACTGTGATATTAAGCCCAATAATATTCTTCTTCATGAACAGTTTGAGGCATACATCAATGATTTTGGAATTTCATGTTTAATCGATCCACAAATGTGTGGAAGCATGCTTTGATGTGATGTCTGCTAATGCTTTCAACTTCAACTTCTTTATTTATTTGAGGGTTTCATCGACTTGTCAAACAATAGGCTAAGAGGTATACTTCCTTCACAGTTTAGGTTGCCTAAAGGCCTCAAGAGTTTAAATATCTCCATCAATAAGTTGATTGGACTCAGAAACATCAAATATGGGGTCAAGACCAAACAAATTCTAAGATAGGTCAGAGACTACTACAAATGCAACATGAAACTCAGATTCAAGACATAAAAATCAAACAAGCTTAATAAACTCGCTTGCAAGGCATTAAAATATGGGGTTTTGATGAGCTAAACAAAATCAGAAAATAGAATTTCCAAAGGTTCATTTTATAAATACCCGGTGGGAAGGTTGTGGAGTAAGGTGAGCAACATCTTCAGCTTACTCCCCCTCAAAAGCTAATTTGGCGTGAGGCTAATCCGGCGTGCATCTCCATAGCTATGGCATCAACCAAATACCTCAAACGATATAAAGGAATAGAGCATCCCTCTTCAAAATCTGGCAGAATGCTCACCACAGGGTTCCACTTGCTCCTGCTCTTGAATGATGCGTGGATTTTTTTTTTTTTTTCAGGCGGGAATAAAACATTATCAAAAAATTAAAAACAGGATATTTCAGTTCAACTGCAATTTAACCTTCCTTTTCAGTGATTTTTGGCTCGTGAACTTCATTCAATTGTTGCTCACCCAGGGCAGAATTGTTTGGAGGCGGGAATTGCAATTAATTTAAAAATAAAAACTAAAAATAAAATTTCAATAATAATATTTAATATATATATATATATATATATATATAGTACTAAATTAAAAATTAAATATAAATAAATAATATATTAATATGCATATAAATTATTTAATATATAGAAATTATAAACATAATTAATTAGTAGTTGGTCATATTTAAATTAAAAGACTTAAAATTAAATTTGTGGTTTTTTCTTATTTTAATGTAGACATTAAAATGTATGATAAAATGTCCTCTCTAAAGGTTTGATAGTTATTATTTGTTTTGGACTAAGCTTCCACCTATCACAATGAAGCTAATTGCCCAAATTTAGCGTTATGAGAGTGTTTTTTGGCTCCCCTTATGTTGACTATTCTAGGGTTTGGGAGAAACCCTAATTTTGCAAGAAAATGACGCCCTTTTTGTTTTTAACCTACGCCTCTAAGGGCATAGTCTCATCGACGTCCCACGACACCATGGTGGGATTTATTTCATAACATGTCGCCCTAGGCCCTTGACTGGTCCTGTGCCTCAAAATGTGCATTAGGGTTTGAGAGAAGTATATATTTTCCCAGGCATCCTTGAAACCTTAGGCATTGGTGATTGAAGTTCCAACCTTGTTGTGAATTAATCATTACTCTCGAGGGTGATCATCATATTCACCTACTCATCTTATCTGAAAACTGGATTGCTCATATGCATTAGGGTTTACAAGGTACCTCATATAGCATTAGTCCTCATTCCCTCTTGTTTCATTAGGGTGTGTGCATGTAGTTGTTCTCGGGAATTATCTTGTCATCAACCTGCATTTGTAAGGGTGTTTTCCCATTGGTCATATTGCACATGTGCCCTTATTCTATCCATTAATTTATGGCTTGGATTATCATGGTCCTGTCCATATGTTATAAAATCCTAAGTTATCATAGCCATGAATCAAAGGTTAAAACTTTTTTTTCTTGAACTTCACTTTGGCGTGTATTACTCAACTTGCTCTCCACCAGGTTTTAAGGAATCATAATCATCATATCCATGAGCATAGGAATTATTTTCCCAAAATAAGGTTTGTTTATGTGTGAGAGAGTAAGCATCCAAATCTTGGAATATCGCTTCATATGTTAATATTAGAAGAAATGTTTGAACATTCAAGTCATAATGGTTTACAAAACCACCTAGAAAGTCTCTAGTGTAATCATCGGAAGATATACTTAAGTTGAGGATAACCTTATCATGCTCGCTGAAGTCCTTAATTAATGCATGCCTGAAATTCCCTGACATGGTATGGTACGTGTAAAGAAAACTTTAAGAAAAGTGGCTCATGCTTGTAGTTTTGGCTTTATTGGTTGAACTTGTGAGGATCATCACAATTAAATCCAAAGGTTGCATGTAAAGAACTATTGGTAAAAAGCTCAGTGGTCACTACAACATGAATGCGCACTCCAAATTAGAGCATAAAAGTCAAATGGTAAAAGGAGTTAATGACTTCTAATCTTTACAAGAGAGGGAGAGGACGATTTGTGCTTTTCTTTGGGCGATATTAACATTTATATACAAGCCAGATGCCATTGGAATACGACACATATGTATGTATATTATTAGCATCTGGTAACAAGTACCTTTTAATGATGTTAATGCATTATTAGGGTGCAAGCGAAGCCGCAAAATGGTGTGACCATACAACCTCTTCAGTTGTGGATGCGACCAATGCATTGGAGAATGAGAGCCATAGGAAATGAATTTACGATTGCACGCTAGCTTTTCGAGCCTGAATATGAATCAAAATATTTAAGATTAATGAAAGTATTGTTGCAGCTGTCACAGTCGGTTCTGGAAATACGAACAATAGTTATCTTTATCCACCTATTGAAATCGTCTTTCAGATGAGGCACATTCTACTACAGTAATGTCCATGATGCTATGTATCCTATAATGGGGGTGTTGTACTCCAAGTTATAAGGTTTTTTTTGTGACTGTGTTGGTATGATTATCGAGTTACTTTATTTCAGATGACTTGAGAACATTGAGTTTATCTTTGAAGGTAGTCCTCGATGAGCTATCACATATTTTCCAAATGTTGCTTGCCTGTGTGGATGACCTAGTTCTAGCACCGATCTCATTATCATTTCAATGATAGTATGAAAGGAGGTGATCCAGTCACTATTTCAAGAATTTCGAGTTGGCCAAGTGAATTTGGTGCGTAAGGATTCCTCACACATCATAGTTGAAGCTAGTCGAGACTCGCATCGATGGCATTAAAATAATGTCCAAGGCTATGGATCAATCATTGAGTCTCAGACTCAAGTAACAGTTGGGAGGTGCGACCTCTAGCCAGTTGTGACCAGATGCTGAGTCGTAGTCTCAAGAAGTAGGGGTCGGTGCAACCTATCCGACTTGGTGACCAATGCAACCTCCACTAGTTGCACTGTAGAATCACATATGAATGCCCCAAAAAATGCGACCAGTGAAACTAGTGTGACTCTCCCTTTGTTTTGACGTTGCATGGAGTCCATTAGTATTGATTACATCAATGAGAGTTAAGTTCTCACTATTGCAAGTGACATACACCATATCAAGAGACATAATTCATGTATGCCTCTTGTCTATGGTTGTTGGAACCTTGGTGAGGCTCTAAGAAGGATTGTTGAAGGAGTTGTTGTGATCAAGGCCAAAGGAGAAGACTATACATGGAATGTACTGAAGCAGTAGGACATGCAAGGTCTACATTGGGTAATATATGTGAGCTATAGATCTTGGATGATGATACATCTCTACCTTTGCTAAACAATCTTTTTCTCCCTCTTAGCTTGGGAGGAAAACCCAAACAACTACAAAAGGTTGCATGTTGTAAGTTTTTCAACAAGAGTCATCCCTACACATGGTAATGTTTCGTTGGTGGTGTAGTTAGCTTGTGACAGTGTTTTTGTAGATTCGAGCGTGTTCCACAGTGTTGATTTAGCTCGTCGGGCCCGAGGAACTATACAGGTTGTATCTCACTATACTGACTCCGCAAAGGGACTAATATTGAAGTTGTTGGATACTTCCTGGTGTTAATTCATGCCCCCACAACTAGTTAAATTACATAGTTGTGGAGTTGAATTCAACACCCATTCAATTGTAAGCCCACAAGAAAATATTGGTTGAAGAGACATAGGGGAACTATAAAATCCAATCTCTCTTACAACATTGTGGCACAACAATTGACCACAGAAGGGTCTAAATTGATTTTTTTTTAATATCATTCTTTCAATTAGTTTAATGTGCTTCCAGTATCATTATTTGAGTATAAATAAATATGACCCATCTAGGGTGTCATCTAGTGAGCAAGGTGGTTCCTTTCAAATCTCCAGGAACCTCGCAATAAACTCAAAGGTAGAAATCACATTATTTCAGCAGTTGGGCAACAAAATTTCTAGGGTTTCCAAGAACCCTCAATGTCCTCCTCTTCTCACTCATCGTAATGCGAGTATCGATCACCAATATCTCAGCAGCTGTGCGAAGATTGATTTGAGCATGTAACGGTCAATAGGCATGAGAAAGAATAGAGGAAGTTGAAGAGTTATGAGGGGAGTTCAAGGGTCACTTGAGGCTAGGACTAGATAACTGACTTGTGCTTCAGAGCTAGAGGCACTCAGCACTTGGTAGCTAGTAAAGGGAGTTGTAGTGAGGCTTGAGCTTTCACTATGGAAGCATGGTAAGATGTACCAAGTGCCAAGGTGTGATAATGTGTGTTAAGGAGTTTTATTGATTTCTAGGGAAACACAAGGGAGAAAAGGGTAAAAATTCATGGAAATGAATGAATTATAAAAGTTTGTGACAAGTAGTGTCAACGAGTTCTAGGTGTGTTAAGGAGGGAGTGACATGGTATGTTAGGCAATGCTAAGGCATGATCGAGTGCCAAGGAAGAATGCAACCAAGATGTGCTAGGTGCCATGGTGTGCCAACACATGCTAGGAAGTGTTACAAAATGCCATGGAAATAGAAGGGAGCACTAGGTAAAAAATAATGCATGGAAATAAATGAATAATATTTTGTGACAAGAAGTGTTAGTGAGTTCCAAGTGTGTTAAGGAGGTAGTGAAAAAAAATTCTAGGGAGTATTACGACATGCCAAAGGCCAAGGAATCACGCCAAGATGTCCTACGTGCTAGGGTGTGTCATTGCATGCTAGGGAGTGTTAGGGAGTGCCACGTAAAAACAAGGGAGAACTAGTTTCAAATGCATGGAAATGAATGAATAGAGTGTGTGATAGGGAGTTTCAGTGAGTTCTAGGTGTGTTAAGGATGGAGTGACAAGGTATGCTAGGTAGTGCCAAGGATTGCTAAACTTCTAGGGCAACATGCCAAGATGTGTCAGGTGCCAGGTTGTGTCAATGCATGCCAGGGAGTGTTAGGGAGTGCCATGGAAACACAAGGAGGAAATAGTTCAAAATTTGTGGAAATGAAGGTCGAATAAGACTGAGTGATAAGGAGTGTTAGTGATTTCGGGTTGTGTTAAGGAGGGAGAGACAAGGTTATATGTTATGTAGTGCCAAGGCATTCTAGAGTGCCACGACATGTCAGGGAGTGGTAGGGTGTGCTAGGGAGTGCCAAAGCATGCCAAGGAATGTAGGGGGTGCTAACACATGCCACATAGTGCCAAGGGATTATTAAACATTCCAAGTGCTATGGCATGTTATGATGTAAAATATGTTTCTTAGTTGTTTTATGGCCATGGTTGGAGATGAACCTTGACTTGGTAACTTGTAACTTGTTAAGTTGGTTAAGTTGAAATTGTACATGAGTAGCCTAAGATGATTATAATCAATTATTAGGTGAAAAAGGCATAGTCTAGTTGTAGTAACTGTACCTTGGCCAAGTTGTTGTAGTTGAGAGAAGACTTGGTTGGGTTCCCATGTCCCGAAAAAATTAAGGGTAGTTGTGAGGGAATGATAGCTAGGGTGTTCCAGGGCGTGAAAACAAATGAAAATGCATGCAAAAACATGTTATAACTTCTCAATTCATGTTGAAGAGTGTTAGGGAGTGCTAGTGAATCACAAGGGAGAACTAGGTGAAAATTCATGCAAATGAAAAAATAAAAGTGTGTGCCAAGGAGTGTCAACGAATTCTAGGTGTCTCAAGGATCAAGTGTGTTAGGAGAAGGTCATAATAGAACTTGTAGGAGCGAATCCTATGGTTTCAATAAGGGGTTGGTCAAAACGGTTTCAAATAGAGGGAGACTTTGTGTTGGACACAACATTTTTTTCCCAATGAAGTTGGTTGGGTTCCCAAGTTGCAAAAAAAGTAAGGCTATCTATGAGGGCATGAAAACTAGGAGTGCTAAGGTGTGCTAGAGAATTCTAGGAAGTAATAACACATGCTAGAAAATTCCAAGGTATGTTATGCATGCCAAGACAAGTCAACTATTAAGGCATCCCAAGATATGTTGAGTGTTAAGTTGTGGTGCAAATGCATGCTACGGAGTGTTAGGTCTAAGTGCTAGGGAAACACAAGGGAGAAATAGCTTCAAATGCATGGAAATGAAGTGTCGATGACTTTCAGGTGTGCTAAGGAGGGAGTGACAAGTATGTAATGCAGTTCCATGGCATGCTAGAGTCTTAGGGAAGAATACCAATATGTGTCAAGTGCCAAGGTGTGCCAATGCATGCTAATGAGTGTTAGGGAGTGATAGGGAAACACAAGGGATTACTAGGTTAAAATGAATGGAAATGAAGGAATAAGAGTGGGTGATAGGGAGCGCTTGTGAGTTCCAGGTGTGCTAAGGAGAGAGTGGCAAGGTGTGCTAGGCAATGCTAAGTCATTCTAGAGTCCCAGAGTGGCATGCGACCAAGATGTGTCAGACGCAAGGGTGTGCCAACATGTGATAGGAAGTGCTAGGGAGTGTTATGGAAACACAAGGGAGAACTAGGTAAAATTAGTGAATGGAAATGAAAAATATAGTTTGTGACAGGAAGTGTTAGCAAGTTCCAGGTCTGGTAAGGAGGGAGTGACAAGGTATGCTAGAGGTCAGGGAAACATGCCAATATGTGCCAGGTTATAAGGTGTGCCAATGCATGTTAGGGAGTGTTATGGAGTGACAAGGAAAGTCAAGAGAGCACTAGTTTCAAATGAATGGAAATGAACAAGAGTGTGTGACAGGGAGTGTCATTGAGTTATAGGTGTGCTAAGGAGGGAGTAACAAGGTATCCTACGTAGTTCCAAGGAATGTAAACTATGGCATGTCAAGGTGTAAACTATGTTTCTTAGGTGATTTGTGACCACACTTTGATGTGATAAGCCTTGTCTTGGTAACTTATTAAGTGGGATCAGTTGAGCTTGGACGTGAGTTGTTGTTACACAAAATTTTGTCACCATCCCTACAATCCCCATCCCGCACATTGGAGGACCATTTTTGTGACTTATATGAAGTCTCATGCCTTGTAAAAAGTATCATTGCATCCCTTGTGATGAGGAGAACATTTCCTCTATTGACTTGTCCTTGAATAGACAACAAAAAACACATGCTTTTGGGTTGGTGTTGGTAGGCCGTTATGACCTCGCGCTGATGAAAGAAATTAACACTGGGCCCCGCGCCCACTGGAAATCTGTCCTAGTGAGCTGCCCGTGCGAAGCTATTTTTGGAAAGTTTTTTAAATATAGAAGTGAAGTTTCCAAGCTACTTACTTCGTGAGCGAGTCAGCATGGGTTTTTCAACTGCATAATCACAAGCACCTTCCTTTGGCTTATTGTTTCCTCATTTTGGGGCAACCTCCCAAAGGATAAGCCCTCCCTTCCACCATTTGAGGGATCCCAACCTCCTCCTCTCCTTCTATAAATACACCTATCTCACATAGATGCAACTAGCTGAAGAGGAATTGCTGAAAATTTTGATGAAATAGTCTGATATAGCTGGTGTGAGATAAAGCAGAGAGAGAGACCCTTCTTGACATAGAGCTTATTATTTTTCCTTGCGACGTCCAAATTCCCTAACAAATGCTCGAGACACGCTTCGACTAGACCTGCTAAAGGAGGTTGCGACGTCAAGGCCCCAGTTGTAATCTCTTTCTTTCTCTTAATATATACATGACTGGTGTTTTGGTTCCCATCTTGTGTTGATGTGATTTATCTTACACAGTACATTTAATCTTCCTTGACGGATTAGCTATTTATGAATGAAATTATTGTCATGTATGTTTTTTTTCATTTGATATTTTTGCAGGCACCCGAATACCATTGTTGAAGGATCACGACGTGTCGAGACAAGGATTAGGAGACCTCTGCTGCAGCTACAAAAATTGCGTTGGATCACAGGTAGGACAATCTATCCCAACTCATTTCATTCGTTAACTAGGAACTAACACATTAGCATGTTCTCTTGCTACTAGACCCACACTAGGGCTAAAGGGATCACCTTTGTCCATAGAGGGGATTTACCTACACAACAGTTGTTTAAGATGAGTTACATGTAGTTCTTAAGTGAACAAGGCATATGCTGAATTTCCACGACACATGAGAATTTGGGTTTGATCTTAGAATCTTTGATGCAAACACACTGAAGTGCCACAACACATATTTTCACAACGAAATCTACACACATCAGGGAATCAACTAGTGCACATGAAAATGTTTAATTTTTTTAAACCGTTCTTCGTTAAATTAAAAACTATAATAGAATAGGCTAGAGCTATCATACTAGGGATGATGGCCCTTTATAATCAAAATGATACAAGGAATACAAATAGGTCTTTGTGTTAGTCCTTTGACAACTAACATACCTTGAACAAGTCAACACTTGACCCGCTATTTGATGGTGGCCACACATAGCCATTTCAATCAACATGGCTTGAACACATTTGGTTGGTTCTATTGCCTCCCATTATGCAACTCCTCAATCTTCCTCTATCAATGAATTCAACTACTTTATATTACTGAACTCGGCTAAATTTTTTTTTCCTTCTATCTACCTCTTTTTTCCTTTAAATTCTGCAACATTTAAGGTTTTCGATCAATTGTTAACAACTCCGTTGTGAAAACTCTTTGTTCTGCCCAGTTTTTCCATACTACTACTCCAAGATGACAAGTCTAGGGATATGGAGGTTTCCCTTCTTCTCAATGACACAATCCTCTACAATACAGTGAAGTAGGGATAGTTGGCTAGCCCACTTGACTACTACTTTAATCCTTCAAAGTCTGCACGTCCTTAGACCCAATACACTTACCCTTCTACCAGTCTTCTTTTCCTTCAGAAGTATAGGACTTAGAGCTCTTCTTTGACAGTCTCATAACAACCCTCCAATTGTACTTGGATTGCCATCAATTTTCCCAACCATAGTAAATTATTTTACTAATCTAGTTTCCATAACACTGCCCTCATCTAGGGCTCCCCAAATATGCCACCTAATAGTGATTTTATTCCTCTCAAAATCACTATTCTTGTGTACCAATTTATTTATTGTCCAATCTATGAAAAAAATTGAACTACTCATCTTATCATCCTTCTAAGAATTTTAAATGCCTGAACTAGAGTCACAAATCATCCATTAATAGTCCATTGACTAACTGTTTATAGGATACTTTAGATCTTTGTCCAAAACTCGATGGATAGTCCAAAAAATCAACTCTTCTTCATGTCAATCCATTCCTCATATGGCACATTTTTTGCTCCATATTCTACTCAGGTTCCACCTTCCTTTATATTTTCTATCTCTACACATAATTCTATAAATCATCTTCCAAATTTGCGGTATATATTGCAGAGACAAACCTCTCTCTAAGAGTCACAACCCCTCCTCTTCTATGCAAATTTGTCATAGACTTAATGGAATACCTTATTGATTTAACATGCTAGGAAACCACCCTAAATAGGGAATTATACTTCTATTATAATTTATTTACAACAAACCATATCCACCCATAGAAAAAACGTCAACTCTTTCCTCCATAAGAGGCTCAGCCTAACTCATATGGATCCATATATTTTTTTCATTTATTTGACTGAATATTGACTTGAACTTTAGATCTCTATGACCCTGAAACTACGGTTACCTCAGTAAATATTACACCTATGACTACTTCCATTCTCACCCCAAATTCTAGTGCAAACCCTCCTCCATTTGTGTTGGTATTTATCACAGACCTTGCAACCTAGTAACCACCACAAGGTAGGGTCTCAACTCTCTCTACTATTTCAAAATTTGATGCAGCCTCCACACAAAAACACCACTGAAATCACATGCCCAAATTCTCATGAGTCATCTCCCTTGAGCTTGATCTGCCATAATAGAACCAACAATATGCCATCCTACTTCCTATATCGAACCCATTAAGGTATGTGAAATTCTTGTGAACCCTCACATAATGATCTTAATCTTGGTGGATGATCATGGCCTCCCTTTAGAAACACTTACTTAGCCCTTCAACTTGACCTACTTTACGAATACATCTCTCCTCGGATCCTTGATCAAATGAGCTCCTTATCACTTGATGTTCTTTCCTTCATACTAAGGCATCCTTAAATAGCTTTTCCTAGCTGGGCCTCTTAAGAATGCTCTAGAACTTACGAACTTTATCTACTTAGACCTTAGGGAATATTATTTTTTCTTTTAAATTTTCTTTTTGATTTTAAACCCCATCTCAGGTCCAAAGACCCTTCTCTTGGGTTGTTTTCCCACAAAGCCTTTTTTGGCCAAACTCACACAAACCCATCTCACTAGGCTTGTGGACTACCTCCCAAGCTACACAATTAAACAACATATTCTAGTATTAATAGTCATAACTTGGTCAAGCTCCTATATTCAAGCGACGACTTGGTTGGGTTCCCAAGTTGAAAATTAAGTAAGGGTAGTTGTGAGGGCATGATAAATAGGAAGGGTTAGGGCATGCCAAGGAATGAAAAGGCATGCTAACACATGTTGGACAATTTCAGTGCATGTTTAGGAGTGTTGAGGAGTGTTGAGGCATCACAAGGGAGAACTAGGTCAAAATGCATGGGAATGAACAAATCAGAGTGTGTGCTAGGGAGTGTTAGTGAATTCAATAGTGCCAAGGATTAAGTGTGTTATAAGAATTTCATAATACAATTCGTAAGAGGCAAGCCAACAATTGTGATAAGGGTCTTGACGAAGCATTTTTAAACAAAGGGAGAGTTTGTGTTGGGCATAACACTATTTTTCCTTTATCTATTATTTTTATCTAACATGTGTCACACTTTGGGCGAATGCTCATGTTTTAAACTATTTTATATGATTGCATATTGTACATTATTGTGTATAAGTTTTGGGGCACTTGGCTTGTGCCCACTGTCTTGTGTATCTTGTGGTTCTTGCAAACTCTCAGTTAATGCTCTACTGTTTATATGAAATGGACATACATGTGAAATATTTCCTATGTAAGCTATGTTTCTTATTTGTTTTATGGCCATGGCTAGATGTGATCCTTGTCTTGGTAACCTCTTAAGTGGAAAATTTTCATCCTGGACATGAGTGACCTAAGACGAGGTATAGGAAGTTCCTAGGTGAACAAGGCACAATCTACTTGTAGTAGGTGCAATTTATCAAGTTTTTATGGATGAAGCAGACTAATGTCACATGAGCTGCAATAGCTAAGGACTTGATTGGGTTCCCAAGTTGTGAAAAAATGTAAGGCTAGATGTGAGGGCATGAGTTCCAAGGCATGCTTGGGAATTCTAACATGCGCCATATAGTTCAAAGTCATGTCAAATATGCTAAGATGTGTCAAGTGCTAAGGCATGTGAAGATGTGCAAGGGTGTGACAATACATGCCATGGACTATCAAGGAAACAAAAAGGAGAAACAAGTTAAACTACAAGGAAATGAACCCATCATAGGGTTAATAAGTCATCAATATAAATTTTCCAAGAGGGGCTTTCTATGCACACCAACACTAGGTGGAAATAAGTTTCAAGTGAAAAGTGTTAGTTCATTCTAAGTGCTAAATCATCCTTTGTTACTTCTCTTATACTTTCCAATAATTGATCTCATATAAATTTAATATTAATCCATGCCAAATCATACCGAGGAATCTTAATGAATGCTAGACATGCTAATGATCATCATCTCTTTAGGACTACATCTCTCTTCGCCCCCTCATTAAAATGAGATCCTTATCACTTGATGTTATTTCCTTCATCCTAAGGATTCCTTAAATATTTTTTCCTAAACCTCTTAGGAACCCTCTAGAAACTACGGGTTTTATCCACTTAGACCTTAGGAAATATTAATTTAATTTTCTTTTAAATTTTAAACCCCATCTTGGGTCCAAAATCCCTTTGCTTGGCTTCTTTTCCCGCAAATCCTTTTGTGAACAAACTCATACAAAGCCATCTCACTAGGCTTGTGGAGTACCTCAAAAGCTACATAATTCAACAAAATAGTCTAGTTGTAGTAACTGTAACGTGGTCAAGCCCTTATAGTTAAGCAAGGGCTTGGTTGGGTTCCCAAGTTTCAAATTAAGTAAGGGTAGTTGTGAGGGCATGATAACTAGGGAGGTTTAGGGCATGCAAAGGAATGAAAAGGCATGATAACACATGTCGAAAAATGTCAATGAATGTTGAACTAGAGTATTAGGGAGTGTCAGGGAATATCAAGGGATAACTAGGTCAAAATGCATGGAAAGGAACAAATAAGAGTGTGTTCCAGGGAGTGTTTGCGAATTCAAGTGTGCGAAGGACGAAGTGTGTTAGGAGAAGTTTAGAATAGGATTTAAAAGAGGCAAGCCTAAGATTGTTATACGTGGATCGACATAGCCGTTTTAGACAAAGGGATATCACTTTGTGCTAGGGACAACATTGTTTTCCTTTAGATATTTTTTTTATCAGATGTGGCACACTTTGGCTACATCCTCATGTTTTAAACTATTGTAGATAATTGCATATTGTACTTTTTTTTGTATAATTTTTGGGGCACTAGGCTTGTGTTATCTTATATATTGTGTGCCTTGTGCATCTTGTGGTTCTTGCAAACACTTAGCTAATTTTCTACTGTTTATATGAACTGAACATACATGTGAAATATTGTCTGTGCAAGTTATGTTTCTTAGTTTTTTTATGGCCATGGCTAGATCATGTGATCCTTGCCTTGGTAAATAGTTAAGTGGGTCAAGTTGAGCTTGGGCATGAGTGGCATAAGATGATTTATAGGTAGTTCTTAGGCGAACAAGGCAAAATCTCCTAGTAGTAGGTGCAATTTGTCAAGGTATTGTGATTGAAGCAGACCAATGTTGTCACATGAAATGCAGTAGCCAAGGACTTGATTGGGTTCCCAAGTTGTGAAAAGATGTAAAGGATATTTGTGAGGACATTAGTGCCAAGGTGTGACAAGGAATGCTAAGATGTACCAGATAGTGCGAAGGCATGTCAAACATGCTAAGATTTGCTAAGTGACAAGGCACGCCAAGATGTGCAAGGGTGTGTCAATGCATGCCAGGGAGTGTGAAGGAAACAAAAGGGAGAAAAAAGTTAAGCTACAAGGAAATGAACACATAAGAGGGTTGATAAGTCATAAATTTACCTTTTCCGAGAGGGCCATGCTAGGCGCACCAATGCTAGGTGCCAATATGTGCCAAGTACAAAGTCTTAGTGCATTATAAGTGCCAAGTCTTCCTTCGTTGCTTCTCATCTACTTTCCAACAAGTGATCTCAAATAAATTTAATATTAAACCATGCCAAATCATAGCAAGGAATCTCAACATATTCCATACATACTACGACTTTCCAAGTGCCAACATGTGCCAAGTGCCAATATCTATTAGGGAGTGTTATGCATGTGATGAAGTGGAAGGGAATGTTGAAGAGTGCTAAGGTGTGCTAGAGAGTTCTAATGCATGTTGAGGAGTGTTAGGGAGTACTAGGAAAAAAAATTAAGGGAGAAATACGTAAAAATTCATGGAAGTTAATGAATATGAGGAACGTGTGCCAGGGACTAGTGTTAGAGTGGTAGTTGTCATGCCAAGGGGGGAGTGACAAGGTATATTCAAGAAAGGGCTTGGTTGGGTTCCCAAGTTGAAAATTAAGTATGGGTAGTTGTGAGGGCATGATAGCTAGGGAGGGTCACAGCATGAAAAGGAATGAAAAGGCATGCTAACAAATGTTAAACAATTCTAATGCATGTTGAACTAGAGTGTTAGGGAGTGTTGGGGCATATCAAGGGATAAATAGGTCAAAATGCATGTAAAGGAACAAATAAATGTGTGTGCCAGGGAGTGTTAGCGAATTCAACTGTGCTAAGGATAAAGTATGTTAGGAGAAGTTTAGAATAGGATTTACAGGAGGCAAGCCTATGATTGTTACAAGGGGCTCAACATAAAAATTTTAGACAAAGGGAGATCACATTGTGCTAGGCACAACATTGTTTTTCCTTTAGTTATTTTTTTTATATGAGATGTGGCACACTTTGGCTACATTCTCATGTTTTAAACTATTATAGATAATTTCATATTGTACCTTTTTGTGTATAATTTTTGGGGCACTCAGCTTGTGTCAACTTATATCTTGTGTGCCTTGTGAATCTTGTGGTTCTTGCAAACTTTCAATTAATGTCCTATTGTTCATATGAACTGAACAGACATCTGAAATATTTCCCATGTAAGCTATGTTGATGATTTGTTTTATGGCCATGGCTAGATCATGTGATCTGTTGTTATGACATTCCCCACCGAGCTGGGATGTCTAATCATAAGGAGCCTTATACTACAAAGAAAATACAACAAGGACTATAGAGATTGTCACAACCCCTTTTTCACCTATCGAAACCTTTGAAAGGGCTTAAAATCTGCCTTTTAGCTTTAAAAGTGCTCATTCTAACACATCTAGCCTTTAAGCCCCTTTCGCTTGAGCCCAAACCCATTTTCCACCATGATATCAGGCCTCGTGATTGAGCGCTAAGCCCATCGGCCATCGCACGTCGCTCTTACCAAGTTACTCCTTCCTAGTTTTCTGTTTTGCCGATGGTTGATCCCCCGATATGATCTGGACCATCCATTCCCCAAGATCCGATGGCCATTTCATCACTCCATCGCTCATCACACATCGCAGCACTCAAAAGTTCTTGCTCCTGAATTATTTTCCACCAATGTGTGAAACCCCGATGCAATCTAGACTGTTGATCTCCTTCGGCAAATCCAACGGTCATCGCTCCATCGCACATCACGCATCGCTCTTCCCAGTTTCCATTTTATGTTTCACCCCCGATGTTCATTCCCTGCCGATATAATCTGAGCCGTTGATATGGCTCCCCCAGATCCAACGGTGGGCACTGTCTCGCTGCATTGTAGTCCTCCGACTCATTCATCAGTTTTTCATCCCCCCACGATATGATCCAGACCATTGATCTCATCACCAATCCAACAACTCTCGCTCCCTCAGCATATCGCAATCGCTCCCTCTTCAGTTTCAACTCCCATCTGTCTGAATTCCCAATGTGCATGGTCCTGATTCATTCACAACCATTCATTTTACCTCATCTAATAGCCCACATTACTTCCACCTTTCTTCCTCCCGCACATCCTTTCTCCCTTCGCGTTTAATCTCCACCGTTGATCTACCCGATCCAGTGGCCAATGGGACTAATCCCTTTCCTCCCCCTTGTACCTCCATGGTGCCCCTGCAGTTGACTCCTTTGAATATGGAAGATTTTCATCCAACGACCTATATTCACTGCGGAGGCACCCATACTACAGATCCGTCCATACCTCCAAGTGCCCCCGTAGTTGATCTCCACCATTGATCTCCATCATGATCCAATGGTCCTTGTTCCATCGCTCCTTCACAAATTTCCTGATCACCCATCCATTATTTCATTCCCCTCTCTAATCTGGACCATCGATCTTCTTCATCTAACAGCTCACATTGCTCTCGCTTCCATAACCCCAGAACTGATCATCCTGCTACATGATAGGGTTTTTGACATCATCGTCAGTCCCACCTAAACGCGCAAGTACGTCCGTCACATTCATCTGCAGCCATTGATCTGGATTTCGTAGATCAAATGGCTCTCATTCATTTTCATGTTCATTTCATCGAACAACATGATCGTGATGTTTCCACATGAAATGGCTAGTTTTGTAAAGACACGCATCGCACACCTAGCTGTATCACGTTCATTTGACCCATTACTACTTACCGCCCAAAGCCCACGCGAAAACCACTCTAGTTTTCCGCAAAACCACCTTTTGCATAACCTTGCGCCAAATTAGATTCAAATCATATTTTTGCCATGATGCCCTTTTCCGCTACATTCCGTACCTCTGCACTACTCTTCCACCTTCACTCGAGCCTTCTGAAGCAGTCAACCACTCATCACAAGATTTATTTAATTAGTTTGTTGTCTGTGCAAGTTTTTTAGGGAATTTTAAATGCATAGGCCCTCTCATAGCAAATCATAGTGGCTCAAGGCCGAGGGTGACGATCCTCAGAGGCCCGATCAAAGGAAAAAAAGGGGCATAAAGGGTTAATTACCACTTTTTAACCAATTGTTTCATAAGAATTGGTTACACAGCGAAACCCTCCAGTGCACAAACAAAGTACTTGTCAGCAAAAGAATAAAGGCTAAGGGTCCAACTCAGAAAATTAAAAGCTTAACCTGCAGATTGAAGACGAAGACTCATTTTTAAAGCAAAGGATGATTAAAGAAGGCCTTAAAGTAATATCAATGGTCCCCAATCAGAGTTTAAAGGCCTAAACACACAGATCAGTAGAATGCAAAATCATCCACTACCAGCAGTGCCACACCCTCCAGTACAGAAGGCCATTCCTTCCCACAACTAATAGTATGGCCTTCGCCAGTAGCAGTAGCAGCCCCACCTCATCAATCAACCATGGTCATTCATGAATGGGCCTGTCTGGCCTTTTTACCTTATGTTATTTTCACTTTGTCATTTCAGGTGAAATCCTTATTTCACTCCTGCAGTTATCACTTTCAGTTTAGTAAATTTGCTTACATTTCAGTTAGAAATGGCTTTAGGCCTGCATTCTAAGATGATGAGAGGCAGTCTGCCTCATCATCATTTCTATTTTTTATTTAGACCTACAAATGCATACAAGCACGCGAGGAAGATATTCTCCCAAAATATCTTCTCTCACATAGGAAACAGAGGTTATAAAAGCAGGAAGACAACACTAACAAAAGGTTCTAGATTTTCCAAAGGACTCACTAGTTCGAGTGTTTTGTATGTATTTTGTATGAAATTTTATAGTATATGTTTGAATATCCTGTAGGGACTCAGTAATAAGAAGCATTGTTGGAATTGGGGATTCCGCCCTGGATGATTCACAGTTTGTAGCTCTTCTTCATGTTTTTTTAATACAAAGGTTCATTCCGTATCTCTCCACATTTCTTGTATGTAATGTTCTAGAATGCGAGTGCTCCCATGTTTGAATATGAATTTATCATAGAAGATACTCATACTTACTCATCCATAGCACTTTAAATATGGCTCAGGCATGATACTTTGTTTCATTTCCTATCTCTTCCGCCTTTCTTCCAATATTAACTACAATGGATTCTTATCTTTATATGAGTCTAGATATATGAATTCTTATCTTTGCATAGGCCCAGTATATATGGGTTCTTATCCTTGAATAAGCCCAGTTATAGTTGATATCTTACTCCATCTTTTCTCATAGTCATCGCACATATATAACTTGATATCTGTGTGTTAATTTTAGAATTTGGCCTCCTTTACAACATTTTGTCTTAAAGTTGTTTGATGCATTTACTATTTGTAGTTTGCACTCAGTTTCTGCAGTTTTCTTTGTTGTTTTGTTTAACTTTGGGGTCTTGGTTCCACCCTTATTAGAACCATTCATCCGAGTGAAAGTTGCATGAGAGCCTAACATTGTCAACTGCAATCACTTGAGTCATATGCTCCTTTCATTTAAGATGTCCTAGGCACTGGTCTTTATACAACTCAAGGTTGTCTCTCAGAGCTACAACATCTTTCTGGCACCGTTGCCGAGGAAATAATTTCAAGAGCTAAATCCCTGGGTCTTGACAAATATTCATCCACCCTTCAAAATAGGTGAGCAGGAAGGGTTGGGAGTTTTAGATCCCTCACCTTGGCAACTCCACTGTCATTCAAAGATAAATCTATTTGCAGTCATGGCTTCCTGAAAGCCACACCTGAGGTCAGATGCATCCCATTTGAGAACACATTCAGTGTCTGACCTAGAGAAGATTTTGCACAAAAGAGGTTGGAGAGATACAACCATCTTATACAGATATTACTAGATTCTCCCTGGAAGACTGTCCATCCTCCTCTCAATTAGCTCAAGATCAAGGTTCTGATTCCACTACAAGAACCCTTGATTATACTTCAGATAACCCCTCCCTAGAAAATATTGAAGTCAAAGATGGGGCTGAATCTATAGATACCACGAGCTTCTTTCTGCATCGCACTCCAGAAGCCGAAGAAGTTAAAGAAGTCACAGAGGTTTCCGCTGCTCATATTCCAGCATTTCAATCAGTCCCTCAAGCCTCTGTTCAATATATCCCCATTGTCATACATAATTCTCTTCCACCACCTCCTTTCATACATCAAAATCCCCTGCCACCTCCACAACCTCCGATGGTTGTTCCTGGTTTCTTACTGAAAAAATATTCCCCCCTGGAATTGCCTCATATCTTGAACGACATGCCTCAGGATTACTTAAAGATCCTACCTCGTTTCAATGAAGAAAATGATACTGAAGCTCAGAAACACCTGGAAGTTTTATGTGCCTTCGTAGAAAATTTCGATGTTGAACATCTGGATGTGGTGTTGAGGTTGTTTGTCCAGTCTCTAGATGGAGAGGCCAGAAAATGGTTCAAGACTTTGGGAGACCTATCCATTACTAACAGGGATGAAATGGAAAATGCCTTTATCAAGAAATGGGGAGTTTAGAAGGACCATGGATACTGTCTTACAGAATTCAACTCACTTAGAAAGAGACATAATGAATATGTGTCTAAATTCATCAAGAGGTTTAATAAATTATATAAAAGCCTCCCAGTCGAAATGAAGCATCGCCAGATCACTGCTAAGGTGGTGTTTGTAGTAGCATTCGAGTCAGAATTCGGATTCTCTTTAAGATAAAGGAAGTCTGCTACTGTAGATGAAGCCTGGACTGGCACATTAGAAGTGGAATCTAACTTTGCTTCTACAGGTAAATCAAAAGGGAGGTCAGACCATGATGCTATACAGAGAGGGAGAGAAGAAGCATCTACCTCTGGTCAAGATAGAGAGGTAGCAGATTACAAAATAGAGGAGATGAGAAAAATGATCAAGAACCTTTCGAGCAAGTTGGTGAAGCTTGAGCTCGAAGCAAATAATTCCTCCTCCAGACCACTTCAAGCTGCTTCGAACAGGGGTTATAATCCCCAATACAAAAATCCCCCTTTGCAAATATTACAAAGAGATCAGAAGGAGCAACAAGATCACATATAGCCTCTGTTGTATCTAGAAGGGAAAATGGATGGCCCTACCGAAGACATCCCCGATGGGAAAGATGATTAATATCTTGCTTACTCAAATGGTGATGAAGTTGAGTCTTCTTTGTAAGAAAGTGAAGGAGAGGAGTTGTCCTTGCAAGAGGAAGAAGAAAAAATATGTGCTGGTGAAGATCCAAAGATCGATGACTACTGTAAACAATTTTTAGACTTTATGCAAGCACAGTTTCATAGAAAATATGATCTCAAGTCCTCTAGGAAGAGAACCCACACACAAGAACAAGAAGAAGAGATGCATGAGAAGGAGACTGTCGCTCATAGAATTGAAGATAAAGGTAAGAGACCTATAACTGAACCTTTAAATTTTAATGACTCCATTCCTTCCTCTTCTAAGTTGGCCTCTAATCAAAATGAAAATGTTAAACCCACCCCAAAGGAAGAAAAACCTCCAACCAATAGTAAAGAGCCAAAGTAAAGTCTCGTAGAGAAGCCTCCTCCTGTGTTTAGCCTTCGGAAAGAGCTAGAAAAAGTGAAAATTCCCATCCCTTTGTCTGAACTCCTAAAGCAACCAGCCTATCAGGCTCAAGTGTCATCATTCATGCTTCCTCAAGGAGCAGCCCAAATCCTAGATAGCTTAAACCTCCAAGAAGAAAGGCCCATGGTTGTGTTTGGTCCCCATGTTGAGGAACTAGATTCTTCAACTCCCCCTTTCTATGTCTCCTTAGTAATTCATGACCTGTTATTGCATAACTATATGTTGGATTCTGGAGTGTCACATAACCTCCTGCCCCTGTCAGTGATGGAACAACTTGGGGTGCAGATCACTCACCCATATAAAGATCTCTACTCTTTTGATTTTATAAGAGTCAAGTGTTTAGGGATGATCAAGGATTTGGTGGAAAATCTAGCCCAAATCCCAGCTAAGTGCGTGGTAATGGACATAGTAGTGGCTGACATCCCTGCTAGGTTTGGGATGCTGTTATCAAGATCATGGGGCAGAAAAATTGGAGGATCTATAAAGCTGGACCTAACCTATGTGACCATCCCCGTGTTTGGAGGCCAAGAAAGGAGATTATATCGGGAAACAAGGTTTGTGAAGATGGTCACTAAAGCTGATAATTCAGTAAATTCACCAGTGTACAGCAAAGAGGGTTAGTTTTCTTTTTTGATGCTTGAGGAAGACCAAGATTACTTGCAGAAGCCATCTTTCTGTCAAGTGAAGAGTGAGTAGTCTTCAAGTAATGAAGAAGGTGGTATTTGGACCTTGCACTTTGACGGAGCCAACTCAAAGGAATGGAATGGAAATGGGGTTCTCCTTATCTCCCCTACTAGAAAACTGGTCCCATTATCTTTCAAATAGGAGTATGAAGCCACGAACAATGTGGCCAAATACGAAGCTTTGCTGCTAGGTCTACAAACATCAAAGAACATGAATATTTAGAGCTTGAAGGTTTTGGGAGATTCAGAACTTGTAGTGAGAGAAGTAAGAAATCAATGTCAAGCTAAGCACCCATGACTGAGATCTTACAGAAATGAGGTATGGGACTTGGTAGAGAATTTCTTCTCGGCATTCAATATTCAATTCATGCCGAGAGATCAAAACAGAATAGCAGACTCTCTTGCAGTAGCTGCAAGCACTTTTCGAACACCTCAGAACCCCCTCCCGAGGTATGAAATAGAATTTCACTACCGTCCTTCCATCCCTGACAATGTCAAACACTGGGAGGTGTTTGAAGATGAAGAGAAAGTCAAGAGATTCATGGAGACTATTCGGAAATTCTCTAATATGGACATAGATGCTGGCGATGAAGAGACTGAGGACCTTCCTCAGAATAAATGGCAGGATACCGTAGCTGGACACAAGATGCTACAGCTCAAAGGAAATGTAACACCCAGAGCATTGTCCCCCTTGAGAGACTATTTGATAATAATAATGTCCCGATCCAGCCAAGTAAGGTTGTTGAAGAAAATCAGGTAGATGACCTGAACCTCAGCACAGAGGCCAATCCCAAGATTGTGAAATTGTCTAATAAGGTACCCGAAGAATACAAAGACCAATATCAGGAGCTATTTTAGACATATTAAGATGTCTTTTCCTGGTCTTATCAAGATCTAAATACCTTTGATATCAACATCATCCAACACAAGATTCCACTAAAAGGAGATGCTAAGCCACACAAATTGAAATTAAGGCAGATTAATCCTTTACTCCTTCCTTCCATTGAAAAGGAAATTAAGAAAATATTGAAGGCTAAGATTATTGTGCCATTAAGATATTCTGAATGGGTGGCCAACCTGGTCCCAGTCTGAAAGAAGAACGGAGAAATAAGATTGTGTGTTGACTTTCAGAACTTGAACAGAGCATCTCTGAAAGATAATTATCCACTGCCCAAGATTGACCATATATTGCAGAAGGTGGTAGGATCTTCACGAATGTCCATGATGGATGTCGTTTCTGGGTATAATCAGGTAGCAGTGTTTCTGGAGGACCAAAGGAAAACCGCATTCACCACTCCTTAGGGAACGTTTATGTATGCTCGAATGCCACTTGGATTGATCAATGTGGGGGCTACATTTCAAAGGGCCATGGACATTGCTTTTGTGGGGGAACAAGACCAATTCATGGTGGTGTGCCTGGATGAAATCACAATATTCTCAAAGGATGATGCTGAACATATAGAATATTTTCACAGAACCTTTGACAAGTGCCGCAGGTATGGATTGTCCTTAAACCCCCAGAAATATTTGTTTGCATTAGAAGAGGGTAAACTATTGGGGCATATTGTAACAAAGGCAAGGTAAAAATTGACTCGAAAAGGGTAGAAGTCATAAAGGGTATATCCTTGCCCAGAAATAAGAAAGAGGTCCAAGTTTTTCTTGGACGTATCAACTTCTTGAGGAGATTCATACCAAACTATGCAGAGATATTTCAGTACATAACTGAGATGCTGAAGAAGGATAATGAAGTAAAATGGACTATTGAGTCATGGGAAGATTTTAACATATTTAAAAATTCTTTCAGAGAAGCCCCAGTATTGGCAGGACTGGATTATGAAAAACCATTTATAATATTTTCATTTGCATATCTGCACACCATCGCAGCTGTATTATTGTAGAAAAATGAGGAAGGTCACGAAAAACTTATTGCCTTTTTTAGCCAAGTGCTTTGCGATGTTGAGCTAAAATATAACATCCTAGAGGAAGAGACCCATGCCTTGGTCAAATCCCTCAAGGCTTTTTAGATCTATGTCTTGCAGTCAACTATAACTACATTCATACCCACAGCGGCTGTAAAAGACATCTTGATTCAGGGAGATAGTGAAGGAAAGAGAGGCAAATGGATAGCCAAGATACAGGAGTATGAGTTCGAGATACTGCCCACTAAGCTAATAAAGGGATAGGGATTAGCCAAGATCCTTTCTGAATGAAACTGTCAGGCTTTGGGGATAAATTTGTCTATGGTGGAAAATGAAGAGCCTGGAGGAGCAGATGAGCAGCGCAGGATAGAAACTGCTACATGAAAGACTCATATGAAGTACCTTCTCAGTGCCTAGTATAAAGAAATTGTAGAATACCTCTTAACTCTTAGATGTCCTCCAAGCTGCGACAAGACAAAGTATAGAATGTTGTGGCTAAAATATCAAAAGTTCATGATAAAAAATAGCCGTATGTACCGGAGGGACCCATCGAGCATACTACTTTTATGTCTCACAGAAAATGAAGTAGAAGAAGTGATGGCAGAATTCCATGAGGGCATCTGTGGTGGCCACTATAGCTGAAGAGCCATGGCACACAAGATCCTGAACACAGGATTTTTTTGGCCCAGACTTTTCACAGATGTTTATTCTCAGGTAAGGGCCTGTGAAAAGTGTCAGAAATTTGCTGAGAGGTAGAAGTTTTCACCTCTGCCTATGATCCCAGTACACATAGAAGAAACTTTCCAATAGTGGGGAGTTGATTTCATCAGCAAAATTCATCCTGCCTCAAGCGGGAAACACAAGTGGATACTAACACCCACCGATTACTTCACTAAATGGGTCGAGGCCGTACCACCAAGGAATGCTATAGACACAGTGGTGATCAAGTTTCTAGAAGATAACATCATCTCAAGGTTTGGCTGCCCTGCTAAGATTGTCACAGACAATGCCCAGGCCTTTAAGTCTGTCAAATTTCTCAATTTTTTCCAACAATATAATATTGTATTAGGACACTCTACTACATATTTTACACAAGGAAATGGATTGGAAGAATTCTCAAATAAAACTTTCTTAAGGACATTGAAGAGCATCATAAATGAAAACCAAAAGAACTGGGATTCACAGCTCAAGTTCGCGCTATGGGCCAACATAATCACTATTATGATGTCAACAAGAAAATCCCCATATGAATTGGTATATGGTAGAGCAACAGTTTTCTCGATACAATTGGCCTTACCTGTGGCTAAATTCATGCAGGATTGTCAAGAGGAACCAAATGATCTTACCAGAAGAATAAATCAGTTAGTAGAGCTGGAAGAGACTCAAAGTCAAGTAAATCATAGGTTGACTGAATACCAAGAGGAAATGAAAGACCTGTTCGATCAGAATGCTAAGAATAAATGGATGCATGTTGGAGATCTAGTGTTGATATGGGACATAAGAAGGGCTGAGAAAGGAAAGCATGGGAATTTCGATCCTCTATGGTTCGGACCTTTCAAAATCGCAGAGGCCGGAGGAAACAATACTTTCAAACTAGAAAATTTGCTGGGTGATCTGCTCAAAGCACCTGGGAATGGGAAATTCTTAAAACCCTTTTTCCAGTATTGATTCAGATCGAGAGGTCTATTGTATGATATTGTACATTATTCAGATGCTTTTATTATGATGTTTGTTGTTTTGATTTTTCATGAAGAAGGAAGATAAGGAAAAAAGGGACTGTGTTCACAGGAAGAAGGCTAATAAATGGTCTGTGAAGTTCTCGATGCGTTCGAGGACAAACGGGTCATCCCCAAGTGGAGCCAATGTTGTTATGACATTCCCCACCAAGCTGGGATGTCTAATGATAAGGAGCCTTATACTACAAAGAAAATACAACAAAGACTGTATAGATTGTAACAGCCCCTTTTTCACCTATCGGAACCTTTGAAAGGGCTTAAAATCCGCCTTTTAGATTTAAAATCACTTATTCTAACACATTTGGCCTTTAAGCCCCTTTCGCTTAAGCCCAAGCCCCTTTTCCACCATGAGATTGGGCCCCGTGATCGAGCGCTAAGCCCATCGGCCATCGCACGTCCCTCTTACCAAGTTCCTGCTTCCTAGTTTTTTGTTTTGCTGATGGCCGATCCCTCGATTTGATTTGGACCGTCAATTCCCCAAGATCCGATGGCCATTGCATCACTCCATCGCTCATCGCATATCACAGCACTCTAAAGTTCTTGATCTTGAATTCTTTTCCACCGATGTGCGAAACCCCGACGCAATCCGAACCGTTGATCTCCTTTTGCAGATCCAACGGTCATCGCTTCATCGCTTCATCGCTCCATTTCACATCGCGCATCACTCTTCCCCATTTCCACTTTATGTTTCATTGTCGATGTTCATTCCCCACCGATATAATCTGAGCCATTGATTTGGATCCCCTAGATCCAATGGTCGACGTTGTCTCATTGCATCGCAGGCGTCTGCCTCATTCATTCATTTGTCGTCCCCCCACGATATGATCCAAACCGTTGATCTCATCCCCAATCCAATGGCTCTCGCTCCCTCAGCATATCGCAATCATTCCCTCTGCAGTTTCAACTCCCGTCTGTCTGAATTCCCAATGTGCGTGATCCTGATTCATTCACAGTCATTCATTTTCCCTGATCTAACGACGCACATTACTTCCACCTTTCTTCCTCTCGCACATCCTTTCTCCTTTGTGTTTAATCTCCACTGTTGATCTACCCAATCCAATGGCCAGCGGGACTACTCCCTTTCCTCCCCCTTGTACCTCCATGGTGCCCCCGCATTTGACTCCTTTGACTACGGAAGATTTTCATCCAACGACCTATATTCACTGCAGTGGCACCCATCCACAGATCCGTCCATACCTCCAAGTACCCCCGTAGTTGATCTCCACCGTTGATCTCCATCATGATCAAACGGTCCTTGTTCCATCGCTCCTTTACAAATTTCCCGATCACCCATCCATTATTTCATTCCCCGCTCTGATCTAGACCGTTGATCTTCTTCATCTAACGGCCCACATAACTCTTGCTTCCATAACCCCACAACTGATCATCCCACTACATGACAGGGTTGCTGACATCATTTCCAGTCCCACTCGACCACGCAAGTATCTCCATCGCGTTCATCTACAACTGTTGATCTGGATTTCCCAGATCAGACAGTTGTCATTCATTTTCACGTTCATTTCATCGAACAACATGATCATGCTGTTTCCACGTGAAATGGGCAGTTTTGTAAAGACACGCGTCGCACACCTAGCTCTATCATGTTCATTTGACCCATTATCTCTTACCACCCAAAGCCCGTGCAAAAACCACTATGGTTTTCCACAAAACCACCTTTTGCATAACCTTGTGCCAAATCAGATTCAAATCATATTTCTGCCATGATTCCCTTTTCCGCTGCATTCCCTGCTTCCGTACTGCTCTTCCGCCTTCACCCGAGCCTTCTAAAGTAGTCAACCACTCATTGCAGGACTTATTTAATTAGTTTTCTATCTGTGCAGGTTCTTATAGCATTTTCAATGCATAGGCCCTCTCATAGCAAATCACAGTGGCTCAAGGCCGAGGGTGACAATCCTGAGAGGCCTGATCAAAGGAAAAAAGGGGGCATAAAGGGTTAATTACTACGTTTTAACCAATTGTTTCATAAGAATTGGTTACAAAGTGAAACCCTCTAGCGCACAAAGAAAGTACTTGTCAGCAAAAGAATAAAGGCTAAGGGTCCAACTTGGAAAATTAAAAGCTTAACCCATAGATTGAACACGAAGACTCAGTTTTAAAGCAAAGGATGATTAAAGAAGGCCTTAAAGTAATATCAATGGGCCCCAATCAGAGTTTAAAGGCCTAAGCACATAGATCAGCAGAAGGCCAACTCATCCACTACCAGCAGTACTGCACCCTCCAGTACAGAAGGCCACTTCTTCCCATGACTAACGGTATTGCCTTCGCCAGCAGCAAAAATGACCCCACCTCATCAACCAGTCATCCATGGTCATCATGACTAGGCCTGTGTGGCCTTTTTACCATATGTTCTTTTCACTTTGTCATTTTGGGTGAAATCCTTATTTAACTCCTGGAGTTATCACTTTCAGTTTAGTAAATTTTCTTACATTTCAGTTAGAAATGGCTTTAGGCCTACGTTGTAAGATGATGAGAGGCAGTCTCCCTCATCATAAGTTCTATTTTTGATTTAGACCTCCAATTGAATACAAGCACACGGAGAAGATATTTTCCCAAAATGTCTTCTCTCGCATAGGAATCAGAGGTTATAAAAGCAGGAAGACAACACTAACAAAAGGTTCCAGATTTTCCAAAGGAATCACTAGTTCGAGTGTTCTGTATGTATTTTGTATGAACTTTGATAGTAGATGTTTGAAGATCCCGTAGGGACTCGGTAATAAGAAGATTTGTTGGAATTGGGGATTCCGCCTTGGATGATTCATAGTTTGTAACTCTTCTTCATGTTTTTTTAATACAAAGGTTCATTTCGTATCTCTCCACATTTCTTGTATCTAATGTTCTAGAATGCAAGTTCTCCCATATTTGAATATGAATTTATCATATCATATACTCATATTTACTCATCCATAGCGCTTTAAATATGGCTTAGGCATGATACTTTGTTTCATTTCTTATCTCTTCCACCTTTCTTCCAATATTAACTATAATGGATTCTTATCTTTGAACGAGTCTAAATATATGGATTCTTATCTTTGCATAGGCCCAGTATATATGGATTCTTATCCTTCAATAAGCCCAGTTATAGTTGATATCTTACTCCATCTTCTGTCATATTCATCGCTCATATATAAATTTATATCTGTGTGTTCATTTTAGAAGTCGCCCCCCTTTACAACATTCTATCTTAAAGATGTCTGTTGCATTTACTATTTGCAGTTTGTACTCAGTTTCTGTAGTTTTCTTAGTTGTTGTGTTTAACTTTGGGGTCTTGGTTCCACCCTTATTAAAACCATTCATCCGAGTGATAGTTGCATGAGAGCCTAACATTGTCAACAACAATTAGTTGAGTTATATGCTCCTTACATTTAAGATGTCCTAGGCACTAGTCTTTATACAACTCAAGGTTGTCTCTAGGAGCTACAACATGATCCTTGTCTTGGTAAGTATTTAAGTGGGAAAAGTTGAGCTTGGAAATGAGTGGCATAAGATAAGTTATAGGTAGTTCTTAGGTGAACAAGGAAAAATCTACTTGTAGTAGGTGCAATTGGTCAAGTTATTGCGGTTGGAGTAGGCCATTTTTTTCACATGAACTGCAGCAGCCAAGGACTTGATTCGGTTCCCAGTCGTGAAAAACTGTAAAGGATATTTGTGAGGACATGAGTGCCAAGGCGTGCTACAGAATGCTAATATGTTCCAAATAATGTAAAGGCATGCAAAGCATGATAAGATATGCCAAGTGATAAGGCATGCCGAGATGCGAAAGGGTGTGTCAATGCGTGTCAAGGACTGTCAAGGCAACAAAAGGGAGAAACAAGTTAAATTACAAGGAAATGAACACATAATAGGGTTAATGAGTAATCAATTTACCTTTTCTAAGAGGGGCATGCTAGGCACACCAACACTAGGCGCCAATAGGTGCCAAGTGCAAAGTCTTAGTGCATTCTAAGTGTCAAGTCTTCCATTGTTGCTTCTCATCTACTTTCCAAAAATTGATCTCAAATAAATTTAATATTAAACCATGCCAAATCATATGAAGGCATCTCAATGTGTTCCATACAAGCTAAGACTTTCCAAGCACCAACACTTGCCAATCTCCAATATGTGTCAGGGAGTGTTATGCATGCTATGAAGTGGAATGGGATGTTGAAGAGTGCTAAGGTGTGCTAGCGAGTGCTAATGCATGTTGAGAAGTGTTAAGGAGTACTAGGACAAAACATTAAGGGAGCACTAGGTCAAAATTCATGGAAGTTAATGAATATAAGGAACGTGTGCCAGGGACTAGTGTTAATGAGTGCTAGCTGTCATGCCAAGGAGGGAGTGAGAAGGTATGCTAAGCATTGGTAAGGCATGCTAGGGCATATTAAGGCATGTAAATAAGTGCCAGAGTTTTATAGGGAGTTTCAGGTGTGCTAATTATATGTGCCAAATAGTGCCAAGATATTCCAATACATGCTAGGTCCTAAGGATGTGCAGGGTGCTAGGGTATGTCAATATGTGTTAAGAAGTATCAAGGAAACAAAAGGAATAACCAAGCTAAAATGTAATTAAATGAACACATAAGAGGGTTAAAAATTCAAGACTTTACCTTTTTCAAAAGGGGAAAGCTAGTCACACTAATAATAGGTCCCAATACATGTCAAGTGGAATTGTGTGCCAAGTCCTAATGTACGTCAATGAATTCAAACAAGGTGTTCGAGGGCATGCTAGGGACTACATGCATGCCAAAACATGCTAGGAGAGTTCCATGTTTTGCTAGCGCATGCCACCATGTGCTTTGGCGTTAGTTTCATGACAAGATGTTCTAAGTACAAAAATGTTCTAAGACATGCGAGGTGCTAGGAAATGTTAGTGTGTGACAAGGCATTAATTTAAGGTGTGCCCAGATTGTTCAGAAGTGTTATCTCTCTCTCATTAATAGAATTCTCATAACTTGATTATGTCTTAAATAATATATTTTCTACACACACTAGTGGAACTTATCTAAAGGGAATTTGATAGATAATAAACTTAATAGATATGAATCATGTGTTGAATCTTATGAAAACTCTATTTGACTAATGATTACTTGAGGGAAATGATACACACTAATTACTTATTAAAAAGTTGACTGATTCTAACCACTATGGCCTTGGAAATATCATAAAAAATACTCCACAATAATGGTCTTAAATCGTTACCTTTTGAAAAAAATATATTAACATGCATATAGCATCATCAAAAACTCATTGGAATGATCAATGGTGACGAACATTTTTTTGACCATCACCAAAAGTAACAAAAAGACCATTGGTGAGGGTCATTAAAAGTCCGTCACTAGAATTGTCACCAAATAGAGAATTAGTGATGGGCCTTTAACGACCCTCACCAAAAGTGTCATTGAAAACGGCTTTGATGACAAACCTTAAAGGACCATCACTATATACACTTACAATGATGATTTTTTAAGGACCATCACCATATGTGACATTGGTGACGGACCTTAAAGGTCCGTCATAAGCATGACCTTCACCAATGTCCTTTTTCCTTGTAGTGAGAGCAACATTACCCGTAATTTTTCTTTTCCAAAACATTGAAAATTGTATATCATAGTTTTCAAATAAATATTTTTCTTATTATTCCATATGTTTCTATACATTGGTAACGAATTACTAATATTTTACAATGTTTTCTAATTTTGTAGAAGATTAACCAATAATTTTCAATACCTTATAACCTAGTGAAAAATTCGCCAATATTTAAGAAAATTTTATAATTTAGTGAAAGATTCGCCAAAAAGTTATATATGTATATTATATTAATGAAAAAATAGACTATAAATTTTTCTATATACCATGGCGATTCACCCATTTATTATACATATAAATTTGGGGGGTTTCTTAAAATTTTCCTTGGTTCTCATAAAGTTTATTTTGGTTGTACATTTTTCTTAGGAGGTCCATTTTAGACCTCAAAATTCCCCTAATGTGGGGACTTTGATGCCTAGGGTTGTGCACCTAAATAAGTGTGTAGCAAGTTTGGCTAACCTTGAAAGATGACCATAGTCATTGAGTACTGGGAATATTGGATGTTCGCCTTAGGGTAGATGAGGTCTGAGCCTTGAGGCTATGGTATAGATTGATGAGGCTTTATGTCTGGTTTCGAAAGTTCGGAAAAAAATCTTAATAATCATTGGGATTTCTCTGGTATTGTATAACTTTCGATGCTTGTTGGTATGCTAGTTCAGTAAAGGGTGTAGGAAAAACATAAAATAATAAATGAATAAAATAATAATAATTTAAATGATTAAACTTAACTGCAGGACAAAGGTCTTTGAAGAGGAGGACTATGTAATGCCTTGCATTAATAATAATAATAATAATAGATGAAATAATATTAAAATATAAAAAAATAAAACAATAAATAATATAACTAAAGAAGAAAATATAATAATTGTAAATAAATAAAATAGTAAATAATAAATTGGAGTTATATATATATAGTAAGAATAAGTGAAGTTAACAAAAAAAAATGAATAAAATAAGCCAAAGTCAAATTAAGTAAAATTTAAGATAGAAATAAAAATTGCCATGTTCACATATGGATTATGTGCATTTGGATCCATTTACAATTTTTTTTTCATTTTTTGGAACTATTGTTTCATTTAATGGATGAAAGGGAGATGTGAATCATTCATACTTTTCGAATAAGAATGTTTTGAAACAAAGGATTCCCTAAGAGTAGCACTTGATTGAGGACTTATGGGTGACAAACTTCAAAATATTATGTGCAATTCAGCCTACAGTTGGGTGGAGAATCGTCCCCAAAACATTGTTGTGGTGAGTAGGATCCAAGTAGTGTTACAATTCCAGAATCACAAGTAACGTATATTCATCACTAGAGATAATTCTTCTTTGCTCGGAATTTTCAAAAATTATATTTAATTTAGGTGAATAGCTCATGTGTTGATTACTAATTGCATAAATTAATGTAATTAATTGTATATTTTAATTCCGAATTATTACAAAATATTCTTATTTTAATTTTATTAAAACCTTGATTTTTTTTTCATACAAGAAAATATCATCATTTTCATTCTATAAAGAGGAGTACAAAGTTTATCTAAGTCAACTACAATAAAATAAAGATAAACAAGACTAATATATTGATTTTTTTTATGAAAAAAAATAATTATAAAGATATAATTTGTATATATGTATTCATTAATTTCTAAATATAAAATTTAAATAAAATGGTGTTATATATATATATATATATATATATATATATATATATATATATATATTTCACAACTTATAAATATTTTTATTATTATTAGTTAAATTATTTCAATATATTTTTTATTTTATTTTATTAATAAAATAATATTTATAATAAATTAAATTGATTTATTATATTTTATTTCAAACACTATTTTATTTTTATTACTTATTTAATTCTCCATTTTTATTATTTCCACCAATATTCAAAACCAGAAAATGTCCACGTCTAAATTTAATAGAATAAAGTGGAATATATTTCACCATGGTCCCGAATGTGGCTAAAACATTAGTTTTAACATGTCTGCAGTCTACATATTTACCGACGCCTGAAACTTAGCGGAAAGATTACTGAATAGAGCCCTACCAGTGAAGCAGTTACGGCAATTTACCCAAAAGACTGCGGACTGCCCACTCGCCAATGGGCCCAACATCAAGCCAAAAATACATCAAAATAAATCCCCACCGGTGACCATAACCTGGCCCCAACATCAAGCCAAAAATACATCAAAATAAATCCCAACCGATGACCATAACCAACCGAAAGATAGGAAGAAAATAGTAGAAAGGCACATATGCATCCCAGCGGTGGGGTAATTCACCAAAAAATTCTGAAATAAATCCCCGCCAGTGTGGGAAACCTAAACAAATAAATAAATCCCCACCACTCGGAGCTAATTAATCCATGGAATTGATTTCCACATCCGCAGAGTAAATCTCGTTAAAGTCTTTTATTCCAAATTCTCGTATATTTTAAAACTTTAACAGACACCAGTAAATTCACATAATAGTTCATTTATTTCACTTTCATCAAATTTCTGTAACGTTCTGGAATCAGCAATCAATATAGGATGGCCATAGGAACAACTTGGCATTTTAAAAACTGGCATCTTTGGATTTTTCTCTTCTTAAGGTGCTCGAGGCTGTGTGGAGAGCACCATGTTCTCACCTTCAAAATCTGAGGCATACCATCATATAAATTAATTAGAAAAAGCTTCAAGAAATATCGAAATAGTAAACCTCATAAACTAAAATATATACCCTTCTATAAAAAAAATGATATAATTTGATTTCTAACTTGATCATCACCTTAAATTTAAATTTTTGTTATTATTATAGAATAATTAAAAGAAAAAACTTTGGATAAAGAGCTAGTGGTAAGGGAAGCGGGGTAGATGACTCTCATCAAGCTTGCATTAAAGAGGGGATGTGGCATGGCCATCCCACCCCATGTACTCGCACATGCCAACAACATTATCAATATATCACATTAAGATAGCAAACTCAGCGTTTATTGGGAGCTCATATATTTTGTATTGCAGTCCCATGTTTTTTTGTTTTGTAAGCGGAGACTCCGAGCTGTAAGTGGGATATTTCCACTGTGGTGCTAGTTTTTCTGGTTCAACAATCCTTAAAGGACATGTTCCCTCAGGATTGGAAATTGACAACATTCAAAACTCGACAACATTTCACACTAGATACAAGGACCCGGTTGCAAGGAAATCTTGATTGGGAGTTGATGTCATCCAATGGAGAGAGGGCTGTTGAACGTGTTGGAAAATGTAACTAGAGTCACTCTTCATAATGCCTTTTGTAATTATGGTATTTTATATTTTATATTAAAAGAGAAAAATAATTTTTTTTATTATTCAAGCATGGGTTCCATGCTTAAAGATTAGGTCAAAGCATGTTCTTCATGCTTCTAGGGCTTAATGAGTCAAAGAATTTTTTTGTTTCACGTATTGTAGTCTTATTTGGACTTTTTCTATCAAAATAAAGCCATTATTTTTTAGTCTAGAAAGTCAATTTCTCCTCCAAGACCAAGTTGGCCCAGCCATGGTGAAGCTGGCCTAAAGAGGCTTGTTCAACTCCTCAAGAAGACTATAGATAAGAGGGACTTCAACTCATTTGGATCACTCACATAGTCAAGTTCAATCTGCAAGAAGATAAGAAGAAAGAAGAGCGAGGAAATCAAGAAGAAGAAGGAGAAGTTGAAGTAAAGAAGAAGTCTTGAAAAAACATATTTTTTGTCCACGTGAGTGAAGTTGTCTAAGGTTTTTTGTGTGAATTTTAGGGGCCGAAGTTGGAGGTGAAATTGCAATCCTAATGATCCACGGTCCAGATTTTAACTGAAGTTTCTTTGACAAAGTTTGGCCTTTGCTGACTTTGGAAGACTTTGGCTTGTTTGGAACAGATATTGTTGAAGTGTTCACTTGGTGCTTGGGAGGAACTTTGACTTTGGTCTCTGGGTCTTGGAACTCTCGTCTTGATTTGATTCTATAAGAAGAGAAGTATTATTTTTGGGATTTTTCCATGAAGCGGTTTTGCCTTAGCTTGAAGCCTATATCTTTTGTACTTTATCTTCTTGTGATCTTCATTGTTTTGATAATTGCTTGATGAAGAAGAAATAAAAACAATAAATGGTCAACCAATATCAAAAGTAATTATCAAGTAAGGAAAGTCAACTATAATCTTCAACTACTTTGATTTTCCCACAAAACGTTGTGTCACAGAGCTCAATGAGTCATCAGTAAACGGGTAGCATTTTTTACGTCTAGTCTTTACCAGATTCTAAGTTTATTTTTCTCTACATGGTGCAATTCAATGTTTTTCGAGAAGGGAATCCTAGTGGAATTAGAAACTTTAGTGCTATCCTTGTTTGTTTCATCTTCACTCAATGCTTAGAGCTTGTATGTGGTATAACTTCCTCTGTAGTTGTTATCTCGCCAAGCCCCTTAGTTTTCCTAGGCCTAGTCCTTAATTCTCCACTCAACTCTATTATGAATGAGTTTTGATTGGGTTAATTGTCTTCCCCTCCTCTTCGATTTTGTTAGTTTAATATCTTGTCTACTCCCAACTATTATGTTGTATGAGAGAATTTTATCCCGCCGACAGTCTAGAGATTGTGTCCCTTCAGGCACAGTTTTAAAACTCAAACATGGATTCTGATCCAGTCGAGGGTCGACAACGACTTCGTATAGACTGGACCTAGTTGATTGCAATGACTCGGTATTTGTAAAAAATACATTAAATATTTATTTTTTTATTAAAATACATATTTTCAAATATTTTCGTTGATGTTTACAAACTCAAAGCATTAGAGTATAGAGAGAAGAAAACATATGATTAAAATATTCTCATGAATATATCTATTATATCAAAATGGAACCTAGTGCATTCTCCAATACATGTAATATATAGAGATAAAAAAAAACATATAACAAAGGATGCTCTAAATGGCATCTACAACAAAACATCACTTGTTAGTACTACTAGAAAATCCAACATCATTTGGCTTTGACTCTGAATCAGAGTCAAGTGGGCAAAACCCATGGCTCCTCCTCTTCATCAAGATCTCCAACTACAACTGTAGAAGTAGTACTGCTAGTAGCAATTGCATGTTGAGATAGATGAGCTATGTGTCTACGTTGTGGCTAGTAAAGGAAGTTAAAAACAACACCAATATCCTCACCAGGGTCAAACTATGTTGCTTCACTCTCCACTACCAAATCGTAGGATGGATCAATATCTTCTAACAAAATGGGATATGTATCAAGTATTTTTTTCAACAATTGGTTGTGTCTTAGCCGATGGTTGTATTGGACGTAGACTATATCATTTAATTTTTTTCATTCTAAACAATTTCTCTTCTTCGTGTGAATCCTCTCAAAGACAAAGAAATTTCACTCGCACCCAGAAGCACTGCAAGTTTGACTCAAAATACAGATTTCAAAGTTCTGCAATTGAGGACACCGGCTACCAAATGCCTCCCACCATTGTTCTGCAAAAAGCATAGTTGTGTAATGAGTTAGCTCAAAAAATTATATCGAACTTTCAAATTATAAAAAAATTAGCAAAATAATAATTTGAAAATTGAAATTGTTTACATGGCTCATACTCTTCCGTTGCAATCCTTGTTAGGTTCTTGCCAAAGGTACTTGTGGCTCTACTGAAACAAGAGATATGTTGATGTATCTTCAGCTGCTCACTCTCATCAGGGACCATGCAGTGAAGACACTCAATCAATTCGTCTCCAACCTCCCATGTCAAAGCTTCTCCCACCAAAGTTTTATAATGATACCTTAGGTTCAGAAAAAACCCAGCTGCATTTATACGACGATGTAGTTTATTGTTCCATATTTTATCAATGATTTCCCAAATGGGGCCATACCTAGCCACTCGATCCATGTATGTTGTCTTTATTTTCTCCTTTTCCTGATCCATAGCCTTATAAATGGAACCCATAACCAATCTTTCCCCATCCACCAACTACAACAACTTAACTAGTGGCTTAACAACCTTAACAATATCCATTTCCTTTTTTTAAAATATGTCTTCATTAACTTTATTTCTTACATATTTTCCATCCTATTTGACAGCCCATTGACATCAATTCCATTCGTCACTGGAAAACACCCTCTACAAGTTTATATGTTGGGAAAGCATAGATTGCAATGTCAAAAAATGAATTGCAAATCGAGTGATGGCAGACCTAATAAGATCTTTGCCCCATGTATTTTTCCTCATCACGCTCAAAATCGACGAGGGATTGTAGATATACTTTGTTATGCTTTTGGCATCCTCTATAGTGTTCTTTATCCAATCTATTTTATTGTTATCCTCAAGCATGAGGTCTATGCAATGTGCAGCACATGGGGTCCAAAAGATGGTTTTGTTTTTTTCCTCTAACATTTTACTAGAAACAACATAGTTAGAGGCATTACCTATAATGATATGAACAAGATTAGCCACCCCCACATGTTCAACAACCTCATCTAAAAGCTAAAAGAACAAGTGTGCATATTTCACCTTATTAGATGCATCAACTGATTTTAGAGACATGGTTCCCTATGGGCAAAAGATAAGAAAATTTATGATAGTACGGTTCCTTTGATTAGTCCATCCATCTGACATGATAGTACATCTTATTTTTACCTAGGAGCTTTTGAAATCTTTCAAATATTCCTCAATGGAATTAACCTATTTTTGCAAAAGAGAACCCCTTAATTCATTCATAGTAGGGCCTTTGAAGCCCTTTCCAGTAGTAAATATGGCATCAAACATAGCTTCATAGTATAGTGGACAAACAACGTTGAAGGGGATATCAGCATCATACCACCATCTAGCTACATAATCACATGAAATTTCTCTCAATTCTTTCTTCCAATGGTCATCTAAAGTAGGTTGGATTTGAGCTGTATTAGCTTGAGGACCATGTTCACTATCAGAGGGAGAGGAGGGTGTGAAACAACTTTTGATATTGCCCTTATTTTTCATTTTACCCTCAACCTTTTCTTGAATAGACTCCAAAGAGGGATGCCCATAGCGAAAGGGGTTGGATGCATCAATTCAAGGGATGGATAAAGAGCCCTCATAATAAAAGCTAGGGTTGTTAGCCGTAATGTGTTTTAGATTCCTCTTGGTCCCTATTTCAACCTCTATTTCTTTTTTCCTAGATTTTTCTTCCTCAAGCTTCTCAAATTTTTCGAGCAACTCCTTCTTAATTTCCCCAATTTTTTTGTTGGTGCTACACATGGGACAATTTGTCCTCTAATACTAGCGAAGTGATGTTTCAGCTTGTGAATTCTCCCTCCACCTCCCTTAATATTTTATAACAATATTTTCAATGCATTTGATTATCAATCATCTCATAATATTCCCAAGAAACATATTTCATTCTAGGAGCTATATTTTGATATTTGGAATTGGAAATGAAAGGACAAAAGTATAAAAATGAAAAGAAAAAAAACCAACTCTTCAATGTTCTTTTCTTCTTGATAATTTACACTTTTCAATTTCTAGATATGAAAAAAAAGGCATATTTGAGAAGTGTAAAATAATACCTCTAGCCTCCTCAATGTTGCTCCAAAAACTAACACCTCAATGCTTCTCCAATGATTGCTCAAGAACCTCGTCACTGCTACTCAAAAAACCAACTCCAACTCTCCACAAACTCCTCACAAATGCTCAAACAAATGCAATGAGATAGTTGTGAGGAAATGTGAGGGGATTGGGTCACTTTTATAGGCTTGGGAGAGGGGTAGAGGCATTATGAAAAGAAAAACTCAGTTTCAATTCCAACTTGCCGCCCCTTTTTCCTGTGGGCCAACTCGTATGGTTTAAGATGAGCTCGGGAAAGTCGACTGATTCGTTACCAAACCGGTCGAGTCAATGTACAGTTTGGTAACAGACTGGGCACAAGACTAGTTTTTTTACCGAGCCGGCTCGGACATGTGTCTGGCTCGTTCTACGAGGCCAAATCCGATTCAGATTAGCCTGGTTTTAAAACTATTCCTTTAGCCATGTCTTAGCCTCATACTCAAGCCCAATTTGTTGGTTCCATTTTCCATTCTCCCACTCCTAGAATCCAAACATAAATTCAATAAACTGGAATCCTTAACCAGCAATGACTACCAAGCCTATTATGATTCTAAAATTTAACCTGAATTTGCTAGTTGGGAAAATCCTAATATTGGTTACACAAAGGTACGATGCAGTCAATACCTTGATTCCATCACTCTTCATCATAAAATGAAGATGCTCCTAAGATGGGTACTCAAAGAAAATTATGAGGACCACAATAAAATGATTTCATGTCTTAATGAAATTTAAAGAGTCCAACACCACCAATGCTTCTTCTTGGTTAGCCTTGATAATTGCATGTTTGAATGAAATTCAAAGAGTGCACCTCAAAGGCCATCTCTAGGGTGGTCTTAAACCTCCATCAAGGTACAATGCATAAGACCCGACTCTAGTAATTCCCTCCAACCAATGATGATTATTAAAAGTTCTTGGTTGTTCTTAGTTAAATGTATAGCCACTTACAATTAGTATTAGTAGTGAGGGAATATGTAATAATTTTGTCAAACCTTTTTAGATTGTGGTTGAAAAATTGGCTAGCTAGAAGTCCTAATTCTCACTGGTTTACTTTCTATGGTGACAAACCACAATAATGACTAGGATATGTAATAATTTTGTCAAAACTTTTTAGATTGTCGTTGAAAAATTGGCTAGCTAGAAGTCCTAATTCTCACTGGTTTACTTTCTATGGTGACAAACCACAATGATGACTAGGTAAAATTTTAAATTATGTAAATTCATATTTATGATTAATAAAAACTTTGATAAAAAACGAAATCATTAAATGAATAAAGATATCATTTTGAACCAAATCATCCAAATCGGAATTTCAAGAATACATTCGAAATCAGTATTTCATAGAGATTAGTTTGTAGAGGTGAACATGCATTATTTTCCACCGATATTCAAATACCAGAAAATGTCTGGATCAAAATTTCATAGAATAAAGTGGAATATATTTCACAATGGTCAAGAACGTGGCAAACACATAAGTTTTCTCATGTCTGCAGACTAGTTCCTTACCGACGGCGGAAACTTAGCCGAAAGATTACTGAACAGAGCCCCACCAGTGAAGCTGTGACAAGAATTTACCCAAAATACCCCGGACTACAGACTCGCCAGTGGCCACAACATAAGCCAAAAATATATCAAAATAAATTCCCATCGGTAACCATAACTAACTGAAAGGTAGGAAGGAAATAGTAGAAATGCACAGATGGCATTCCCAGCGGTGGGGTAACTCGCCAAAACAATTCTGAAATAAATCCCCACCTGTGTGGGCAACCTAAACGAAAAATTGTTTTCCTGGACAAATGCAGAATAAACCCCAACACTGGGAGCTAACTAAGCCATGAAATTGATTTCCACATCGTCAGAGTAAATATCGTTAAAGGAAGTAATATGAACTTTATTCCGAATTCCAGAATATTTTAAAAATTTAATGAACACGAGTAAATTTACATAATAGTTAATTTATTTCACTTAAAAAAAAGACAGAACAAAATAAAATTGTTGGTAAGATTATTGGTAGGATTATAGTTGTTAAATTTTGGTAAAGGTTTTGGAAAATTTAGGTTATAGTGGTTAAACTTCAATATTTTGAGTGTTTAAAAGTTTCTGATGGTGCTGAATCTATTTCCATTATCAAAAATACAATTCAAACACAACAACTATCTGATTTTTTGAAATTTTTTTTACCAAATTCGAACAAAAAAAACTTCGACTATTTTATTACGTCAATAAACAACTCGATGGAATCAATAAACATGGGAATAACCATTTAAAAAACAGGTATCTTTAGACTTTTCTCCTCTTAAAGTGCTAGAGGTTGTGCGGAGAGCACCCTGTTCTCACTTTCAAAATCTGAAGCATATTATTATATAAATAAATTAAAAACGCTTCAAGAAATATCAGAATAGTAAAAAATCATATACCTTGATTTTAAATTAATGATAAACCTAAATCTGCATTATTATTATTATTAAAATAATACCCGTTCATTATTATTTATTATTATTAGTATTATTATTATATAAGATAATTAAATTAAAAAAAAAATATCATTATTATTAAAATAATATATATATATATATATTATTAATATTAATATTATTATTATTATTATATATGATAATTAAATTAAAAAGTTAAAGCTTTCAGATATATTTTCAATTTCACTAAAAACTAAAATATTCATTAAATGATTTTGTGATTGGAATATTGGATAAAGCGCTAGTAGAAAGGGAAGCAGGGTGCTTGCATGGTAGAGGGAATGTGGTATAGCCATTCCATCTCATGCACTCGCATATGCTAATAACATCATTAATATATTGCATTAAGATGACTAAATTCAGCTTCTTTGGGTGTTCATACATTCCTTGTGATGGATCCAAGTTTTTTTTGTTGTTTAAGCAAAGACTCCCAACTATAAGTGGAATATTTCCACTGCGGTACTATATTTATTGCTTCAACAGTCCTTGAAGGCCTTGATCACTCACAAAAAATATTGAAAACATCCAAAACTCGATATCGTTTCGCACCCAGTAGAAGGACGATGTTGTAAGGAAATCTTGATTGGGAACTCGCATTGTTTAGTGGAGACGAGTCAGTCGAATGCTACTCCTCAAAGCTCAATGGGGTGTCAATAAATGGGTAACATTTCCTATGTCCAATCTTTACCAGATTATAAGCTTGCTTCTCTCTACATGGTGGCATTCAATGTTTGTTGTGCAGGGTGTCCTAGTGGCATTAGAAACCATGCTGCAATCATTGTTTTTTCAGTCTTCACTCAATGCCTTGAACTCGTTCATGGTACCTCTTCCTCTATAGTTTTCTCCCCTCACCCCTTAGTTTTCCTAGGCCTAGTCCTTAATTCCCCTCTCAGTTCTATTCTCGCTGAGTTCTGATTGGTTTATTGGTCTTCTCCTCCTCTGGTTTTCTTTTAGTATCTTGTCTACTCCTTACTGCTATGTCGCATTAGAGAATGAAATCCTTCCATGGGTCTAGAGGTTATGGCCCTTTAGGTAGGTCTCAAGATCAAACTCAACCCCAATGTGTTGTTGCCATTTTCCATTCTACCACTCCCCTAAAATCAAGGCCGAAACTCATTAATTGGAATCCTTAACCAACAATGACTATCAAGCCTATTATGAATTTCAAATCAAAATTGAAGTTGTTATTTGGGTTTCTTCATCTTGGTCACACAAGGGGATGGTCTAGCCAATACATTAATTCTACCGCTCTAAGGAAAATGAGATGTTCTTCAGTCGGGTTCTTAAAGAAAAATATGAGGACCATAATGAGATCATTGCATTCCTCAATGAAATTCAAAGATTCCAACACCACTCATGCTTCTTCTCAGTAAGCCTCAACACCCATATGGCACATATGAAAGACCATCTCCAGTGTGACCTTAAACCTCAAGCAAGCTCCAATGCATAGGAATTGGCTCTAGTAACGCCCTCCAACAAATGATGATTGTCCAAAGCTCTTGGTTGTTCTTAGTTAGATGTATGACCATTTACATATATGTAGTAATTTTTTCAAAATTTCTAAGTATTTCTTGAAAAGTAAGCTAGCTAAAACAAATTTTACTTCTAGAGTGTTTTGATGATAAGGTAACATGACAACAATCCTTAATGTGATGGGTTTAGTTCCTCTTGTAGTAAACCATGATGATGAGTAGGCAATTTTTTTGTAAAATAATGTTTGTGATTCAATAAAAAACTTTAATTAAAAAAATATCATTAAACCAAGAAATGGAATAAGGATATTCATTTTTAACTAAATCATTAAAAAAAATGGAGAAGATTTCAACACCCATAATATATAATGTTGGGATTCACCTATTGACTCTCAGTTTAGATAAGTTGACTTCTTTTGAATTGGAGGTGTTGGACTAGAACATATAAAATAAAATGATTGAATTATCTAAATATAATAGCCATTTTTTTAAGTTTAAAATGTAAAATTTATAAATGTTATTGATTTTTAAATTAATAAGGATCCAATGTTTAATAATATTTTTTAAAATGTCTTACGAGCACTTCAATTGGTGATTGAAGTAATGTAAAATATGTGAAAAAATAAGAGATCCAAGATTCAAATCCCCTGAAGGAGGATAGGTTGTAGACCCTAGAGGTTTACTATTAGTTACTTGTTAAGAAAGTTGCTAGATTCCTCTGGAATACTATATATATATATATATTATATTTTTTATAAATATATATATATATATAGTCGATCAAGAAGATTCCATTATATTATCAAGGAGAAACAACATACATTTCACACGCCTTATGCTCTCCCTGCTTCACTCCCACTAGATTTGTTAGTGAGGGGAGGAGTGCAAAAACATAAATGAGAAGTCCAGTTCTTACATGTATTCCAAGAGAAAAATGGCCTCATTAACGAAAATATAGACAAAAATAAAAAACACCATGAAAGTTTCATATCGGGGAGGAGGATTTGGAGATTTAGCACCTCGGGCCATTGGAGGGACATTCCCTTCATTAACATGGTAGTCTATATGCACCAGATGCGCCTCAATCTCATCCATTTAATCCTTTTTGTTTTGTTGGATGTCTCTCATAGAGGCTAACCGCTCCAGAACTTCACCGTTATTGTACTGAACATTGTTAATATAGGTTATCATTTCATTCCATTCATCATATCTTTTTTGGTGGATAATGTCTAGGCTAGCCTAAATATCCCTTATTCGATGAACTCTCATTCCACTTTTTAACCCAAATTTATAAAAGATATAATATTTTTTTTAAATAGGAAGGTCAGTATTGCAACAAAGATTATGAAATTGAGCTCTAATTTGGTTGTATGAGGGGCACTGTAAGAGGAAGTGATTTTCATCCTCAATGTTCATATTCTCAGAGAGATGGCAGATCCTTTCCATCCATGGCATTTTAGGAACTGTCCAACGACCTGTTTCACTATGGAGCTCATTGAGAGTTTGTTCTAATCTTGGCTATATTAATTTTCTTCTTTGAGCTAGTTAAAACAGAGAGACACCCTTGATCTTCTAGGGTGGAGTTGATGACCTCCTTATAAGAAGAAAATTAAGATATTATAAGGAGGTCATCAACCCTACCCTAGAAGATCAAAGGTATCTCTCTGTTTTAACTAGCTCAAAGAAGAAAATTAATATAGCCAAGATTAGAACAAACTCTCATGAGCTCCATAGTGAAATAGGTGGTTGGACAGTTCCTAAAACACCATAGATGGAAAGGATCTACCATCTCTATGAGAATATGAACATCGAGGATGAAAATCACTTCCTCTTACAACCACATTAGAGCTCAATTTCATGAACTTTGTTGCAATACTGACCTTTCTAGCCTTTTAAGATGTCAAAATTATAGTGAGCCCAGGAGGCTTCTCTCCAAGCTTTTTGAGCATAGGAATAAAATCTTAAAATCAAACTAAATAACTCTTTTCTTTAGGTCCAATAAACCAAAGATTGGTCTCAGTGGACGTTAACCATCATCATCATCATCATCATCAATATAACAAATTTGATAATATATTAATCCAAAGTTATTAAATTTAATAATATTAATATTATAATATATTAATATGAATATTAGATTTAATAATAATAATAATCTTTTAATATTAATATTAGGATTAACAATGTTTAGTTTCCATGGTATTAATAATAATTTGGCCCATGATATTTCGCCCATAAACCTGACCTAAATAAAATCTTTTTTTGAGTGTTAGTAAATATAAAGCTAATTATAGAATAAATATAAAAAGAAGTTTTATTTATTTATGATACCTAGTTTATTTATATTTCTTATTTATTTACCATACCTCTTCAATAAATATTAAAAAAAATATATTTATTTTAAATACCTCATCTTTATTTATATTTTATTTATTTATTTTTTTAATATTCCTAAGCCATCGATATTTTTTGGAATTATAATTCTATTAATATATCATGGAGTTATAATTCTATTAATATATCAGACATGTCGCTGATTGATATATACTGCCTAGGCATTAAAGGAGCTGTGAGAAAATATGGAAATCCATGACTGTGCATAAATTAATCTATTTGTGAAGAGGCTGGCCGGTTTCTTACCTGTACTGGTATTACTTCCGAACCGATGTTCAAATCCCAGGCTCCAGCAGACATGTACAGGTCGAAATTAAAAGAGATCGGTCGGCTTCAACAGCGGTACTGGTATTATTTCCCACCGATATTCGAATCCGAAAAGACATGTCCCAAATCGAAATTATAGAGATTGGTTTGTAGAGATGAACTGGTATTCTTTTCCCCTGATATTCAAATTTACCAGAAAAATGTCCAAATCGAAATGTCCTGGAATAAATTGGAATGGATCCCACCACGGACAAGAACTTAGATCAAATATTAGTTTTTAAAGGTTTACAGACTAGATCCCACCGACAGCTGGAACTTAGCCGAAAGATTGCTGAACAGAGCCCCGCCAGTGAGACAGTGACAACAATTTATCCGAAAGATTACGGACTACCAACTCGCCAGTGGCCGCAGCATCAAGCCAAAAAATATCAACCCCACCAGGAACCATAGCTTAACCGAAAGATAGGAAGGAAATAGTAGAGAGGCACGGATGGCATCCCCACCGGTGCGGTAACTTACCAATTTTTTTTGAAATAAATCCCCACCAGTGTCGGAATTCTAATCAAAAGATCGTTTTGCTGGACAAATGCAGAATAAACTCATCACTGGCAGCTAACTCAACCAAAAGACATTAATTGGGGCGTTGGTTAGAACCAATTAGTTGTATAAAATTTTGAAGTTGTTTAAAATGGGTTTGTGATTTCATATGAGAACTCCAACACCTTTTCAAGAGCTTTCAGAGTAGTGAAATAATAGAGAATTTCCAAATTTAAGATTTTCAACAAAATTTGATTTTCAACCAAAGTTTATTATTTTTGAATAAATTGAAAAAAAATAAGTAATTTAAACTCACGTTTTAAAAATCTCTGATATATTTTAGTTTAACAAATTAAATCAATTTTAACAAATTAAATCAATTTTTAAAAAATTTCTGATCAGATTTTTGTTAAACTTGATCAGAAAAAATATTGCACTAAAAAAATATTCCTAAAAACATATAAAAAACATATAACAAATGAACTATTGCTTAAATTTCCACATCCTACTAAGACATTAATATCACATAGTAAAAATAAATTTAGTTAATGGAAGTAATGTGAACCTTTACCTAGTTTATTTATTTCACCTCTATCAAATTTATGTAATATTCTGAAATGCAATCAGTGTGAACCTTTACATAGTTTATTTATTTCACCTCTATCCAATTTATGTAACATTCTGAAATGCAATCAGTGTGAGTAACTTGCATTTGAAAAAGAAGTCTTGTGGTCCAACGTCCTTCTGGTTTCTATAAGTTTTGTAGTCCAATCTCTATGTGGTTTTTGTAAGGTCTGGTCTAATTTTTGGTTTTATGTAATATTTTGAAATGCAATCGGTGTGAGTAACTTGCATTTGAAAAAAAAATCTTGTGGTCCAACGGCTATGTGGTTTCTATAAGTTCTGTGGTTCAATTTCTATGTGGTTTTTATAAATTTTGTGCTCCAATTTCTAGTTTTATGTAATATTGTGAAATGCAATCAGTGTGAGTAACTTGCATTTGAAAAAAAAAGTCTGGTGGTCTCACGGCTATGTGGTTTCTATAAGATTTGTGATCCAATCTCTATGTGATTTCCATAAGTTCTGTGGTGCAATTTCTGGTAAGTCTATATACCCCTGAGAGCTATTCCAAAAAGCAATTTATTCAATCGAAAAAAATTTGGCATTTAAAAAAAATTATATCTTTGGATCTTCTTAAGGTGTTTAATGGCATTTAAAAAACTGGTATCTTTGGAATTTGCTCTTCTTAATGTGCTTGAGGTTGGGTGAAGAGAACTTAATGTTTATCTCAAAAGAACGGTTCTCAATTTCAAAATAAAAAACGCTTAGAGAAATTCAATTCATGAAAACATAGAAAGAAATCCAATATTGGACCAAAGCCGCCAACAGTTTATTTGATTAATATGAAAGCAATAAACAATGTATCACGTAACATGGTTCAATACTAGAACCAGTAATCGAGAAAACCCACAACTTTACATAATAAATCGTGAATGGAGGAGTTCCACTCCATATTCAAATAAATCCCAGAGAAAAAAGAATAGTATCGGACTATCTGTAATTAAACCATAAAGTATCAATTCTGCGATTCAATTTAATTTTTCATGGCAAGAGGATTAAAAAAATTAGTTCCCATGAACTCCTGCTCTGCAAATTTTCAAAACCCCATATGATATATCCACTATGCAGGAATTGTAACGCTCAGAGGCTCCGATTTAACATCTCCCGATATCGTTCAAAAGAATCCTGTTTCTGCAAATACATTTGGGTGTGTTGGAATTTCTGAATATTCCGAACAAACAGGGAGAACAAAAGAGTCTCCTCTACAACACAGATTAAAAACAAATTCTCGCTGTTAGACAGAGATGGCACAAACTGTTTCTATTTCATTAACAAACAAGAAACTATTACAAATTTTCTTCCACTGAAGTGGGATTACAAAATGTCTCTGACTGCTACACACGCAGTGCTTCAAAATACACTCTCTATGTCTGGTTCAAAACGCACATACAGTGCTCTATTTTATTTCCACTGTGTTTTTCTTTGCCTGCGGGCTTTTTCACACTACACAGCATTCTCTCTTCTATTACGTAAGCCTGCGTGCTTTTTCATTTATATATGGCGCGGCGTTTTAAAAACATAAAACAAAAGAAATATAAAAAAGGTTTTTAAAAGGAAACTTTAATACTATGCCGGAACATAAGACTTTAACCAAAGTTCAATAAACCTGTGGGCCTGGAATTCAGTCTTCAAACAAACTGGATTTCAATCTTTTTCGCATAGCAAATGAGCCCTACGTCAGCGAGGCTGAAACCAACGTGAACGGCCTGTCATTCGTTGGTAGTAGGACCCGCCCAGATTTCAAATCAAAATTTAAATCATATTAGATTCTTTTCGCATAGCAAATGTGGTTGATGGCGTCATGGAAAAACATGCGTGATAAACTGTGATTGGTCCATGCACTGGCTGAGTTGGCAGTGGGACCACATCACATCGGCGATCGGCGGACGAGTGGTGCTGCGAATGATGTGGAAGACTTGCGATGAGCAATGAATGTGGGGACCACATCGCATCGGCGCATTGGCGATGGATCGGCGGAATGGTTGCGGTGGCATGAACATTTGCGATGAGCGATTGCGATGGTGGTAGGCACCACATCACATCGGCACATCGCCGAAACAGTGGTGCGGAAACTTGGACATGTTGCGATTGCGATATGCGATGGTACGATATCGACATCGCATCGCAATAAATACATCGACGAAACAAATTTGCGGAGGGCGGACGGAAGTTGCGATGAAGCGATGTTGCGATATGCAATGTGGGGACCACATCACATCGCAGATGTTGAGACAAGCCTTGCGGTTTGGGCAGATGGCGATTTTTAAAAGTTGCGAGGGGCGATATTAAAATCACTGGTGGGGACCACCATGACGTGGCCCTTTCATAAACTCAAAAGACTTGGCGCGTGAACAAAAAATTCTTTCTGTTTGGTTGGTGAGGGCTTAAAAGCGTGATAAGACTGTTTTTAATAAACTCTGTTGTTGCGTGGTTTGAACCATGATTTCTTCAATTCCTCTGCAAAAGACAGCTGCGGCCATAAACAATAAATTCATCCTTACCATTTCTCCATGCCTCCGTTAAATGCACAGTGGTGCGCACTCAACCTAAGCTGCCCCTGTTGTACTCTGTTTCTACCTGCACGGGGTTTGCAGGTGACTTTAATATTTTCAACAGGGTGCGAAACCTCCTGATAAAAGCATCCGCGAAAATGTCAATCTTATTCTCTAGTTGGCCTACCTCTGAACACGTAGACATTCGTCCCTCTGCAACACAAACTGAATTCCTAGGGTTGTTAGCAGGGCTTTCTGATTCAAAAAGCGTGTGGGATAGATAATCCAATTCCTGCTCGCAGTGTTGAAGCACTTCACAAGGCATCTCATCAGAAGCCAAAGCATGATACACCGTCAATGCCATGTTGTTGCTGGAATGGCTTTGGCATTCTTCATGTCCAAACAGAGAATTCATCTTATGAGAAATTGCACCGAATATCTTCTTGTTCTTGATGAGCCCAAGAACAGCAACCTTGGCCTTCAATGTGTGGGTTGCTTTGCCCTTGAGAGCATCTGATTTCGATTTCAGAACTCCGCTCAAGACCGACCACACTTACTTCACCAACGAAGGCGCAACTCCTATCTTCATATTTACTCCTGAAATTTACTATACAGTTTCAGTAGCTCAGGATATAAGCTGAACAGGCATGTATGACTGACTGACCTACGTCGTTGGTCCCAACAGGCACACCAGCTGATTTTTTTACAGATCGAGCTCTCTATTTATCAATGTTTTGCACTGGAATAAAATATTTGAACTACATAAATCTGACCTTTGATTAGAGCGCAAGAATTCATCATGCCCATAAAGAAGATCACAATCACATGAGGAGACTTTTGCTCCGTGGAAAAAATAGATTCCATTCGTCTAGCTGAGACTTTTGCTTCAGTGGAAAAAATAGATTCTATTTGGCTAGCTCTCTCCATTGCAGCATCAAGAGTATGGGAGGTGCATCATATGGATGTGAAGGATGCATTTCTTCATGGTGATCTCAAGGAGGAAATATACATGTAGTAGCCACAGGGATACATGCACAATTCATCTCTGGTATGCAAACTAAAGAAGTCTCTCTATGGCCTCAAGCAAACACTTAGAGCATGGTATGCAAAGATGGATTCTTATTTTTTATCTCAAAATTTTGTACGCTGCAAATCTGATTCCAATGTTTCATTTTTGAAGACAATTGACTCCTTGTTGATCATAGTACTCTACGTAGATGATATTTTGACAACAGGTAGTTCAGCTTCTATCATTACTAAGATTAAAACTGCATTGCATAAGCGGTTTTCTATGACAGACATGGGCTTGCTAAATTTATTCCTTGGACTAGATATCAATAAAAGTGGTTCTAGGATTACCATTTCTCAACAAAGTATGCTAAAGATCTTTTGGCACGATTTCACATGAGTGACTGCAAGCCAGCAACAACACCTTTGTTATCAGGGATAAAACTTAAGAATGGAAAAGACACACCATTGGTTGATTGCACATTGTACCTTCAACTTGTGGGAAGTCTTCTTTATCTCACTCACTCCCATCCTGATCTCTCATATGCAGTAGGAGAAATTTTGAGATATATGCAGGAGCCACATGAGTTACACTGGAAAGTTGCAAAGCACATCCTTCGATATGTGTAGGGGACAATCACCTATGGGATTCATTATGTAACAAATTATTCTTTGGATCTCATTGGGTTCATAGATTCAGATTGCGCTGGCAACAACATCGATAGCAAGTCCACCTCCGGATATGTACTTAGTTTGGGATCCGGCCCAATTTGTTGTTCAAGCAAGAAGCAGGCTACCATTTCTTTATCATCAACAGAGGCTGAGAATAGAGGAGTATTCAATGCCACTATTCAGGCCATTTGGCTACCACATTTCCTATCTGAGCTTGGGATCAATGTCCATCGCCCAACTGTAATCTGATGCGATAATCAAAGTACGCTAAAATTTTGCAGAGATCCAGTGCAACGACAACGGACCAAACACATCGAGATCCACATTCACTTCATTAGAGAACTCATTCATAATGGGATCATGGATCTTCAATACCATCTTAGTTCCAAGCAGACTGCTGATATCGTCACCAAGACTTTCACTAAGCAAAAGTTTTGATTCCTGTGAGATTGTCTCAGGGTGAAGGACACGACTACCTAACAGTTGTCTTTTCTCTACTTTTTCATTATATTTTGAGGGGGGTTTTTTATTCCCATTTTGTTTTCCCTCTTTCCTCTTTTCATGCATAGTACATGGGTACCTAAAATGGTCATGTTGTCGAGGCTCATTCATTTTGCATCACACTCACCTAAGTTATGCTTAAGGGGTGGTGTTGGTTTACATGCACATATATTAGCTTTAGCTCAACTCTAGATATTGAATGCGATCTGCACCTATATTTAGCTAGTTAACTCGAGTACTGTACATGCACATAGTTGGCCTTAATTATATTTAGTTCCACTCTAGATATTGCATGCAATTTGAACTTGTATTTACCTATTTAACTCGAGTGCTTACATGTAATGTGCACTTGTCTTTAGCTAGTTATATGGGTACAGGACACGACTACCTAGCAGTTGTCTTTTCTCTACTTTTTCATTATATTTTGAGGGGGGGTTTTGTTCCCATTGGGTTTTCCCTCTTTCCTCTTTGCATGCATAGTATATGGGTACCTAAAATGGCCGTGTTGTTGGGACTCATTCATTTTGCATCACACTCACCTAAGTTATGCTTAAGGGGTGGTGTTGGTTTACATGCACATATATCAGCTTTAGCTCAAATCTAGATATTGCATGCGATCTGCACCTGTATTTAGCTAGTTAAATCGAGTACTATACATGCACATAATTAGCGTTAATTAGATTTAGTTCAACTCTAGATATTGCATGCGATGTGCACTTGTCTTTACCTAGTTAACTCGAGTGCTTACATGTAATGTGCACTTGTCTTTAGCTAGTTAACTCAAGTGCTTACATGTGGTGTGAACTTGAATTTAGTTAGTTAACTTAGTTCTTGCATGTGGTGCATGTGCACATTAACAAAACATAAAGCACACTTAAGTTCAGTTAGCTTTAACTATCCATATTTATTGCATGTACAACTAAGCTTAACTCAGTTTCTTTTATGTATTGATTCTAAAACTAATATTGATGAATCAATTTCATTCTAAATTCTAGTTCTTTCTTTTTCAACTTGGCAAGTTTGTGAAATTATTCTTCAGCTAGATCTGTATTTGTGCTCTAATAATTTTACATCTCCACTATTCATTGGAGTAGAAGGGCATGATGTAGAGGATATCTAAGATCTGTAGAACCCATTGGAAGAGAAATCATAGCTAAGGAACGAGAGAAACATATGCATTGAATAGAGCTAGGTTGAGAGCTCGTGGTGAATGTAATAAAGAGTAATGCGTTCAATCGTAGTAAATTTCCTTCACAAAATTATCTAGAGGAAAAATGTGATTTGTGTTGAGCGTTGCGGGGAACATAATTTCTATGGCATGATTGTAACTGAGATCGATGGAAGCAACAAATTTCCAAAGGAAAGCATCAGGAACATAGTTAAAGAGTAATAATGCATATTTTATAGAGGGAAAGGTGACATTGGCAAGACCACCTACTTTTAAAAGTTTTCCATTTTTCTGGCTAAAGTGAATCCCTTGATGTTGATTATTTCAACAAATATTGCCCACAACTTGAGCAATTTACTCCATCATAAGTTCACTAAAACTCCCACTCTAGTGCAGGGATTCATGAGGCTGTATGCCATAGACATGGGCCCCTATCGAGGCGATCTCTGTGGTAGCATGATCGATTTCTGAAGAAATTGAGGCCTCCTCAACAATGCCAATAATTAAGCAGTTAATCACAGATTCATATCGTCATCGCCCTCTGTGAGATTTGTGAGCATGGTGGTAGCGAATTGGTTTTCCAATTTAAATGATATAATAACATTAGGTGAAATTTCCATGCAAGGGATGGTGTCATATTGGAGATGTTTAGAGTGTTTCATGTGAAAGAGTTCTCGTTGTCAAGGAAGTGTCCTGAACGGTGCAAAGTTGTGTGCTTGTAAAGGTGGAGTAGATGCCTCTTTGTTCAATGAAGAGGTTGCTATTGTGTGAGTGGAGTCACTCGTGAGATGGCCTACGATGTGAATATTTTGCATGCTTAAGGGGAGTGTTGAACATAAATATTATGGGAAGTTTGTTGCACTTGGCTTTGTGGAAGAAAGAAAAAGTCAAGCTCTAAAGTATTTGGTCAAATTCTTTGGAAACATTTGTAACGGGAAGATTTTATATTTGTAATTTTCAACTCTTGGATTTTGTTGGAATTTGTAAAATATACATGTTGAGTTTAGTGAATTCAATATGGGAATGCATTGTTATTAGGATTAATTACTTTCACTGGTTTTTTAGTGATCTAGTTTGCTAACTTTCTACAAATGGCAGGGAAGTATAGAAATTTAAGATTGAATTAATATGCCAAAATGGAAGACAAAGTAGCCCATGATGATTTCAGAGAAAGAATACCATTGTGTTATGTATCTCTTGTTTGTGTATTTATCGTTTTGTGTTGTAAAATTATTTCTATGTTTTCTTTGTAAAGAAGTGTTGTAGCTAGAAATGTGTACTAACTATATTTTTTGTTTTTTGAATTGTTTCTAAAGTGGTGCAGTATAAGCTTTGATTGGAAGGTTTAGTGAATGTATGTTTGAGATGGATACATCCATATCTAGTCCACGTTTCTAGATAACTTGCTAGTATAACACATGGTACCCATGTATCTTAATAGATTGAAGTAGGTCAATAGGGTAGTCGTTGACATAGTCTTCATGGTTAGATTGATGTTAGGTCTTAGATTACAATAGGTTCGTCACTAATATGAGGCATCACTAGTAAATTTGTTTTCCAATTGTTGCATGATGATTTTTCTATGGGTAAAGATAGGATCATATATAATTGTTTCAGATAGAAACGAGCTACATTATTCTCTCTTGAGAAACCAAGATTTGTTGCAGGATAAAATTTTGGAATGGAATGATGAATTTGCAGTAGGAAGGAAAGAGAGTTATGCGATATAGTAGAAATATTTTTGGATTTTGGTCAAACGAAAGTAGGGTGAGTTCCTATGGAAGCACTATGGTAGTATTAGAAGTAAAAATAATGTTGAACAGTGAAAATCAAAGTTTATTTGTTGTGGAATAGACTCAAGACCATAAATAATGTTTGTATTTCTAATAAAATCTATTGGTTCTAGAGAATTTTAATTATATACCTAGTATCTCCATGAATAGAGTTTGTACGAGTATGTAGTTGAGTCAGTCGTGATGTAACTTTGATGAGGCATGTCTATCCTTCTGTAGTTCATGGTAATTTGAAACCACTTTGTAGTGCAAGGTTTTGGTAAGTTGAAACCACGTGTATATGAAGTTTGTGATCAACTAAAAACCACTTGGTATGATATTTTATGGTCATACAAAACCATTTGATGTATTGTTCGTAGTAAGAATAAACCATGTGAGGATATGATTAAGTTTGTGAGAGAGAGGGAACATATGTATATGGATTCATGTAGAGTGTTTTTTTTCTTAGAAGTGATGCAAGAGTATCAGGAGCATGGTTGAAGGTAAGATCACAATACCCAAAAAATTGTTGAGGGTAAGACAATAAAACCCAGAGCATTCTTACAAGTGAGAAGAGCAAACCCAGGATAATTATGATGGTGATGTAGGGGGAGTTAAAGGTACAAGTGCAAGTTTGAAGAATGGTTGAATGATCCATGTACATGAAGGACATCGTAGAAGCCCATATCTTGCAATAGTTACGTACCCATGTATTTCAATGGATGGTTGTTTCTTTATATGGATGCCAAAATTTTGATAATGTTTGTAAATCCTAGGTTGGAACATAGATAGACTTTGTTTATCGATATCAAGATAAGTATTCATTAAGGGGGAGTATTGGAATATCTAATTCCCACTTGTCTTAATATGTTGGATCATATATTTAAATTTTGGCTTTATTCATCATTATTAGGTAGTGTTCCACTCTCTACAAGTAGGAGCCTATTCCTAGTTTGTAGGAGTTTGTTAAAGCCTAATTAGCTTGGGATATTCTTCCCATCTAAGAATGGATTGTGTATACAAGATAGCTTGTCTATATTAAGGAAATGTCTTGTATATTTACATGTATGAGTTTAATATAGAATCCCCAACATAAAATTTTGTGTATAATAATGTCTACTCTTATAATTTCTTAATATAAAAAAATATCATATTTATTAAAAATATAATTTTTTTGATTTAATTTTTTTCATAAAAAATATTATATTTTTATTCGATAACAAAATATATTAAATTATGTTAAATTTGAACAAAACCTTTCAAAAAATACACAGAAAATACAAAGACGAACTTGAAGAATTCATGCAGCTCTTTGGTGAGACAATCACTAACTCGGGATACTACACCGCACACTTACATTCATCTGACCACCAAACCATCACATATATATGATTAGATTATTGTTGAACAAATTTTTGGAATATAGGAACTCACAACCAACAAAGTCTAATTAAAGCAAATAGTTCCACCAAATATTAACAACACACAAATCATTCTAATTATAGGATAATATTCTAGATATTTCTCCATTGTTTCAACACCCCTCCTTAAAGGAGAAATGTATTTTCTAAAACACCCAATTAATTCCTACATACTCCAAATTTTGTCTTTCTAAGAGGCTTTGTAAAGATATCAACAACATTTTCTTTGGTATTATAATAGACTAACTCAATTTCCTTGGACCACATAAATTCCCTAACAAAATGATAATGTTTCTCTATATTTTTTTATCTTTTCGTGGTACACAATATTGTTGGCTAGCTTGATGGTTCTTTTATTTTCATACTTGAAAATAGTTGGAATTTTATGTACTCCCACATCCTCAAGCATTCACCTTGACCAAACTACTTCACAAGTAGAACTACACAAAGCTTTGGTCGATGGAATATAAGAATTTGGTTGTTTCTTACTACTCGAAGCCATAATCCTATATCCAAGATTGAATGCATAACCTGAAGTTCATTTTTTGTCATCACGATTTTTGTCCCAATCTAAATCAAAATAGCTTGCCAACTCAACATCAAAATCATCAATATATTTAATACTGAACTTTATTGTTCCTTTAAGATACTGGAGTACTCTCTTAGCTTCTCTCCAATGGTTTTCAAGAGGTTTTTCCATAAACTGACTTATAATGATGATTTAATATGAGATGTCAGGTATGGTTGTAGTAATATGCTTTATATTTCCAACTAGTTGATGATACAATGTGCCATCCACCTCTCTTATCCCATCATTATTGAAAATTTTTGCATTCTATTCTAATGGTATTGATACTCCCTACATTGGCTCATTTTTACTCTTTTGAATAGCTCAATAGTATACTTACTCTATGTAACCAATGCCTATCTATCTTCTCTCTGTATGTGTAGACCTAAGCTATAATGAAATTCACTAAAGTATTCCATTTCAAACTCCTTTGGTATTTTTCTTTTAACTTTGTCAATTAACTTTCCTATTGTAATAAAATCATCAAAATATAGAGAAATCATAATAATATGTCCCTTTTTATCCAACTAGATATATAGATTAGGATGAATTTTTCTCTTCATAAAACCTTTCTTAAGAAAGAAAGAAACAATATTCACATACCATGGTCTTGGCGCCTATTTCAATCCATATAATGATTTCTTTAACTTGAAAACAAGGTGTTATTGACCATTTTTAACAAAATCTTATGGCTAAACAAGATATACTTATTCTTTTAATTCCCCATTCAATAAGGAATATTAAACATATAGTTGAGGTGGCTTCCATTTATGTTTTATAGTTAAAGAAATCATCATTATAATTGTATTTAAATTAGTTACAAGTGAAAAAATTTATTGATAATCAATTCCTTATTTTTGTGAGTATCCTTTTGCAACTAACCTGACCTTACATTTAACTATACTTCCATCAACTTTAAATTTTTTTTTGAGAGACCATTTGGATCCCATGGGTGACTTATTTTCAGGAAATTCTATGAGTTCCAAAGTATCATTCTTCATTATAGTCTCATATTCTTCCTTCATTACATCTCTCCACTCTTTATGTTAATTAACTGCTTTAAAATTTGAATGTTTTATGTCTTTCATAACTTTAGTCATTAAGGAATAGTATTTAAATATTACTGGTGGTTGAGTTTGACGAGATGAACTTCTTGGTACTTCGCTTCTTTCATATCTTCTCCTACTTCACAATGTATCATCTCTTCCTCTTGGTGTGTTGGGACTATTAGAGGTCTCCATGTCATTGGATTATTCCTCCTCTTTTTATTCCTTCTTATTATTTTCTTCCTCTTTCACATCAACATACTCATTAGGGATATTCCATGCATCATACTTGTCATTCTTCTGGCTTGCATCTGCAAGTTCATGAAATAATACATCTCTGTTTGAAAAAAAATTATGTGTACATTGATCAAAAAACTTGCAAGCTTTATGATCAAAACAAGATACACTTGATGTATTTCACATCAATTTTCCTCTTGTCTTCTTGTGGAATAAGAGAGAATTTTTTTCTATCGAAGATTATAAAATGGATTACTATTGGTTTATAACCATAAAATTATTTAAGAAGATTCTGTGATCTAAAATTTTAGATGAACTTCTATTTTCTAGGTAAACATCATTATTAACAACTTTAGCCATAAAAGAATTGGTAATATTTTTACCTTTTAACATGCTCCATGCACATTTTACTAGGGTTTTGTTCTTCCTTCCAGCTACTCTATTCTATTGTGAAGTATATGGTACTATGTGTTCTTGTAAAATTGCATGGGATTTGCAATATTTTATGAATTCATTTGAAATATATTCTCCCCCTTGATGAGATCATAGGATCTTGATGTATTTTCTTGTTTTCTTTTCAACCATAATTTTGAAATCCTTAAAATATTCCAATAGATCATTCTTCTTTCTCATGAAGTATACCCATGTATATTTCATACAATCATCAATGAAGATCAAGCATTAATATGCTCCATGTAATGATCTATTCTTCATAAGACCACAACATCTGTATGCACAAGTTTTAAAACATCCCTTTTCATTTTATCTATATAAGTATGGAAATCCTCCCTATGCATCTTCCTTAATGCACACCCTTCATATGGAGAATATTAATTCTTAAATATTGGAAGCCCTTCCACCTTTTTTTCGTTTTTGTGATAGTAATAGATCATGAAAATTAATGTGGCTATACCTTTCATGCAAAATATATTCTGTTGTCATTGTCATGAATGCCATTGCTTGACGGGTTTTGTTTATCACATTGATTTTATGCAATCTTCCAATTCTAACTCCTATTGCGATGACATTGAAGCGATCCCACATTTCTTTCACCACATAATGTGAATTTATAAATTCAACCTTCAAGCCTTGATTAGTTATAGTAGAGATTGATATTAGATTCTTAATACTAGGCAAATGCATCACATTCTAGATTATTTTCACATGACCGTTAGGTAATGTCACTTGCGCATCACCATATCATTTGATTTCATGTGCACAATCATCTCCAAGATATATATTCGTACCATTGTTAGTTTCATGAAAGTTCTCAAACTAGTTCCTATTATAGGACATATGTTTGGAGGCTCCAAAATCAACAAACCAAGTATTTAAATCATATATTCTTGTAGATAATGCATCATCTATAAGAAATAGTCTAAATTTTTTTATCCCATCATTCACCCTTTCTCCTCTATCAATAAAATTATGAGTGTGCCTCTTATTTATATGCTTGAAATCATGATATTTCCTTTTCATGCAATATCTAATTAGTGTCTAAACTTGCCACGATAATGAAATTTAATATCGACCTTTAGAGATATCATACCCGGTTCTGCTTTTGGAAATTGTGGGTTACTAAATGTTGTATTTCCTTGTGGTGACTTTCCTCCTTTATTACCTTCCCAATGCTTCCTTTTCAAAGGTGGTTTCCATTTTTCCATCAGCTCCAAATCATAATTTTGAGGCTTAATATTCCTTTTTCTTCCTTCCTCCTACATGAGTATACCAACCAAATAATAAAAAGTGGGATCTTTCTACCTTACTTCAAGACATGTGATGAACATTTGATAATCTTCTAGCATCCCATTTAAGGTTAAATAAATTAGGTGATTGCTAGACGTTGCTTTACTTATGTCTCCAAGTTTATCTTTAAAATCCCTAATTCTTGAAATGAAATTATTGATACATTCAATTTCTCCCATTTTCGTAGGCATAAGGTTACTCTTCAAGGACAAGATTCAATTGGTATTCTTTGACTGATACAAGTCCTTGAGTGTCGTCCAAGTGTCCTTTGACATCTTGCAGTCTCTGATATGTGTTATAATGTTCTCTTTACATACATTCAAAATAACATTTTTTTCTTAGTTTCTCACTTCTCCTAATGTTGAATTGATGCAACTTCCACTCGCTTCACTTCATCACCACTCATTATTGACCAGACATTGTATCCTTTCATCAATGTTTACATCTTAAATTTTGAATTCTCATAATTGGCACCATCCAACTTGGTTGTTTCATTTAGATATGATTCTGCCAAGGGATTAGCTATCTCGAAATATAGATTTCTTCAACATTCAAATAACTCAACATTTTTTAAGCGCACACATAACGATTGGATATTTAAAAGTATTCGTAAATGTCTTAAAAAATTCATGTAAGTAACATAGTATAAAACCGAGTTTATGAAATTTTGTAGGAACTAATTCTACTTTTGTAGCAGCTCATTCCAATTATGTAGCAATTTATTTCGTAGTAGCTCATTCCAATTCCATAGTAGATGATTTCATAGTAGCTGATTCTAATTTCATAGCATCCGATTCCAATTTTAGTTGTGCTGTGGTTCAAGATTAAAAATGTTCGTACACACTCCATGCAAGAGTATTAATCACTCCCTCTGTTCATTCGATGGTGATGCACTATCAGTTGGCAACAGTAGTTGGTAGTGAGTGATATAGATAAGAAAATAAATGTGAGTTGATAGGATCCATTGTTGAATCCCTGGTGGATCCATGTATAAATTTATGTGTTTATAATGCAATTGATAAGCTCTTAGTGAGTCTTAATTTTCTACTATGGTATCATAGCATAATCATGGGTCAGAAAAGTAGACTAAAACAATGTCAAAGAAAATTGAAAGTGATGAAGAGAGAAAATGAGAGGGAAGATGAAGAATATGGAATGTTTCTAGCCGTTGAATTTATGCTCAATGAAGACATGAATCCAAATACAGATCTGGATCAATGAGATGAATTTGAAGACACTAGTACAATATTGAAGCGATTAATGCCAGTTTTACCAATTTTATTCTAGTAAAATGTTTGAGCTTTTGGAAATTAAAATGGAGGGACTGCTTGGTTCAGAATATCTATGGAAATGTGTTGAAGAAAATTCCATAAATCGCCATGATAAGAGTAGAGGTGCAATAACATTGCTTGTCATTATATCCCCTTTGAATGAAAACATTCTCTCTAGTATTTTGTATGAATTTAGTGAATTATGCAATGAAAAAATGTTTTGGGATATTCTTGAAATGAAGTACAAAGTGAAATGGAGTGAGAAAGATGAAGTTGATGAAAGTGTCTTTGAAAATGATGACTGTTCTTTCAATATCATAATTGATTATGGCATCATGGAGGTTGCAATGATGGATGATGAAGGCGTGCCTGTAATGGATATTGAAACATGTGGTGATGAAGAGACAATCATTGATGTAGAATATGAATATTTTTCTGAAGAAAGACTCTCTAATGCAGAGACGTATGAAGTCAAATTTGATGAAAATTATGTATCTCATGAAGATTGGTTCAATATTATGAATGAAAAGCATCTTATTGATGAGTTGTTGTTTGGTGAGAAGACATACCTACCTCCATACACAAATCAAATCCTTATCAACATGCTTGCGACAATAAAGTTGATTAAAGAGGTTGAAGACATGAAACAACCAACTATGACAACAAAGAAAGATGAAGGAAGGAAAGATCTCTTAAAGAGAAGGAATACAAGAACTAGCATGGTTATTTTTATGATATTTTATATAATTCTAACATTTTTTTAAGCGTGTAGATATTGACAGTCATAAAGAAGCAATAAAACTTGAAGAAATTGCAAAGGACAAGTACAAGTCCCAAGAACCTGCAACAATGTTGAATGCAAAGAATGTTAGATCGCAATGAAGATCAAGAAAGATCAGATTAAGAGTTCAAGTGTTCCACTATATTATGGCAAGAGAGATGAAGATGAAAGTGCACCAAAAAATGAATAAGCATGGACCCTTTAGCAAGAAGGAAAAAATGAAAGCTTTGTTATTAAGTTTCTTTTTATATAATTTTGTAAGCCTAGCCGAGACTTAGACCAACAGACAAGTTAACGTAAAGGTCGTGATTAATGGGAGGTGTAAGAGTATTAATCACTCCCTCTATTCATCCGATGACGATGCACTGTTAGTAGACATGAGTAGCTGGTAGTGAGTGAAATAGATAAGAAAATAAATGTGATTCGGCGGGATTTGCTATTGAATCTCAAATGCATTCACATATAAATTTATGTGTTTGGAATGAAATCTATAATCTCTCATTGAGTCTTCAGTTTCTAATGCTCCACTCTTCAAAAAACTTTCAATTTGAAAATTACCATTATCTCCTTTTAACAACGATGAACCTTCCAACCTTGAATACCAGTGCATGTCCAAGCTTCGTAAACTTCTAGGGCAGCAATGGATTACGAGCTCACCAAAATTCGATCTCTAGTTTGACTAACACTACAATTTAATCCTCATGGTGAACCTCTATCCACAACTCCATAAGAAATGCTCACACTTCTCCATGCTCATAGTAGACATGACGCTCATTCATATATATATGGACTTTCCTCACACTTGTTTATAATAGCATGGTCAGCTTTTTCCACAACACCAAGTTTAGACTGTAAACTCGGACTCCTCCAAATGCACGCCAGACAACTCCTTCTCCATGAAACTTGACTACGTCAGCCAAACAACAACACATCTCCAAACTCAGTCACATAAGTCTCCAACGTGCTTTGATAACAACACATAAAATAAAAAGGCAAAATTGAAGAATGAATGCATCTTTCTAGTGAGGCAATCACTCACTGAGGAAACTACACCACAACACTTCCTTACATTTACAATGCCACCAACCTATTACACATATAAGATTAAATTATTATTGAACAACTTCCAAGAATATAAAATCGGCGAATCAACAAAGTTTAATTAAACAAATAATTCAACCAAATCTTAACAACCCACCACTAATTCTAAATAAAGCAAACAATTCAACCAAATCTTAAAGACACACCACTAATTCTAATTATCGAAGAATCTTCTTAAAAAAAAAAAAAACATTATTTTAAGAGAAATTAATCCACTTTCATATATTTTCATATGATATTTAATGTAAACTTGTAAGTACTTGATATTTAATGTAAACTTGTAAGTACTCATTACACTCCTCGCTTGGGAGTGAGGCTCACACTAGGGACACAAAGGGTTTAGAAATCAACAGTTTCAAAACACAAGCTACGAAATATTGTGTTTAGAAATCAACTGCTTCAAAGCACAAGTTAACGAATAATGTTTCAAGGAAGACTCCGAGGAAAAAAAAAACCTCTCCAAACATTTTTTTTTTCAAATTCATATCAAATGCAAGTCTACTAATGTTAATTACCATGTTTAATATAATAAAATACTAAATAAAACATATATAACTTATTTTTAAAATAGATTCTAAAATTTTAAACTAGCAAAACAAAAAAACATTATATAAAATTTTATAAAATATTCAAAATGTTTTGAATGAAATGCCATGAATAGTTTTTTTTTCTTATTTCTATGAAAAGACAAGTGCATCAAGGCTGATGAACATTTTTTTTCGTATTTAACAATTTTTAACATTATAATTAATGTGTAAAAAAAAAGTAATTAATATTTTTGGAGCTATAATTTTATTAATACATTGGGCAATATATGTGACATATCGGTGCATTAATGAAATTATAATATGTGACATATAATTCTTTGTGCAATAATGAAGTCATAGTTCTAGAAATATTCACAACTCTAAAAAAATGAAAATTTATTTAATGAAGTTATAGCTCAAAAAATACTGATAACCATAAAATATATATATATATATATATATGAAAAATCATTACTATACATAAATTAATCTAATTAATCTATTTGTGCAAAAGCTTTGTGGAGAAGCTTTTCGGTTTGTGACCTATAGTGGTAACCGATGTTCAAATCCTAACAGACATGTACAGGTCAAAATTAAAAGATATCGGTTGGCTTCAACAGTGTTGAAATATTAATTCCAACTACCCACAGAGTAGAAGGATGAAGAAATTAAATGCAGATGGGAAATTTGAAGGATGACCGCAACAAAAAATCTCTAGTTGCGATTTGCACTCCATGAAACCCAGCACTCAACCCCATGTTTTTTATCCGCAACACCTACTACATTAAAAAATGTACCAACCACATCTTATTTGAATTTAATGTGCAACCAACACCATTCTGACAACAGCAAGCTTGAGCTGCGAAAGGGAAAATTAAACTACCGAAAAAGGTGACATCACCTTCCTCCGAACCAATGACAAAATTTCCGTGAGGTAGAGAGACGTGCTACTACATGATGTTTGAACTCCATGGAATGAAAAAAGGTTTTAATATATTTGTTTTTTGTTTTATTCACCGCGTTAATGTTTTGTTTTTAACTTAGGTTATAAGTGTTATATAATATATATTGTAAATATTGTTTTTTGTTTTATTCACCGCGTTAATGTTTTGTTTTTAACTTAGGTTATAAGTGTTATATAATATATATTGTAAATATTTTATATTTACAATATATATGAATATTGTAATGTTGACTTGATACATGTGCATATAAAAGCTTGAAGGCTATATAATGAAAAATATAGAGAAAAACATTGTGCATGCATGTGCTTTAAGGACTGTTATTGTAATTTCTTGCCTAAAGGAAAGAAAAAACAGAGAGACAAAGAGAAATTTTTGTTAGCACTGTGTTGTGTAGAAGCCTAAAAGAAGTCTTTCATTTTGTAAATTTAGAATACAATAGTTCTGAAGAAAGTTTTAATTTTGTAACAATCCCTCATTTATTTTAATAGAAACAGAGTTTTTACTCCATCTCTCTCTGCGCACATTTTTTATGTTTTAATTTTTGTGCTGAGAAGAGGAATTTTTATTTCCTCTGTGTGTTTGGAATACTTCAATATGGCATCAGAGCTAGTCGAGGCTCTTTGCATTTAACAAAGAAGTTGAAGGAAGGAAGAAGAAGCTTGTTGAAGATTTCTCCAACATTGTGAAGTTCAGCAAAGTCAGGTACTTAAAAAACAGAGTTTTGTGTTTGCTTGAAGATTACAGTCCAGAGAACTGTAAAGAAGAAGTCTGTTAGAGACGGAGTGTATCTTTCAACAGTGAGAAGGTTTATTTAAAAACACAGTCAAGTTTTTAAAGGATAGTACAGTAAGATAGCTATGGCAGAAGCCAGCACAAGCACGAGTATGGGAAATACTCAACTCCCTCAATTTAATGGGAAGAACTATGACTATTGGGCAATCACAATGAGAGACATTTTTTCCTCTCAAGATTTATGGGAGCTAGTTGAAGATGGTTTAGAAGAACTAGCAGATGAACGATCATATAATGCCTTAACACGAGCAGAGAAGAATTTGCTGAAGAGTAATAGGAAGAAGGACTAAAAAGCCCTCTTCTATCTCTATCAGGCAGTACATGAAAGTGTATTTTCAAGGATTGCAGTAGCAAAGAGGTCCAAGGATGCATGGGATACCCTCCAGACAACCTACTAAGGTATGGAGAAGGTAAAGACAACAAATCTTCAATTAATGAGAAGATATTTTGAAGTTATTTACATGAAAGAGTCTAATACAATAGACTCATTATTCACTGTGTTGATTGGGTTGGTTACCCAAATGAGATCTCATGGAGAGATAATAGAGGAAAGAATAATAGTGGAGAAAGTGTTGAGAAGCCTACCCTTAAGGTTTGATGTGATAGTCACAACCATTGAAGAGAGAAAGGATCTATCAATGTTTACAGCTGATGAGCTTCATGCATCACTGATGACACATGAACAAAGATTGGGTAGAACAAAAAAATCATCTTTTGAGCATGCCTTCAAGACCCAAATGTCATTTGGAAGAGGAAGAGGCCAAGGCAAAGCAAACTACAGAGAAAAAGGAAGAGACAAAAGCCAAAACAGAGGAAGAAACAGCCCTACAAAGACAAGTGGAAGGGGCAGAAATCAAAGTTAGAATCAAAGCCAAGGCAATAGCAAACAAGGTTGAAAAAATCAAGCACATGGACAAAGGTATGATAAGTCCCAAGTCAAATGTCATTACTGTAAGAAGTATGGCCATTATGCCAATGAATTTAGGAAGAAACAAAGTGACATGGGTAATAGACCCAGTGCTAATTTTACTAAGGAAAATATCAGTCAAGAAAATTTATTTTTAGCCTTTAATTTGGCTGAAGAGAAAAATGAAGATATATGGTTTCTAGATTCAAGATGTAGCAACCATATGACTGAAAACATTTGTATGTTTTCCATGATTAATGAGAATACGAAGTCTCAAGTAACATTGGGGACAGATAGTAAAGTCTTTGTCATGGGAAAAGACAGAGTAAGTGTTTTGACAAAGAAAGGAGAAATAAAAACCATATCATATGTTTACTATGTGTTTGGTATGAAGTGTAACCTTTTGAGCATTAGACAACTCATTCAGAAAGGCTACAATGTTTTCTTTGAAGATGATGTATGCACCATCATGGATAAACCACTAAGAAATCAATGCATTCCATAAGTGAAGATGACAAAGAACATAATGTTCCGTCTCAAGATGAGAGCAGATTTGAAGAAAGGCATTGCAATGGCAGCAGCAACACAAGAGACATTCTAGTGTTGTGTAACCAGCTCCAAAAATAGAAGAAAAAAGATATCAACGCCTTAGAAATAAGCCACTTCGAGGGGGCAACCTCCAATACATTACATAAATGAACAATTCTTGGATGATACAAATGAACATGACCTCCTTCTATATATAGGAGTTCATGGGGCCACAATATAATCCTAGTGGGGCCACAATGTAATCCTAGCCGACCTAACAATAATAATGTAAGGGCACAATAATAACAATATGGGGGTTACAGGGGTACAATAATAACAATAAGGAGGGCTACACTAACATAATAAGGGGCTACACTATTAATATAGGGACTTAACATGCCCCTCTCCTTCAAACAAGTGTTGTCCTCAACGCTTGATTATTTCTTGATGCTTCTCTATAAAATTCTCATCCTCCCATGTGAAATATTCTACAGGAAAGTTCTTCCACTTGCTGAGATACTCTGAAATTGATCGTACTTGTCGAGTTCTTGTTTCTATGACTGCTTCATAACTTCTTTCGATGTGATGTTGATATTCCTGTTGTTTCATTAGATTATGCACCAAAGTTAGGTTATCCTTTGAGAGTTGGAGAACTTGTTGTTGATGCTCGATGTCATCTTCCACTAATTTATCATCCATATTAGCTATTATTTTATCCTTCAAACCATCCAACTTAGCCTCCATTTCTTCTTTTAAACCATCTATGTCAGCTTTGGTTGCTCTTCGTAAGATCAAAATTTGTTGCACTTGGTACCGTACTTTTGATATCTCATACTGCAATTCTTCCACTTCGTGCATCATAGTATAGATTTCTGAGGGCTTAATGGGTGTTGAATTATTTTTAGGAGGCATTTCAGAATGCAATACTTAAATATATGCTCAATAGGCCCTTGGAATCACTTCAAACTGATTTTTCAAACAAGATTTATGTAATTCAGGAAAAACAATACACACCTTTTACTTGCTTTTGAGGAGCTCGATATTGGAATTGGATTATCTCTGTGATTGCGACTCTTCAATATCTGAAATTCAGAAATGAAATAGCCCTCTGAATTATCTTTCGAATGCCACAGGTCTGACCTAATTTGGATTCTCCAAGACAAAGTTGTGTCCAATCTCCCACAATGACCTAATTATGGACTAGTTCAGTAGAGCGAACTTGTACGACTTGCCACGTGTCACTGTTTCATTCTTTGTCCCTGAAATTTATAGCCAAGAAACTAAAATCCGTGTACTTGCGGCCACTTTTTACGGCACTCCAATCCAATGCCCAGAGAGAGAGTTATTGAACTTTTCCCATGATCACCTATTTGAGATGAAATTCAGGAGCCTGAAAAAGCACTAACTTCCACAGATCATATCTCCAAAAATATTGCGAACCAAGATCTGAAATTTTTTGAAGAATTGCCTCAAGATTTCAACTTCGCACCATATGAATTTTAGATTCTGAACCTTCGTAGAAAAAACGTTATAGCGCAAATGCCACGATGACCTGTTTAGGATCCTGAAAAAATACCTAACTTCCACAGATCATATCTCCAAAAATGTTGCGAACCAAGCTCTGAAATTTTTAGACAATCTTCCTCAGGATTTCGGCTTCGCCCCCTAAACATTGCAGCTTCTGACTCTTCGTAGAAAAAAAGTTATAGCGAAAATTCCATGATGACCTATTTGGAGCAGCGAAACCCTAGAATCCAAAGCTCTGATACCAAATGTTGGGTAACTAGCTCCAAAAATAGAAGAAAAAAGACATCAACACCTTAGAAATAAGCCACTTCGAGGGGGCAACCTCCAATACATTACATAAATGAACAATTCTTGGATGATACAATTTACAAAACCTCCTTTCTATATATAGGAGTCCATGGGGCCATAATGTAATCCTAGTGGGCCATAATGTAATCCTAGCCGACCTAACAATAATAATTTAATGGCACAATAATAACAAAATGGGGGTTACAAGGGTACAATAATAACAATAAGGGGGTTACACTAACAACAATAAGGGACTATACTAGTAATATAGGGACCTAACATGCCCCTCTCCTTGAAAAAAGTGTTGTCCTCAACGCTTGAGTAGCTCTGGGTGCTTCTGTATAAAATTCTCATCCTCCCATGTAGAATCTTCAGTGGGTAAGTTCTTCCACTTGATGAGATACTCTGAAATTGATCGATTCCGTAGTTTTCGAGTTCTTGTTTCAATGACCTTCATAACTTCTTTCGATGTGATGTTGATCTTCTTGTTGTTTCATTAGATTCTGCACCAAAGTTGGGTTATCCTTTGAGAGTTGGAGAACTTGTTGTTGATGCTCGATGTGATCTTCCATTAATTTATCATCCATATTTGCTATTTAATACATCCCTTGAGCCATCCCGACTTAGCCTCCATTTCTGCTTTTAAACCATCTATTTCATCTTCAATTGCTCTTCGTAAGATCGAAACTTGTTGCACTTGGTACCATAATTTTGATATCTCATACTGCAACTCTTCCTCTTCATGCGTCATAGTATAGCTTTTTAAGGGATTAATGGGCATGGAATTATTTTTTGGAGGCATTATAGAACCCATTACTAACAAAAATTCTTCAATATGCCCTTGGAATCAATTCAACTTGATTCTTCAAACAAGACTTATGCAATTTGGAAAAAAAACAATACACACCTTTTTCTTGCTTTTGAGGAGCTCGATATTGAAATTGGATTATCTCTGTTATTGCGGCCCTTAAATATTTGAAATTCAGTACTGAAGTGGCCCTCTGAATTCTCTTTTGAATGCCACAGGTCTGACCTGATTTGGAGCAGCGAAACCCTAGAATCCAAAGCTCTGATACCAAATGTTGTGTAACCAGCTCCAAAAATAGAAGAAAAAAGATATCAACGCCTTATAAATAAGCCACTTCGAGGGAGAAACCTCCAATACATTACATAAATAAACAATTCTTGGATGATACAAATGAACAAGACCTCCTTTTATATATAGGAGTTCATGGGCCACAATATAATTCTAGTGGGGCCACAATGTAATCCTAGCCGACCTAACAATAATAATGTAAGGGCACAATAATAACAATATGGGGTTTATAGGGGTACAATAATAACAATAAGGGGGCTACACTAACATAATAAGGGACTACACTATTACTATAGGGACTTAACATCTAGAGAGAAGCAAAGGATGAAAACTGGTTATGGCATTTGAGATTTGGATATCTCAACTTTGCAGGTCTGATTTTGTTGCATAGGAAATGAATGGTAAAGGTATTACCATTGATTGGTAAACCAGACAGCCTATGTGAAAACTGCATCGTGGGAAAACAACACAGAGAAAGCTTTCCATCAAGAAAGAGCGTAAGGAAAAAGACACCCTTAGAAATATTCCATTCAGATTTGTGTGGACCAATGCAAACACCATCATTAGCAAGCAACCATTATATGCTGACCTTTATTGATGATTACATAAGAAAAACATGGGTTTATTTCTTGAAGTTGAAGAGTGAAGTGTTTGAGAAATTTTTCCACTTTAAGGCTCTTGTTGAGAACCAAAGTGGACAACATATAAGGTCTTAAGAACATACAGAGGAGGAGAATATATCTCCAAATAATTTCTACGTTTTTGCAAAGAAAATGGAATTCATAAGCAATTTACAACAAGGTATACAGCGTAGCAAAATGGAGTTACTGAAAGGAAAAATAGAACCATCATGGATATGGTAAGAAGTATGCTGAAGGAAAAACATTTGCTAAATGAATATTGGGTTGATGTTGTACATCGTGCAGTGTACATTTTGAATAGATGCTCAACCAAAGTTGTTATGAACCAAGTTCCTGAAGAAGTGTAAAGCGGCATAAAGCAGTTTGTCACCCACATGAGAGTATTCGATTGTGTGGCTTATGCATACATTCCGGATCAACTAAGGAAAAGGTTGGACAGTAAGGGGGAAAAGTGCCTATTTGTTAGACATAGTGAAGAATCCAAAGCATACAGATTGTATAACCCATCCACCAAAAAATTTATGATAAGCAGAGATGTAAAATTTATTAAGGAAGAAGCTTGGGATGGAAGCATTGAGAAAACAGTGAATGTGAAAAACTATTTGTCTCATGATGAAGATGAAGAAGAAATGGTTGAAAGACATCCCTCATTAGCAGCACCACCTCTACTAACACATGGAATTCAAGTGACACCACAAGCAGGTATGAGAACACCTTTGAGAAGTGATGACAATGCTTGATCAAGCACATCACGAGGATAAAATTGAGTGCTTCTACAAGCACAAGTTCAGCAAGTGAAAGAGGAACCAGATTTAGAAGTCTGAATGATATTTATGAGCAAGAGGAAGCAAATGAATGTATGAACTCTTTATTTGCTTTGTATTGTTATGTTTATGACCCAATTCATTTTGAAGAAGTTGTAAAAGAAAAAAAATGGATTGAAGCAATGAACGAAGAGATTGGTGCAATAGAAAAGAGTAATACATGGGAGTTAGTAGACCTCCCTAAAGATAAATAAGTAATTGGAGTGAAATGGGTTTATAAAACCAAGAGCAATGCTAAAGGCACAAGGCCAGACTTGTTGTCAAAGGCTATAAGCAACAAGGAAGAGATTATGAGGAAACTTTTGCACCACTTGCAAGAATGGAAACAGTAAGAGCAATGTTGTCCATAGCGGAACAACACAAGTGGAAATTTTATGAAATGGATGTGAAATCAACATTCCTAAATGGAGTTTTGATGGAAGAGTTTTATGTTGAACAACCTCTCGGCTATGAGAAAAAAGGCCAAGAGCACAAGGTATTTAGATTGAAAAAAGCTCAGTATGGGCTGAAACAAGCACCAAGAGCATGGTACAGTAGGATAAATGCCTATCTACTGGAAAATGGGTTTGAAAAATGTGAAGGAGAACCCACATTATATATCAAAGAGAAAGATGGTAAGATGCTCATTATTGTTTTGTATGTTGATGATGTGATATTCACAGGTAATGATGCTTACCTCATTGAGAATTTTAAAACAGTCATGAAGGATGAATTTGATATGACTGATAAGGGATCGCTAAGATACTTCTTAGGAATAGAAGTAGAGCAAAATGAGAATAAAGTTTTTATTTCTCAAGCTAAATATGTGAAAGAAGTTTTGGAAAGATTTAACACGCAGGATTGCAAAGCAGCAATTACTCTTACAGTGATAGGATTGAAGTTAAGCAAAGAAGACAGCAGCAAGGATTTTGATCCAAGTTTGTACAAAAACATAGTTGGCAGCCTTACGTATTTGACTGCAATTAAGCTGGATATTATGCATGCTGTAAGTTTAATTTTCAGATTTATGGAAAAGCCAAAGGAGACACATTTGCAAGAAACAAAAAGAATTATGAGGTATGTGAAATGAACAAAAATGTATAGTATTTCATACATCATTACAGAAAAATTTGAATTAATTGGATATACTGACAGTGATTCGGCTGGAAGTATAGATGACATGAAAAACACCTCTGGATATGTTTTCCATATGAGATCAGGAGCCATTTTATGGGCTTCTAAAAAACAACAAATTGTGGCTTTATCTATGGTAGAGACAAAGTATGTGGCAGCTACAACAGCAGCATGTCAAGCAGTATGGATGAGGAGAATGATAAGAAGTTTGTGTCATGAACATGTAAAAGGCATAACAATTTATTGTGATAATAGCTTGGCAATAGCATTATCACAGAATTCAGTGTTTCATAAAAGAACAAAACACATTGATGTCAAGTATCACTACATCAGAGAGTTAGTGAGAAATGGAGAAATTTTTTATAGCGTTGCAGAATAGAAGATTAATTTGCTGATATTTTAACAAAACTATTTGAGCAGAAGAGTTTTAATTATTTGAGAAAATGTCTAGGTATGCAAGCGAACAACACTTGTAAATAAGGGGGAGTGTTCAAATATTAATTCCAATTGCCCGCAGAGTAGAAAGACGAAGAAACTAAACGCCGATGGGAAATTTGAAGAATGACCGCAACAACAAATCTCCTGTTGCGATTTACACTCCACGAAACCCAGCACTCAACCCCATGTTTTTTATCTGTAGCACCACCGCATTAAACACTGCACCAACCACATCTGATTTGAATTTAACACACAACCAGCACCATTCTAACAGCAGCAAGCTTGAGCTGTGAAAGAGAAAGCTAACCCACTGGAGAAGGTGACGTCACCTTCCTCCGAACTAATGACAACGTTTATGTGAGGTAGAGAGACAAGCTACTGCATGATATTTGAACTCCATGGAATACGAAATGAACAAAGGTTTTAATGTATTTGTTTTTTCTTTTATTTCCCACGTTAATGTTTTGTTTTTAATCTCGGTTATAAGTGTTATATAATATATATTGTAAATATTTTATATTTACATATATGAATATTGTAATGTTGACTTGATACATGTGCATATAAAAGCCCAAAGGTTAGAAAAGCAGGGTGCGTGGGTGCTTTTTGAGCACTGTGTATTGTAATTTCTTGTCCAAAAGCAGAAAAGAAAAGAGAAAGAGCAATTTTTGTTCGCACTGTGTTGTTGTGTAGCAGCCTGAAAGAAGTCTTTCATTTTGTAAATCCAGAACATAGTGGTTCTGAAGAAAGTTTTAATTTTGTAACAATCCAGCATTTTTTTTTTAATAGAAACAAAGTTTTTACTTCATCTCTATGTATGCACAATTTTTATACTTTGATCTCTGTATTGAAAATAAGAATTTTTATTTCCTCTCTGTGTTTGGAATACTTTAGAAATTCCAACAACAAACAGTAAGACTGGAATTATTTCCCACCGATATTCAGATCCGAAAAGACATGTCCCAAATCGAAACTCTATAGAGATTGGTTTGCAGAGCTTAACTGGTATTATTTTCCCTGATATTCAAATTACCCGAAAAATGTCCAAATCGAAATGTCCTAGAATAAATTGGAATGGATCCCGCCACAGACAATAACTTGGATCAATATTAGTTTTTTAAGGTTTGCAGACTAGATCCCACGGACAGCTGAAACTTAGCCGAACAAAGCCCCGCCAGTGATACAGTGACAGCAATTTATCCGAAAGATTACGGACTACCAACTCGCCAGTAGCCGCAGCATCAAGCCAAAAGATATCAACCCCACCAGGGACCATAACTTAACCGAAAGATAGGAAGGAAATAGTAAAGAGGCACGGACGGCATCCCCACCGGTGCGGTAACTTATCAATTTCTTTTGAAATAAATCCCCACCAGTGTCGGAATTCTCATCAAAAAATCGTTTTCCTGGACAAATGTATAATAAACCCCAACAATGGCATGTAACTCAACCAAAAGACATTAATTGGGAAGTTGGTTAGAACCAATTAGTTGTATAAAATTTAAAATTTGTTTAAAATGGGCTTGTGATTTCATATGAGAATTCAACACCTTTTTAAAAGCTTTTAAAGCAATCAAATAATAGAGAATTTACTATTTTGAAGATTTACTATGGGCTTGTGATTTTCAAAAATTATTCCCAAAACCATATAACAAATAAACTAGTGCATGAATTTCCACATCATACTAAGACATTAATATCACATAAGAAGAATAAATTTAGTTAATGAAAGTAATGTGAACCTTTACATATAGTTAAGGAAAGTAATGTGAACTTTTACCTAGTTTATTTATTTCACCTCAATCAAATTTATGTAATATTCTGAAATGCAATCAGTGTGAACCTTTACATAGTTTGTTGATTTCACCTCTATCGAATTTATGTAATATTCTGAAATGCAATCAGTGTGACTAACTTGCATTTGAAAAAGAAGTCTTGTGGTCTAATTTACTTAATTGAAAAAAAATCTTGGCATTTAAAAAAACTGGTATCTCTCTATATGGTTTCTATAAATTCTGTGGTCCAATCTATGGCTAGCCTATGTACCACTGAGAGCTTTTCCAAAAAGAAATTTATTCAATTGAAACACTTAAAAAAACTGTTATGTGGTTTCTATAAGTTCTGTGGTCCAATCTCTGGCTAGCCTATGTACCTCCGAGAGCTATTCCAAAAAAAAATTATTCAATTGAAAAAAAATCTTGGTATTTAAAAAACCTGGTATGTTGTTTCTATAAGTTCTGTCGTCCAATCTCTGACTAGCCTATGTACCTCTGAGAGCTATTCCAAAAAGCAATTTATTCCATTGAAAAAAAATCTTGGTATTTAAAATAACTGGTATGTGGTTTCTATAAGTTCTGTGGTCTAATCTCTGGCTAGCCTATATACCACTGAGAGCTATTCCAAAAAGCAATTTATTCCATTGAAAAAAAATAAAAAAACTGGTATGTGGTTTCTATAAGTTCTGTGGTCTAATCTCTGGCTACCCTATGTACCGCTGAGAGCTATTCCAAAAAGCAATTTATTCAATTGAAAAAGAATCTTGGGATGTAAAAAACTGGTATGTGGTTTCTATAAGTTCTGTGGTCCGATCTCTGGCTAGCCTATGTACCCCTGAGAGCTATTCCAAAAAGCAATTTATTAAATTGAAAAAATTCTTGGCATTTAAAAAAACTGGTATATTTGGAATGTGATCTTAAGGTGTTTGAGGGCATTTAAAAAACTGGTACCTTTGGAATTTTCACTTCTTTATGTGCTTGAGGTTGTGTGGAGAGAACTTACTGTTTATCTCAAAAAAACGGTTCTCACGTTAAAAAAAAAACGCTTCAAGAAATTCAATTCATGAAAACAGAGAAGGAAATCCAATATTGGACCAAAGCCACCAAGATTTTATTTGATTAATATTAAAGCAATAAACAATGTGTAACATATGATGGTTCAATACTAGAACCAGTAATCAAGAAAACCCACAACTTTACATAATAAATCGTGAATGGAGGAGTTCCACTCCATATTCAAATAAATCCCAGAGAAAAAAGAATAGTATCGGACTATCTGTAATTAAACCATAAAGTATCGATTCTGCGCTTCAATTTAATTTTCGATGGCAAGAGGATTAAAAAAATTAGGTCCAATGAACTCCTCCTCTGCAATTTTTCAGAACCCCAGAACCCCATATGATATTATCTACGCAGGAATTGTAACGCTCAGAGGCTCCGATTTAACATCTCCCGATATCGTTCAAAAGAATCCTGTTTCTGCAAATACATTTGGGTGCGAAACCTCCTTATAAAAGCATCCGCCAAAATGTCGATCTCGTTCTCCAGCTGGCCTACGTCCGAACACGTAGACATTCGCCCCTCTACAACACAAACAGAATTCCTAGCGCTGTCAGCAGGGTTTTCTGATTCGAAAAGCGCGTGGGATAGATAATCCAATTCCTGCTCGCAGTGTTGCAGTACTTCACAAGGCATCTCATCAGTAGCCGAAGCATGATACACCGTCAATGCCATGTTGTTGCTGGAATGGCTTTGGCATTCTTCATGTCCAAACAGGGAATTCATCTTATGAGAAATTGCACCGAATATTTTTTTGTTCTTGATGAGTCCCAGAACAGCGATCTTGGCCTTCAATGTGTGGGCTGCTTTGCCCTTGAGAGCATCTGATTTCGATTTCAGAACTCCGCTCAGGACCGACCACACTTGCTTCACCACCGAAGGCGCAACTCCTATCTTCATATTTACTCCTGAAATTTACTATACAGTTTCAGTAGCGCAGGATATCAACTGAACAGGCGATTATGACTGACTGACCTACCTTGGTCCCAACAGGCACACCAACTGATTTTCTTACAGATCGAGCTCTCTATTTATCAATGTTTTGCGCTGGAATAAAATATTTGAACTACAGAATTCCGACCTTTGAGTAGAGCGCAAGCATTCATCATGCCCATAAAGAAGATCACACCGACTCAAGTGAGTAAAGTTTGTTTTCTCCGTGCCTTGTGCTGTTGCATGAAAACTGGCCAATGCAGTACAGGCCAGTACAGGCTGTGGGCTGCCAAAAGGAGCAAAGTGGACGGTTAGAGTTTGCTTCGTAGACTAAGAAATTCTCCTTTCATCACGACAGAATTATCAATACGGACAAGTCCTCTTCTTGTACGTATGTGTATTCTATTTAGGGGGAGTGGACGGCGAAGCTTATTTCCACTGCTATCGCTCATTAATGCGGTGGCAGATACACGGCTCACCGTTAGATTTAAAATTGTTTAAATTTAACGGTGAGCCGTGTATCTGTCACCACATTAATGGGCCGATAGCAGTGGAAATATTGGTTGCCATATATAAGTGGGAGCTTTTTCTTCTTGTACATATATGTATTCTATTTAGGAGAAATAGTATATATGTGGAAGCTTATTTATTTTATTTATTTCTAGTCAAAATTTGGTGAAACAATTGTGATAAAATAGATTTAAGATATTTAAAAACTCATAAAATATTTATGTTGTCTATAATTTCAATAAATCTCTACAATATTCTAAAACAATTAAATTAGAAAATAAACGAAAACAAGACTCAAAAAATATTTTCTCAATTCCTTTTATTTTATATAAACCTATTAAAACATAACGAGAACTGTAGGTGGACCGTTATTGCTTTCTTTTCTTTATTCCTCTCTCTTTCTTTTAAAGCCGGGACTCGGGCCGACCTTTTGCGCTACAGCCCTGAAGCTTCGTACTTTAATTTCTGTTGTCTGCATCCGTCAACTCGTCCGGATGGTTTCAATCTTGCGATCTCGTGAGGGCCCCTTTTTCTCTGCAAAACTAGCGATATTCTTGAGCACTTTCGCTTTTCTTTTTTTTCTTTTAGACGACATTCGATTGACAAGAGATTGATTGAGAAGCTGAAAGTGACAGCCCACATGGTACGTTCGCATAGCAAATTTCCGTCTAATGTTTTACCTCAGTATTTTGGTTTAATAATGGACTATCAAGGCATCTTCCTTGCTATATTTATTTAATAACTTTGTGAAGGTTATGAGAGGTGCAAATAACTTTTTGAGTGCACATTATCTACACAATAATAATTCTCTTTTTTATAACTTTATGTGAATGCTATTAGAGCTATAAATAACCTTTTTGAATCCCCACACACTATATTAACAATAATGATGTTATAAATAAATATTAAATGTTTTTTTCAAAATAGAGAAACTATCTTGAATGCACAATTAATTTGGTCGAGTAAATCTCTGTCACATATTAATATAGCAAATATCTAATTAGATTTAACAACCATTTAAAGATTAGGAACACACTTCTTTTAGAATTAATGAGCACATCGAACATAAGTAGGAGTTATATTCTCTATTACTTCCACTTAACTACTACCTGTCTTGTTGGGGCTTTCATTTTGAAAAGATGAAACAGTTTTGGGAACAATGGAAAGGTGGCACGTTGTGGATAAGTAGTTGTGTAGGTGGTGGAAGAAAGTTGATAGTAAACAGAAGAAGAGTGAGTGACGGAGGAGAAAACGGAGCACAGGAAAGGACAGTCGAGTGAGAAAGCAGGAAAGACTGATAGTGCGGAAAAACAAAGGATAGATAAGGAAGAAAGCATGCAGTTGCGGGGAGTTGCTAGTTCTGGGTCTTAGGTTGGGACTTATTATTGTTAACTGGGTTTTGAAGGCAGATCTCTGCGGGGACGTCTGTTGTCAATGTAATAGACTATTCCGAATATAATATATGGTGATGTTCTAGTTCGATATCAGTGTTCTGCGTATACGTTCTTGTGTTTGACTTTTTAGAGGGTTAATAAAAAAAATTCTAATGGTGCATGCTTGTAGAACTACTTGCTCGATTCCGCTTCTGTCTCCTTCATACTATGAGTAATATACATACTATTGCGATGTGTCAGTAATAGGAGGTAGAAGGTAACATGGTTATGATTGTTCCATTTCTAACTTTCTTACCATAGTAAGCTCACGACACGCCTCAAGTGAGACTCCTTGCTCTCTCGAGCAAGGTGAAATTGTCGGTGTTGTCCTAGACTACAGCGGTGCCTTCTTGGCACTGAGCCTGAACCCGAGTCCTGCGTAGAAGTCATTATTTTTCCAACAAATGGTTCCGTTGTCGTGACCTGAAACTTCATCAGAAAGTTAGAATTTGGTATCAAGGATCTATGAGAGAGAACTCCGAACTTGGTGGGAGAACCATGTAGATTGGTTTATATCGCAAAATTTTGAGCTCCGACGTCAAAATGAAAAGAAGTTGAGGGATAAAATTCTCTTTTCTGAATCAGCAAGCGATCAATTCGAGATCTTCTCGAGAAATTTTCCCGGGGAACTTTATAATTGGTTGTGAAGACTCTAGCAAAGGCAAGAGATGGAGGTTTGAGTAGATCTCGCTGCAACTGGGCACATGTAGATCTAATATCACTCCATAGGTTGGATAACGATGTAACCCGAGAAATCAACATCGAGGTTCAGTCGACTCTCGAGGGGTACATTGTTGAGTTCACAATTGAAATTTAGCAATGATTTTACAAAGAAGAAGCCATATTATATTCAGGGTTGTAGGGAGTGTTGTTGAAGGAGATCCCACTGTGGATTAATGCCCTTATGGTGGAAGAGGGATTGTTGGATTTCCAAACATAGAATATGGAAGCATAAACAACTAGTATTGGGGGAAGGACCTAGGGGAAAGATGCTACAAGACGAGGATAAATGAGTGGAATAATGTGATGGCCGTAAAATTTTGCAAGAGATTTAGGGGTCGAAGAGAATATATAAGGGCACAAATCACTGAGAAGTGGCGGGAGAGAGAAATACGGGAGTTTGATAGGCAAGGGGAGAATGCACAACAAGAAGGAAAGGTGTTGTGTAGTCCAAGAGAAAAGGAAATTACAATGGGATTGACAAGAAGAAAAGGGCATGCCAGGAAAGTTAGACGACAAGAGGATACCAGGATCCCATCCTGATCTGTGAATGGGAAGATGCCCGATGGCGTGGAGGACATGAGTCACGAATAAGATTCATATTACGACCTGCATGTTGTTATGGAATGATTGTTCGAAGAAAAGGAAGTCGCCATGGTCCAAGGTAACTCTATCTCCCAAATCTCGAGTAGAACTTTTTATAACCTTCCCCTAGTACTCTATCATCCCCCTGATAAATTTTTGATAAAGTTATCAAGGTTAAATAAAGTTCACAACATTTAGTCTACAGTACAAAAAAATATTAGCACCAATATTAGTGGAATAATTTTCCAACAACGAATCTCATAACCAGATTTTAGAGGATTTGTATTGCTTTCACAAACACAAACAAAATGGCAATATCATTTGCCAGATATCGTGAGTTTTTAGGGAAAGGAAACAACGATGTTGAACATCATTGGTACTTATGTGAGGTCATCTGGAGGGCCTGGAAAACATCTCATGTTGGCAATTTTATTGAATTCCAAACCACGCTCCGAGAGAGAGCTCTGTGGTGGTTTATTAAATGGTCAAAAGTACACCAAAATCCAGCTGTGGATGATGTATAAAGAGATGTTGTACAAGAATTTAAACTCCCACAGATGAACCAACAAGGATTACTAGAACTATGGGAAATCAAGCAGCAAGAAGGAGAAACTACTTGGGACCTGATAAGGAGGTTCAAAGACGCCATCGACAAGTTGAGATATCCAATAGACCCAATTCATCAGCGTGAATGGTTCATAAAGGATCTTTTGCCTCTTACCAGAACACCCTTGAAACCGTAGAATATTGACACATTATCATATGCACTAGAACAAGTAATGAGAAATAAAGTGTTGGTAGGTTATCCGCAAGAATTCAAAGGCGAAGTCACAGTGCTAGATCCATCCCTACTAGGACTGCAAAACCAAATTGCAAGCCTAAAAGAGAAGCTCAAGGACATACAACCAGTTTGCCTAACATGAAAAAATATGTGGTGCACTCACTGCTTACTGGAAGGAAATCTAGTCACTTAATCCCTGAGGTTGCGGGGAGTGGGAATCAGGTCAGGTTCAGGAGGGCCCCAGGAAGTGCCACCGGCTGGGGGGTTGCATAAGTAAATACACAGGGTCTTTATCCAAGCCAAACACAATTTCATGGTTTCCAAAATCATCAAAATGCAGCAAAAAACGAGTACTCTAAAATTTGTAAGGGATACAACCATCCACCTCATATGTGCCCAATTCTACAAGAATACTCCAATGTCCCAAAGAAAAACCAATATGAATTTTGTGCCTCTAAAACGAATCACACAGATTAGTGTCGAGTAGTCGATGCCATAGAAGATAGGTTGGATAGAACATCATACAGAGTTAACGAGGCTCCTCGAGGACAAGGAGGGTGAGGAATAAGAGGGGGGAGGACAGGAGGAAGGGGGGCACTGAGATTTTATAATTGTGATGAGGAAGGGAATTTTGAAAGAGAATGACCTATTCCTAGATGATCATGGCCCTTGCAGTGCAGGGTAAATATGCACGCCACTGAGGATTGCCCTTAATTAATAAAAAGGTGGGAAGAAAGGACTAGACAAAGGGGGGCTAACTTGATTAAAGCGGAATCGAGGATTCTTGACCTGCAACTGCTTTCAAGTGTATCCATAGTAAGAAGAGGAGGAAATAGGACAGGAGGAGACACAGGAGCAAGATAACAACCAAAGTTTATAAATCCTACATCACCAAAGCAGTCCTATGATGCAGAACAACAAAATAAATACTTTAGAGAAGTAGTGGAAACCTTCTCGAAGCTAAATATAGATAAATCATTCCAGCTATCACAACCAACGATAGAAGAAAATAAAAATTCAACATCGCTTCAACCTATAGAGGAGTGCTTCAGGTTCTTTTTTAACATCATTAATGATGAACATATGCTCAACCTGTTGAAGAAAAAATTGAAGACAATTTTCAAAGGAGCATTCGATCAAGGCAATACGATCTACACCAATCTTTTGGAGAGGCATGCAAGGAGAATATGAAGAAATAAAAGACGGATAGGAAGGGAATTCACAATTGATGCACAAATTGCAGGATTCCAAATAAAATATACTATGCAGGATTTAGGCTTTGAGGTGACTATACTTCCGAGGAAGACTTGGGAGACACTGGGAAAACCCAAACTAGAATTCTCGCCAATACAGTTCGTGAGCCCTGGTATTGCACCAAGAGTGCTCCAACTCCCAGGGGCTGCCCTACTTTACTTTATCAACCCGGGGTTCGTATAAACTTGGAGGTGACAGTGCTATATGCACAACATATGCATTCTACTCATTTCATCCTCTTCTGATCTACGAAAGGGTGCTAATTTTAGGGTTTCTTGGTGAAGATTGTCACACTTCAATGAAACTAAAATAAATTGCAGAAAAGGAAATGACAGAAAGGAAACTAAACTAAATTTCTAAAAAGAAATGACAGGAAAGGAAGCTAATTTAACTTGCTGAAAATAAATGGCCAAAAGAAAACTAATTTAAATTGTAGAAAAGAAACTAATTTAACCCACACTTAACTTGCCCAATCGGCTAGACACACCCTACTTATCTTATTCTCTATCTATGCAGATTTCCATGACCTAATTCTAATTTTAAGAGGTTTTGCTTGCAGTTTGGAGAGAAAGAGGGTAAAGGTGCTAATGGAGGGCTTAACCACATGGGACAAGGCTTATAGGTGGAAAGAGGGGTTTAGACTTCATTAAACCTTATGATATTGAAAAAATTGCTTTGGAGAGGGAGGCTTTGAAAAGTGCGGTGGTGGAATTGCAATGGGAGGATGGAATTGAGACATGCGATATGTGATATCGCAATTCACAATATCGCAAAGATGGAGGAGCGACAAAAGTGTTGTTCAAGAGTGGGAGCGAAATGAGAAATGCAATGGGACAAGATTTGCGATTCCAATGGGTGACGAAAGTGTGAGATGCGATATGCGATATCACAATCGCAAGATCGCAAAGTTGGAGAGTAGTAGAAGTGTTGTTCTGGAGCAAAATTTGAAATGCAATATGCGACGAGTTACGTGGAAGAGTACAGAAATAATATTGAAATCGGTGGACAGGAGTGGTAATTATTATGAGACCCAAATGGGAAATGCGATTTGCCACTACAGTAAGTCTTTGAAGGAAAAAGGATTGGGTTCTAATGTTTATGAATTTATTTTTCACTGATAAGCGACAAAGGGAAGGCGGAAGGAAATATCACAATACGAACATAGAATGGGAGAGCATAAACAAAGAGGAGATCTATGATATACGCTAAGCGAAGTACGATGAGCGGGAGTTTCGAGGACCAAGGGTGGAGGTCAAACTTTTAACGTTTTTTCAAGTGTTTTGTGCATAAAAGGGGCGACAACTGCAGTAAAAGGAGGAGGGAATAGAGCATAACAGAGGTGTTTGAAAGCATGAAAACAGAGATGGAAAATGAAGTGGGAAGGCGAGGGTGAACGTCTCCAGAAATTTAATACTGATTCCTGCAAACAAATCTGCGGATTCATACACTGAAAAACAAATAGAATGCATGATAACACAGTGGAAGAAAGACCGAAACTGTTATCTCACTCTACTCTAATATGAGAAGCAGCGAATCATAAACAAAACACATTTTTAGTCTGCAGGAAGGTCTACCCTCCTCGAGCTCTATCGACAGAGACGAGAGGGGAATGTTGCCTCACAGTTTTATGGAGTACATCAACTATTCTATAGCGCAGATAAGAAGATTAAATCTACAATAACAATGAAAATATGAGAAATAAAACTAGGTAAATGACAGAAAGAAAAGAATGAAAACATCAAAGAAGTTGGGGCACATGGGTTGGGCCCTAACCCATGAGCCTAGCTCTCTGGAACTAATATAGTAAAATGGATTTTTTCTACTCATTTCAGGAAGAGAATAGCCTCATTACATTTCAAAGAATTTAATCACTGAGTACAATAATAAAAATCTTAATAGCTTGCAGAAAAAGTTATGGATGGAATCGAATGGACCGGAATCGACCCTAATTATCTCTTGATCAACTTTATTTATCCTCAAGGGTAGCTATCACTAGAAAATAATGATTGAGTCCACTATGACTCCAAGTAAACCATAGATTGAGTGCACTTTGGTCTTCGAGTTGCTTGGATGCCTTTGATAGTTAAGGAGGGTAGACAACTCCCTTGAATATCTCCACGATTTCTCAATAATTTCCTGATATTGTGCTCATTTATTATTCAATATTGATCTTCCAGTGATAGGGAGCAAGTCCCTAAACTATCTCCTTCTCCAAATCTGCATAATCTACCCAATATTCTCACAATATTCTACAAAAATAACCAATATTAGACACAAATATACAATTACATTTTAACCTTCCTAAGAACATATTAAAGCATAACAAAACATTATTAAGTGCAAAAGGAGAGATTTAATATATCTTTTAATGTGCATAAGGAAGGTATATGGGCCTAATAAAGGTTATATGGGCCTTAATTTATGTCTAAATCAGAGGCCCATCATCACCCCCTAATGAAACTGTTGCTCATCCTTTGAGCAACATGTTCATCCTCCTTGCCTTATGGTTCTTTATGCATGTTGGCTTATTTCGTTTTCTGTTTATTGGCCCATGCACTTCTCCCCCTACTAATCTTCTTGATATTATTCTTTCATTTCTTCTCGTAGGTAGTTCATGGAGGTCCTCAAATGCCTTAAGCAAATTTGTTTCGCATGCCAAGAGGTGGTGGACCCACCTATTTTTTTTAATTTTTTCCCTTTTTTTTTTTAAATTGCATGCAGAATAAACTCACAATTATTTTTCTTTGAACTCAGTTCACCCTTGGTTACCCCTTTGGCACTCCTTGTCTTCCATTACATGAACTCCTTACTACTCCCTTTCTCAAGTCCTTTTTACTTTTGTCTTGTTCCTCTTCTTGGTGGAGAAAGTGAGGCTAGTTCCTAGATAAGGTTGAGGTTGCCCTGCTACTGAAGCTGCATGTGGCGATCTTCTTGAGGTCATTTTGGAGCATCTGAGCACATGAGGAGGAAGTCCAATTTTGAATACATTTGACTAAAGTGTTGACCAAATTTTATTTTTGTGCCAACTTGCTATTTTTTTGCTTGCAAAGGTTGGAGAGCACCTGCATTCATTAGAGAGAGATACATGGAGAAAGGCATTTTTTTTTAAGGCCTACTAGGTGCCTCAATGTGGTTTTCAATTAGTGGGTCTACCTAGGCGCCTCAAAGGAGGTTTTCACTAAGGATCTTTTATTTTTCTCTCTTCTTTTTTTTCAACCCAATGACTGCCTCATGGAGGTTTTCAATCAGTGAGCCCAATCTCAAACGCTTCAAAAGAGGTTTTCACCTGAAATTTTATTGTTTCCCTTTTTTCTTTTTTCACTTTCCTACTCTACTTGAAAAAACAAAACCCTTTTCAAGTATAGGAATACTTCCAATGGAGCCATGTACACATTAATATGACCAATAAAATCATGTGCACACTTGGAATACATGCTTTGACATGTGCCTAAATATGAGAGATGAATTTCTTTGACTTGGATTGTATCAAGTACTGTTGGAGAAGAGCGTGTTGCTGCAACTTAATGACTATTTGGAACCATATGTCAATATAGTTGTGATGCCCTTGGTCCACTTGCTAAGTTGGATAATCTTGGATGTCCTCTTCTATTATGACATTCAAATCTTCCTCTTTTTGCTGATTATTCTCTTGAACACATGGAGTAAATAATGGTAAACATGAGGGAACTTTCTCAACATTTGATTCTGATGGTTTTTCTTCATTAAGTGCGACCCTTGATCTTTTGATCTCCTAATTTATATATTCTTCTTCTTGATGTTGGCCTTCAATGACATTAAGAAAATATTTTCTTTGCAATACCTTTCTTGAACTAAGATGAATACCATCTAGATCAAGAGGATATGTTTGGTAGTGTTGTAACTCAGCGTTGTAAGTGGGTTGAGACACTTCATGGTGTGGGTCTGGAAATGGTGGTACAGGTAGTTGAGTGGGGGTGGATATATGAGGTGGATATGGTTGAGGCAGTGGTTGTGGTGGAGGTGGATGGTAGGGATAGTACAGGTCGATTTGACACCTGTACTGGTAACCCATGTTCAAATCCCAACAGACATGTACAGTACGAAATTAATAGAGATCGGTCGGCTTCAACAGCAGGACTGGAATTATTTCCCACCGATATTCAAATCCGAAAAGACATGTCCCAAATCGAAACTTTATAGAGATTGGTTTGTAGAGCTGAACTGGTATTATTTTCCCCTGATATTCAAATTACCCGAAAAATATCCAAATCGAAATGTCCTGGAATAAATTGGAATGGATCCCAGCAAGGAGAAGGACTTTGATCAAATGCTAGTTTTTTCAGGTTTGCAGACTAGATCCCACCGACAGCTGGAACTTAGCCGAAAGATTGCTGAACAGAGCCCCGCCAGTGGGACAGTGACAACAATTTATCCGAAAGATTATGGACTACGAACTCGCCAGTGGCCGCAGCATCAAGCCAAAAAATATCAACCCCACCAGGGACCGTAACTTAACCGAAAGATAGGAAGGAAATAGTAGAGAGGCACGGATGGCATCCCCACCGGTGCGGTAACTTACCAATTTCTTTTGAAATTAATCCCCACCAGTGTCGGAATTCTAATCAAAAATTCGTTTTCCTGGACAAATGCAGAATAAACCCCAACACTGGCAGGTAACTCAACCAAAAGACATTAATTGGGACGTTGGTTAGAACAAATTAGTTGTATAAAATTTTGAACTTGTTTAAAATGGGCTTGTGATTTCATATGAGAATTCAACACCTTTTTAAAAGCTTTTAAAGCAGTGAAATAATAGAGAATTTACTATTCAAATTTACTATTTTCAACCCAATTTTATTATTTTTAAATAAATTGAAAAAAATAAGTAATTTAAATTCAAGTTTTTAAAAATCTGTTATATTTTGATTTAATAAATTAAAATCAAATTTTTTAAAAATTTTAGTAAATTTTAATTAAACTTATTCCCAAAAACATATAACCAATAAACTAGTACATGAATTTCCAAGACATTAATATCTTAATGAAAGTAATGTGAACCTTTACCTAATTTATTTATTTCACCTCTATCAAATTTATGTAATATTCTGAAATGCAATCAGTGTGAACCTTTACATAGTTTTTTGATTTCACCACTATCGAATTTATGTAATATTCTGAAATGCAATCAGCGTGAGTAACTTGCATTTGAAAAAGAAGTTTTGTGGTCTAATTTACTTAATTGAAAAAAAAAAATCTTGCATTTAAAAAAACTGGTATCTTTCTATATGGTTTCTATAAGTTCTGTGGTCCAATCTAGGGCTAGCCTATGTATCCCTGAGAGCTATTCCAAAAAGAAATTTATTCAATTGAAACACTTAAAAAAACTGGTATGCAGTTTCTATAAGTTCTGTGGTACAATCTTTGGCTAGTCTATGTATCTCTTACAGTTATTCCAAAAAAAATCTTGGTATTTAAAAAAACTGGTATGTGGTTTCTATAAGTTCTATGGTCCAATCTCTGGCTAGCCTATGTATCTCTGAGAGTTATTTCAAAAGGAAATTTATTCCATTGAAAAAAATCTTGGTATTTAAAAAAACTGGTATGTGGTTTCTATAAGTTCTGTGGTCCAATCTCTGACTAGCCTATGTACCTCTGAGAGCTATTCCAAAAAGCTATTTATTCCATTGAAAACAAATCTTGGTATATAAAAAAACTGGTATGTGGTTTCTATAAGTTCTGTGGTCTAATCTCTGGCTACCCTATGTACCACTGAGAGCTATTCCAAAAAGCAATTTATTCAATTGAAAAGGAATCTTGGCATTTAAAAAACTGGTATGTGGTTTCTATAAGTTCTGTGGTCCGATCTCTGGCTAGCCTATGTACCCCTGAGAGCTATTCCAAAAATCAATTTATTAAATTGAAGAAATTCTTGGCATTTAAAAAAACTGGTATATTTGGAATGTGATCTTTGTTAGGTAAATTTGACTCGGGATAGAGTCAATATTTGACTAGGGTAAACAGTGGTGGTTTTGGGGCACATGGTTTTGTGCACCCATAGTTTTCAGCCCATAGTATTGCATGTAATGGAGCCTATAAAAGGCTGGGAAGACTTCATTGTAAGGTAGGCCTGGAGGTGAGCGGTGAAGGCTCACTTGGCCGGATTGGCCAGGGTTTTGGCCAATGCTAATGAAATTTCATTAGGATGGGTTTTCCCCGGAGTTTGGGGTTTTTCTCGGTTAAACATTTGTGTTTATGTTAATGATTTGTTGCTGACCTTTTATGTTTATTTCTCTGGGTAAATTCTTTATTGTTTCTACTGTGCATAAATCCTAACAATTGGTATCGGAGCCATGGTTCAGATTTTGGCATGATGGAAAGAGAATGGCGCAGAGCATAGAGCTTGGAGCTTGGAAATCGATATGAGATCCAGGACATGGCCATATAAAATCGATCAAGTATTCTGGAGGCAGCTTTGGCTTCAGATAAGTCAATGACATTCCCAGCTGATGGATGTGATATTTTTTTTTGCTGAATACGTTGGTGCCAACATGTTTGAATTTAGAATCACGTTGAGATGGAAATATAATTTCGTTGCTGCATAGTGAAACCACCGATGTGAAAACATTGGATGAAGATGCTGGATATTGTGCGAAATTTGTTTAGATCTGCGAGTAAAGGAGGCGTTAGATCTGAATAGATCTGCATGTGAACATGATCGTGCATAGATTTATGTAAGAGGAGGATGGATCTGCATAAAATCTGGTTCGATCTGCTTATATCTATTGCAATTGTAATGTGGCCCTGTTCGTTGAAGTCCGTAGCCTCACGATGTCGTTGAGGGCACTGCTAGTGATGAGCGTTGTTGCCATCATTTTAAAAGCGGGCGGAAACAGTTTTTTGTTTTGAGAATTATCGTGGATGTATGAGAGCAAATCTTAGTGCACTCTGCATGGACCGATTCTGCGTGGATCATGCCGAGTGAGCATAGATCAGATCCGCATAGTGGAGACCAGATCTGCTGATCTCAGTGGAAAACAAAGCTGTCGCCCGATAATAAAAAAAAAAAACTTTAAATTGCATTGAAACTACTTGCAGATCAAGCTTGTGTGAAGACTGTTGGGAACTGCGTGGTCGTAGATTGCGGTGGACGCCATTGCAGAGGTCGATGGTTAAGCATGTCTGATCTGCGTGGGATCTTGCGCCGTGAGCGAAGAACTGGTCAGATCGAGTGTGGATCTAGAGCTGGTAGAGAGTTAGACATGAAGAAATGAGAAAGGAAATATGCCGTGCTCGGGTGGAGACGTGATGGTTGGGAAATGCTGAGCATTGCGGGTTTGTGGCGGACCCAGATTCCATCGCAGGGTCTCCATCTTCGATGCGTGGTGATCTCTGTCGGTTCTTTGCACACCGTGGGCAGTGGATTCAAGAGTTAGGTCCAGTGTGGATCTACAATCTAGAGAAATAAGGCTGCATGTGAATGAACAGGAATTCCCAACGAGTTTCTAGCGGCTGAATTATCTGTGAGCCGTTTGCAATGAAAAGGTCGGCTGCGTCTATATTTCCGTCAACAATGCAGAATGGAATCGAGAACGGCGATCTCGGCTTCAACCTCGAGATCGGTTACCAGCAATGTAAATGGGTCACACAATTTTGTGACAGAGGGTTATTCTTTGGTCAAAGGCATGGGCGCTGGAAGGCGTATTTCAAGCGAGACTTTCTTTGTGGGAGGCTATCAATGGGCCATGTCAAAGAGGAAAATTGCGGTCGATGGTGGAGAAGAGCAGCTCCAGCAAGCAACCGAGCAGATAATTAGAAGGACCAGCTAAAGCGTAGAGGGCAGATTCATGTACAATTATGATGTCCTCTTTGGAGAGGACATCATGTATGAATGTAGAGAATGGTCATACAAAGACCAGCAACAATGAAACAAAAAAAAAAATTATTATAATGGAGTTAATTTTTACATGTAAATGGGCATACTGCTGTAAGACCTGGTATGGCATGCGTACCCCTGGGTAATCACTGGTAAAGTCTGGGTTAGACCTAGGTGATAGGGGGGATGCCAAATTAACAATTACCCTGGGTAAAAAATTTGAGGGGGGAAGAGCTAGAGTGAGCGGGATTGTCTCACTTAGCAGGTTTGGCTGGATTTAGTCAAGAAGCCCCAAGTCAAGTTTAAGGGGGGAATTGTTAGGTAAATTTGACTCGGGATAGAGTCAATATTTGACTAGGGTAAACAGTGGTGGTTTTGGGGCACATGGTTTTGTGCACCCATAGTTTTTAGCCCATAGTGTTGCATGTAATGGAGCCTATAAAAGGCTGGGAAGACTTCATTGTAAGGTAGGCCTGGAGGTGAGCGGTGAAGGCTCACTTGGCCGGATTGGCCAGGGTTTTGGCCAATGCTAATGAAATTTCATTAGGATGGGTTTTCCCCGGAGTTTAGGGTTTTTCCTGGTTAAAATTTGTGTTTATGTTAATGATTTGTTGCTGACCTTTTATGTTTATTTCTCTGGGTAAATTCTTTATTGTTTATGCTGTGCATAAATCCTAACAATCTTCTTAAGGTGTTTGAGGGCATTTAAAAAACTGTTATCTTTGGAATTTTCTCTTCTTTATGTGCTTGAGGTTGTGTGGAGAGAACTTACTGTTTATCTCAAAAAAAATCGGTTCTCACGTTTAAAAAAAACGCTTCAAGAAATTCAATTCATGAAAACAGAGAAGGAAATCCAATATTGGACCAAGGCCACCAACAGTTTATTTGATTAATATTAAAGCAATAAACAATGTGTAACATATCATGGTTCAATACTAGAACCAGTAACTGAGAAAACCCACAACTTTACATAATGAATCGTGAATGGAGGACGCGTTCTACTCCATATTCAAATAAATCCCAGAGAAAAATGAATAGTATCCGACTATCTGTAATAAACTGTAATTAAAGCATAAAGTATCAATTCTGCGCTTCAATTTAATTTTCCATGGCAAGAGGATTAAAAAAATTAGTTCCCATGAACTCCTCCTCTGCAATTTTTCAGAACCCCATATGATATTATCTACGCAGGAATTGTAACCTCAGAGACTCCGATTTAACATCTCCCGATATCGTTCAAAAGAATCCTGTTTCTGCAAATACATTTGGGTGCGAAACCTCCTGATAAAAGCATCCGCCAAAATGTCGATCTCGTTCTCCAGCTGGCCTACCTCCGCACACGTAGACATTCGCCCCTCTGCAACGCAAACAGAATTCCTAGCAGGGTTTTCTGATTCGAAAAGCGCGTGGGATAGATAATCCAATTCCTGCTCGCAGTGTTGCAGTACTTCACAAGGCATCTCATCAGTAGCCGAAGCATGATACACCGTCAATGCCATGTTGTTCCTGGAATGGCTTTGGCATTCTTCATGTCCAAACAGGGAATTCATCTTATGAGAAATTGCACCGAATATCTTCTTGTTCTTGATGAGTCCCAGAACAGCGACCTTGGCCTTCAATGTGTGGGCTGGTTTGCCCTTGAGAGCATCTGATTTCGATTTCAGAACTCCGCTCAGGACCGACCACACTTGCTTCACCACCGAAGGCGCAACTCCTATCTTCATATTTACACCTGAAATTTACTATACAGTTTCAGTAGCGCAGGATATAAACTGAACAGGCAATGATGATTGGACAATGGCTGACTGACCTACCTTGGTCCCAACAGGCACACCAGCTGATTTTCTTACAGATCGAGCTCTCTATTTATCAATGTTTTGCGCTGGAATAAAATATTTGAACTACAGAATTCCGACCTTTGAGTAGAGCGCAAGCATTCATCATGCCGATAAAGAAGATCACACCGACTCAAGTGAGTAAAGTTCGTTTTCTCCGTGCCTGGTTCTGTTGCATGAGAACTGGCCAATGCAGTACAGGCTGTCGGCTGCCAAAAGGAGCAAAGTGGACGGTTAGAGTTTGCTTCATAGACTAAGAAATTTTACTTTGATCACAACAGAATTATCAATACGGACAAGTCCTCTTATTGTACGTATATGTATTCTATTTAGGAGTGGTATATAAGTGAGTTTATTTATTTCTGGTCGGAATTTTGTGAAAAATTAATTTGTGGTAAAATGATCTAATTATATTTAACATCTTTAAAAACTCATATAATTAAATTTAACATTTTTAAAGACTCATAAAACATTTGTGTGGTCTATAATTTCAATAAATCCCACCATAGTCTAAACCAATTAAATTAGAAAATAAACCCAAACAAGTTTCAAAAAATATTTTCTCAATTCCTTCTATTTTATATAAACCTATTAAAAGATAACGAGAACGGTCGGTGGACCGTTATTGCTTTCGTTTCTTCATTTCTTTCTCTTTCTTTTAAAGCCGGGACTCGGGCTTACCTTTTGCGTTACAGCCCTGAAGCTTCGTACTTTAATGTCTGTAGTGTGCATCCGTCAACTCGTCCGTATGGTTTCAATCTTGCGATCTCACGAGGGCCCCTTTTTCTCCGCAAAACTAGCGATATTCTTGAGCACTTTGGCTTTTCTTTTTTTCTTTTAGACGACATTCGATTGGCAAGAGATTGATTGAGAAGCTGAAAGTGACAGCCCACGAGGTAACTTCGCATAGTAAATTTCCGTCTAGTGTTTTACCTCAATATTTTGGTTTAATAATAGACTATCAAGGCAGCTTTAATAATTTATTCGAGTGCATATTATCTACACAATAATAATTTTCCTTTTTATAATTTTATGTGAATGCTATTAGAGTTACAAATAATCTTTTTAAATTCCCACACACTATATTAACAATAATGATGTTATAAATAAATATTATCATTATAAATAAATATTAAATGTTTTTTCAAAATAGAGAAATTATCTTGAATGGACAATTAATTTGGTTGAGTAAATTTCTTAGCCACATTTTAATATAGCAAATATTTAATTAGATTGAACAACCACTTAAAGACTAGGAACACACTTCTTTTAGAATTAATGAGCACATTGAACACAAGTAGGAGTTATATTCTTTATCACTTCCCCTTAACTACTACTTGTCTTGTTGGGGTTTCGTTTTGAAAAGATGAAACAGTTTTGGGAACAACAGAAAGGCAGCACGTTGTGGATAAGTAGTTGTGCAGGTGGCAGAAGCAGCTGATAGTAAACAGAAGAAGACTACAAGTGACGGAAGAGAAAACGGAGCAAAGGCAAAGACATTCGAGAGAGAAAGCAGGAAAGACTCACAATGCGGAAAAACAAAGGATAGATAAGGAAGAAAGCACAGAGTCGCGTGGAGTTGCTTTCTTGGGTTGGGACTTATTATTGTTAACTGGGTTTTGAAGGCAGATCTCTGCGGACACGTCTGTTGTCAATGTAATAGACTGTTCTAAATATAATATGTGGTAATGTTCTAGTTTGATATCAGTGTTATGTGTATATTTTCTTGTGTTTGAGTTTTTAGAGGGTTAATAAAAAATTCTAATGGTGCATGCTTGTAGAACTGCTTGCTCGATTCTGCTTTTGTCTCTTTCATAATATGAGTAATATGTGTACGATTGCGATGTGTCTGTAATAGGAGGTAGATGATAACATGGTTATGATTGTTCCATTTCTAACTTTCTTACCATAATAAGCAAATGACATGCCTCGAGTGAGACTCCTTGCTCTCTCGAGCAAGGTGAAAATTTCGGTGTTGTCCTAGACTACAGCGGTGCCTTCTTAGCCTTGAGCCTGAACCTAGGTCCCACGCAGAAGTCATTCTTCTGCCAACAAATGGTTCTGTTGTCATGACCTGAAACTTCATCAAAAAGTTAGAATTTGGTATCAAGGATCTATGACAGAGAACTTCGAACTTGGTGGGAGAACCATGTAGATTGGTTTATATCGCAACATGTTGAGCTCCGACGTCAAAATGAAAAGAAGTTGAGGGATAAAATTCTCTTTTCCGAATTAGCAAGCGATCAATTCAAGATCTTCTTGGGAAATTTCCCTAAGGAGCTTTATAATTGGTTATGAAGACCCTAGCAAAGGCGAGAGCTGGAGGTTTGAGTAGATCTCGCCGCAACTAGGCACATGTAGATCTAATACCACTCCATAGGTTGGATACCGATGTAACCCGAGAAATCAACTTTTGTGTTCAATCGACTCAGGAGGGGTACATTGTTATGTTCACAATTGAAAATCAGCAATCATTTTCCAAAGAAGAAGCCATATTAAACTCAGGGTTGCAGGGAACGTTGTTGAAGGAGATCCCACTGTGGATTAAATCCCTTATGGTGGAAGAGGGATTGTTGGCTTAACTAACTTAGAATATGGAAGCATAAACAACCAGTATTGGGGAAGGACCTAAGAGAAATATGCTACAAGACGAGGAGAAATGAGTGGAATAACGTGATGGCTGCAAAATTTTCCAAGAGATTTAGGGATCTGAGAGAATATATAAGGGCACAAATCACTAAGAAGTGGTGGGAGAGGGAAATACGGGAGTTTGATAGGCAAGGGGAGAATGCACAGCAAGAAGGAAAGTTGTTGCATAGTCCAGCAGAAAAGGGAATTACAATGGGATCGATAAGAAGAGAAGGGTATGCCAAGAGAGTTAGACGACAAGAGGATAACAGGATCCCATCCCGATTTGCGAATGGGAATATTCTTGATGGCGTGGAGGACACGAGTCACGAAGAAGATTCATATGATGACCTGCATGTTGCGATGGAATGATGGTTCAAAGAAAAGGAAGTCGCCATGGTCCAAGGTAACTCTATCTCTAAAATCTCGAGTAGCACTTTTTATAACCTTCCCTTGGTACTCTATCATCCCCCTAATAAATTCTTGATAAAGTTATGAAGGTTAAGTAAAGTTCACAACATTTAGTATACAGTACAAAAAAATATTAGCACCAATATTAGTGGAATAATTTTCCAACAAGGAATCTCATAACCATATTTTAGAGGATTTGTATTTCTTTCACAAACACAAACAAAAACAGCAAGATCGTTCACCAGATATCCTGAGTTTCTAGGGAAAGGGAACAACAATGTTGAACATCATTGGTACTTGTCCGAGTTCATCTGGAGGGTCTAGAAAACACCTCATGTTGTCAAGTTGATTGAATTCCAGACCACGCTCTGAGAGAGAGCTCTGTGGTGGTTTATTAAATGGTCGGAAGTAAACCAAATCCAGTCATGGATGATGTAAAAAGAGATTTTGTACAAGAATTTAAACTCCCACAGACGAACCAACAAGGATTACTGGAACTATGGGAAATCAAGCAGCGAGAAGGAGAAACTACTTGGGATCTGATAAGGAGGTTCAAAGACGCCATCGGCAAGTTGAGATATCCAATAGACCCAAATCATTAGTGTGACTAGTTCATAAAGGATCTTCTACCTCTTACCAGAACACCTTTGACACCACAGAAGATTGGCACATTATCATATGCACTAGAACAAGTAATGAGAATTGAATTGTTGGCAAGTTATCCACGAGAATTCAGAGGCAAAGTCACAGTGCTGGATCCATCCCTACTAGGACTGCGAAACCAAATTTCAAGCGTAAAAGAGAAGCTCAAGGACATAAAACCAGTGCGCCCAACATGAAAAAATATGTGGTTCACTCACTGCTTACTGGAGGGAAATCTAGTCACTGAATACTCGAGGTTGCGGGGAGCAGGAATTGAGTCAGGTTTAGGAGGGCCCCAGGGAGCGCCACCGGCTGGGGGTTGCATAAGTAAATACGCAGGGTCTTTATCCAGGCCAAACACAATTTCGCGGTTTCCCAAATCATCAAAATGCAACAACAAATGAGTACTTTGAAATTTGTAAAGGATACAACCATCCACCTCGTATGTGCCCAATTCTACAGGAATACTCTAATGTCCCAAAGAAAAACTACTATGAATTTTGTGCCTCTATAAAAAATCACACAGATCAGTGTAGAGTAGTGCATGCCTTAGCGGATAGGTTGGATAGAACATCATACAGAGTTAATGAGGATCCTCGAGGATGAGGAGGGCGAGGAATAAGAGAGGGGAGGACAGGAGGAAGGGGGCCACTGAGATGTTATAATTGTGACGAGGAAGGGAATGCTGCAAGAGAATGACCTATGCCTAGATGATCATGGCCCTTGTAGTGCAGGGTAAATATGCACACAACTATTCTTCAATCTTGATCTTCCAGTGGTAGGGAGGTTCAAAGATTCCATCGACAAGTTGAGATATCCAATAGACCCAAATCATCAGCGTGAATCATTCATAAAGTATCTTTTTCCTCTTACCATAACACCCTTGACACCACAGAAGATTGACACATTATCATATGCACTAGAAAAAGTAATGAGAATTAAAGTGTTGGTAGATTATCCACATGAATTCAGAGGCGAATTCACAGTGCTGGATCCATCCCTACTGGGACTGCAAAACCAAATTGCAAGCCTAAAAGAGAAGCTCAAGGACATACAACCAGTGCGCCCAACATGAAAAAATATGGGGTGCACTCACTACTTACTGGAAGGAAATCCAGTCACTGAATACCCAAGGTTGCGGGGAGTGGGAATCGAGTCAGGTTCAGGAGGGCCCCAGGAAGTGCCACCGGCTGGGGGGTTGCATAAGTAAATACGCAGGGTCTTTATCCAGGCCAAACACAATTTCACGGTTTCCAAAATCATCAAAATGAAGCAACAAATGAGTACTCTGAAAATTGTAAGGGATATAGCCATCCACCTCGTATGTGCCCAATTCTATAGGATTACTCCAATGTCCCAAAGAAAAACTACTATGAATTTTGTGCCCCTATAACAAATCACACAGATCAATGTAGAATAGTGGATTCCTTAGCAGATAGGTTGGATAGAACAACATAGAGAGTTAACGAGGCTCCTCAAGGACGAGGAGGGTGAGGAATAAGAGGGGGGAGGACTGGAGGAAGGGGGCCACTAAGATTTTATAATTGTGATGAGGAAGGGAATGTTGAAAGAGAATCACCTATTCCTAGATGATCATGGCCCTTGCAGTGCAGGGTAAATATGCACGCCACTGAGGATTGCCCTGAATTAATAAACAGGTGGGAAGAAAGGACCAGACAAAGGGGGGCTAACTTGATTAAAGTGGAATCAAGGATTCTTGACCTGGAACTGCTTTCAAGTGTATCCATAGTAAGACGAGGAGGAAATAGGAAATGAGGGAATACAGGAGCAAGATAAAAACCAAAATTTATAAATCTAGCATCACCAAAGCAATCCTATGATGCAGAACAACAAAAGAAATACTTTAGAGAAGCAGTGGAAACCTTCTCGAAGCTAAGTATAGATAAATAATTCCAGCTATCACAACCAACGGTAGAAGAAAATAAAAAATCAACATCGCTTCAACCTATATAGGAGTGCTTCAGGCTCTTTTTGAACATCATTAATGATGAACATATGCTCAACTTGTTGAAGAAAAAATTGAAGACAATTTTCAAAGGAGCATTCAATCAAAGTAATACGATCTACGCCAATCTTCTGGAGAGGCATGCAAGGAGAAAATGGAGAAATAAAATATGGACAGGAAAGGAATTCACAATTGATGCACAAATTGCAGGATTCTGAATAAAATATACTATGTTGGATTTAGGCTCGGAGGTGACTATACTTTCGAGAAAGACTTGGGAGACACTGCGAAAACCCAAACTAGAATTCTCGCCAATACAGTTGGTGAGCCCTGGTATTGCACCAAGAGTGCTACAACTCCCAAGAACTGCCCTACTTTACTTTATCAACCCGGGTTTCATATAAACTTGGAGTTGACAGTGCTATATGCACAACACATGCATTCTACTAATGTCATCCTCTTCCGCTCTACGAAAGGGTGCTACTTCTAGGGTTTCTTCGTGAAGTTTTTCACACTTCAATGAAACTAAAATAAATTGCAGAAAAGGAAATGATAGAAAGGAAACTAAACTAAATTGCTGAAAAGAAATGACAGGAAAGGAAATTAATTTAACTTGCTGAAAAGAAATGGCCGAAAGAAAACTAATTTAAATTGCAGAAAAGAAACTAATTCAACCCACACTTGACTTGGCCAATCAGCCAAACACACCCTACTTATCTTATTCTCTATCTATGCAGATTTCCATGACCTAATTCTAATTTGAAGAGGTGTTTCTTGCAGTTTGGAGGGAAAGGGCGTAAAGGTGATAATGGAGGGCTTAACCACATGGGACAAGGTTTATAGGTGGAAAGAGCGGTTTAGACTTCATTAAACCTTATTATATTGCAAAAAATTCTTTAGAGAGGGAGGCTTTGAAAAGTGCGGTGGTGGAATTGCAATGGGAGGATGGAAGTGCGACATGTGATATGCGATATTGCAATTCGCAATATCGCAAATATGGAGGAGCGACAGAAGTTTTGTTCAAGAGTGGGAGCGAAATTTGAAATGCGATGGGACATGATTTGCGATTGCGATGGGTGACACAAGTGTGAGATGAAATATGCGATATCGCAATCGCAAGATCGCAAATTTGGAGACAAGCAGAAGTGTTGTTTTGGAGAGAAATTCGAAATGTGATATGCGACGAGTGATGTGGCGGAGTACAGAAAGGAAATATGTAATTGGTGGACAGGAGTGGTAATTATTACGAGAACCAAATGGGAAATGCGATTTTCCATTGCGGTAAGTCTTTGAAGGAAAAAGGATCGGGTTCAAATGTTTATGAATTTATTTTTTATGGATAAGCGGCAAAGGTAAGGTGGAAGGAAATATCACAACCGGGGACTAGAATGGGAGAGCATAAAAAAAGAATGCAATAGATCTGTGATTTACGCTGAGCGAAGTACGGTGAGCAGGAGTTTCGAGGACCAAGGGTGGAGGTCAAACTTTTAATGTTTTTTAAATTGTTTTGTGCATAGAAATGGCGACAACTGCAATAAAAGAAGGAGGAGGGAATAGAGCATAACAAAGGTGTTTGGAAGCATGAAAACAGAGATGAAAATGAAGCAGGAAGGCGAGGTTGAAAATCTCCAGAACTTTAAGACTGATTCCTGCAAACAAATCTATGGATTCATAAACGGAAAAACAAACAAAATGTGTGATAACATAGTGGAAGAAATACTAAAACTATTATTTCACTCTACTCTAATATGAGAAGCAACGAATCATAAAAAAAGCGCATTTTTAGTCTACAGGAAGGTCTACCCTCCTCGAGCTCTATCGAAAGAGATGAGAGGGGAATGTTGCCTCATAGTTTTATGGAGTTCATCAACTATTATATAGCGCAGATAAGAAGATTAAATCTACAGCAACAATGAAAATATCAGAAATAAAACTAGCTAAATGACAGAAAGAAAAGAATGAAAACATCAGAGAAGTTGAGGCACACAGGTTGGACCCTAACCCACGAGCCTAGCTCTCTGGAACTAATTTAGTAAAATGGATTTTTAATACTCATTTTAGGAATAGAATAGCCTCGTTACATTTCAGATAATTTAATCACTGAGTACAATAATAAAAATCTTAATAGCTTACAGCAAAAGTTATGAATGGAATCGGATGGACTGGAATCGACCCTAATTATCTCTTGATCATCTTTATTTATCCTCAAGGGTAGCTAGCAACAACTCCCTAGAAAATAGTGATTGAGTCCACTATGACTCCAATTAAACCATAGATTGAGTGCACTTTGGTCTTCGAGTTGCTTGGCTTCCTTGATAGTTAAGGAGGGTGGACAACCCCCTTGAATATCTCCAAGATTTCTCAATAATTTCCTAATATTGTGCTCATTTATTCTTCAATATTGATCTTCCAGTGGTCGGGAGAAAGTCCCTGAACTATCTCCTTCTCCAAATCTACATAATTTGCCCAATATTCTCACAATATTCTACAAAAATAACCAATATTAGGCACAAATATACAATTACCTTTTAACCTTCCTAAGAACAAATTAAAGGATAAGAAAACATTATTAAGTGTAGAAGGAGAGATTTAATATATCTTTTCATGTGCATAAGGAAGTTATATGGGCCTAATAAAGGCTATATGGGCCTTAATTTATGTCTAAATTAGAGGCCCATCATCACCCCCATAATGAAACTGTTGCTTATCCTCTGAGCAACCTGTTCATCCACCTTGCCTTATGGTTCTTTATGCATGCTGGCTTATTTTGTTTTCTGTTTATTGGCCCATGTGCTTCTCCCCTTGCTAATATTATTGATATTATTCTCGCATTTCTTCTCATTGGTACTTCATGGAGGTCCTCAAATGCCTTAAGAAAATCTGTTTCACATGCCAAGAGGTGGTGGATCCACCTTTTATTTTATTTTTTCCTTCTTCTTTTTTAAATTGCATGCAGAATAAACTCACAATTATTTTTCTTTGAACTGAGTTCAGCCTTGGTTACCCCTTTGGCACTCCTTGTCTTCCATTACATGAACTCCTTACTACCCCCTTTCTCAATTCCTTTTTACTTTTGTCTTGTTCCTCTTCTTGGTGGAGAAAGTGAGGCTAGTTGCTAGATAAGGTTGAGGTTGCCCTGCTACTGAAGCTGCATGTGGCAATCTACTTGAGGTCCTTTTGGAGCATCTGAGCACATGAGGATGAAGTCCAATTTTGACTACATTTGACTAAAGTGTTGACCAAATTTTATTTTTGTGCCAACTTGTTGTTTTTTTGCTTGCAAAGGTTGGAGAGCGCCTACATTCATTAGAGAGAGATACATGGAGTTTTTTTATTTTTTTTTAAGGCCTACTAGGTGCCTCAATGTGGTTTTCAATTAGTAGGTTTGCCTAGGTGCCTCAAAGGAGGTTTTCACCAAGGATATTTTCTTTTTTCTCTGTTTTTTTTTTCAACCCAATGACCACCTCATGGAGGTTTTCAATCAGTGAACCAATCTCAAATGCCTCAAAAGAGGTTTTCACCTGGCATTTTACTATCTCCCTTTTCTATTTTCTTTTTTCTTTTTTCACTTTCCAACTCTACTCGAAAAAACAAAACCCTTTTCAAGTATATGAATACCTCCAATGGAGCCATGTACACATCAAAATGACAGATAAAATCATGTGCACACTTGGAATACATGCTTTGATATGTGCCTAAATATGAGAGATGAATTGCTTTGAATGTGATTGTATCAAGTACTGTTGGAGAAGAACATGCTGCTGCAACTTAATGACTATTTGGAACCATATGTCAATATAGTTGTGATGCCCTTGGTCCACTTGCTAAGTTGAATAATCTTGGATGTCCTCTTCTATTATGACATTCAAATCTTCTTCTTTTTGCTAATTATTCTCTTGAAAACATGGAGTAAATGATGGTAAACATGAGGGAAATTTCTCAACATCTGATTTTGATGTATTTTCTTCATCAAGTGCGACCCTTGATCTTTTGATCTCCTCATTTATATCTTCTTCTTCTTGATGTTGTCCTTCAATGACATTAATAAAATCTCTTCTTTGAAATACCTTTCTTGAACTAAGATGAATACAATCTAGATCAAGAGGATATGTTTGGTAGTGTTGTAACTCGACGTTGTAAGTGGGTTGAGATACTTCATGGCGTGGGTCTGGAAATGGTGGTACAGGTAGTTGAGTGGAGGTGGATATATGAGATGGATATGGTTGAGGTGGTGGTTGTGGTGTAGCTGGATGGTAGGGATATTATGGAGTTGGGTATGGAGCATATGGAGGGAAATATTGAGGATATTGTGGATTTTCCCAACAAGGTCCTTGCCAACCATGTTGCCAAGATTAGGTTTGAGGTTGAGATGGCCAAGGTTGCCAAGAAGGGAGTGTCTCCCAATTAGTTTGAGATGGATGTGAATAAGCTTGACATTGTGAAGTAGGTCCTTGCATCATATCAAGTTGACTAGGCTTCCAGGGTCTCCTTGGAGCTACATAACATAGCTTCATTGGTGATTGCCTTGCTCCATTGTCTTCTTGGTAAACTTCTTTAAACCTAGGGAATGATGAACAACATTTAGTAGCATATGATTATGCATGGATAACAAAAATATCAACATCTTCTTTTTTCTCATTTTTCATTCTTAACATTTCTACTTGTTCACTTAGATTGCTAAGAATTTTTGTTTTAAAGTTATCAAGCAAGTTTCCAAGTTCCTCTTGCCTTACCAATGTTGATGTTGATTTACTTACTCTTTCCCTTCCTCTTGATATGCGCTTGCACGTTTCACAAATTTCTTCAAATGACAATTGATATACATCTCCTCTACTGATGAGATTAAGGAGATCAATCCACTCATCCCTAATTGTTCTAAGTAAGAGGGTTTTTAGTGTGTCAAATACTAGATGATGTAATTTTTCCCTGTTAACATTACACATGAATCTCTCTAATAGATCCTTAAGGATCTCATATTCTTCTTTGTTCATTCTAAAAATTTATTCTCTAAGATCACGATCTTTATATTTCTTTAGAAATATACTTTGCATATCATTACATGATATTATTGAATTAGTACCTATAATCATGAACCATTTAAGAGCTCTATCCTTCAATGTTGTAGGAAAAAATCTCAGTTTTTGAGTGTGTGATAAGTAGCCATAAGATCTACAAAGTATCTCAAATTCAAAGAGAAATGTTTCCAGATCCTTTGTCCTCATAACATGGAAGTTGGGAAGGAAATATGGAGGGATGTCCTTCATATGTACACTGATGCCCATATCTTGAATGGGAAACCCAATAAGATCTTCTTCATTGTCATCATATTCATCCATCTCTTCTACCTTCAAAAGTGTATGGTGATGTGGTTCTTACTGCACCACATGGTCAAGTGGGGAGGTTGGTAATGGAGAAGTATTTTTTTTAAATATATGAGTATCCCTACTCCTATGAGGCAAGAAAATCAAATTTTTTGTATTTTTCAATATTTCAAAAAAAACATGAAAAAGGAAATCAGAAAATAATGCTAAAACAAAATTAAAACATCTACTACAAACCTCCCCGATAATACCGCCAAAAAGTGGTGAGCCCTGGTATTACACCAAGAGTGTTGCAACTCCCAGGGGATGCCCTACTTTATTCAACCTAGGTTTCGTACAAACTTGGAGGTGACAATGATATATACACAATAGATGCATTCTACTCATGTCATCCTCTTCCACTCTACGAAAGGGTGCTACTTCTACAGTTTCTTGGTGAAGTCTGTCACACTTCAATGAAAATAAAATAATTTGCATAAAGGAAATGAAAAAAAGGAAACTAAACTAAATTGCTGAAAAGAAATGACAGGAAATGAAACTAATTTAACTTGCTAAAAATAAATGGTTGAAAGGAAATTAATTTAAATTGCAGAAAGGAAAATAATTTAATCCACACTTAACTTGGCCAATCGGCTAAACACACCCTACTTATCTTATGCTCTATCTATACAACTATTCATGACCTAATTCTAATTTGAAGAGGTGTTTCTTGCAGTTTGGAGAGAAAGGGGGTAAAGGTGCTAATGGAGGGCTTAACAACATGGGACAAGGCTTATAGGTGGAAAGAGGGGTTTAGACTTCATTAAACCTTATGATATTGCAAAAACAGCTTTGGAGAGGGAGGCTTTGAAAAGTGTGATGGCAGAATTGCAATGGGAGGATGGAAGTGCGATATGCGATATGTGATATCGCAATTCGCAATATTGCAAAGCTGAAGGAGCAGCGGAAGTGTTGTTCGGGAACGGGAGCGAAATGCGAAATGCGATGGGACAAGATTGTGATTGTGATGGGTGACGGAAGTGTGAGATGCGATTTGCAATATCACAATTGCAAGACTGCAGAGTTGGAGAATAGCAGAAGTGTTTTTCGGGATCGAATGCAAAATGCGATATGTGACGGGTGACGTGGTGGAGTACGGAAATAATATCGCAATCAACGAACATAAGTGGTAAGTATTACGGGAACCAAATGAGAAATTCAATTTGCGATTGCAGTAAGTCTTTGAAGGAAAAAGTATTGGGTTATAATGTTTATGAATTTATTTTTTACTGATAAGCAATAAAGGTAAGGCAGAAGGAAATATCGCAATCAGGGCTTGGAATGGGGAAGCATAAATAGAGAATGCAAGAGATCTGTGATTTTTGATGAGTGAAGTATAGTGAGCAGGAGTTTCGAGGAGCAAGGGTGGAGGTCAAACTTTTAATGTCTTTTCAAGTGTTTGGTGATTAAAAAGGGCAACAACTACAATAAAAGGAGGAGGGAATAGAGCATAACATAGGTGTTTGGAAGCGTGAAAAAAGAGATGGAAAATGATGCTGGAAGGTGAGGGTGAACGTCTTTGGAAATTTAATATTGATTCCTATAAACAAACCTATTGATTCATGCATGAAAAAAAAAGTGTGATAACATAGTGGAAGAAAGACTAAAACTGTTATTGCACTCTACTCTAATCTGAGAAGCAGCGAATCACAAAAAAATAGTTTTTGGTCCGTGGGAATTTTTACCCTCCTGGAGCTCTATCGATAGAGATGAGAGGGGAAGGTTGCCTCACAGTTTTATGGAGTTCATCAACTATTCTACAACGCATATATACATATTAAATCTACAGTAGAAAACTATAACAGCAATGAAAATATTAGAAATAAAACTAGCTAAATGATAGAATGAAAATAATGAAAACATTAGAGAAGCTAAGGCACATGGGTTGGGCCCTAACTCATGCACCCAGCTCTCTATAACTGAATCATTAAAATGGAGCCTGTTTGCTCATTTCAGGAAGAGAATAGCCTCGTTACATTTATGAGAATTTAATCAATTAGTACAATAATAAAAATATTAATAGCTTGCACCATAAGTTATGAATGGAATCGAATGGACCAGAATTGACCCGAATTAGCTCTTAATCAGCTTTATTTATCCTCAAGGGCAGCTACCAACAACTCCCTAGAAAATAGTGATTGATTCCACTTTGACTCCAAGTAAACCATAGATTGAGTGTACTTTGGTCCTCAAGTTGCTTGGCTACTTTTCATAGTTAAGGAGGGTGGACAACCCGCTTGAATCTCTCCAATATTTCTGAATAATTTCCTGATACCGTGCTCATTTATTCTTCAATCTTGATCTTGTAGTGGCTGGTAGGAAGTCTCTAAATTATTTCCTTCTCCAAATCTGCATAATTTGCCCAATATTCTCACAATATTCTACAAAAATAACAAATATTAGGCACAAATATACAACTACATTTAAACCTTCCTAAGAACATATTAAAGCATAATAAAACATTATTAAGTGCAGAAGGAAAGATTTAATATATCTTTTCATGTGCATAAGTAAGGTAGATGGGCCTAAGAAAGGTTAAATGGGCCTTAATTTATGTCTAAATTAGAGTCCCATCAACAGTTGTGCATGGAAAAACAGTATTGCATTATACCTGTTGGGAGACTAAAGAATGTAGAAGTGGATGTCGTGGGAGTAAAAACATACACTGGTTTTGAGGCAATATACATAATGGGTGACAAAGACTCGTATCCATCATTGTTAGGAATACACTGGGCATTTGAAATTATGCAGTAATCGATTTGAAGGAGGAGTTGATGATTTTTTAAGATAGGGAAGTCAGAGTGATCCAACCATTGGATCCCTACCAGGGTCCTAGGTTGACTGAATTAGTTGATAACAGGGAAGAACCGAGAGTCCTATATAAGCTATATTAGCTGACCACAGGAAAAATAAAATATTGCATTAATCCAACAACAAAGGGATTTAAAAGCTAGCGGAGCGTTTAAAGCACATATATAGGATCAGAAGTTGCATGGGAGGACTGGCAACATGGAGGATAGAAATTCAACACAAGAATGCGTGCTACCATCCAGGGAGTTTGTTGCATCGGTACAAAGGTAAGAGGTTACCCTACATTTTCAAACATGGAGGTGGTTAACACTTTCATTAATAAGATATATGATATTGTTCCCAAGGAACATAAAGTTCTCTTGATGAATGTGATGTTGCAAGAAACAAAAGATCGGTGGTGGGGAACTCACCATAACCATATTAGGAGTTGGAAATACATTGCAAGGGAATTAAGAGTTATATTCCAGGCCTCTGTTGGGCTACAACCAAATCCAAGTTACCGAAGAACTTCAGATCCTTGAGAGCACATAAAAGACTGTGAGGAACGGTGGGATCTTGAAGGTTATCCAGAAGAGTTTTGGGTCCATAACTTTTTGCATTCCTTGGATACAATTCTGCAATAATTTTACACTAAAGAGGAATTGAAGAGATAGACAGGAAATTGGGATTTTTTATCAAGTCAATTCATTAGTAGTCTCTTTTTCAAGGATAATGATCAAAGGAAAATTGAGGCCTTGCAAGCAGTAAAGAGGATTTTTTTCATGACAGTACAATTGACTGGGGAAATAATTAACAGAACCACCTCGAGACAACTTTGTGAGTCAATTTACCAAGGGGCGATGGCCTGTGGAAAAATAGATTGAGAAGCAGATGGTGATGAATTTGATAATCTAAGGAAATTTTAATTCAAGGAGAAGGAAGGGGAACGAGAGCTTAAAGATGGACCACTCACATAAGAACTCAATTTTCTACCGTTGAAGATTAAAAATCACAACATTGGAAGTGAGGAGAAACCCAAACTGGCATCCATAGGAGACTATTAGGATGAAGATACTACAAAGGAGATCTTTGACCTATTGACAGAGTACGAAGACTTGTTCCCTTTCTTGGTTGCAAAATTAAAAGGGATAAAGGGAGACCTAGGAGAGATGCAGATAATGTTTAATCCAGATGCCAATGAGTGATAAACAGACTTTACAGGTTGAACCCATGAATAAAAGAGAATGTGAAAGGTAGATTGGTAAAATGCTTGAGGCAGGATTAATATTTCCAGTGGAGGAAGCAGAATGGGTTAGCCTGATTATGATTCAGAATAAGAAGGATGCATTAGAAGTGAGGGTATGTGTTGACTACCACAACTTGAAAAATGCATGTGTGCATGATCCCTTCCCAATGACCTTTAGTGATGAAGTTTTAGACAATGTACTAGGAAATGAAGCTTATTTCTTCACTGATGGATTTTCAAGATATCATCAGGTCATGATAGTGGAGGAATATAAGAAGAAGACTCCATTAAAAACAGAATGGGGATCATATGCCTACCACGTGATGCCATTTTTCTTGAATAACACACCAATAGTATTCTCATGGATAGTCATAACAACCTTCAAAGAATATATCGATAGTTTTTTAGAAGTCTATATGGACAATTGGGTTGTGTATCTCTTACTGAAGAATCATGCAAGCCTTTTCCGTATAGTATTTGAACGATGTAGACAACTACATATATCCTTGAATGTAAAGAAGTGCATCTTTGTTGTTCCCTTCGGAACATTATTGGGCCACATTGGGTGCAAATAAGGAGTATGTGTGGACCCTGATAAGGTCCAAAAATCGTCAACATGGACCCATCGGAGAATTTCAAGCAATTAAGATCCACATTGGGGCACACTGGCTACTACAGAAGGTTCATCTGCAACTATTCCCTTATTACAATGCTAATGGAAAAATTATTGAGAAAGATAGAAAAAATCATCTAGATAAAAGAATGTAATGAAGCCTTGGACATATTGAAAGAAAAACTCGCAAGTGCACCCATATTGGTACATCCAAATTGGTACAAGCAGTTCCATTTTCATATTGATGCTTCAGGCATTACACTTGGGGGAATCCTGGCCCAACCCGGAAAAACCAATTTAGACCATCCAATCTACTTCGCCAGTAGGAAGTTATCAACTATGGAATGAAATTACACAACCACCGAGAGATAAGTGCTTGCAATGGTATACTCATTGCAAAAAATTTTCCACTACTTTCTAGGAGGACCATTCAAATTCTTTACAGATCATTCGACATTAAAGTATTTGGTAAACAAACCTATGATAGAAGGGAAAATTTTGATATGGTTGTTGTTATTCCAGGAGTTTACATTTGAGGTAATTTTTAAACTAGGTAAGCTAAATGTGGGTCCTGATTACTTGTCAAGGATGAAGCCAAGAGAAAATGGAGGGCCTATAGATGATCAATTACCAGATGTAGATATGTTCAGGGTGGATGTGGTGAAAAATTATCTAAAGGAAGTCGCAACATTCTTGGCCACAGGAAAATGTCGAGAGAACTACACAAAAACCTAAAAGGAAGAACGTGGTAGTAAGAGCAGCAGACTATCAGCTCATTGCAGGCCAACTATATAATTTGGGGTTAGATCAGATACTAAGAAGGTGCATATTGTATCATGAAAGGTTAGCAATTTTATGGGAAGGACATAATGGACTTGGAAGAGGACACGTTGGCCAGAAGATTACCGCAAGGAATATTCTGTAAGCAGGGTTATGGTGGCCCACCATATATAAATATGAAAAATACTACATAACAAAATGTGATGTACATCAATGGGTTAGCAAACCATCACACTGGGACGAGCTGCCTTTACAACCTGTCAAGGAAATACATGCATTCGAAAAATGGGAAACAGATTTTTATCAGACCCATAACTCCAGTTGCACGACACTCCTAGGAAAGGTACATCATAACAAAAATAGAGTATCTAACTAGATGGGTTAAGGTCACACCTGTGAAGGATTGCACCGCCAACACTGTAGCAAGATTTATATTTAAAAATATCATCACCAGGTTCGGTTGCCCAAGGAGTTTGACTAGATATCAAGGGACCCATTTAATTAATGCAACATTCCAATATCTACTGCAAAAATTTATGATTCAACATCATAAGAGAAACCCATACCATCCACAGGAAAATCCTATAGTGGAAGCATTCAATAATATCTTAGGAAAAGGACTGGCCAAGATATTCTTTTCCAATCGAGATGACTGGGATGAGAGAGTTCCAACATCCTTATGGGCTTATTGGACCACCACCAAAAAAATGCACAACCAGACACCATTCCAACTAGTATATGGGAGAGAAACAATTGTACTAGTAGAGTTCATAGTCCCAAGCATGTACATTGCTAAGCAAAAAAAATGATAGAGGAGAAATCAGTCGCGGAGTGATTGGGAGAGCTATTGCAACTAGAGGAAGCTAGGCTTCTAGCTTATTTTCATGAGTCATTTGAGGAAAAATTTCAAAAAGCATGGCCGATCACCACATCAAGAAGAAAAAGTTCACCAAAGGGAGCCATGTTCTAATGTATGATAGAAAATCCTATAAATTCACGGGTAAAATAAAAATGCATTGGCTAGGAGAATTTTATGTTATAGAGATATGAGAGTATGGAGCTATTAAGCTTGCGCAACTGGACGGTATTGTACTACCTGATTGGGTGAATGGCGCATGCCTAAAACCCTTCCATGAATGAATTATTCCATAATCTTTATTTCTAATAAAATCTTGCACCCCAGAGAAGTACATAGGATAAATAAGGTCTTTTCCCATTAGGAGCATCAATATATAGGTCTTCAAGGTAAGTTTCTTAATCATGAATAATAGTCTTTTACCCAGGTGCAGGATGGGGGACATACCGCAACCCATCGTGGTCGGGGGGGGGGGTGTGGGGGGGATATCGTACAACTTATTAATTATACCGTGATTTTGTTAAGTCCACCATAATTTCATCATAATTTTACGTTAAGTAGGTGTCTGTCCTTAGTGTTAATCGAAATTTGGAAAATATTTTCCGTAAATAGAAACATCATTCTGTAATAATGTTTCCATATAAAACCATAATAATTTCCCATCAGGTCCATTCAAATCCCAAGGCCAACGTCAGCAAAGTCAGATTCCACATCACCCAACTTAACCGTCCACACAATTATAGCCATAGAGGGAACCTGCAAAATAATTAGTTACCAAGTCTCATTAACTTCCATCGTGTCAAGGATACTACTTATTCTACATGCAAGAATAAAGAACCATAAAGCTGAGAAACATAGCATTAGACAAGAGTAACAAAGTTGCCATAATTGTTGTCAACAACATACCAACAAAGCTCTTGACCTGCAAACTAGAAATAACAATAGTCTACTACAGGAAAGGAAGTATGACCAAGACACCTGTGTCAGTATTTGAACCATAGTTCAACCCAAGAATATAGAATCTTGAGTCCACTATAGGGAAGCATGATAATGCAGGGCTGGTCGACACAGACTTTACTAATTCTTTTCAATTTCCTGCACTAAAGAGACAAGTGCATATAGAGAATTATATTAAGGAGAATGGCAGCGAGGTGAAACGATTTCATGAGGATTTCCATGGCATCCATAGCTCAATAATCTTGCACCTATGAAGCCTCCTCGTTTTTGGCACCAAGGGGAAATAAATGCAGTGTAGAAAGCTATTGGTTAGCAGGATTCATGGATTTTTCTTATGGCTCGGCCGAGAGATAAAAATCCATGCAGAGGACATTCATCATATTAAAATACTTTTAGAAATAGGAAGCGATGTAGCAATAGAATTCCAAAATACATCCAAGAGGTTGAAAAGGATCGGGGATCATAACTATTATGAGAAATATGCCACTAGAAGAGGTGGAAAGGTGGCGAAGATAGAGCTCATAAGTCCCCCCAATATCAAATTTTCCTACTATCTGATTGTAGGAAAAATAGTGAGGCATTACAAAAAGAGGGAATGCATGATGGATACTATATCAGTTTTGGAGCACTGTGTGGAAGGAGCGCAACTCAAATGGTGTGCATTTCTCCTCGAACAGTTGTTTGAAGCTTGTGAAGAAAACTTCCGACGAGCCACTGGATTCATTACAGATATATCATTGTAGCGTTGGCAATGTGGAAGTGGCTTCTGAGAGAAGGAATAATGCTTGAATATATAACTGAGGAACAAGCATTGGCACTCAGATACATTCCATGGAGAGATTCGAGAGACCCCAATAGCAAGGAAATCAACGAATAATATTTTGCGGGATGGTACATAAAGATGTTGGATGTCATTTATGTGGAGGAGAGAATCCCAAGAGCCCTCTTGAATGAATACTTGAACCATATATGATTCAGAGACTCTGATGGAAACACTTGGTTTAGGCCTCACTACATAGGTGCAGATAATTTTCATAAAAAGACACAAGTTCTAGTTATCTTAGGAAATATTCCATATGGAAGTGATGTTGTGGTTGACATGTCTATTCTTTTGAGCATGTGGTTCCGCAACCACTACTAGGAGAGACTAAGGAAGATACAACGTAGAGGCTTGCATAGATACAACTATAGGCAGTACTTCAGAATCTTGAGATGAGGATACGTGCGTTCAATAGTGTCATGGTAAGCTACAGAGTCTCAAGTGCTCAATTTCCATTGTTTAATTAATTTTAGGTGATCAATCAATGTTAATCCATCATCAAAACACCTATTTGTGCCCCCATTCTGTTCAAAACCCTTCACTCATAGTCCCAGCCAACCATCACCACCCTCCTAAGAAATAAAGCTACCAAACCACCTGTCCCGTGCCTCAAGGGGAAAATGGCCAAAACACCAAATCCTACCCAGATTTTCAACCTAATGAAAGAAGATCAAGCAGTTCAAATGGACATTGGCATTCTGGTGACAGAGGAGCTAGAAAGAAGTACGAAAATATTCTCAACCCTTCCACAAGACTCTCTAACATTGACCTTGGGTACACTAGCATCAACTCCAAGCACATCCCCCAACTCCACAGATCCTTCTCTTGAAACGGCCTCCACTTCTACAACCATCTCAGATACGTTCCTGACAAGCACACTCATTGCAACTGATGTTGAGCTAGAAGTTAACTCAGAAACCTTGAAGGTAACTGCAATTAGCGAAACCACAGTAGAGCTGGGATCATTTTTAAATCTACATATACAAGAAGACCTCCCATTGGTAGATATATCTCCAAAAGATACCACACTCACCCCATTCCAAAAGTCACTCCTATCGATTCCCCCACTCATTCCCACCCCACCAGCAAAAAACAAATCAAATATAGACCCGTAGAGAGTAGCACCATTTCTTAATCCAACTTCACCCCAAGGAAATCAGAAAAATCCATCTCCAATGGCCAAACCCTTCAAACCCACTATCCGAGTCTTGAGAAAATGAGCCAGGAGAATTTCTAAGGTTGTACCACAAACCAATTTTTTTCTTTCATTTAGACAACAACACAACAGGTAGAGTCGCTACACAATGAATTAGTTAAGAAGCATGAGAAGCAACAACAATAGATATTGGCGCTTACAAAAGAGCACGATCAGCTGTAATAGGAAAGGAGTACTCGAAGGCACTATCTCGATCAGGTCAGTGAGAAATTTAAATAATTATGGCCCATGGTAGCGGATGTTGTAAAGAAGCACCTGGAGATATGTAGACATGCAACATAATTGAATGTTGTGACCACATCGAAACGAAATACAAGGACCTCCGGAACATGAACAGGGAGCTCTGACAAACATTGTCAATCACGCGAGCTCTACTCGACCCAGAAACAGTTTATACAGAGCAGATAAAATAGAAAATTATGGAGATGATTCAGATGAAGGAAGCCATAGGGGGTACAACAAGATAATCTTATACGCTACTTGATCAATTCCTTGAGTGTTCGAGTTGTTTAGCTGTGAAATTTCAACCTGTTTCTGAGTTGAATCAACAAATCTAGCACATATTTGCAGACATCAAGGGAAGTGTCGACCAGACCACCCAGAAGCAGTGATACGACCAGGAATATGCACTGCAAACTCATATATAGATAATTTAAGAATATTTTGCCAAAACCAAGTATCTCCTGTGGTACCTCGAACCACCTATCAAAAAAAGAGCATAATCCATACAAAAATTGTTCAGTGAGTCAAAATCACAATGGAACTTAGTCTTCTCAACCTTATCACAGTCAACCAATGCTACCCATACTGAAAAGGTAGTAAACAAAACATAAACAATCATGAAGACCTGGAAGGATGCCATTGCCGACTTCCACAATTTCAAAACTGAATCCATCAAGAAAGTTCCGGAGTTGGGGCCTTTGTTTGATGGAAAAGGCCCAAATCAATTACAGCAGGAAGAAGGGATGGAGAATCAGATACAATAGGAATAAGGTGTAATTTTCTAAATCTGTAACTTTCTACTCTATTGGGAATATCTTAAGATATTCCAATATTCCAACTCCAGGAGTATTAACAATCAACAACTGAACTATTTCAGAGATTGACTATAGGGGCATTTACTGGATATGTCACCTTCACAAGGAAGGATGCTATCTAGAGGCTACTTGCCCCACTAGCAGACTCTGCCAATAGAACTTGGCAAAAGCTAATATTTCCCTTCAAGGAATTTCTGCAATGCCTCCCATGGGAACGTTGTATAAGGAATTATGTGCAAATAAAACGCTGCTCAGGGCTGGGATACCTTCATACTTATAATATGGAGTCTAAATGCATAAAGAGAGCTGAAACAAACAAATCTATGTGGGTTAAACAGATCTCCCCAACCTAGGTACCTCATAAATCAGCTCAAAGAGTGAGCTACAGCAATATGCAAAACATCAATCTGAAACTCTGCAAATTTGAATGTATCATGAGAGGGTAAATAATAAATCCATAATTATATTAATACATCATCAAGATTATATAGAAATATCATGAGGAACAAGGCCCTAAAGCTTTTAGAACCAACCTCCAATGAATAAGGAGTGTAATACATGAGATGTTGCTGCTGCACAATATGCCGGAGAGCAGTGACTGTGTAGTATCTATGAGAGATGGAGCTTCTGAATACATAAAAAATGATAATGTAGCTGAAGGAATACAAAAAAATGCCCACAAATGGAAAAATGGGCTGAATATGGGATTTCTAGCTAATCTCAGGGAGATTGCTAGAAATGCTGGATAAAATACAAAGTGACCAACAAAGTGTCACTGCAACTGAAAAAAAATGAATATGAGGCTATGGCTAATATGAAATGATGATGCCCTCCTCTGATAATGTCCTCAAGGAAAAGGGATTGATCCCCTTTACTCAAAAACACTCCACCTGATGAGCCCAAGAACCCCTCACAACACTGCCCTCATGGAATAACGCAGTTTCTCCAAGGGACTGTGTAGTGGGAGATGGTGAATGAGTGGCCTGATGCCACAGATCTGAAATATGGCCCAAGAGTCTTCTCTGATGCTCCTCCAAAGGAAATATCAGTCCTCCACTGAAAAAGCAAGCCAAGAAAGGCTCTAAGAGTTCCTCTACTGCTGCCCCTGCAACACAGCACTATTCTGCTACAGAAATAATGCCGTAACTGAAGGAGTGAGCTTGGCCAAATGCCAAAATGAGGAAATGTAGCTCAAATCCTTTCCTCCCTTGAGGAAGAGGTGGGGGATTCCCGACTGGGAACACCCCCAGTGCCCAAGAGCACTGCAATCCTGCTAAACAACCTGGATGTGCAATTCCTTGGCTTCTCTACGAAATTTTTGAATCAAAAACATAACCAAATGAGTTTCTATCTTCTCTCTTATGAAGAAAATGAACTCTCTCTCACCATAGGTCCCACAATTAGGGTTTCCATTCACTTTTGAATGCTTTCTGTCCAAAAACTGCGTTGTCTTCTAAGGAAATCCACCCCTCTAAGGAAGCGTTGTTGACTTGGTCAAAGATGGCCAGCTCAAGGTGATCCTCATCATGTTCACACCATTAGGTTTTTATTTCAGCTACTTATTTATCCTCCTTCCTCATAAGGACTGTTATTTCTTCATCAAAAGAGGGTTAAGGTGTCTCCTTACCCATTTTATTAAACAAAATAAAATGTGCAACTATAATGTTCCATTTTAGCTTGAGGCTAAAAATTGGGAACATTACAGTCCTCCCCTCCCACATGTTGCTTGTGCTCAGGCAACTGCATAGAGAGAAAAAAATTTCTCCCCCTTCTTCTCTTGTGGCCTCCTCATAACAATCTCCACCACTACTCAAGATATGCTGCAGTAAAACTGTCCTCCAATGCCTCCTCCCAAGTATGAAAATCGGAATGGTGCACGTTACGGAAAGATAGAAGGTGTAGGTGGAAATCTCCTTGCTGTGTCATGGCCTTCTCAAGGTGGGAGTGATGAAATGCATGGGAAAATACAATCCTACTGATGATCCCCTCATCCATGCTATCATCCAAATGGAAATCTTGCCCCCGGTTCTGTGCAATGTAATGGGGCTGAATGGAGATTTTTTTTGCTCCATCCCAATAAGCTCTTCTCTCCCTTTGTAGTACATATGGGGCTGCCTCTGTCATTGGGCTGAAATGGTATGGCCTCCAAGAGTGGCCCAAGCTACCCCATCAAAATATTCAGCCATGAAATGCCTCTTCAAATTCTCCAAGCGGTTTGCCCCACAAGAAGAGAAAAACAATAATATGGAAATCATGGTTTTCCCATGGTATCTCCTGCAATATAGAACATGTGTAATGGGGAGAATAGTGCTCCCAATGGGTTGTCCAAACATATAATTCACTCTCCAAATAGTGCTCCCTATGAATAAATAAGCATCAACAATACAAGGTGGCATAATACAATGAAAACCAGCTATCACAAGACAACTAGAGAGTGGGTCATTGCTCCTCTCATGGGACCAATGCAGTGAGCCTCTTATCTCCATCAAAAATATACATAACAAGTGCTTTCCCAGCCACCTTTTTGCTGCCACACACATCTCAAAAGATAGGAACATGAAAATATAAATTGGTGCCAATGGTGCACACCAAGAAGCATGTGGCTCCCTCCCATTAGGAGAATTTTTAGGTCTAAAATGGGCCTCCTAAGGAAATTATAAAATAATAGTGGAAAAAATCAAATAAGATTTCATGACATCATCAAATTTTAGAGGGAAAAATGAAAAAACTACTTTTTCAACTCATATTTTCAACTTATCTCCCAAAGTTTTTACTCAAATTTCAAGAGGGAGTACTCGTTGGATGCAAAATTTAATTCCTCATCCAAGGAGTACCCATGTTGCATACTTTCGATGGGTCCTACTACACGAAAAATGAGAAATACATAAAAAACGTGATTGTAATCACGTTTTTTTATGTATTTCCCATTTTTCATGTAGCAAGGTTCATTGAAAGTATGCAACATGGGTACTCCTTGGATGAGGAATTAAATTTTTCATCCAACGAGTACTCCCACTCGAAATTTGAGTAAAAATTGTGGGAGATAAGTTGAAAATACGAGTTGAAAAAGTAGTTTTATTATTTTATTATTTTTTAATATTTTTACCCTTTTATTAAAAAAATGGTAAATCATCCCCCATGGTTGACATCATCATTTTGAATCCTATTGGTTTTTATAAAGTTTATTTTTTTTGTACATTTTTCTTAGGAGGCCCATTTTAGACCTCAAAATTCCCCTAATGCACAAACCACCATAAGAATGGTCCATTCTTCTGCTACAAAAGTCTACAAATACATCCTTGTACATTATGCAAGAAGGAACAACTCTTCCTGACTCATCATGTTGCTCAAACAAGGAAGGAAAGTACAATACAAAATGTGAGATTATACCTCCTCCAATTTTTACTTGAGCTCTTGAGCTGAAATGGCCCAACTGAGAATTTCCCTCTACCTCCAATGAGTAGGGAAGTGGCTGTGAGGTTTTCTCCACTAGAATTAAGCGGGTTATGCATCTCTCCCTATGCTGATAGATGCCATGATGAATTCCTTCCCAAGTGAACTCTTCTAGCCAATCAAAGTATGCATCCAAGTGCATAGCTAGGAAGCCCTGATCTATCCTCCTCATAGATAGCACTGTTGTTCTGCAATATGGTTCTCCCCTTAGGCAACTGCCTGCTACTTTGACATCCCCCATGCCAAATTAATCCTCTGAGTTTTTGCCATGCCCATCATGCAGTTGCTCATGCTCAAATATAAATAAGGACCTCTGAAAATGAGATTCCCATGAGAGACTATCACCTCCAAAGAATCTCTCGATCCTGGCCAATGTAATAATGAGTGGCCTCCATCTACTCCAATGCATGAAAGGGTCCTTCCTCAAAGGAAGAATCCTCTGTTCATCCAAATCCTTGGAGCAGCCATCCTCCATCATGAAGATGCTATACTCCAACCATGCAGCAAACTCTATCAGCGCAGTAAGACTGATGAATATGGGTGATACTGAAAATGAGAGAGCATATCTCTCCTCCTTGAGTTTACCATAAAACCTTTGTGCTATGTTGGATCCCTCTAGTGTCTCCACCCCTATGGAATCCATGAGTGGTGAACCAAATGGCACGATGCCTCTCATCAACTCTAAATCAAGTGGCCTCCTAGGTGGAATGCCCCCATAAAGTGAGACATCCAGCTAAAAAATAGACTGCATGTATGAGTGGACTGATTTGTCCCTCTCTCCTCTGTGCAGTGCAGTCTCTTTCCCTTGTGTAGAAGGTTTTTGAAATGGATATGGGTGAATTCCCATCATCCCTCCATGTTGATCCTTATCTTCCCCCTCCATCTCACAATCCCCAGCAAATGCTACATAGGGCTCCGGAATTGTGCCTTGGTTCCCACATGTAAAAATATTTGGAACTCCCTAAAAAGATACAAGGGCTCCTCTAGTGGAAGCAATATCTCCCTTCTCACCTCCATGTGGTGATGGATGTCCTCCCAGTGTGACAATGCTGTTGGTTCCTTCCAGTGCATGCAAAGTGTTTGTGTTTATGTCACAATGAGTTTCACCAAGTTCTTCCATCAAACCCTTAGTGAATGCTTCATGTGATTTTGCATTTGCATGGAAATGTAAAATGGGACTTTCAAACCAACAAACATGAGCCATACCTTTGAGTTGCAGCGCTGCTCCTCCAATGGCCTCATCTCCTTCCTCTATTTCCCTTGCAAATGGACAAAAGACTGCGCTGTGGATTTGCATGTGTGGCTGAATGCTCACGCCCATCATGAAAAAATATGGTTTTCTTCATCCACAACCCTTTTCATAAAGTCTTCCCACTATCCCCTTTCATCAAGATTTTCAATGATGTCCTCAATGGTCTAGAAAAGAAGAAGGGAAACCTCCTCTTCCATCATTCCTCTATCCTTGTCTCCTTTGTAAATCTCCTCTCCTTGGAGAGAAGCTCATCTTTTTGATAGCATTAGATCTTGAGCACAGGCTGAGCCAAGATCATTCTCTGATACCACTGTAATGTTCCAAATCTGGAACTTTCTGCTCTATCAGGAATATATTAAGATATTCCAATATTCCAACTCCAGGAGTATTCGCAATCAACAACTGAACTATTTCAGAGATTGACTGTAGCGGAATTTACTGGATATGTCACCTTCACAAGGAAGGATGAGATCCGAAGGCTACCTGGCCCACTAGCAGACTTTGCCAATAGAACTGGTCAAAGGCTAATATTTCCCTTCAAGGAATTTCTGCAATGCCTCCCATGGGAACGCTGTATAAAGAATTATGTGCAAATAAAATGCTGCTCAGGGCTGGGATCCATTAATAATTATAATATGGAGTCTAAATATAGAAAGAGAGCTGAAAAAAATAAATCTAGGTGGGTTAAACAGATCTCCCCAACCCAGGTACCTTATAAATCAGCTCAAAGAGTGAGCTACAACAATATGAAAAACATCAATCTGAAAATCTAAAAATATGAATGTATCATGAGAAGTTAAATACTACAGCCATCATTATATTAATATATCATCAATATTATACAGAAATATCATGAGGAACAAGGCCCTCAAGCTTTTAGAACCAACCTCCAATGAATAAGCAGTGTAATACATGAGATGCTTCTGCTGCACAAAATGCCGGAGAGCAGTGACTACGCAGTATCTATGAGAGATGTAGTTGATTAATACATAAAAAAATGATAATTTAGCTAAAGGAATACAAAGAAATGCCCACAAATGGAAAAATGGGCTGAATATGGGATTTATAGCCAATCTCAGGGAGATTGCTAGAAATGCCGGATAAAATACAAAGTGACCAACAAAGTGTCACTGAAATTGAAAAAATATGAACATGAGGCTATGGCTGATATTAAATGATGATGCCCTCCTCTGAAAATGTTCTCAAGGAAAAGGGGTTGATCCCCTTTACTCAAAAACACTCCACCCGATGAGCTCAAGAACCCCTCCCAACACTACCCTCATGGAATAATGCAGTTTCTCCAAGGGACTGCGTAGTGGGAGATGGTGAATGAGTGGCCTGATTCCACAGATCTGAAATATGGCCCAAGAGTCTTCTCTGCTGCTCCTCCAAAGGAAATATCAGTCCTCCACTGAAAAAGCAAGCCAAGAAAGGCTCTAAGAGTTCCTCTACTGCTGCCCTTGCAACACAGCACTATTCTGCTTTAGAAATAATGTTGCAAATGAAGGAGTGAGCTTGGCCAAATTCCAGAATGAGGAAATGCAGCTCAAATCCTCTCCTCCCTTGAGGAAGGGGTGGGGGATTCCCGATCGGGAATGCCCCCAGTGCCCAAGAGCACTGCAATCCTGCTAAACAGCCCAGATGTGCAAGTGCTTGGCTTCTCTATGAAATTTCTTAATAAAAAACATAACCAAATGAGCTGCTATCTTCTCTCTTATGAAGCAAATGAACTCTCTCTCACCATAGGTCCCACAATTAGGGTTTCCATTCACTTTTGAATGCTTTCCCTCCAAAAACTGTGTTGTCTTCTAAGGCAAGCCACCCCTCTAAGGCAGCACTGTTGACTTGGTCAAAGATGGCCAAATCAAGGTGATCCTCATCATGTTCACACCATTAGGTGTTTATTTCAGCTGCTTATTTATCCTCCTTCCTCATAAGGAGTGCTATTTCTTCATCAAAATAGGTTTAAGGTGTCTCCTTACCCATTTTATTAAACAAAATAGAATGTGCAACTATAATGTTCCATTTTAGCTTGAGGCTAAAAATTGGGAACATTACAGAAGGGTCAGCGGACCAGGCTCAATAGCAAGGGACAACAATGGAAGGCTAAGAGGGAAAGTAGAGGAGGATCCAGCAGAGACCACATGGCTAGAGAAAAATTGACTCATGACGAGTCAATAGATTGTGGTCAGGGCCTGCTGGGGCCTTCATTTTGAAACGATGAAATAGTTTTTGGAACTATAGAAAGATGGGAAGTTGTGGATAAGCAGTTGCGCAAGTGGTGGAATAAAGTAATATTAAACAGAAGAATACTTCGAGTGATGGAGGATAAAATGGAGCAAAGCCATAGATAGCCAAGAAAATAAAGGCAGGCAAGTGAGAAAGTAGGAAATACTGACAATGCAGAAAAAAAAGGATATATAATCAAGACAGCAAGCATTCACGGGGAGTTGTTGGTTCTAAGTCTTGGTTTGGGACGTATTGTTGTTAGCTAGATTTTGATGGTAGACCTCTACGAAGACGACTGTTGTAAATGTAATAGACTGTTTCGAATATAATATGTGGTTATAACACATATTTCATTAAATTTGGAAGTATTCTATTACAAGGCCTTCAACAACATTCATTTTTTTTGTAAATCACTATATTAAATTAATTTAAGATAAAAATAATTTTAGTAATGTCAAACCAATTAGAGACAATGAATAGTTCAAACATGGGGTTGTTAGGTACAATAGTATCAATGCACAATATGAGTGTGAAAGAAAACTCTTAGAAACAATTTATGTAAGGTAAATCATATTAGTATGTCTAACATCCATGAAAGATATTATAGTTATGGATAACATACTAAAGTTATCGCTGTTTTAATTTTGTGTTAGATGATTCTAACCCCCTTTCCCACAACCTGCGAGAGAGTTGTTGATTGAATAATGGCGATATGAGGATCTTTGCGTATGTGGAAAGGAGGTGCCTCCCTTGCATTGCTTTGAAACTAGTCTATTAGAAACCTAGTAAAATGTTTTTGTGCTAAATTTTCTACCCCCTCATGCCTTTAAGTAACACTAATGAGAAGGTGATAATTCTTCTTTACAGCATCCATGCATACACTATTAAAAATAGGCACTATTGATCTAAGTATTTCAAGAATGTTGGGCATCATTGATATATCTCCACTCAAAGCCAAGTACATCAAATGAGAGTTCTTAAATGGGTATTCAAGTCATTCCATTATGATAGGATGTTGTCACAAATTCAAGTAAACAAGAAATATTGGTTGTTGAAAACCAATATACATAGACAAGTAAGTAGTGGAAGCAAGAGCTTTCAAAAAATAGTACACTTGATGGCATTCCAGATATTTATTTCTCCTTGTCAACATTGTCAAAAACTAATAATGCTCCTAATGTAATAGTGCCAACCTATTGTACGAAAACCATGATTGACCATTACTTTCACCAAGAGGAGATAATGATAAGAATTGTTAATGGGGAATAAATAAATGTGAAACACAACTTATGGATTTTAGTTGAAATTTATATAAGTTCCCATGCTCTTTAATTATTAAATACTTAATGTAACTATTAAAAAATTATCATTAAGATATTAATTTTGAATATTAAATATGTATTAAAATTCACTTATCTATTACACATGATTTTCCATGTGATCTAAATAAACCACTTAAAACTCATTATCAATGAATTCTAATTAGTTTTGTAAAAGATGTATCTTTACTTACATTAAGAGATTTGTTTCAAAAATATAGTACATTTATAAACTTGTATTAATACATATAACTAAATGGAAAACAATCAATAGCTTCAAGTCTTGGTAGCTTTGAGATTATTTCAATTACAAATAGTTTATTTAATAATTGAATTTTACAAAATGTTAATCTTGATGGGAAAATCATGTCATATGGTGGAAAAAGTTTAAAGATGTTCATTTATGATGCAACTCCGGAATGAGCTTGAATAGTCTACTTAATGCTCATTGTGAATTAACTAGTCCATGTTTTAATAGAAAACATTTTCTTACATGGAGTTTTCAATTAGAAATAACAACATCACATTTATACATTCATATTAAACCACATGATAGGTAAATAAAAATCAATCAATTGTTTCTTGACTTATCGACTTATATGGCATTATTGTATATAAAAGTAATTGATTTAAAAAATGCATAGCTAGAAAAAGTTATCGATTGAAAATAGAATAAACCACTTAGAACTCATCATCGATTGAAAATTATTATTTTTTCTAAAAAAAGTATCTTTACTTACATTAAGAGTTTTATTTCAAAAATATAATACATTTATAACCTTGTATCAATGCATATAAATAAATAGAATTTAATACATGCTTTATTTCTTGTTGGCTTTTATTATTTCAATTAGAAATGATTTATTTACAAATTGAAATTTAGAAAATGTTAATAGGGATGGGAAAAACAAATAATGTATGTTGTAAAAAGTTTAAATGCATTTATTTATGATCTATATCTTAAGATAACTTAAGGAATCTACTTACTATTCATTATCAATTAATTATTTCATGTTTTGTTAGGAAAAACATTTCATTTTACATGAAGTTTTATTTCAAGAAAACAATGTCATATTTATACACTTATATTAGATTTCATGATAGGAAAATAAAAGTTGATAAATGGCTTTATATAGACCACTTATAACTTATTATCAATAACTTCTAATTTGTTTTATAAATAATATATATTTATTTACGCTAGAAGATACATCTCAAAAATACATCACATTTATAAACTTCCATTAATGCATATAACCAAATAGAATACAATAAATAGCTTCGATTTTGGATTCTATGAGATTGTTTAAATTACAAGTAAATTGTTTAAGAATTGAAAATGAAAAAATGTTAAAATGGATGGGAAAATAAATGTCTTATGGTGCAAAAAGTTTAAATACAACCATTTATGATTCATGTCTTTAATTAATCTAGATGACTCAGTTAACACATTTTTAATTAATTTTTCCATGTTTTATTAAGAGCATTTTGTTTTACATGGAGTTTTATTTCAAAAAAATACAATATGAAATTAATACTCATATTAAACTATGTGGTAGACAAATAAAGGCCAATAAATGGATTCATTATTAACTTATATGGGCTAAGATAATTACATACGCAAATAGTTGATTTAATATATATATATATATATATATATATAGAGAGAGAGAGAGAGAGAGATTCAATGCCACAATTTAAAGTATTATCACCCATTATCTTAAATAGTCCACTTAATACTTATTATCAAGAAGTTATTAGATTTGTTTTTGGAAGAAATCTCTCATAGGATATGGCTATTATATATCACATTTATATACTCACATTAATGGATATAACTAAGTAAACATCAATAATATAATTATGGCTCATATGATATGATTTCATTTTATTTAAAATACAAATTTACAACAACAACAACAACAATAAAAACTTCAAATAATGTAATTATATGCCTCAAAGATAGAATTAAAAAAAAAAAAAAAAAATTAAAAAGTTCAAAGACATTATTTATCTATGATAGCGTCCAATCAAACTTTGGTAGTCCACTAAGCAATCATTATCATTAATTATATGATTATTTTTAAAAATGCAAAATTATTTATAATAGATTTTTATCTCAAAAATCAAATATCACATTTATGCACTCACATTTATGCATTTTATAGGTAAAAGGTCAATAACTAACGTTGAGTCTCATTGATTTTCAATATGATATGATTTTAATTACAACCATTAATTGATTGAAGTATATAAATATATGTAAAATATGGATTGAGAAATCACATATCTTATGCTTCAAAAAGTTCAAATCATTTACCTATGACACATTTCCTAATAGCCTGAATAGCCAATAGTGCATGTAGCATTTATCAAGTAAATTATTGTAATTTCTTCAATAATAATTGCACCTTTTATTGAAATGAACTCTATTTCAAAACTTACATTCCACATTTATATATGAGTATTATGCATATAAGTAAATAGAAGTCATTAAAAATAACAACATACCTTATGGTTCATGTAGGATGATTTCAATGGAAAATAATTCATTTAAGAACACACATACACACACATATTAGCAAAAAAAAAAATCGATACAACAAAGCCATTGCAAAAATAATTATAAATAATAATAGAAATATATAATAATATAATTGACAATTCCCATTGTAATTTTTTTTATTATAGAAAAAAATAGTTGACAATTCCCATACAATATTCCAAAAGATATAAAATCATACAAATTGATTCAGAAAAAACTATGTTCAAATTGCATTAAAAAATCGGAATGTGCTTGTGAACAAATTTATAAAGAAAATTATCTCCATCCACTACAATGAAGTACATGTTCTATTGAACATTCAAATGTAATCACGTTTCTCTTTCATATGATGAAGTGTCTTAAGAAAGGGGAATAAAACCTACATAAGCCAAGTATCTTGCTCTTTTCTTGTATAGACTTTTATCAAGATGTGGTTTGAACAATATCCGATGAATTGAGAAGTATGCTTTGTTGTGTTAGTCATCCCTAATTTTCATACCTCAAGATGACTAAGCATTGTTTCCATATTTCTAGAAACAAAGTTCATAAGCATTGTGAGTTCTAGAAATCTCACGGCCTTCATTACCCTTAGGATAATTTTTTCCTCTTTTTCCATCATCCTATCTAGCCATCACTAGCCCACCACTCCTGAATCATGCATCCTGGGTTCAAGCCATATTATTTTACCCCAACTGTCACTCCTTTTTCACCATGTCTTGCCTTTTGGCCCAAATCCTTTGTTTTGCTTATCTACAAGATTCCCTACTACTGATCAAACCTACTAATCCAATAATCTTGATGAATCTTCCATAATATTCCCAGACACTAATTGTCTCTACAAACCCTCTAGACAATCAAAATGCTAGATCCTAGGTCTTCAAAACACACTAAGCTTATCACAGGTCCTATCTTACACTTGGTAATCCCTAAAGTTTAAATTCCTATCCAAAATCCAAATCCAAAGGTCCCCATTAGGTCACCAAAAGTTTCACTGAGTTATAGGATGGATTTGGTGCCCAGCAAGTTATACCTTCCTGCATAAAGAGGATTGCACTCAAAGGGGCCCCCTTGGCTCAGAGTACAAACATTGCAAGGGACAGCTGCCCTTGTTCACATATTGTTTTTTTTTGGCCAAGATGACCATCAGCAACAAGAGGAGGCAAAGTAATAGGGCATAATCATCACCAAGAAGCAGACCCAAACAAGACAAAAACAACAAGCATATAGGTAAAAGAGTATCAGAGCTTGCTTTTGTGGATTAACAAAACATTGATGACAAGAACAGAAGCCTCCTCCTTAAGTTTTTTTTTTCAAAATAGCACTGCTTCACCTGCACTAGGAGAAGAAAGACAAAGGGTATCAGGTTAAAGAAGACCATTTTTTGCCAAAGGATAGAAAAACAGAGTTTTTAAGTTAAAAGGTCAGATTATGAGTTATTGTCAAAGAAAGGGAAAAATGTGACCTCGATTTTTTCATCTCAATGATAGGCTCCCAACAAAGGGCCTCCATGCCAAAAAATATTGCTCCCCAAAAGATTGGCAAAGGCAGGAATAAACATGTTTTCTGAGAAATATTTAAAAAGGGTGTTCATAGCAGAATTACACATTGAAAGATAGGAAACCCCAACCTTATAAAAGTGGGTTTGGGATTTTTAAATTTATTCTTCAAAACAAGTACAAAGGCCAAGTGAACCTTCCCCAAGCATCATTTGCACTTTACCGAGGAGAAGAAGCCGTTGAGAGGGAAGTTTCAGGGTTTTCAAGAAAACTGTAAAAATTTGGCAGGTGCTACGCGTTGAGCACGGCGCTACGCCCCTAGACTCCAACACTACACGCAGAGGCAAGGCAGGCAGTGTAATATTACACTGCGCTACATGCTCGTGGGGTGGTGCTACGTGCCTTGGTTGGCGCTATGCGTAGGCACAGGAACGACCACCGGAGCTTGTCTTTACACCCAACGCTATGCCCCGACGGCCTGACTGGCTCGGCGTTGCACCCCTGGCGACACTCCAGAAAAGTGTGCCAAAGGTTTTCAAAATATGGTTTTTGCCTCCACAAACCCCCTGCAAGTTGAAACAAGGTTGGTCAACCTTCCTTTCCTTTTCCCAAATATTTTTTATCAAAGAGGTCATCCATGATTAGAAATTAACCAAAACCCTAGACTATGCAAAAACAAATTGTCACCATATTTGAAATAGGGTTATAAGAAAGATTGGTTTTCATACAAAGAGAAGATTGAGTTGTATAAACCTGACCTCTACCACCAAATCCAAGCTTTGAAAGATTTCCTCACCCTAGCTTCCCTCTTTGCAAAAGTTTGACCTACACCACTTATTTTGCTCCAAATACCCTAAAGAAAACTTAAGGTTCCTTCTGTTGTTCGGACCAGCCATCATGTCAGAGAGTAATAGTCACACTTTTGGTGATGAGAGTCATACTCCCACCAAGCCAAAACATCATGGAGGAAAAGCCAAAAGATTTGAGCCCCTAGACACCCCTCTAATTACTTCCTCTCCTATGACCCTTTCATGCTTCCAGAATGTAGGATGATACCATTTTTGTGAGAAGGTCAAGCAAGTTGAATACCATCTAGAATTAACCAAATTGTTTGCTTATAGCCTACAAAACCACCAAGTTAATCTTGCAGGGGTCCAATTTGAGTTTTCATCTAGAATAATTTCCAAAGAAACCAGTATACCAGATGTTGTTGAGCTTTGGTTCAAACAAAATAAATTGGATTTGGGTTATTATGGGCCTTATTTGAAATCCACCTGTCAGCAAAAATGCAAGGCTATTTTTCCTTTCTCTTATTTTCTAGAGAGGTATGCAACATTAATGAGGTAGATTATCAGTTTTTTCACATGTGAGGGAAGGTACTCCCGGCTCTATCCATATCATATCAGATTGCTGATGCATTTCACCAAAGTCAAAATGATGAACCTACCCTATTACATTTTCTGGAGTATTGATAAAATGGCCTCTACTGTCAAGAGGAAAAGCTATTACCACCAAATGCCTAGCCTTTTTCATCGCTCCCTGATCAAGATGATTGTCCTATAGCAGCTGGAGAAACAAGGCATATCTTAGGAAGCCTTCATCTCACATGATGTGTTTTCAGACCCCCGGGATTTCATCCAACAGAGCTTGCCTTCCACTTCACAGCCATCCACCTCCACACAGCCATCATCTCCCCACGTGCCTTCTCCACAAATAATTTCACCTATTACTTCCTCCCTTGATTTACCAAGTGAAGAGGCTGACAGTAGCCCTAATGAAGGGAAAATAGGAGGTAAAAGTGAGGAAGAAGATGAGACAGATAATGATGATGAAGGAGAGGAAAGTGAAGAAGAAGTTAATGGAGAGGAAGAGGACAATGAAGAAGAAGTTGATGAAGAGGAAGATGACAAAGAAGAAAATGAGGAAGAGGAAAGTGGCCAAGAAGAAAGCAGCAATGGCCAAGGGCAGTAAGATGATCAAGAGGAAAGTGAAGAAGAGAATGAAGAAGAGGAAAGTGGCCAAGAAGAAAGCAACAGTGGCCAAGGGCAGCAAGACAGTGAAGAAGAAAACAAAGATAAAACTAGTGATGATAGTCACGAAGTTAAAAACAGTGAACATGATAATGAAGAGGACAATGACAATGATGATGAAGAGGAAGATGAAAATGAGGAAGAAGAGGAAAATAGTGAAGAAGAAGAACAACCAGATGAGGAAGGAAGCTATCTAAGTGCCCAAAAAAGTCCAAGAAAGAGTCATGACAGTCATGACAGCTGTCATGACTGTCTTGACAAAGATCAGTCCATAGAAGACATAGAAAAATCAGAGCATAGTGAAGGAAAAATTGATGTCAACATTGCCTTTGAGACTCCCATGATTTACCCTCTCTCATGCACTTATCATAGAGGGAAAAGGAGTGTGTTTGCTGCCTTTAAGAGGCAAAGGGCAACCTCCTCACAAAATATCAAAACATCGGACAAAGGCAAAGAAAAAATGAAGAGTGTTGAGCCAAAGGCACCAATCAGGAGGAGAAAAAGGATTAAAAATGTTTCTCAAGGCCCTCTCTTTGTTGATCTAGATAGTGATAATGAGGACCAAGGGATGAACACAAAATTGCTCCTCCTAGAAAAGGATGCCTAGCTTCAAGAATGGGAAAATGATTTTGAAAGAGCACAAAGGGTCATCCACTATTACAAGCAAGAGCTCAAAAATTTCAAAGAGTTCAAGAGGGGCCTTGCCTTATAGAAGAAAATGGTCAAACACTATGCAAAGAAGAGCATGATTGCCAATGCTAAATTGATGCAAGCCCTCCTAGAGCTAGAAAAGATAAAAAGGCCCAAATTTCATGACAGCCTCAGGATATTTGCTGATGCTTCTCAGAAGGTGTCTAAAACCCCTTTAGGGGTCTACCCACCAATTTTGAAGAAAATACGGAAACTTTTTGTTTTTTCCAAATTTGGCCCCTAGGAGCGCAACACCCTAGGCGCTACGCTCTTTTTTGGGGCATGCTCAGCTTCTAAATTTTATATTTTTGTGTTTTTCATGTCTCCATCAGTCTCCACAAAAAAATTCAGATCATTTGGAGCATTTTCCCCCTCAGAAGGTCAAAAAACACCTCAAAATTGACCTTTCTGCCTCCTTTTCAGGCATGGCGTTGTGCGTTGAGCAGTCACGGGAGATTCGATTTTTGAGCAGGTAAATGGAATCCGTTCAGCACAAATCAAGTATTTCTAGAAATTCGATTCTCCAATATTTCCAACAAGCCATCACAGGCCCGAATCCGATTTCGGGAAGGGGTCCAAATCTCAGCTGCAACAGACCCCAAATTTTTGCTGATATGGAGCTACGCACAGAGACAACTTTTTACCAAAAAGTCAACAAAAGACACAAATTAACGACAAATTAGTTTTTTAATATTTTCTTGGATAAAACACTCCTGATTTGATTGGAGAGTTACGTTTTGGTGTGTTTCATTTATTTCCTTATCTCTTATGCGTCTTGGGCCTTGTGTGGTCATTAAGCACATTTATGACATTTATGGCTAAATTAGTGTTTCTGGAAGCCTCTTAGGGTTTCCACCTCCTCATTTGATCCATAAATAGAGCATGAGGCTCTTGTATATTTTTTTGGATGTTGATGACTTGTTCTGAAGTAATACATAGTCCCTTGAAGCCTTTGATGAGAAATTGATATCTTGGAGCTTATGCATGATCTGATTCACTTGTTGATGGAGAAGGACTGTTTGCAAGATCCATAGGCCTGGTTGATGGTGAAGTTTTCTCTTGTTCATGTTTTCTAAGTTTCTCATATGTTTTCCATCCATCTATGCTCCAGTAGGACAAAAAATTTAGACTAAGGTATGCTTGTTGATGGCACCTTAGATTTGTTTGTTTCCTTCACTGCCTAAATGTTTTCTTTTGCTTAAGATATGTTAGGGAATCCATCTCTTGCTCTATAATAATTTTTTGGCTTGTCTATTTTATTGAATGATTTAGATCAGTTAGTATCAATTATGATTTATGGCTAGCCCTTCATATTGTTACCTCTGAAGTACTCTGTTCTTGAAATCATTTTTTGAAGTAGCTTTTCCTATAGCTTGTCAAAGAAGTCTGTCTTAACCATGCTCTTTGCCTTACTTAGCTAAAATTGTCTCAAGGAACTCTCATAGCTGTCACTGTGGATGCTAGATTTTGTCTCTTATTCTATGGTTATAGTTACTTGTGCAAATTAAATGTTTTTCCCGCTCTTGATGATAAAACCCATGAAATATTCAATACGTTTTTCCTTTCTATGTTTTATCTAAATGTTGTCTTGGTTGATTATCTACTTTCAGTCTGAAATCAAATGGATGAGTTTTTCTTAAGCCTTTGAGTCTCTTGCTATGCTTATAAATCTTCTAACTCCCTCAGTTTACAAGTATATAAAGGATTCTACTTCTGCCCTTTATTAGCTTGTTGTTCCCAAGTTTAATGTCCATCTCATGATCCTTCACAACCTTAAAGATCCACCAACCAAGTTAAATTGCCCTACAAATGCTCTTGAAACCATTGATGAACTCATTCATGACCTTGTTTGACTCCTTTGCCCAATGACTTAACAATCTTCCTTGTTTTCTATCTAAATCTATCTGAGCATCATACCCAACCAAAAACAATCAAAATACCTTGCACTTAACATCTAGCCTAAAATCAACCCTAATCAGCAAACAAGTTCACATCTTTGCACCTACTAGAGAGATCCCTCTCCGAATCCAGGAAGGCTAGGTCCCAGGATTCCAAAGCTTGGTTTGATGTTACCCTGTACCTTTGTATCTCAATCAATCTAGCAAATTACAGGGAGCTAACATTTTGTATCTATTAGCCATTAGGGGAATTTTGAGGTCTAAAATGGGCCTCCTAAGAAAAATGTACAACAAAATTAAACTTTATAACAACCAATAGGATTCAAGATGATGATGTCAACCATGGGGGCTGATTTACCATTTTTTAAATAAAAAGGTAAAAATATTAAAAAATAATAAAATAATAAAACTATTTTTTCAACTTGTCTCCCAAATTTTTTACTCAAATTTCAAGTGGGAGTACTCGCTGGATGCAAAATTTAATTCCTCATCCAAGGAGTACCCATGTTGCATACTTTCGATGAACTCTACTACAATCACGTTTTTTATGTATTTCTCATTTTTCGTGTAGTAGGACCCATCGAAAGTATGCAACATGGGTACTCCTTGGATGAGGAATTAAATTTCACATCCAATGAGTACTCCCGCTCGAAATTTGAGTAAAAACTTTGGTAGATAAGTTGAAAATATGAGTTGAAAAAGTAGTTTTTTCATTTTTCCCTCTAAAATTTGATGATGTCATCAAATCTTATTTGATTTTTTCCACTATTATTTTATAATTTCCTTAGGAGGCCCATTTTAGACCTCAAAATTCCCCTAATGCAATACATTTGATTCTTCATAATTATCTCCATATTGGGACCACACATTAGTCAGCCTTTTCTCATAAAATTGTATTGTCCTCCGCGCTTCTAATTTTGTTTTCAAATTACAATGAGACTTGTTCCATGCGAATTTAAAGTCCTCTATATCAATATTTGATATTTCAAGTACTTTTCATATGTAATTTTCAGTGACTTTTAATGTCCATATTGCAACATCATATTTTTTTAAGCAATATTTTAACAGTTTCGAGTGAAAATGCCTTAAAAATAGGACCTATCACCGAAATGCCAATCTGGTTCTCTTTGAATATAAAATTTTTGTCCATCTATATTGTATTATTGGAAAAAAAACTCCTTCCATTTCAAATATCAGCATCATCTTTTGACTTATAGAAATGCCCATTTGCGTCTGTAGTTGCACTGCAACCACATGTATGATATTAACATATCTCCACTTCAACACTTTATTGCTTAAGGATATAAAAACCTAACATTTCAAAATTGATGTTAGTATTTATTATGAATTAATGGCAATCACAAATTATAATTACAATGGCCCCAGTAAAGTGAACAAACTAATGATATGTTTACTTTATACATACAACCTAATCCTTTATTTAATTTGTATGGAAGAAGCAAGTCTTATAGGATCACATTGACCCACCATTTAAATCATTGATTTTAAGACTTATAATGATTTTTTTAATTTCAATTGAAAGATATAATTACAATGGTTGAAATTAAACAAACTAATTATATATTAGTTTCCACATGTAATATAATACAATTTTTTAATTTCAAACCTAATTAATTATATGCTAATATTTAGAGTCTCTACTTTAGTTTCTTTTGGTGCTTCTTTTAGTAAATATTTTATGTCTATTCTTGGTGCTAGATACATCCTAATATAGTTTTTCAACTTATATGAAATAAATTTTTTTATAAGAATGCACTAAACCATATTTTTCATTACTAATCTCTAAGAGGTATAATGATAACTTAAACCACAATTGAAAAAAATAATTGTAATGATCCAATTCAAACAAATAGACCAATTATCTATTAATTTTTACATACAATCTAATCCATTGTAAAAAATTCTATAGCATGGGAAATTTTGATACAAAAACATTAAACAACCATTCAAATCAATAATTTTTATCAATACAATAATATATCACAAAAATAAAGAAAATAAAATTATTTTATTCTACTTATGACATACCAAATCAACAATTCTTTTATTAGTATTGTGCAATAGAATTCAACAACGATTTAAAAGGGCTACAAAATATAGTAATAATTCATGATTTCATACATATTATGACATGAAATAGACACCAATTGTCTTAAGGTACTACTAGATGTGATTGAACATCCTTCAAAATAGCTCACACATCAGATGCCTTGATGCGTTTATTCAACGTTCTCCATAGCTCATAGATCAACCAAATATCCTCTTGAGTTGTTACAACGAATGGAGGGGCAAGAATAACATTTTCTTTTGGATTTCCTTTCATTCTCTCAAGTGAACAATCCACTATAATAGTATTGATTTCATCATATTGGGTATGCATTTCTCACACTGTGTTCAATGATTTAGTGTGTATACCTTTTGTTGGATTGTCAATGGCCTTATGTCCCTTTTGTGGTTTACACTCTGAAGTAGTCCACATAAACACAAGTTTATCTTGTAATGTTTCTGAAACCAACTTTTTTATAACTCTGGTTGTGTTTTGTTTCAAAGCTGTCGTCCAAATTTCAATTTCAAAATATTCATTTTTGAAACACATTTCAAAAAATGTTTTTGCATGTGGATGAATCCAAAATAAATTTTTCTCTATTGTGTAATTTGCATCAGTTCTCACTTTCTCAATATGTCCTTTGTGTTGCTGCTTCATCATCGATGCTATGATAAAAAAATTTCCTTTAATTCAAATATAACTAATTTCTTTTCAGTTTTTTTTTTTGGTAAATTAGTCTATTTCTATTAAAAGAGTGTATGGTACAATATGGATTACAAACAGTGGAGGCTAGATAACAGGGAACCAGAAATGAAGAACATTCAACCTCGGTCCCATAAAGTAGCCAAGAGAGAAGCAAGAGATACAAACAGAAAATCAAGGGAGCCACAAGACAAACCCTGAGTCAGTTGCTTCCTCAGTACGCCATTTTTTTCCTTTATTTTTTGAAACTTTGACCCAGCCATCCCGGGGTTGTTGGGCTAGTATCACTTGGAACATGTTGGTGTCTGAAGGAGTGGGCTCCTTATCCGAATCTGAGGAGGAGGTTTCATGGCACCATTTTTGTGCACCCATGGGACCAGTGGGCGCGTCAGGGTCTGTTGAGGTCATGTCCTTCTCTTGTTTTGCTACTTTTGAATCTGTTTCGATCTCTTCCTCGTCCTCAAATGAGTTGACGGAATCGATGTCATCCATGGGAGGCCGGACACAAGGCTTCCAGCTTTTGGAATTTGATTCGCGGATGCTCTTCTTCTTTTGGGCTAGGAAGGAGGAGCAGTAGTTCTAAAGATGTCCTATTTGGTGGCAGTGGCGGCATCGAAAGGCAGTATTCTCATATTCTAGGGTCTGTGTCCAATGGAAGTCTCCCACTTTTATATTGATTTGGTCTTGCGGCCTTTTTTGATGTCTATTTCAGCGCATATTCTACCAAAAGTGTATATACCTGATTCCTCCCTGGAGGTATCCATTGCCAGAAAGCAGCCTAGAGTATTTATGATTCCTTGAAAGACAGAATAGTGCCATAGAGGGGCTAGTAAATTTGGGAGTTTGACCCAAATGGGAAGCTTGGTGATGACGGTCGTGGAGGGGTCGAAGTCTGGGAACCATGGTGTGAGGAATAGCCCAGCTTTTCCCCAGAACCAAGGTCTTCATCTTAAAACTTTTTGATAGTCCTCGAAAGCGAACAGAATTATGAAGAAACCCTTTGAGCAGAAAAAAAATATGGCTGTTATTGGTCCAAGCAGAGTGCTTTCCACTTTCATCATTCCCTGTTTTATAACCTCCATCATTAGTCATTGTAGTAAAAATTTTGACAATTAATAAATTTGAACAAAATAGTATCCAAAGTATTATAAGAGAAAAACCAAAGAAACTGTAGTACCTGAATTTTCCAAGAATCTAATGGATCTTGGGTTTGATAGTTGAAAATACTTGTAACTACTCAACATTATTGTCCTTTGTGACTCTGTTTGCACAAAGGACATTAAATTTAATTACAAGTAGTCTTGATTAAATTTCCCCGCTCATAGAGAGAAATAACCACTTTTGCATCACTACATTGTTGATGTTTTTCCAGTAAATACATCTAGAAATCATAATCTCTCTCCTTTTCATCAAGTGTGTCTTCAAATGTGTGAGAGTATTTTGAAGCCTCAAACATTTTTAATTCTGAAAATAGAAATGTATAGTCAAAACTCTATCATATCTATAACTATTTTGGGACTTATATTCATAAATTACACTAGTCATTTTATATTTGAACTTGGAGTTCTTTATGGCAATTTCCAAAGTTTGGCGTACATCATTACTAAACCAAAGTCATTCAACTCATTTTTTTTCGATAAGAAATCGAAAAAATTCAATATAATAGCCCTTGTGGAATGGTTATTTTTTCAAAGCCAATGTATCTAGAACAACAATGTTAGTATGTAAAGATAGTTGCAACTGACATGCAAAAGAGTGCAAAAGTGTTGACAAAATATCAGCCCCCCCAAAATGACAACCAAATTCAAAATTGTTGCCAACTTGTTGAATGTTTGTTGATCCATTTATCATTATGTCAAGGACTCCACATGATTTTTGAGAAAGGGAATCTATCTTTGTATTATGTGTTCCTTTTACGTAAGTAGACCATGCATTGCCAATAACAAAATTATAAGGTGAAAAAAATCTAATGTGTGTAAGATTTCCTTCTAGCATAAACAAGCAGACAAGCACATTATAAGGTGAAAGAATTCTAGTGCATGCTAGATCTACTTCTAGCACAAACACAAGCATGTGGACAACAACAACATTATAGGGCAAAGGAAATCTAACATGTGCTATATTTCCTTACGACACAACACAAACACATTATAAGATGAAACAAATCTAGCATGTGCTAGATTTCCTTTTAGCACACACATAAGAACATAACAACATTGTAGGGTTAGATAAATCTAACAAACGCTAAATTTAATTCTAGCACAAGCTAAATCATATTTCCAATAACAACATTGCAAGAAAATAAATCTAGCATGTGCTAAATTTCCTTCTAACATAGTCACATGCATATTTCCAATAACAACATTGCAAAGTCAAAGAATCTAGCATATTTCCTTCTAGCACAAACAACCAAATTGCCAACCACAACATGGCATTGTGAAACAAATCTTGTGCGTGCTAAATTTCCTTCTATCTCAAACACAAACACATTGTTAATAAAAATGTTACAAGTTGAATTCTGACGCGTGCTAAATTTCCTTCTAGCACAAACACAAGCACATAACAAACATTGTAAGGCGAACAAAATCTAGCATGTTCTATATTTACTTTTAGCAAAAACACAAGCCTATTTCCAACAACAACATTATCAAGCAATAGAAATCTAACATGTGCTAGATTTCATTCTATCATAAACAAAAGTGCATTGCTAATAACAACATTGTAATATGAAATAAATAAAATGAGTGATATATTTCCTTGTAGCATAAATAAGCGCGAACAAAATCTAGCATGTGCTATATTTACTTTTAGCAAAAACACAAGCCTATTTCCAACAACAACATTATCAAGCAACATGAATCTAACATCTGCTAGATTTCATTCTATCATAAACGGAAGTGCATTGCTAATAACAACATTGTAAGATGAAAAAAATATAATGAGTGATATATTTCCTTGTAGCATAAATAAGCACACATTGTCGATAACACCATTGAAAGGTGAAGGAAATCTAACCCATGCTAAATTTTCTTGTATCAAAAACATAAGCACATAACAACATGGCAGGGTTAAAGAAATCTAGCTTATGCTAGATTTACTTTTAGCACAAACACAAGTATATTTCCAAAAGCAATATTGCAGGGAAAAAATAAAGCTATTATGTGCTATTTTTTCTTCTATCATAGATCAAGGCATTCTCAATAGCAACATTGAAAGGTGAAAAAAATCTAATATGTGCTAGATTTAATTTTAGTAGAAAGACAAGTATATTGCCAGCAACAAAGGTTCATGCCAAAAGAAAACTAGGACCTGTTAAATTTTCTTCTAGGACAAACATCAACACAATGGAAATAGTATCATTACAAGGTCAATGAAATCTAACGTGTGCTAGATTTCCTTCTAGCCCAAACATAAGCGCATTGCCAATAACAAAACTATAAGGTGAATGCAATCTAATGTGTGTAAGATTTCCTTCTAGCATAAACACAAGCAGACAAGCACATTATAAGGTGAAATAATTATAGTGCATGCTAGATTTACTTCTAGCACAAACACAAGCATGTTGACAACAACAACATTACATGGCAAAGGAAATCCAACATGTGCTAGATTTCCTTAGAGCACAACACAAGCACATTATAAGATGAAACAAATCTAGTAGGTGCTAGATTTCCTTCTAGCACACACATAAGAATATAAAAACATTGTGGGGTTAAATAAATCTAACACGCGCTAAATTTACTTCTAGCACAAGTTAAATCATATTTTCAATAACAACATTGCAAGAAAAGAAATCTAACATGTGCTAAATTTCCTTCTAACATAGTCACATGCATATTTCCAATAACAACAGTGCAAGGTCAAAGAATCTAGCATATTTCCTTCTAGCACAAACAACCAGATTGCCAACTACAACATGGCATTTTGAAACTAATATAACACATGCTAAATTTCCTTCTAGCTCAAACACAAACACATTGTTGATAAAAATGTTGCAAGTTGAATTCTGACGTGTGTTAAATTTCCTTCTAGCACAAGCACAAGCACATAACAAACATTGTAAAGTGAACAAAATCTAACATGTGCTATATTTATTTTTAGCAAAAACACAAGCATATTTCCAACAACAACATTATCAAGTAAAAGAAATCTAACATGTGCTATATTTCATTCTATCTTAAACAAAAGCACATTGCTAATAACAACATTGTAAGATGAAAAAAATATAATGAGTGATATATTTCCTTGTAGCATAAATAAGCACACATTGTCGATAACACCATTGCAAGGTGAAGGAAATCTAACCCATGCTAAATTTTCCTATATAAAAAACATAAGCACATAACAACATGACAGGGTTAAAGAAATATAGCTCATGCTAGATTTACTTTTAGCACAAACACAAGTATATTTCCAAAAGAAATATTGCAGGGAAAAAAGAAATCTATTATGTGCTAGATTTTCTTCTAGCATAGATACAAGTAATTCTCAATAGCAACATTGCAAGGTGAAAGAAAGCTAACATGTGCAAGATTTACTTTTAGTAGAAAGACAAGCATATTTCCAGCAACAAAGGTGCATGCCAAAAGAAAACTAGGACCTGTTAAATTTTCTTCGAGGAGAAACACAAACACATTGGCAATAATAACATTACAAGGGGAATGAAATCTAAAGTGTGCTAGATTCCCTTATAACCCAAACATATGTGCATTTACAATAAAAAAATTATAAGAAATCTAATGTATATAAGATTTCCTCTAGCATAAACACACCAGACAAGCACATTATAAAGTGAAAGAAGTCTAGTGCATGCTAGACTTACTTCTAGCACAAACACAAGCATGTTGACAACAAAAACATTATGGGGCAAAGGAAATCTAACATGTGTTAGATTTCCTTGCAGCACAACACAAGAACATTTTTTACAGGGCAAAGGAAATCTAACATGTGCTAGATTTCCTTACATCACAACACAAGCACATCATAAGATGAAAAAAACCTAGCACGTGCTAGATTTCCTTCTAACATGCACATAAGAACATAACAACATTGTGGGATTAAATAAATCTAACGCACACTAAATTTACTTCTAGCACAAGCTAAAGCATATTGCCAATAACAACATTGCAAGAAAATAAATCTAACATGTGCTAAATTTCCTTCTAACATAGTCACATGCATATTTCTAATAACAACATTACAAGGTCAAAGAATCTAGCATATTTCCTTCTAGCACAAACAACCTGATTGCCAACCACAACATAGCATTGTGAAACAAATCTAGCACATGCTAAATTTCCTTCTAGCTCAAACACAAACACATTGTCAATAAAAATGTTGCAAGTTGAATTCTAACAGTTCAATATGAAAAGTGGCATTAGAAATTTTATTGGCACGAGGCTTAATACTTTAGAACTTCATTGTTTTTTGAAGTGTCGGTCATGGGCAAGCATGGCACAAGGCTGAGGGGAAAGCATGAAAGATTAAAAATTGTACGAACATATTTGATGCACATTGAAGTTGAACACATAGAAGGTGCTATATTGGCATTGTGATTGGTGCTCGCATATATTTCTTGTTGCAAAAATAGATGATGGGGGCCATAGGGGCTATTAAATAAGCATAAGGGGGAATTCACCTGAAAGTGCCCAACCACATGCGAAGAGATTGTGGTTCTGCCACAAAAAATGTGGAGTGTGTGTTGAGGTAGTTCTGACGAACTGAACTTGATTGGTTCATAATATTACTTAGATGGGACGAGCTAAAGATTGTTTCAACATTTCGAGTTTAGCCATGACAATGGGCTAGTCTTCCAATACCTTGGATAATATTTGACTCATATATAATATTAGACTTGAACTATCTGTTCTTACTATAGGAGAGTCATTCTAGCTTCTTTGTGAACGGAATTGATCTCGTGGATTTGGATGGCCATTTGATTGATCCAAGTGATGAGAGAAACGAGTCCATCAATTGATGGATCCCATGGCGTTACAGAGGATGATTCGTGTGATTACATCTTGGGAAATCTAAAATTTTTCCTAGAAGTGGACTCCTCACGCTGCTCTGACTTGAGCTACTAGATTTTGATGCTCTGCTCTCATGGTGAAGGATCCTGCTATTGGGAATAAATAAAGGGTAGAATTTTCCTTATTTGTATGATGGAGGGATGAAATAAACAATACATTGTCCTCGGAATCAAATGGGCATCACCCTGTAACCATGACTCCCTTGCACACTGTTAATTTTGGGAAACTAGGTCCAAACTCCATGTTGATTTTCTCATATGATGATGATGATATTTTTGTTGGATTCCACTTTCAGAGAGGTGCAAGATTTATCTAAAGATCATCTTGTTTGGATGAGCAGAAATTATATTTTGATTTTATTTTCCAAACTTGTGCAATTTGTCAAGGTCGGCCTAAATTGTAATGTAGGCTCACAAGCCCAACAGATGTGTCACACAACCTCATTGATGATATAAATCTGAGAGACTTGATGCTCATTTTCTCATCATCTCATCACACACATTCCTCTTGATCTGGTTGGTTCGTACGGCCTAGAAGAGGCTTCTCTCTCTCCCACATGTGAATTTGCATGTTGGAAATATGAATGATGCCAAAAAGGGATGCCGAAAATCTGGATGCCGGAAATGGATACCGAAAATCTGGATGCTGAAAATGGATGATGGAAATCTGGATGCCAAAAATATGGATGTCGGAAATTTTGGATGCCGGAAATATGGATGGTGCCAGAAATCGATGCCAGAATCCTGGACGCCAGAAATCCTTTTGTTGACTTGCATTGACTATTTTGGGAGCTGTCTCATGAGGTGTGTGTGACACTAAAAGAAGGCTGATCTTGTATGTGTTTGAGTGAACCTCCGGGAGGTTGGAAGAGTTGGTTTGACTAGCCAAAGTTGTTGTTGACTAGGGCATCCTATTCACTGTTGTAACAAACATTTCTCTCTATCTTTGCTAGACAAGAATTGTAAATTCTGATTTATTATATCGGCATGTGTTTTTTCGAGCTATTATTATGTTCTATCAGCATTTACTTTCAATGATTATGTGATTGCTAATTTGAATTGGGCCTATAAGAAATATTGAAGTAAACTGCTTTAAGCATAGAACATACCATCGTTATCTAAATTTAACATGGTATCAAAGCTAAGGTGAAGACAAAGCCCAAGCTAGTGTGAAAATAAATCATCGAAGAAGTTGTCCTATCAAGGACCAATGACCTCCACATACAAGGGTTTCAAGAGTGATGATAAGCTGACTGATAAGTCTAATTATCATGCCTATAATATTTCTTTGCATTTGGTATTGGAAGGTGAAGAAATCATGGACTATGTTCATGGAAGATAAATGAGCCTCCATCAAAAGCACCGACTGCCACAAAGACGAGGTATAGAAAAAGGGAATTCAAGGCGAAGATGATCATCAGGGATTCTATTCGTAAGCACTTGGTTTCTTATATCTCCGAGCTGGGTACATCTAATGAGATGTACAATAAGTTGGTTAGCATGTTCAGGGCTAGTAATGTTAATCAAGTTCTTTTCTTCAAGAACAAGTTGAAGAATATCAATAAGGGAAAAGACGAATCCATTCAATCCTATTTTTTTAGGATCACAGAAATTAGGAATGATCTCTTAGCTATTGGAGAATAAGTAGTTGCTCAAGAGCTTGTTCTCATTGCTCTTGGAGGACTCCCCCGTGATTGGTATGTAATCGATACTACTATTCTTAATAATATTGTGATTCCTGATTTTGATGAATTTTTGACGAGATGAACTCAAGAGGAGGCAAGAATGATGGAGAGAGACCATCCCTCAAATTGGAATGGAGGTGACCCTACTGCCTTTACCGCTCATGCAAAGAAGATGAAGGCTCCCTGTGATCAAAGTGGAAATGGCCAGCCTTTCAAGACGTCAAGGAATTCCGAGTATGGTGAATCCAATGTTGTTGATAATAAGAAAAATGAATATATTCTTATATATGCCCTCTCTGTTGCATCTCCTCCCAACATCCTAGATGTCTGGTTGATTGATAGTGGTGCTTCAAGGCACCTCACTAGATATAAAGAAACCCTTTCTGATCTGAGTGAGAAGGATACTAATTTGGAGATTATCCTTCGAGACAATGCCACCTATCCCGTGAAAGGGATAGGAACTATGACCCTTCATATAACTCAAGGTAAAGTCCTCTGCTTTCAAGATGTGTTGTATGTACCTGATTTGAAGAAGAATCTAGTTTCCATTTCGGAAATGGAAGACAAAGGATTCAAGGTGGAATTCATTGATGGAAAGGTACTGTTGGCTTGAGGGGTCCTGACCCAGGTTCGGTGTGCAAGGTTTGCCAAAAAAACCCTATACTACTGGCCCTTTCAGCAATGACTTGCTTGCACAGGTCACAGTCTCACCAGAAGTAGTATGGGTGGGTGCTGGAACCAGGTTTCCGCACCCTGAGAAAGGAAGGGTAAGGTAAGCAGGGATGCATTCTTTTCATATTATCTCTACTCAGGGTCAAGTATATATCCAATTGCATCCACGTGCACTATATCTACAATTATATTATTTTAATAAAATTAACACAGCCTTACATACCCGAATAGAATAGATCTAGATTTACTTCAATACACAGACTTTTGCAGCACGATATAACCAAAGAAGAATAGATCCAATCATTCACTATAAAGACCTTCGCAGCGCAAAGATAAAGAAATGCATACCACTATAATTATCAGCAATCCATTCAATAGTACTCATAGATTTAGATCCAATAATCTTGCATATTCATTCATTCGTTACCCTTACAATTCCCTTCCCAACCTGCGCACACAGTAGCAGGGTCCCTACACAGCTGGACTAGCATCTTTGCGCACATAGCCAGTAGGATTCTGTTCCCAAAAAACCCCAACAGATCGCTTACACAACAGATCACATCAATAGCTCATCAAATCCTTACCTCTTACAATCCGAAATGCCTCTCTATTTATAACAATCTAGCTTTAACATTCCTATGGTACACAATCCATGGTTTTCGGACCCCTAGTTTTCCCTTTAACCCCATTACAATTCTTTCGGGGCTTTGACCCACCCCAAAAACCCCCGCTATACTAAATATAACAAAAATAACCAAAATGGACCAGTTTCGTAGCTTGTTAGGAGACCTCGTTCCAACAGGTATGCATTTGGAAGAAGAAGTTCAACGAAACTCTTACTATTGGTTTTAGAGTTGATACGCTCTATCAGGTTGGTGGAAGTCCTTTAGGGTACATGACATGTGACACAAATTTTCAAACCGAGCTATGGCACCAGAGGTTTGCACACCTTCATTACAAATCCCTTCCCGAAGCAAGGAAGGTGGTGATAGGGATGCCTAAGTTCAAAGATGATCATGAAGGTGTTTGTAGATTTGAGGCTTCTACGATATGTGTTGTGTGTAGAATTTTCTGAATTTATCGCATCCATTTTTGTTTGAATATACGTTTCAAACCAATCCTTTGTGGTTCATCATCAAGATAGATCAATGAAGGTGTTTCTCAGGGTTGTGCCGAAGGAAAGCATAAAAGGGGACCATTCCCCTCAAGTGTCACGAAGACATCTGATATTTTGCAATTGGTACATTTCGATCTATCTAGTATGATTCCTGTAACATCCTTGGGAGGATGCTTGTATTATATCACTTTTATAGATGAATTCTCCCACAAGACTTGGCTATACTCCTTGAAAAAGAAGGACGAAGCATTCAAGTGGTTTCGTACCTTCAAGGCCTTGGTGGAAAATAAAACAGGGAAGAAGATCAAGATTTTTAGGATTGATAATGGCACCGGGTATGAGTCAAATGCATTCAATGAATTTTGTAGGGAAGATACCATTAAGAGGGAGACCACTACTGTGTATTCTCCCGAGAAAAATGGTGTTGCTGAAAGAAAGAATAGAACGATTGTGGAAGTTGCCCGTGCCATGCTTTATGATGAATGTCTTCTGAAATTTCCATGTGGAGAGGTTTCCAACACTACTGTGTACGTTCAATATAGATGCCCACATTCTGAATTGGACTCAAAAACTCCGGAAGAAGTCATCTCTGGTAAGAAGCTTGATGTCCCTCATTTTAGAGTTTTTTGAAGTCTAATTTATTTTCATGTGCTGAAGGAAAAGAGAAGCAAGTTGGATGCTTCTAGGAATAAATGAATGTTTGTGGGCTATAGTGAAACTTCGAAGGCATATAGAATCTATGTGCCTAGTCAAAGAGAAGTGGAGATATTCCATGCTGTCACCTTCAATGAATATGTTTCCCTTGGGAAAGTCAAGGATCTTCCTAGCTGAAAGGAAGACAAAGAAGAATAAGAAGAAGCAGGGAAGTTGGAAGAACCGAAGGATGAATCGATGCCTAATGTTGAAGGTCCGATAGATCCTATTGATCCACCTCCTTCAAATAAAAGGAGACCCTCATGTCTTAGAGACACTCTCCAATATGCTGAGAGACATATCGCTACGAGACGAACATTTTGTGAAAGCAAGAAGACGAATAGGTACCAAGGGTACCTAGCAGTCATGAGCACCATTGTACAATCTGAGCCTGGAACATTTGAAGAAGCCGTAAAACATCAAGTTTGGAAGGATGCTATGCACGAATAATATGAGTCTATTATGAAGAATGATGTCTGGGATGTGGTCCCAAGACCAAAGGACAAATTTGTTGTGAACTCGAAATGGCTCTACAAGATCAAACATGAAGCCAATGGAAGTGTTGAAAAGTACAAGGCAAGATTTGTTGCCCGAGGTTTCTTTGAAAAGGAAGGTACATATTATGATGATATATTTGCACCTATTACCCTCTACACCACCATTCGATCGATCATTTCCTTTGCTGCAACGCAAGGATGGAGTCTCCATCAAATTCATGTGAAGACTTCTTTTTTAAATGGTTCAATAAAGGAAGAGGTTTATGTGGAGCAACCTCCGGGGTTCGAAGTCCAAGATAGAGACACATATGTATGCAGGTTGAAGAAAGCCCTCTATGGGTTGAAGCAAGCCCCCAGGGCTTGGTATGAAAGGATTTATAGCTACTTTATGAAGTTGGGCTTCACTTAAAGTGATGTTGATCCAAACCTTTATTTTAAGGTTAATAAAGATAGGCCTCTCATTCTGGTTCTTTGTGTGGAAAATCTCTTCCTGACAGGTGTTGACACTCTTATTCGTCAATGTAAGAGGGAGTTAGCTTCTGAGTTCGAGATGAAGGACCTAGGATTGATGCACTATTTCTTAAGTTTGAAGCTTTGGCAAAAGCTAGGTGAGATTTTCCTTTCTCAAGAAAAATATGTTGTGAAGCTCCTTGAGAGATTTGGGATGGTGGACTATAAGAATTTGTCGACACTGATGGAACTCAATTTTAAGAAGTTCTGTGGAAGCGCTACTGGGCCCGAGCTGGGAATTCCCACCGTGTATCGAAAACTCGTAGGGGCCTTGATGTTCTTAGTGAACACACGTCCGGACGTATGTTTTGCAGTGAACACTTTGAGTCAACATATGGTTGAGCTTCATCACATTCACTGGATTGGTGCCAATAATCTATTGAGATATCTTCGGGGCACAATCAACCATGGGCTGAGATACAATGCGGGGAGTATGATGCTCCTTGGATATACTGATGTCGATTGGGCAGGCGATGTGGTGGATTGTAAGAGCACATATGGATGTTGCTTCACCCTGGGTTCTTCTTCGATCTCTTGGATGAGCAGGAAGCAGAAATCGATTGCTTTGAGTGTCACTAAGGCTGAATACATCACAGCAAGTATGGCCTGTTATGAAGCTGTTAGGTTGAGAAAGCTCATCAGTGAGTTATTTGGGCATGTGCTAGATACCACTGTTATCCTTTGTGATAACCAGAGTGGTATTTGTCTTTCTGAGAATCCCATGTTCCATGACCGATCCAAGCATATTGATATTAGGTACCAATTTGTATGGGACATGGTACAGCAAAGTGCCATAAGGCTCGATCACATTGGGACTAATGAGCCGGTCATAGATATTATCAGGAAGCCCCTAGGGAAGGTAAAATTCTTAACCTTCCGTGAGAATCTTGGAATTGTGGAAAAAACCTATTGTGAGGGTCTCCATTTAGTTGAACTATGAGCTATGGGAGCTCCAGGAGGATCGGTCATAGCTTCTTGGAGCTATAAGCAACCACAAGGCTAGGTTTTCCAAACCTTGTTGGTGTGCTATTTCCCCACCATTATGATATTGAGTTGGTTCACCCTCTCTTTGATCTATGCCCTACATGCATCCTACCCATTGAGTTTTGGACTCATGGGAAGTACCTCTCATTCGGACAATGAGGTGGGAAATATGGATAGAGACTAATGGCATGATCGATGGATGCATCGGGGATTGTCGCACTCCCTATGTCTAGGATGGGATGTGTCCAACCACTTGATCAGGGATCAAGTTTGGATGAGGTTCTTACCTCTAAATTGACTTCGAGTCAGTATGTGACTCTCTTGAGTCCCATTAAGGTTTAAACCTCTAAGTTGACTTCAGGTCGACAGAGTGTGTTGTCTTTGTGACTCACTCTCATTGTGCAAAAAATAGCCAACAAACAATGTTACAGTACGATGACACAGGAGTGTAGGATGATATATGATAGTACACTATGGTACTGTATGATAGGATGGCACAAGTGGACAGATGGAGTTCTCCCTAGTTGAGAGAGAGTGTTAATTTTGGGAAACTAGGTCCAAACTCCATGTTGCATTGCTCATATGATGATGATTATAATTTTGTTGGATTCCTCTTTCAGAGAGGTGCAATATTGATCCAAATATCATCTTGTCTGGATGAGCAGAACTTATATTTTGATTTTATTTTCCACATATGTGCAACTTGTCAAGGTCGGCCTGAATTGTAATGTAGGCTCACAATACCAACAGATGTGTCACACACCCTCATTGATGGATATAAATTACAGAGACTTGATTCTCATTTTCTCATCATCACATCACACACATTCCTCATGATCTGATTGGCTCGTACATACTAGAAGAGGCTTTAATTTCTCCCATGTGTGAATCTGGATGCTGAAAATATGGATGATGCCAGAAATGGATGCCGAAAATGGATGCTGAAAATATAGAAGCTGGAAATGGATGCCGAAAATATCGATGATGCCAGAAATAGATGCTCAAAATCTAGATGCCGGAAATATGGATGCGGGAAATCTGGATGAGGGATCCTTTTTTTTACTTGGATTGACTATTTTGGGAGCTATCTCATGAGGTGTGTGTGACACTAAAGGAAGGGAGGCTGGAAAAGCTAGTTTGACTATCCAAAGTCTTTGCTGGCTAGGCATCCTGTTCACTGTTGTAACAAACATTTCTCTCTATCTTTGTTGGATAAGAATAATTGTAAATTATGATTTATTATATTGGCTTATCTTCTGTCGATCTATTATTATTTTCTATCAGCATTTAGTTTCAATGATTATGTGATTGCTAATCTGAATTGGGCCTATAAGAAAGATTGAAGTAAGCTGCTTTAAGCATAGAACATACAATTGTTATCTAAATTTAACACATATCAATTGAACCCACTGATGTTCCAATTTTTCTACATTATCAATGAATATACTAATATAGAAATGATAATTTGAGGTGATCTCTTTGTTTTCTAGCCAATCAAAAACTTGTTTGGCTTATCTCCTAACACGTTTGAACCTGATTGAGTCAAAACATGATAATTTTCTCCAAACTCATTTTCCCTCAGGATATTGATTCCCATGATAAGCTGGGAGAAAGATTGTGAAGATAATCTATAATCATCTTAGAGTCACCTTCCACAATTATTTGATTGATTCCCATATTTTTTTTCTCCGGACCCATTTCCCCACAGGATATTGATTCCCATGATAGGTTGGGAGAAGGATTGTGAAGAGAATCTACAATCATATTAGATTCACCTTCCACAATTATTTGATTGGGGCCCAGATTTTTTTGTAGCTTTAATGCATCCCATTATCACTATGCCTGTAGCCTATAGCTCCATGTTTTCAGAAAAAGGTGGGAGTGCATTCCAAGATGTAACCAAAAATAAAAAATCGTCCTCACCAATTTCCCTAAAGATGTGCCAATTTTGGACATATTTGTGCAGTTGATCACCTTGTTCCATATAGCAAATCCTTTTGGTACCTGGTCATGTAAAAGGGATAAAGAATGGCTTGAAGGGAGATATTTCTCCTTTAGGATCATACACCACAGTGCTATGGAGATGTTATAAATTTCCAGGTGATTTTTGTAGCTAAAGCTTTGTTCATTAAGTCAGTTTTTGAATCCAAACATGCCAGTCCACTTGGGTTCTAATTTTCAAATTTCAACCATGGTAGCAAGTTCAAATTTTTCTTGGGTTTACTTCCTTTTCAAAGAAAGTGTCTAAACTTCCTTTCAATTTCATAGAGCACTGTCTTGGGTGAACAATATGGAGCTTAAGAAGATTGGCATGGCACTCGGGAGGGACTGCAAATATATAATTCTACCAGCTAGGAAGAGGATGCTATTGGACCAAGATTCAATTAATTTTATGATCTTTAAGTTGATGTAGTGCCATTTTATTCTTCCAACTCTTGTGGTTGTGACTCGTGAGTGGGAAGCCAAGATATTTGGTTGGGGTTTCTTCACTTTGGAAGCCCGTGAGTTCTGCAATCATGGTGATTTGGTTTGAGAAAGAGAATCCAGGATATTTGTTTGTTGATTTCTTGCCCAGGTACTACTTCTAAAAAGTCCAAATTTTTTTTGAATGATTTGGCTTTCTTTATCTGGGATGCTCCCATGAGAACAACATCATACACAAATTGGGAATGTGTGACTGATTGTAAATTTGGGGAGGTGTTGATTCCCTTTAGAAAACATTCATTTCTGGGTAGAGATCAAGCTCTACCAAAAATGTCCATCATAATGATGGAAAGGAAAGGAGAGAGCAGTCTGAATCATATGACGAACTTGATGCAACCCCTTTGATTAGGAATGAAAAGGTGGTTGATGATATGCAGTTTTAAATCCATTAAATCCAGGCTAAGATGAACCCAAATCTACACAGAACCTCAAGAAAAAAATCTCCAAGAACCCTCTTATAGAATTTTGCTGGATCGAACTTCAGAAACATGCTATCCTATTTCCTGCTTTTGAGAGAGTGAACTAATTCCTGTATTGAAACAAGACAGTCAAAGATCCTCCTATTAGTAGTGAAATCTCCTTTTTTAGGATAATTGATGGAAGGGATGAGGGACTCGAGCTGGGGTGCCATAATTTTACTAGGCAGGATGCTGTGGTTTATTAGGCAGGATGTTGTGGTGGCTTGCTTGTTATTCTGGCAAAGACCCTGCATCTTGTATCGTGGAAAAAACCAAAGATGCAGGAGACCTTGGATGTTATTCATGAGGATGAAGATGAGATACAGAAAGCACATATTAAGACCATTATTCTGACTGGCCACCACTCAGATTCAAATTGGGTATGTTTTTGTGTTGGGGTTTTTTCACACTGCATAATATGAACTTCCTTATGCTTATCAAAGACATCTATATGCCATGGTAATTCTCAATATCTTCCAGCAAACTACTTATGTCTCTCAGCAACAATTGCAAAAGAATACATGTCAAGATCGAGTTAATAAATCTTTACATGTTTCCCTATCTATGTGGTGTCAACAAAGTCCGAATTTTTTGTTACAGTGTTAGTAGGCTTGTCTAATTTGCAACAAAGCATCCATTGCTGCACTCGTGATTGAACAGTATAAGAGACATAATTCAACTTTCAATTTTCACCATAGAACATCTTGTATTGGTCTGTAATTCAAATCAATGGTCCAATAAGAATCCCACATCCACCCTGTTAGTTTTCTTTCATAAGTTGGGTTATAAATGTCAAGAGCTACTAACCCCATGGGCACCTTGTTCCTGCATAGTAACATGAATTTCACCCTTTGGAGATTGACGGTTCTTGGAAGGTTGGTACTCAACAAGGCCTATGCCAAAACCACAAGAAAGTTTCTCCAAGATACCAATGCCAGAACCACAAGAAATTTTCTCCAAGATGCCATCGCTAGAACAACAGGAAATTTTCTCTGCGATGCCAGTATCATAACAATGGGTTTCTGATATTGACTGAAATGTCCCTTGGAGTGGTTTACTGTCTTATAGTCTTAATTGAAATTTTTGTGTCATATGATTGCTGAGGGGGTCATTTTCCTTGCAGTGCTTAAACTATGTTGATGGAAGCCATTGGTTCCCACTGCACCCTAGCTCTCAGGTCTCTGTCTTCCTTGTATTCCCACATATCTCTCTTATAACGCTCTTTATCCACTAAACCTCGCTCTTGATAAGGCTGCCATAGATTATTTCATGTCACTTCCTTTGAACTTAAATTCAAATCAAGAATGCATATAACCAAATTGTTGGTAATCACAGTTATATAAGGACTATAAATAATTTAGCATTAAATTACTCCATAATTAAATTTTCAAAATGTTCCTATGAAATTATTACTTTCCATTAACCAGAAATCAAATTACCTTTCATTTACTTAGATCTTCCTAATACTGATCAAGTCAACTATTGTAAATCCAAATAAACTAAAGATGCCTCGGACCTATAAATGGCCTTTGTATAGATGCATGCCTCCGGAACCAACTTAGAACACTAACAACTAGGAGAGACTGTGATAGCAACTTAACTTATAGGATTGCATTTGGCTAGATAATCAAATTGTTGATGGACAATATAGCTAAAATGTGCCAGAGAGACTAAAATGATGTCTCCACAAATATACTTACTGATTTATCATCCTTTGAAAGATGATTCCACAAATCACCAATAATCTTGTTGATCGCTCTATCCTTATCTGGTTTAATTGACTTGAGCCTGGCTCGTTTCTCAGTAAAGAAAAAATTATAACCAGTTGTGTTTTGTCTTGGGGCATTTGGATGCTTCCTTGACATTTCTTTTCTCTTTCGCTTCTGGCCTAGTTTGTGATCCAGCATACCAGTTATAAAGTCTGTCTCCCGATTATTCAAAATGCAGACACACTTGCACCCTCTGGTCTAGAGACAAGAGGAGGTACATGGGAGAGGACACTGCTCATTTTTCTTGTTTCCACCATTATAGTGACAAGATAGGTGTAGTCAACTTTACCATCAATAGATCCAGTTACAATACTCCCTATTGATGATGCAGGGTCAACTGCAAAAGTTACACATATATCTACAGTTAAATGAAATGAAAAAATAATCACAAGGATAATATTTAACAAGATAACTTCAATTCATTTGGTTCATAGTACATACCTTCGAGAGCTTGTGCAGAATCAATTTTCCTTGTTCTGGGATCTACTTCGAGTTCCTATGAAACTAGACGTGTGTAATCAGCACCTATAATTTGATTCATGGCTGGGATTGAGCTTAGCGGGGGAACTATTGGCAAAGCAGATAGGAAATACAACACCGCTTAAGAAAAAGGTGTGAATCTTACTAGTACACAAAAGGGAAGAAAATCTGTTGACTGTAAATATCCTATGACTTTTAACAGCATACCTGGAGGAGGAACCAAGGGTCCCTAGACTTGGAAAAAGTGCACTTGCTCGTAATGGTGGAACAAAATGTAGTAGTATTTGTGTAGAACAAATGAAGCACTTGTTATAGTTTCAGGAAATTTGAGCACTACTATGTTTTCCTTCAATTTTGAATTTCCTCTCATTAATGACCTGTCAGATGAGATGGAGCATAACCAGTTAATGCATATACACTGAATGAAGAGCGAATGTGCCACTTATAGAGGATTATTATGTACATGAGAAAACATCTCAAGCCATAGACTAAAACTGCATGGTAATTCTGGCCCTACGCATACTTTCAACCATATAATGTACAATGCAAATCCATGAGTTCTGAATGTAAATTTATTTTATTTAAAGTAAATTCCAAATGAAATTATACTTCGAGTCAGAGGGTGTTTTTCAAGTCAGTAAAAGTAGGATGTTGTACTTGTTATTACCCAAAAAGGATTCAATTCCCCATGTTTTTCCTTTGTAGATTGGAGGGCCTTTGCGCATGGAAAAAATTAAGCTTCATGCGCTAAACCAATGATTGGCTCACCGCATTTACATCTTGTCTGTTGGATGAGAATAAAGTAATATTCAATCACTGGCTTACCATATGGTGCTTAATATTTACCTCTCTGTAATGGGGCTCAATTTGGGATGTCACAAACTCACACATCACAACTATGACATGGAATCCCACCTCTTGATAAGTGATGGATGCTTTTTCAGACAGTGTTAAGAAGAATCTTGCAATAACTCTTCAAGATATACTTCAAAAAAGGCAATGCATCACACTGAAACCTATTACTTGAACCAATATCTTATCACTATGACTCCTACATCATATAAATCACTCTCTTTTGCACAAGCCCAACAATAAAATTCATTATGTACACTCTTCAACTGTCCTACAAGAGGAAAATCATGCATTCAGGCTGCTAAAATACAACTGGCAGTTAAAATGAGTCCTGGTGAAATCCCTTGAAAGAGCTTTAATTTAAAAAAATTGAAATTGTATGAAGTGACAAGTCCCTTCAAGACTCTACAATGATGTCTGGCATATCCCTATCAAGTAGTAAAGAAAATTTTCAATGGTATGTATGAGAAACCATTAATTCAAGTTCACTAGCCATAATAGGCCCTAAGCTTTGAAAAAAACTAGCCAGTTGTAATTTTCCTAGCAAGTAGTCCTAGAATCCTAGTATACAGAAAATTGGGACCATGGGTCTAAGCACTAAATTTCGAGTAGACAAACATAACGATAAACTACGGAATGAGCTTTGGCACTTCAAGGCTTGTTGCCATATGTTCTATGACGGAAACACACCATCTGTTTACTATAGAGATGTAAATCAATGAGGGTAGCCAGCACGTTACTTGAATTAAATCTTAGCTACGTCAGCTAAGTATGCATCCTTTGTCCTTACATCATTATATTGGAGATGTGATAAACAAGGGAGCACCTATATTGTAGGTTAATGTTACTAGTAGCACGAATCTCTTCCATTATTCTTGTACCTATTATCCATGTACTAGTCAAATTATTATATTTGTAACTTATTTGATTTGAAATATTTTTCTCTTCTGACCTACATTTCTTAAGAGGTTCAGAAGCATAGGCTTCCCTCAATTCCATTTTCTAGCAGATAGGTTTTAAAAACATTTGAAATGGTCTACAAATTTACATCCATAAATTGCTCAATTCCATCAATTTTCTTACTAGTAGAATCTGGTAGACCTATGGAAAATATAGAATGACGTCCATGTTGAAAACATCTCTCAATTGTTAGTAGTCACGTCATATTTTGATCATGACGCTCTGTTAATCTTAAGGATCTCATCATTACTTGAATGTTAGAAAATTTATGATGCAATAATGTAAGATCAGTGAGTAATAAAGGTGAGCCTCCAAGGTTAACACTGACTTCAGACAGTAAGAATGTGGATAAATCCTGTGTAGGAACCTGTAACATACCCACCTTTCTGCTACACAAACAAATTGTTCCAGATGCATAGTTATAATAAAAACACAAGAAAAAGGGGCAAGTTTTAACTTTTAAGAAGCCAAATTGCTAGAACCATTGTTCTAGATGCATGGTTGTCATAAAGAATAAAAAATATGAGAAAAATTTTCAGAAGCCATTTTTCTAGAATTTTAATCCTGCTATAAAAAATATACAAAGTCTACCTTACCCTTTCTAGTCCACCATGAGTAGTTACTTCCATGTATAAGAAATGAAGATCCAGATCCTTACCTCTTATCTTTGGGATTCTGCACATTGAAAAGAAATTCCATAAATAATTTTAACCTTAAATAATTTAAGCAACATTTTAATTCTTCTAGATATATAAAAGATCCAGGGTTAATCTAACAAATTCAGCCTCAGAAAATAGAAAATTATTTGTGTCTCATAATACAATTGAATATTTTTTCATTTCCAACATCAGAAAAGGGCTTTACAATTGTAGTGATTTGTGCATTATCATATTTATAACAATTGTAGTGATTCTGCATTCTCATATTAAGTATAGGAAAGATGTATGTATTTTTAATAACAATCTCTTACACAATTCGAAAGTTACACACAATTTCAACATAGTATGAATAAAGATAAAAAAAAAAAGTAGAGTATTTTACAATTGGTTTAATTTCTGCAAATGACATGTTAAGTTTATTGTTGTAGTGGCTTCAAGCTTTAATGTTGAAGGACATTTTACCCTTTCCTACCAGCTCAAAGATAGGATGCTTTGTTGTATGAAAAAGAAAAAATGTAAATCTACCTTTTGCTCCTCTTTAAAAGTAGTTTGGCTAAGCACTGATTATAAGAGAAAATTAGTAGATCTTGTGAAGAATATTAGTTCAGTTTAGGCACTTAATAAAAATGAGTTTTTTTTGTTATTTCTGGCTTCTATATTTATTTTAATTGTTGAACACCTAATCCACCATGAGTAGGTGTGGAGGGCGAAGAGTCACAAAGGAGTCCAAGTGACCTTGGAAGATGAATCCAAGAGTCACAATATTGTATTATAAATGTACATCTATGTGTAATAAAGATGTAACAAATGCCTATCTTTCTATTGTGTGTGTTGTGTGTGTTTATCTTTCTCCATACACCATGTGTGTGTTTAACATGGTATCGGAGCTGATACATTCATAACCAGCACAACTTTATGTGAGCCATTTGTTTTTGTGGCCTATGTATATCTGCAAAAATTCTAGTCATCTTTGCAGAATTCAGAGATTTTCTGCAGCAGTCATCTTTGCAGATTCATCAATCTTTTGCAACATTCAAAAATTAGTTTTGGGAAGAGTAGCGTTGTGCATCTTAAATTCTGCAGGTTTTCCCACTGCTCCTTCCGATTCTGGAATTTTCCTGCAATTTCTGCCTACTTTTATTTCTGCACATTATTGTGCAATCTCTAAATTTTAGAAAATAATTGAGTAGGAGAGTTGCTCGAAAAATATTGTCTGCCATTGTTCAATTTGGGTCTCTGAAAATTCTGAGTTTTTACTATTGTAAATTCTCCTATTTTTGCAATTGCGCCACTCCCTCAGAAATTCTACTGTACAGTTGTGAAATGCTACTATATTCTATTATTCTGCTATATTCTACTATTTAAAAATAAAAATAAAAATAAATAAAAATAAAAATAAAAGAAAATTTATGGGCAGCTCGACCCTCACCTTAGCCTTTGGCCCTGCCCTCCCATCCCTCATCACACTCTCCTCTCACGAACCTGCACTCACCCCTAACCCTTTGCTCAACTCACACAGCATACCCCCTCTCACTATACCTCACCCCTCTCCCATCACTCTCGCCCTTCCCCTACACTCTCCCCACCCCCTCACTACTCCTCACAACACTCCACTCACCCTCGGCCTCACCCATCTCCGCCTCTCCAACCAATGGCCCCCCTCACCACCTCTCTGCCCACGCGATCCCCCCTGCACTCACCCGCTCCCCCTCTCCACTCTCCCCCCCCTCGCCCCCTGTCTACAGTCACTGCCCCTCACCTCATGCACTCGCGTACACTACCCGACCCCTCCCCATGGCACAGCCATCCTGTTGGAAATGTTGTCATTGATGGCAAACGATATGACAAAGGAGGAGCACCTAAAACAGCAAAAAGGCAAAGAGAGCATGAGACATGAAGAAAAGGCAGTTGTAGAAGGTTCATGTGATTGGAGATCTAGAGAGGCAGCAGAAGCAACAAAAAGAGAGTCAAGGAGTAGCATCAGTCAAGTAGCAGAAAAATTGAAGAAAATCTATAAATTGTTGAGACAGGGTTGACTGTGAGATCGAGAATGAATAATCAATTGTGTAAATTCTGTATGGGCCATATATGTATCCCTTAGTCAAAACCTGTGTGATGGAACCCTATGATTGACTGTGTGAATAGAAATTGCAGTGTTTCAAAGTTCGTTGTTATGTTGACAATCCCTTGAGGGTCCTACCTCACGGTGTATTGATTTGTACATGCTGTGTAGAAAAAAACTGAACTGTTTCTGTATAGAAACTCAAGATGCTGACTCTGTTCATGTGGCATAGTAGAGTAAACCTCTGTCATTTAAAGAGAAAGGCGATTTTAGTAGATCGGATTGAGCAGTAGTGAATTGGTAATGACACATTAAACAGGATGCAACAGTGATTAAAAATGTTGAAGAGTATGTGAGATACTGAAATGCATCAAGCGATGAATTAATTGCAGAAGTGCCATAACAAAGGTTCAAAGTGAGTATTGTGAAAGGAAGACAGTCTGCAACGTTCAAGAGGAACCGAAGGCGTAGAGGTAGAAATCACCATAGGTCGGTTATCGGACTTGGTTTGTTTAACCTGTTCTGATTGTTAAAATAAACCAGTAGCAAAATGGAATTCAATTCCATAAAGCTGTGAAGTAGGGTTCTATTAGAAGAGTCGTGAATATCTGTGGAAGGTGTGAACCTATGTCTAAGTGATAAACCCTGTTGTATAGAATGCGAAGATTCGCTAGAATCTCTATTCGTTGGAGTAAAAGAGCATTGTTTTATTGCCGGCAGAGTAATATCTATGGGACTTACCCATTGAGTTAGAGCGAGGAATTAAGTCGGAGAACTTTGTTAACCATTGTAAGAAACCGAGTTAAAGTACTGTGCAATTACCTGGAGTGGTTCTGTGAAACCAACACCACCTTCATCGCGCTGCTTTTTGGCCAGGAGAAAAAAATCACAAAATAATGCAATCCAATACATTTGTGCCATGTTAGTAGTCCAAAATCGCCCATATCGCATTTGTTTGGAACACTAATATTCTGTCGGAAAAAACACGATATCAACTTGGTTCGTCCGATCTGGAGGCCGGTGGATCAAACGATGGTTGCACCATAAGTTGCATGGGAGATAAGTTAAGGTATGGCCCGGTTGTTTTATGTTGAAAAACGTTCATTTACATGTTGAGGTGTGGGCCCCCTGGGCGAAATATATGTTAAAATATTGTGTTGGTACTGTAATCGGGTTCATAACACAAGTCCAAAGGTTGTGCACTGTATTAAGATTTTATTATAAGCTGAGGGTCAAACCATTGTATAAAGTGCTAAGGTTGGGTTTTTAAATAAATCAAATAAAAGGCATTGATTTATGGTTCGAGTCAAAATGTTGAATACTTTTGTAAGGTTAACATTATTAAAGCTCTTTGTTATAGAGGCCAAGGCTTATATAAAAGGGAGATATAGTTCGGGTGGTTCATTTAATTTACCAAAGGTCATATTATTCGAGAGTTTAATAAAAAAGGTAAAGTGTGTATAGTTATTGGGCCCAAAAATCCCTATGGATATATACATTAATGTGTTGGGTTAACAAAGTCAACCAATGAACTTAATCCAAAGTTAATTCGCTAGTGGGACCCTCTCTAATCGCATCGAAACTTGTTAAAAAAAATTTCGATTGCGATTGAGTTCTGGACCCGATTCATTTTACACAGTGACTCATGTGTGTTTGAAGTCCATCTTAAAGGTATGCCATCGCATCGGAAAAAGGGCGGAACATCGGAACATCCTATAGAAGGATGCGATTGCTATCAATCACATCGGGAAAATTACAAAGAATCCAATCGTAATCGGAAGAATACAGATGCAATTAATCACATCGGCAAATAGAAAAAGGGTTTATGAAGCTGTGGGGCCCGAACCTTTCAAAGGTTAGTGTTGGGATTGATAAAAGGGTATATAATATGAAATGAGGGGTTTATGACCTTTGAGGAAATAGTGAGATATTGAAGCTCCGCACTCACTTAAATTGCTAGCTCAGAAAATAAGATGGAGGTGTACTCTCATATGAATTGAGAGAGGTATATATATACTATTGGAGTTAAAATATAGGGATGTGTTCTTCTATACATTGAATTGAAACAGCAGATAGGGGACTCTGGGTTTACCGACCATCATATAATTTTTATAAAAGAGACGCCGCTCATGAAGAATGAAAAGTTAATAGTTTTGCAATGGTCCAATTGTAATAGTCAAATCATAATTCGATATATATTATATGAAGTTGCGGGTTGAGCCTTAATACCGAGAACATATATTTATTAATATGCCGAAGACCATTGAGTAGTGGAGAATTTCAATGGCCTTATAATCATGGTCTAATTCATCGCACAGACAGATACAAAGAGCGCAAAATTGTGGGTCCCGACATATATGATCTCATAATCAAAATATAAAAGGTAGAGAACGTTGGAGGCACATTATGGATTTTATAATAAGGTATAATTTCATTAAGGCAAAGAACAAAGTTCCCGCATACATAATTTGTTAGACATGGTTCACAACCATAAGATAACCTTGGAAGAAAAAGGTCTCCAGATATGTTTATTTAGATTGCCAAATCAGCAGTTATATATATACAACAGACACACAATCACGGTGAACGAGAATATGCACAGGAACGAATTTGACAGGTGTACAAGCACAAAAAATTGGAAAATATGCAGAAGATAGTGAGCAGAAGAAGGTAGGACAGTTACCTGACAACAGTAGAAAATACAAATCCAGCAAAGACAAAAGCCAAAAAATGGGCTGAGTAAAATTGTTTTTATATAACCGAAAATGTGAATGTTGTAATTGATTTTATATTGTTTTTGATGCATTGGAAAGTCTCCAGAGGAAAACAAAATTCCCACTATAATATTAAAATTAGTACCTACAGTTACATTTTTCTGAGTAAGCTGGTAAAAGAAACGAGAAGGCAGAAGGAAAAGAGGCATGGTTGTCCATTTCGAATTACCTGTGGAATGCTAATAGCCATAAGGAAACCTCTATAAATGATATCACCTTGATATGCATAGTGAGGTTAGAGAGGTTGGAGAATGTTGATATGAGGCAGAAAAGATAAGAAGAAGGAGGAGTAGAACGAGATGCTGTGAAAATTTAGAGAATGCAAAAATGAAGCAGTGAGGCAGAGAAGAAGGAGGAGCTGAGCAGAGAAGAAGGAGGAGCTGATAGTGAATCTGAGAAGATGCAGAGATGATGTAGGGCATATATGAGGACTGATGGACAGTAGAAGAAAAGGGACATAACAGAGCTGATATCCAAGGTAAATCAACAAATGTTTTTCTTTTGAAAGCGTAAGGAAGTTGGAGCTTCCCTATCAAGTTATAGCTTGATAGATGTCAGTTGTAGCTGACTGAGGTAGGAGCCTCCTATAGGTTGGTGCCTACAGAAAATAGATGGGAGTTGGTGGTTCCACATCAAGTTGTAGCTTGATAAAATGTCAGTTGTAGCTGACTGAGGTTGGAGCCTCCTGTAGGTAGGTGCCTACAGAAAATTGATGGGAGTTGGAGCTTCCTTGCAAGTTGTAACTTGCAGAATTGAGGTAGGAGCCTCCTGTGGGTTGGAGCCTACAGAAAATCAGTGGTGAGAGGGAGTTGGAGCTTGCCTTTGCATCACAACAATAAGAAGATGTGGTTTTCTCCCTTTATGGATTTCCACTTATATCTGGTGTCTCTGTGCATGATGTCTATGTGTTGATGTGGTTTATCTAGTCTGATTAATACTTGTTTCTCACATATTAAGACTGATGTTACATTAAAAAACTTGATTGATACTTGCTGATCACAAATTAAGATTGCTCACATATTAAGTTGATCATGAAATGAAGGTGTAAATAAGTTTTAAGGGAAAATTTTTAAAAGTTCATGTATGTGTTAAACTGATTCACCCCCCCCTCTCAGTTTAACTAAGGGTTCAACACGTCCCCCTCATCGCACCCTCCCATCCCTCTTCCCCACTCCCCTTGCTGCACAATATGACCCCTCACCCTTGCCACACCCCTTGCCCCTTCCCTGCCCAGCCCCCTCACTCTCCCCCCTCCGCCCCTCCTCCTCACCTTGCCCCTCCCCCTTACGACCCTCCCCCGCCTCACCCCTCGCCCCTTCCTTGTCCCTACTCGGCCCCTCTCCCTTGCACACTCGGCCTCCCTCCCTACGGCCCACCTTCTCAACACTTTACTACCCCCCTCACATCCCCCTCATGCACAGAACCCTCCCCCTTCCCCTCAAGCTCGGTCACTCGACCTTCCTTCGCACTCCCACCATTTGCGTTTTTCTGTTTTAATTTTAATTTTTTAATTTTGGCCTTTTTTACTTTTTTTAAATTTTTTTTTACAAATAAAACCTTCCCCAGTAGTTGCCTCCCCTAGATTTACCTTCCCCAGAAAAACCTCCCTCATTTTAACCTTCCTTCAGTAAAAACCTCTCCCAGTAAACAACTCCCCTAGTTAATACCTCTATTTTCCCTATTTTTTTTTTCACAAGAAAAAAAAAATACAGTAGAGAGAGAGGAAATGGTTTATGAGTAAATGGACTGTATACATAGAGGAGAAAAGAGAAATTTTTCATTGTATGATTTGTGGCATGGATAGAAGGGTGATTTTCTCAAAGAGTTTGACAATGTGAAGACATATTGTAAATTGGTCATCATTTTCAAAACACCAGTGGCATCATAGTTTGGCTACACAAAGTTTCTGATTTTTGGAGTTTCTCTTAATCTTTATTGTGAAACAGTACAGCAAGGTCAAACATCAAAGTTTTTGAATCTCCTTCTTTTGTTGAGTTGAGTTGTTGTTGGTGTAAAACAACTCTTTGAAGAAGAGAGAAACCAGCTACCTTAAAGAGTTATTGCACAGTGGTTTTTGCTGCACATTTACAAAATATTTGCAGAATTGTACTAACATTGAGAGTGGATATTGCTTCTTCATTCATAGTTGCAATCAGTGTTTGAAGTATAACTTTGAGTTGTTGAGAAATTGTTGTATACTTATATGATTTGAGCCATTTTTGCTTGCTGAGCAGATGTCAAAATCTACACCTTGAGGTCCTCCATAATTTGAGTAGCAGAGTTTGAAATTTGTATTTTTGAAAGTAATTTGAATCACATTGTAAACGCGTGCATTATTGGTTGAAGCCGACACCCTTTATTTCTTGAAGCCTGAGTTGTTGAGAAAAATGGCTAAAATCAATGAGGCATTAGAGTTGTTGAATAATCTCATTCATTCCAATGTTCATGATATGGTAAAAATGAGCAAGAATGCTCTTTTTAATATTCAAAGTTGTTTGCAAGATGCACAAGAAAAGATTGAGTTTTTGCAGTTGGAATCTCAGCTTCAGCAAAAGAGTCATAATTTTGAACCTGTTTCTGATCATAAAATTGAGAAGGACTCCTATCAGCAGCAGGAAGATAAAGTTGCAGTTGATTCACATTCAGTTCCTTGTACAAGAGCAGATTTATATGCAGATGCAGTAGTCCAATCTACACTTCCCAAGCCCATCATCAGACCTTGGGAAGAACTTGTCCACAACAAGCACATAATTGGTCTTGGATATGGCAAGGATGTGTCCTTCCATATTCCGGACTACTCCAAGCCCATCAAATTTCAGAGTGTTGAATGTTGGAAATACTGAGAGGGGGGGTGAATTAGTATTCCTTTCAATTTGAGCATTAGTTAATCTTAAATTATTATCAGTGTTTGTGCAATGATAGTAGCAAACAAGAGGAACACAAATGCACATAGTTTTTAAGGTGGAAACCCACTCCGGGACAAAAACCACCTAATGCTTTTCTAATAATTTTTTTATATTCAACTTCAATTGAAAATAAGCTCCAACTTCCTAGAATCTAGAAAAGCATTATTCTCCAGCTCCCACTGGATGGATGCTCCAATGCCTGAGATTCTTCAGTAGTCAACTGAATGGATGCCCCAACACCCAATGAGCTACAACTCACCCTAGCACCACCCTACCACCCTATAGAATAATAAAAGAAGAATGGACTCTCGTACCAGGGAAAATGGTCCACACAATGATATAGAATGATGTAGAAAGAAGATATACTAGACCATAACCCCAACTTTGACACAACCACCTAATGATGATCCTAGACCTCCCAACACTACCGCTTCAACCCTTGGCAGATAGACACTAGTACAATTTGTACAATAATGTATTTACAATGACTAAGTACAATGATACCTTTACAATGATTGTATGCAGTGCCACCCACTTGAAGACTTCATATGATGAACTTCTTGCTGCTGTTATGCACCTTGGTTGCTGCTCTTGTCATGCTACCCTCTGCTGCACCTTGCTTTGCTTTTCTGCCGTAGAAAGTCTGGTCCTTTGCAACCTTTGACAACACATGATCTAGCTTTTTCTTGCCTTATAGGAGCTCGATATTGAATCTGATGTATCTCTGTCATTTCAGATCCTCAATATCTGATTTTCGGTCCTGTAGTAGTCCTCTGAGTCATCTTTCCAATGCCACAGGTCTGACCCAATTTGGATTCTTGAAGAGAGAGTTATACCCAATCTCTCACAATACCCCCTGATTATGAGTTGTTGATGAGAGGCACTTTTGTATAGTGTGCCACATGTCTGTGTTCTTTATTTGGCTCTAAAATTGATAGAGAGAAAACCAAAATATGTTCACTATCTATCACTTTTTACGAAATTCCAATCCGATACTTAGAGAGTGAGTTATGATGATTTTACCAAGGTCACTTCTTTGAGATGAATTTCAGGAGCCTGCAAAAACACTAACTTCCATAGATCATATCTCGAAAAATATTGTGCACCTTGATCTAAAATTTCTGCAGCTTCCTCGTCTCAAATTCACCTCATAAAAATTTCAGCTTCCAACCTTCATAAAAAATTTAGAGCGCAAAGTCCACGATGACACCAGCCCAGGGATGGCCGAATCCCACGCCTAAGGAAGAAATGAAGATCACAATTTATAAAAATGCTTAAGGACAGAGCGCTTCAACAAGTGGCTCAGGAGGGATTTTAGGAGCTTAAAAAAATATTGTTTATGACTTTCAATGACCATGCCCAATATTATTTGGTTTGTCTATATTCAGGGTTTAGAAAAACTTCAACACGTGTCTCTCAAGTAGAGAAATTTTAACATGGTTTTCCATATGTCTAATGAAACAACAAAGCAAATTGAAACCCTTGCTAATCAATATTACAACCTGAATATTAATTTGGTAGGTAAAAATTCCCATGCAATATTGGGTTAGCCCCTAGTGCTGCTTGGGTTGACATCAATGACAACCACTGATCAACAATCTCCCCCTTTGGCATTGATGGAAACACAGGTACTCCCCCTGCGATCATGACACCTCTTCCTACAACATTCTCTCCCCTTTTGACATCAATGGCAAAAGGTAACTCCCCCTGAAACACAACCATCTTGCGGACCTTTACACACTTCCACTCCCGCTGACACACAACCGTCCTGCAGACCTGTACACACTTCCACTCCCCCTGACACACAACTATCCTGCAGACCTGTAATCTAATGAGAACTTGGGAGTATCCCAAGCTTTTGACGAAGATATTCAAATGCTTCACGAGGTAAAGGTTTAGTTTTAGTGAAGATATTAGCAATTTGTTCTTTTGTACAAACATGCTCAAGTTTGATATTCTTTTCAGCAACTTGTTCTCTAACAAAATGATATTTGATTGGAATGTGTTTTTTTTTTTAATGCATGACAGGATTCTTGGAGGTGCTGATGGCACAAGTGTTGTCACAGAATATGGGAATAGGCTCACTGAATTGTACTTGAATATCTTGCAAAGTTTGTTTCATCCAAAGGAATTGAGTACAACATGATGCTACTGCAATGTATTCTACTTCCACTGTAGATAACAAGATTGAAGTTTGCTTTTTTCTCAACCATGATATGAGACAACCACCTAGATAAAATGCTGCTCCACTAGTACTCTTACGATCATCAACGCTTCCTACCCAATCTGCATCTGTAAAGGCTTGAATAATGAGATTGTTACCCTTGGGATACCACAAGCCATATTCTTCTGTGCCCTTTAGATATCGATGAATTCTTTTGACGGCAATAATATGTGATTCTTTTGGTGCTTCTTGGAATCTTGCTACTTGTCCAACTGCTTGCATAACATATGGCCGAGAGGCTGTTACATATAGAAGACAAATCATGGTCTTGCTTGCTTGCTTGATCCACGTCTTAGATGAGTCGTTTATGCTCAATTTTCAACTTTATTTACAATTGGAGTGAGACGAGTTTGCAATCTTCCATTTTTTGAATTTCTTGAACATTTCTTTGATGTGTACTTGGCTTCGACATATAAATATTCCTTTCTCTTGAGATATTTGAAGCCTAAGAAGTATATTGACTCACTGGTAAAGACATCTCAAACTCACTTTGCATCTTTGTAGAAAATTTCTTCGCCAAGTAGGTCTCATCATTTTACCAAATATTATATCATCCACATATACCTCAACAATTGTTAAATTATCTTTATCTATTTGTACATAAAGATTTCTATCAACAATACCTTTCTTAAACCCTTGTTGACATAGATATCCATCAAGATGAGCATACCATGCTCTAGGAGCCTGCTTGAGACCATATAGAGCCTTCTTTAACCTGCAGACATAGTCTTCTTTTTGTGAGAGTAGAAAACCTCCAGGTTGTTCGATGTAAACTTATTCTTCTAATTCTCCATTCAAAAATGTTGACTTAACATCCATTTGGTAGACTTTTATTTTCTTGAACATGCATAGGCGAGAAACATTCGGATGGCTTCCATTCTGGCAACTGGTGCAAATGTTTCGTCGAAATCAATTCCTTCCACTGGTGCATAGCCTTTGCAAACCAATGTTGCTTTGTTTCTGGTAACACTTCATCTTCATTCGAATTTGTTCACAGACTTCCATTTAGTCGCAATAGGTACATCTTTTGGTCATGGAACTAATTCCAGAGTTAGTCTTCTCAATTTAATCCAATTCTTCATTCATAGCTGCTACCCAATGTTCATTCTTGCTGGCTTCCTCAAACTACTAGGCTCGAAAGGATGCTAGAAAAGAAACGGCCAGGCTTGTTGTGATGATTAGGCATCGACCTTCATTTACATCACCAATGGTTGATTTTATGAGATGGTTCTTTTGAATCCACTCTTTGTTCTCCTTGGACGAGCTTCTTGTTGTTGTTATGTGGTATATCTTGATGATCATTGTTTACTTCTTCCTGGGTGATAGTTGCTTCTTGTTGTATAATTTTATACGTATCCTTTTTAAACCTCTTTGTCTCAAGTTTCAAGATTCTATATCCTCGTCATTATTCCTTAGAACGCCATCTTCGTCAAATGTAACATATATGCTTTCCACTATTTTTTGCCATCTTAGATTATAGAATTTATAGGCCTTTCTTTTGTGTGAGTAACCAACAAAGATACATTCATCAACACGTGATTCAAACATACCCAAATTTTTATCTTCTCTTTTGATATAACATTTGCTTCCGAAGATGTTGAAATATTTTACATTAGCTAGTTTTCCTTTCCATAATTCATATGGGGTCTTGTTGCAATTATTTCTAAGAAGACTTCGATTGATAATGAAGACTGTCGTATCAATTTCTTGAACCCATAAATTTTCATCCAATTTTGAATCCTTCAACATTGTTCTACCCATTTCCTGTACGGTTCTTTTCTTTCTTTCAGCAACTACATTTTTCTGAGGTGTTCGTACTATTGAAAACTGTCTTTTTATTCCATTTTTGTCACAATATTGTTGAAATAATTTGGAAGTGAACTCTCCACCATTACTTAATCTTAGACACTTTATTTTCAAATTAGTTTCATTTTCGACCAACTCCTTGTAGATCTTAAATCACTCAAATACTTCATATTTTTTCTTTAGGAAATTGATGGCTATCATCCTAGTATAGTCATCTATCATTAACATGAAATATAACTCTCCATCTAGGATTTTTCTTCTCACGGGACCACATAGATAAGGATGTATCAATTCCAATGGATGTGATGCAAAGTGTTATTTTGTTTTAAATTGGAGTTTTGTCTGCTTGCCGTGCTGACAGGCCTCTTATAGTGTGTTGGAAGGTTTTGAGATTTTCAGCATTTCTTGTACTGTGTCCTTTTTTCTTATCCTGACAAGATTGTCAAATTTTATGTGACCCATTCGATTATTCCATAAGCAGCTTTCATATTCTTTAGCTAGTAGACATGCTTTAGTTGCTTCATCTAGAACATATATGTCGTTTGGAGCTCAACTTGCTATAATACAATTTTGTAATACCTTTCCTGATTTCACATTTTGTGGAGTTGAATAGCATTGTGTGTCCTTGATCACACATTTTTCCAACACTAAGCATATTGTGATTCATGTTTTCGACCAATAGAACATTCTTGGCTATAACATCTTTGCTTCCGAGAGTGACGGTACCTGATCCTATAACATTTGAAGATCCATCATTTCCAAAGGATATGGTTCCATCCTTCTTCTCTTTCAGAGATACAAATTTCCTTCTATCTCCAGTCATATGCGTTGAGCAACCGCTGTCAACATACCACATATATTTATTTTTTTGAGCCTTGAGAGCGAGAGCACAATTATCAGTCTTCTTCTTCTTCCATGTTCGTTCATTCTGTGGCTTCGAAGATTCTTCTGGAGGATTTTCAAGTCTGCAGTCTCTGGCTATGTGTCCAAAGTTCTGAAATTTGTAACATTCCATCTTATTTCTTAAATTTTCAAATCTATTGATGTTTCGTTGAGCCTGGGAGGTTCATATTTGAAGAATCTCTTGGAATTGTATTGGTTCATAGGGTACGTGCGACATTCTTCATCTTTATGACCAAATTTTCCACATGAATAACAATAGCCATGAAAAATATGTTGGTACCTGGATGAAAATATTCGTCGAGGAATCGTCTTCCAAGGATGTACTTGCAAATATTTTCCAATGAAGTCTTCATGTATAGCGGATCTCATAGGTTCATTGTATTTTGTTGTAGAAGAGTCCACTTCTTCTTCTTTGCTCACTTGAGCAGGTTTGTCATTGTAAAATCGCTGATTGTTGATGAGTTCTTCCAATGCCCTTGAGTTGTTGGCATAGTTTTGGATATTTTTTCCATTCTTCACTTCCTTATGCAACGAGACTACTTTGGCTTCTAATGCTTCCCTTTCTTGGTTGCTTTCTTCCAAATTCTTTTGAAGTGACTCTTCAATACATTTTTGTTCTTCAACCTCAATTTTGAGATGTTCAACTTGTTCTTCAAGAGTGTTGGAACGGATCTTCTCAGCATTGAGCTCTTTTATAAGCTTGATTTCCTCCTCATAAAATTATTCTATGGTCAACCCTTCTTCTTCATTGTTTGATACTTCTTGTTTATTTTGCTTGGCCATAAAAAATACTTTCTCATTGGCTTCTTCTTTGCTGTCACTTTCTTTATCGGATGAGGAGCTATCTTCTTTAGAGAGAAAGTTCCTTTTGGATCCTTTATTTTTGCCTTGATTTTTGAATTTCTTAAAGCCTTTCTTTCCTTTTGAGTTGCCATCACTTTTGCTCGGACATTTTGCTACAAAATTCCTAACCTCACCACAACCGAAACATATCAATGGAAGTTTACCTTTTAATTTTCCCTTACTAGGTTTTAGTTTTCTCGTAAAGTAAGCATATTCTTCATCTGAAAGACCTTCTCCATCATCTCCCTTTTATTCACCTTGCGGTGAATGTCATTTCAATTGAAGGTTGTTTTCCTTATTGGTTTCTTGGAGTAAAGACGCTTTTTGCTGATTTAGTACCCTTTTCTTCATCAAGTCTCATTTCATATGCTATGAGAACTCCATGTAATTCTTGTACGGCATCCCGCGGTTTCACTATGTTCTAAGACCGATACCTTTGATTTGAATCTCCTTGGTAATGTTCTAATAATATTCTAATTAAAAGTCTTCTGCGTTAATGGCTCTCCCAATCCTTCCAGAGTGTTGGTTATTTCATCAACGTGTTGGATGTATGCAGCAATGTTGCCATCTTCTTTCATTCTGAGTTGCTCAAATTTTTCTCTATAGATTTGAAGCTTTGCTTCTTTGACATTTGAGTCACCTGCATATATATTCTCAAGCTTGTCCCATACATTTTTGGCGGTTTTACAACCCAACACCTTATGATAAGCAGATTCAATAAGTCGATTCATAATAATATTCTTTGCTTTTGCATCATTTACAAAATTCTTCTTACCTTGTTCATCCGCGGTTGATGAAAATCCATTTTGAACAGTGTCCCATACTTCGTAACCTTGTGACAAGAGATAGACCTCCATTCTTCCTTTCCAAAGTGCATAATTATTTTCATTGAATAGAGGTACACCATTCTTGGTATGCTCCATGACCTCCTTCCAGTTGTTAAACTGCTATTGAAGGAAGCAAGCTCTGAAACCAATTGTTGGAAATACTGAGAGGGGGGTGGAGGGGTGAATCAATATTCCTTTCAATTAGAGCATTATTTAATCTTCAGTTATTATTAGTGTTTTTACAATGATAGCAACAAACAAGAGGAACAAAAATGCACACAGTTTTTAAGGTGGAAACCCACTCCAGGAAAAAAACCACCTAATGCTTTTCTAATAATTCTTTAATATTCAACTCCAATTGAAAATAAAGCTCCAACTTCCTAGAATCTAGAAACGCATTCTTCTCCAGCTCCCACTGGATGGATGCTCCAATGCCCGAGATTCTTCAGTAGTCAACTGAATAGATGCCCCAACACCCAATGAGCTACAACTCAGCCTAGCACCACCCTACCACCCTATAGAAGAATAAAATAAGAATGGACTCCCGTACCAGGGAAAATGGTCTACTTTACAATGATATAGAATGATGTAGAAGAAGAAGATATACTATACCATAACCCAAACTTTGACACAACCACCTAATGATGATCCTAGACCTCCCAACACTACCTCTTCAACCCTTGGCACATAGATACTGGTACAATTTGTACAATAATGTATTTACAATGACTAAGTACAATGATACCTTTACAATGATTGTATGCAGTGCTGCCCACTTGAAGACTTCATATGATGAACTTCTTGTTGTTGTTATGCACCTTGGTTGCTGCTCTTGTCATGCTACCCTTTGCTGCACCTTGCTTTGCTTTGCTGCCGTAGAAAGTCTTGTCCTTTGCAACCCTTGACAACACATGATCTAGATTTTTCTTGCCTTCTAGGAGCTCGATATTGAATCCGGTGTATCTCTGTTATTTAGAATCTTAAATATCTGATTTTTGGTCTTCTAGTAGTCCTTTGAGTCTTCTTTCCAATTCCATAGGTCTGACCCAATTTGGATTCTTCAAGAAAGAGTTATGCTTAATCTCTCAGAATTCCCTAATTATGTATTGTTTCAGCAAAGTGCACTTGTACAACGTGCCACGTGTCACTGTTTCTTCATTTGGCTCTTAAATTGATAGAGAAAAAATCACAGAGTGTGCACTATCTGCCAATTTTTATGTAATTCCAATCTGATACTCATAGCGGGAGTTACGACGATTTTACCAAGGTCACTTCTTTGAGATGAATTTCAGGAGCCTGCAAAAACCCTAACTTGCACAGATCATATCTCCAAAAATATTTTGCACCTTGATCTGAAATTTTTACTGCAGCTTCCTTAGGATTTCGGCTTTGTCTCATAAAAATTTCAGCTTCTGAACCTTCGTAGAAAAAAAAATTTAGAGCAAAAATTCCACAATGACTTGTTTCAGATGGCCGAATCCCATGCCTAAGGAGGAAATGAAGATCACAATTTATATAAATGCTTAAGTTGAGAGGCACTTCAACAAGTGAATGTGGGAGGGGATTTTAGGAACTTAAAAAAATATTAATTATGACTTTTCAATGACCCATGCCCCAACCAATGGGGTTTTAGCCCACTAACTGGGGGTACAAACTTCAAACATGAATATCTCTCAAACCATGAAGAATCACATGGCGTGCCATATATCAATGGAAACATCTCGACAAGTAGAAACCATCAAAAGCATTATTGACCCAGAATATATTAATTTGGTAGGTAAAAATTCCCATGAAATATTGGGTTATCCCCTGGTGTTGCTTGGGTTGACATCAATGACAACTACTGATGAACACCAGATTTCTTTATGACATCTCACCTGCAACTGTTCCAGATCCTGGTCGACTTCAAGAACAAAAACAGATTGTAAAATGCCAACACTGTGATTGAGTTGGCCATATGAAATATCACTATTTTGATCTTCATCCATGCAAGCACTGTGGTGGACACACTCATTCTTCACACAGATGCTTCAGAAACAAGCCTCTTGCAAGAACAAAGATTCATCTTGGATGGATTGCTTCTTGGCAATGGTCATCGACAGCCAAGAAGATGTTTAAATCACATGTCAGAACTTGTTCTCGAATATTGAACAAACTTGCAGTTGAGTTTTCACCATCTTCTCACCTTGTACCTGACAGGGGGAAAATGGTGGTCATCTACAATCTTCGATGCCACATCGAGCGAGCCTGAGCCACAATCTCTCATTCCAGATTCAGAGTTGTAGCCAGAGACATAGCAGTTCAAGCGAGCCTGAGCCACAATTCCTCATTCTAGATTCATAATTGTAGCCAGAGACATGGATTCCCATGAGCATACCTTTGGTTGATGGACAGCCTTAAACCATCCTTGTGAGGTTGATATTCTTCCTCTTTCAGAACACTTCCTTTAGCAGAAGACTTCAGCTTCTTGCTAGTTGGTTGAGTTCTAGGAATTGCATCAAGCATTCCAGTGATGATGGTCATCCTTAAACCATCACAGGTTGTAGACTTCCCTTATTTTAGGTTGAAGGTCTCCCTTTTTATGAGGGAAAATTCCTCTAGCAAAATCCCTTAGCTTCTTGCCACTTTTGGAAGAGTTCCAGGAAGTGCAATAAGCGTTGCATTCCAGTGTTAGTGGTCATCCTTAAACCACCTCTTTATGTCAACATTTCAGAGACCTGATTCAGCCTAAGTGCTGCCATGCATATTGTACAGATCTTTATTACAACTCTCTTCTTAGAATCACACATACCCCTTCGGATTAAGGGGGGGAATGTTGAACACCTAATCCTCCATGAGTAGGTGTGGAAGGCGAAGAGTCCCAAAGCAGTTCAAGTGACCTTGGAAGGTGAATCCAAGAGTCACAATATTGTATTATAAATGTACATCTATGTGTAATAAAGATGTAACGAATGCCTATATTTCTATTGTGTATGTTGTGTGTGTTTATCTTTCTCCATACACCATGTGTGTGTTTAACATTAATTTTGAACCTATTTCAATAATAAAAATAAATTCTAGAGTAATGGATCATTTGAGGTGGTTTTAAAACTACTGATAGTAAATATTTGTCTGAATGATCACGGTATGCAAACAAAAACTGTCATCCATGAATTGGTATGAAATGAATAGCTAGTAAATAAGCTAGTTTTTTGTATTTGGGCATAGAAAATACTATGCAATATTGGAATCATAAGGTGACACAATTGCTTCCATTGAAGAGGTCAATAATAAAAATCCTTCTAGCTCCACAACTCAAGCAGCTCTATCAAGGGACCATCCAGAATAAAAGAAACTCCAACCATTAAAGATACATTATCTATATGTCAAATAAATATTCTTAGAGGCAATCTTAAGAATTATTTCAAATAAATGTCAAAATTACAATAGAGACCTGTCAATAGGAGTTGTAGAATCAACGATAAAGTTATAAACCCACACAAAATCTAATCATTGTCCTACAATTTCATAGACTTCCCCACTCTAAAATTTGAAGAGTGTTTTGTCGACAAAATAAAATCAATATAAGTGACTTTCTTTGAAAATTTTCACTACCGCTCATGTTGCCCAAAATCTTGGGGTAAATTTTTTTAGAAGATTATAGGTTATTAGGCTAATTTTATTTCTTTTTTTTTTGCTATCACTTGTCCCTTTTTCATGCAACATGAAGCAAGTCGAGACATAACCAGGAATTTCAATCCGATTCAAATAACGATTTTATTCATAAAAATATTATATGGGTTAAGGCATTGAGCATCTATTTCCAGACCAAGGTATTGTATTGTGTGAGAAATCTATCTCAAAAAAATCCTACACTTCAAAATCCCATTATTGTCAATGGGTTTTCGTTTGATTTTAAAGAAGAAGTGTTGATATTTCTCCACAGTGAAGTCCAAATCCCTTATAAACATGTGTTTGGGTTAAATGGCCTATTGCAATACAAATGTATTCAAAAGCATCTTATAAAAAATAAAATTAAAAATCTCATCCTGGGAAATGAGGGGCCTTTCTTATATAGTTGGATGGGATTAAGGGGTGCTTTTCTCGTAATATAGATTTAATGGGGTGTTCTAATGAAGGAAGATGCTAGAGATTTTCTATCATTGTATTTGAAACTGATATTCTTAAGAAAATGGTAATTTTGTATTTTTTTTTTTTTTAAATTTTATTGCGTACTCTAGATATATTCATGAAGTGACTATGTGCTTAGTGAATCAAACATTTGATTAGTGTTGGACAAAAATAGTCATGAATGATTATTTATCCTGGAACCTCGTATGGTTTTGCGCTTTAACCTTTCTGTATACAATCTATTCGTACTTTTGACTGGGTAACCAAATCACTTTTATATTCAATATTAGTGCCACTATCTGATGTAAACTATAGGGGAATGAAATTCTATATTAATGAACTAGTTTCAGTGTTTTACCCTTTTGATGGCACATTTTAGATTGCCAAATGATTTTAGGCATATCACTTTATGAACTAAGGCTAAGGCTAAGGCTTGAAATACACCATATAAATGGATGTTAGTTGCACTTAAGTTTCAAAGGTAATTATTCATACAAACCAAGTTTCAATCAAGCGTACTAGAGGAGCTTCAATGTACAGTCTTAAATTATTTTGCGGGATATGATATCAAATACGGTTAAAGGGGATTCAAAGGAATCAGGAAGCACCATATGTTAATGTTTTACTGTCTTAGTTGCTTTACTATATTAAGTAGTTTCAGAAAGTGCTATTAGGACAATATTTGTTTCTTAAATCTTTTCCTCTTTCATTACCCATCCATCTTATTTTTATTTTAAGAATGCATAATGCGTGCAGGTTATTCCATTAATAGCCTATCCATTCTTGGCTAGTTGTAGGTCATCACGAGATTCTCTAGACTCGAGATAATATCATTTATACATCAAAGATCTCCATTTCCATCATTTCAATATTCATAATGCACTCTTGATGTTCTGCAAGTAGCTTGTGCGGCATAGTTTCTTTTCCCATCACAAGTTGTAATTGGAATATTCCATAGTTCTTGTAAAAGAACCTTGTCAAGGTATTTCTTTTCATGTACTATCTCTTTATATGAAACTTTTTTTTCGGCATAATTGTTTTTCTTCCCATCTTATTGAACTCCAAAGGTAAATATTGGTCTTACATTTTCATTCTCTTATGCTTTCTTCTCACCCGCTTTCATAATAGGCCAAACCAGAGACACTAGAAAAGTATGCGAAATCATGAAGAGTCAGTTGGCATTATCAGATAATAAACCTTTGACTCTGGAGTCCAAATTTTATGATCTGGGTGTTGACTCTCTAATTGGAAAATCATGTTCAATTTATTTTCCTTCCTTTGCTTAAGCCTTAGACTATGGATTTCAATAGAAAAAGATTTTGTTTCCAACAACTATTACGAAGAATTTCACATGGATGTTTCTGGGAAGGTATTCAACTGGTCATTATCTTTACTACTTAAGAAATCCATGAGAGGACATGGAATTTGATCTCAAGCTTCATATGCATTCCTCTTATATTTTTGAGATAACTGGTCTGTAATATAGCAATGAAGTTTCTAGTATTGCTACTGAGGATGACACTTTTTTGACATTCCTGACGCCTAGAAGAACTAATCTAAGATTGTGACTGTTTTTCATTTTTTGCATGTACTTGTGAAGGTGAAGCAACCCTTCTCATAGCTCACGGTGGACAGTCATTTTTTATTCTCAGACTAAACTACACCTACTTATTAGGCAGCAACTAATAATATCTATCAACAGATGGGGTGAGAATATGCTGGTCAGATTTAAGATTGGAAAACAGTACAAACATTAACTTGCTTTACCCCAATCAGCAAAATTCCTATGTCATCAATGGAAATAACATATCTGGATACCTTTCTATTCAGTACAATTTTGATATCCTCCTCAACAATATTTTAGGTGAAGTGAAAGGAGTCAGGACAGAGCAGGTTATGATTTTGTTTTAGGACCAATATAAAATTTTATGGTCGCATATTGTTCCTTTCATTTCATCTTATCAAATGCATTTTTTCTTTGTACTCAAAGTTTAATATAACCTTTTACATATTTCCCAATCCGAGTAGCTTTTCTGACCTGGCTCTTTATATATTTCTTTTGTCTTTCTATTAACCTATAGAAATAGACTACTATTAATTTTGGGCAACTAGGTCCAAACTCCATGTTTCTTAAACTTTAGAAACCCTACTATTAAATCTTGATTTACTTCTCCTACTTACATAAGTTATTAATCAGAGTATTCAGAATTAAGATCGAATTAAATAAAGTTAACATCCTACCCATACAGATCAAATATTGAATAACATGCTCATAGAAAAAGTGACACACAAGGATTTTCTAGACAAATGTCCCTGAAAAAACCTAATGCAGGAAAACCGATGCTACTAGCTTCTAGAGGTTTTTTATTACTATGCAGATTCTCAGTACAACAATCCTGGGCACCAAAACTGTTTAACCCAACAGAGAAATATAAATGGCAGTAATACCTCTATCCAGGTGATAGAAAAATATGACTAATTCACACCCTCAAACGGGATTTACAGAACTCATTCCCTTTCTAGCCTCAAGAAACCCCAGTGCTACTCTGAAGCCCTCTACATCATCTTAACTGGCCTACGTCAACCTCTACGCTACTTAGGAAGGGCCCGCGTCACCCTAGATGGGGTTATGCTTCCACTATGCTGCCCTAATTGGGCCTACGTCAGCCTTGCTTGGCTCCAACTGCCTCTACACTACCCTAACTAGGCCTGCATCAGCCTTTCTTGGCTCCTACTACCTCCCCGCTTCCCCTACTAGGCTCTTGGTTGCACTACGTAGCTGTTGCCTCTGTGCTACTCTGGAATGCTCCTTCTCTGCCCTCGTTGTACTCTTGGCTTGGGATCAAACCATCTCGCTTGCCAATACTGCCCCTTGCTGCAGCTGAAACACTTCTGAAATTCTTAGAAAACCACGCTTGGCTTCAATGCTCTACTAGTGTGTGTGTTCTCCCACTGACCCCAAGCCCTTCTCTTATATTTTTCTCGTTGGGAAACCAATGGTCGTGATCTAATCTCTAATCAACAGCTAAGATTAGAAGTTGCTTGATCTGTGTCACTTAAGTCATTCTCATCACATGTTTAATTTAATTCACTTTAATATTTTAAATTTTCCTAAGTTAGACTTAGGGTCCTTAATTAAAAAGATTAATTATTTGAACATCTCTTAAACCTGATGGAATTCTTCTAAATGCTTTCTGGGTCTTGGAGATCTTATGTACTCCAGCTCCACAAAATTTGGGAGCTAGAGCACAACATCCGATGCTACCCCAAAATCTCAACACTCCCTCTTAGCGAGGAATGTGCTTTAGCGATACACTTCACCCCTAAGTACTGTTATGATCTCTGGCATCGGTCTCTACGCTAATGCTTGGCTTGCTGCCCTTCATCACTGCGTTGCTGCTGCTCTCTGTACTGCTGCCCATGACTGTGCCACTGTCACTGCTACATTCATACTGCAGCTCCCTCTCAAATTGCTGCATCGTGCTGCCAACTACTGCACTGCAACTCAGTTGCTGAGAGTAAGCAACTGAAGGACCCCTACCCAATGACAGACAAGTCAGTCGGGTTGCATCTCATCGCTGAAGCTCCATTGGCTGCTTCTCTGCGCTGTCATCTTGAAGCCATTGCGCTGCTGCAACTCTGCATTGCGTAAGCATGCCTCCTCTGTGTTGCTGCCTCTGCACTGCGCTGCTCCCTCTTCAACGTCTTAGCCTCTGCCTTTGCTTCATCTGTGATCTTTGCACCCGCTGCTCCAGTCATTCCTTGCTACTGTCTTAAGGCTCCCGTAGCACGGATGTGATCCAAGAGTTGGGCTACTCAAGGATCCCGCCACCACTCTGTAGTTGCTCTACAGATCAATTTCGCCCCACCTTTCTGGTTCATGAGCGCTCATGGCTACGTCATCATCGGAGCCATCGTCTGCTACAACAGCCTTGGAACTAGAAGCTTCCTTGTCCTTCTTCCTTTGAGGACAATTGTCGGAAAACCTATTCAAGTTCGACCACATTAAAACACTTGATTCCAAATCACGCTTCTTTTTTCTTATTTCTTCTTTGGATTCCGCAGTTGCATCTTCCTCTTCCTCCTTCACCTTGCCCCCTCGCTTCCGTGTCGGTCTCCGTTTCTTGGTCATTCGTGGATCTCCTCTTGTCGTGAGGATAGCCCACATATTTTCCCGCTAGGAAGGCGTCCACTCTCGCCCTGCGAAAGTGCTTGGACAAATGTTTCCTTACCCTTTTGTGACCACATTTATAGAATTCCTCACCATGACATCATCCTCCACCCAACCCCCATGCCGCCGCTGATCCCGCATCAATTGTAGTCCTATCAGAAAGGATCGATTTCCTCTCCCTTGGTCATCATAAATAACCTCAATTGGTTCCCCAGAAGCATCTTCCTCTGGATGGACTTACCTTGATACAATGTGGTTAAAGCTTTCCACATCTCATTAGTCATCTTCTTCTCGGCTATGTGTGGTACGACATGATCTTTAACCCTGTCCATGATGAAGCACTTGGCATGTTCCGCTACTTCATTATGCTCTTCTAGGAGTTTCGCATCGGTTGGGGTATCCACAACACTCTCTACATGCTCCCTCAAGCCGTATGCCTCCAGGATTACTAGGATTCTGGGCTTCCAGATAGGAAATTTGCACAGGTCGTCCAACCTATCCAGATCACGCAATCTGTGTGGCACCATCTTCTTAGATCTACTTTGTCGGAACAATTCTTCCTCTCCCCGCTTCTCAACTGAAGCTCGGATCTAGGGTCCTTAGCGAAAAGGTACCCTCTACTCCCTTTGACAACTGATTTCCTCCTTGGAAATCTGCCAAACATAATGAATCATCTCTCTTTGATCACACTACGATCGATCCTCAGATTTATTTTGACGATGAAAACTATTGAGCAGTTGTTCTCCTATCGCTCTTTGTCAACTTAGCTTAGGCTTAATTCTGCACCAGCAGAATATTCACCCTACCAGCAACTGCTCAATATCTGCAGCTCAACTTCTATTTCATGGAACTCTTCACAACAATCAATTACTAGACTACATCACCCTGGCTGGCCTCTACGTGAGCAGACCGGCTCAACGCAGTGACTGTGCAGCGCAAGTTGCTCCTGTGTCCCTCTAGAAGGCACTGTGTTGTCTCTGCGCCAACCCCTGCATGGCTCTTGCTGCCTCTACATCCTTTTGGTGTTGCGTTTTCCTCTCTAGTTTCTTTGTTTCTCCTACTGCTTTCTGCAACATATATTTCTTCAGCCGTCTTTCTAGAGATCCAGCTTGATCTGCAATCACTCTGATACCATGTGAAAATTTCTTAAACTTGAGAAACCCTATTGTTAAATCTTGATTTACTTCTCCTACTTACATAAGTTATTAATCTGAGTATTCATAATTAACATCGAATTAAATACAGTTAACAACCTACACATACAGATCAAATACTAAATAACATGCTCATAGACAAAGTGACACACAAGGATTTTCTAGAGAAATGTCCCCGGAAAAACCCAATGCAAGAAAACCGATGCTGCTAGCTTTTAGAGTGTTTTTATTTTTATGTAGATTCTAAGTACAAAAATCATGGGCACCAAAACTGGTTAACCCGAAAGAGAAATATAAATGGTAGCAATACCTCTATCCAGGAGACAGAAAAATATGACTGATTCACACCCTCAAATGGGATTTACAGAACTCGGTTCCTTTCCAGCCTCTGGAAACACCACCGCTGCTCTGAAGCCCTCTGCGCTGCTCAAGAAGGGCCTGTGTCACCGTAGAAGGGGTTACGTTGCCCTTGTGTTGCCCTATCTAGGCCCGCGTGAGCCTTGCTTAGCTCCTGCTGCCCCTGTTGGGCTCTTTGTTGGACTATGTAGCTGTTGCCTCTACATTGATCTGGAATGCTCCTTCTTTGTTTTCGTTGTACTCTTGGCCTGGGATCAAACCATCCCGCTTGCCAACACTGCCCCTCGCTGCAACTGAAACACTTCTGAAATTCTTAGCAAGCCACACCCTAGAATCTTAGCTTAGCTTCAGTGCTCTACCAGTGTGTGTGTTCTCCAACTAACCCCAAGCCCTTCTCTTATACTTTTCTCGTTGGGAAACCAATGGTCATGATCTAATCTCTAAGAAACGGCTAAAATATTAGAATTTGCTTTATCTACATCACTTAAATCATTCTCATCACATGTTTAATTTAATTCACTTTAATCTTTTAATTTTCCTAAGTTATACTTATGGTCCTTACTTAAAAAGATTAATTATTTAAATAAAACTTAAACCAAATGGAATTCTTCTAAACGGTTTCTAGGTCTTGGAGATCTCATGTACTCCAACTCCTCCACAAAGTTTGGGAGCTAGAGCACATCTGATGCTATCCCAACACCCCAAAATATCAACAATATTATGATGATTATATTTTTGTTGGATTCCTCTTTCAGAGAGGTGCAAGATTGATCTAAAGATCATCTTGTTTGGATGAGTAGAACACATATTTTGATTTTATCTTCCACACATGTGCAAGGTTGGCCAGATTTGCAATGTAGGCTCACAAGCCCAATAGATGTGTCACACACCCTCATTGAAGGATATAAATTGGAGAGAGATGATGCTCATTTCATCATCATCTCATCACACACTCTCTACTTGTGTTCTGATTGGTTCGTACAGCCTAGGAGAGGCTTCCTTTCCCTCACATGTGTGAATCTGAACCTGAAGAAGTTGTTGTAATTTTCAGATTGTTTTTAGGGTTTCTGGACAGCGTTGACTTTGGGTCAACTCTTGGATTTTGACGTCAATTTTTGCACATAAATATCCGATTTCTTGAGGCCGCATTTGAGGGCACAAAAATCAAGGAGAAGCCTTTGATTGTTGTCCATTAACTGTGTGTTGACATTTGCATTGACCATTTTAGGTTTTGCATTGACTTTTTGGATCGGTCTTTGAGGGGTGTGTGTGACACTTGAAGAAAGGTTGATTTGGTTGTTGGAGAAGTTGGTTTTACCAACTTGTGACTTTGTTGGCTAGGGCATCCTATTGACTGTTGTAGCAAACATTTATCTATCCATTTGTTGGACAAGGAGAAATACAAATTCTGATACATTATTTGGCTTGTCTTTTGTTGATCTATTTTTATGTTCTATCAACATTTTCCTTTCATGTTTATGTGATTGCTAAATATGAATTGGGCCTTAAATAAGATTGAAGTAAAATTGCATTTAAGCATAGAACATACCATGGTTGTATAAATTTAACATGGTATCAGAGCTAAGGTGAAGACAAAGCCCAATATAGTGTGAAAAGCAATCACCGAAGAAGAAGTCATATCAAGGATCAATGGCCTCCACAAACAAGGGTTTCAAATATGATGATAATTTGACTGACAAGTCTGATTATCATGCATGGAAGATGTCTTTGGATTTGGTTTTGGAAGATAAATATGTCATGGATTATGTACAGGGGAAGATCCATGAGCCTCCATCAAATGCATCACCTGCCACAAAGACGAAGTATATAAAAGAGGAAATCAAAGCAAAGATGATTATCAGGGATTCAATGCATAAGCACATGGTTGCTTACATCTCTGAGCTGGGCACATCCAGATTCTAAAGAGATGTATGACAAGTTGGTTAGCATGTTCAGGGCTAGCAATGCTAATCAAGTTCTTTTCTTCAAGAACAAGTTGAAGAATATCAAGAGGGTCAAAGATGAATCCATCCAATCTTATTTTATGAGGCTCATAGAAATCAGGAATGATCTCCTTGCCATAGGAGAAGAAGTAGTTGATCGAGAGCTCGTCCTCATTGCTCTTGGAGGACTTCCCCGAGACTGGTATGCATTTAATACTAAAATTCTTAATAATAATGTGATTCCTAATTTTGATGAATTGTTGACAAGATGCACTCAAGAGGAAATATGAATGATGGAGAGAGACCATCCCTATAATGGAAATGGAGGTGAGCCTACTGCCTTCACCGCTCAAGCTTTGTTTTTCTTCTTTTCATCATCTTGGATACTTAATTTTTTCTTGATATGTGGCAGTACTCCATGTTTTTTGAAAAGCATAGCTTAAGCATGTCATAATCTGTGATATCTCTATCAAAATCTATGACTTTGAACTACATTTCTTCCACCAAGGGTTTGCTTTTTACAAGACATTGCACCACAATTTAGAATAAAAAAGACAACTAATATTGATTCTTCTTGGCAAAGAAGATGTGGACCCATAAAAAACTGCAACATATGGTTCCCTCGTAAAAAAATTAAAATTTGTGCAGAAATTTTCCACTAGAATCATGGTTTCGAAGGACTACATTTGGCCTGTCGTTACAAGCTTTTATTTACAAGCACCTAAAGGTATTGTACAAGATGATAACTCTACAAGGTTGGAAATATTTGCTAATAATTTTTCCAATGATGAATATGGCATGATCCATCATCCGATAAGGGAATATATTTATTTTGTTGACAACAAGAATTTCACCATTGCTGCCAATTTTTTATTATTCAAACTAAAAATATATATAATATCCCAAGTCAACCATGTATTCACTTGTCAATGGGTATACTCCTCATTTTTAATGTCTACATTTTCGAACAGTTTTATACCATCTCATGTTAGATGGAGATGGTTGCATGGGTTATGAAATTCCTCTAGATTGTTTAATGACAGACCTGTTTCCAGGAGTGATGAAGGGCATCCTGCGTGCCAAAGTATATATATATATATATATATATATATACTTGCATCATTCAGGAGAATTTTTAGACCTCTTATGCATTTGACAATATCTATCCATTACTTCAACCAGAAGGCATTACTTAATATCAACCAGCTACAATTTGGTTGAATGTACAGATATATCTTTATAATTTCCATATCTATTGTTCCATTTCACAGTTGTGAACTTTTAGTAAATTATTTTCTAGAAAGTACCAAGATTCTTTTGTGGGTGTTGTTTTCAATGATTTCTCTCAAGCTTTGTTTTTTTTCTTTTCATCATCTTGGATACTTAATTTTTTCTTGATATGCGGCAGTACTCCATGTTTTTTGAAAAGCATAGCTTAATCATGTCACAATCTGTGATATCTCTATCAAAATCTATGACTTTGAACTACATTTCTTCCACCAAGGGTTTGCTTTTTACAAGTCATTGCACCACAATTTAGAATAACAAAGACAAAGCTAATACTGATTCTTCTTGGAAAAGAAGATGTGGACCCATCAACAACTGCAGCATATGGTTCCCTCGTAAAAAATTTAACATTTGTGCTGAAATTTTCCACTGGAATCATTGTTCCGAAGGACTACATTTGGCCTGTCGATACAAGCTATATTTACAAGCACCTAAAGGTATTGTAAAAGATCATCACTTTGCAGGGCTGGAAATATTTGCTGCTAATTTCTCCAATGATGAATATGGCATGATCCATCATCCAAAAAGGAAATATCTTCAGTTTGTGGACAACAAGAATTTCACAGTTGATGGCATCCTAATCAATTTCTCTGTAACAGCATCAGAGGCTACAGGTATGTCTAACACATGCCCTTACCTAATCAAAAGTGGTCACTATGCTAACCCAAGAAGCTACAGTTATGAGCATGGGGTCAAATTCCCTTTTCTTTTATTTTTAACTAACCCTAGGTAAGTAGGTGGTTTTTCAATGGTAACCATGTACATATTTTCACCTTCAAAAGGAGATCTAACTTTCTATACCATTGCGGCCAATTTTTATTATTATTCAAACTAAAAATATATATAATATCCGAAGTCAACCATGTATTCACCTGGCAATGGCTATACTCCTCATTTTTAATGTCTACATTTTCAAACAGTTTTATACTAGCTCGTGTTATATGGAGATGGTTGCATGGGTTATGAAATTCCTCTAGATTGTTTAATGACAAACCTGTTTCCAAAAGTGATCAAGGGCATCCTGCGTGCCAAAGTATATATATATATATATATATATATATATATATATATATATATATATATATATATATATATATATATATATACTTGCATCATTCAAGAGAATTTTAGACCTACACCCATGTGGAAATCAAATTCCAAACCAATCTAAGTGTCACCAATAATTCTTATAGAATTCTCATTCCATGTTTATTGACTGAATGTGATCTGATTTCACCAAAAAGAAGAGGCGTCAGTTGCCACCATCATAGTACATCGAATTCATCGCTTGATTGGAGGATAGGTTCATCAAATTATGCTAAAAAAAGTATAAAGACCTTGAAGCTGCTTCAAACTAGCCCTGAGCCTAGTGAATTTGTGTTCTATGCCTCCTTGATAAGTTGAAATCGATCCAAACCCTAATTTATCCATGACTCCATCTCTTCCAAAGAGCAAGGCACTTGTCTTCCACTAGTGATCACTTTAAATAATGTTTTTCTTCACCTTCTCTCTTTCCTTCTATGCCTAGCCTACATAGGTCACCTAGGGCATCACTTATCTCAGAATCTAGCCATCCAAATACTTCTATTCTTTATCCACACTTGTGTTGATCTTTCCTCTAGAAGCCCCCCAAATTTGAGGCAAATCTGACGATCAGATGTCGCGAAATAGCAAGCTGTAGCTCAGGGATCATTTCTTGCCTTAGGTTTCCCTTTTCTAGTGACCTCATTTCGATCATTGCATCAAAATAAAAGAAATTTTTTCCTGTGATCCTCTTCTCCTCCCTAATTAGGTCAATCCCCTCATTACGTGATCAACTCCATACCCTTGACCTAATTTTTGGCCCACTTGGTCTCTTGTGGTCTTGCAACTTATTGAAGCCAATTTCACAAAGACCACTCATAATCCAAGTTTCCAAAAGGATTTTAGGGTCTACGAATATCCTTGACAAGTCATATACTCAAACCCTAGCCCTTAGAATTCTCGTAAGCCCTTCCTAGAGAGCCTTTCATCTTGCTTTCCAAGAAATAAAGTGATATGTCTGAGTTTGTCTTGTGAATAGGCTTCCAGGATCACCTCTCATCCTATCATTGATCCATTATTTCAGGATATTTATTATAATGGGTCTCCTCCCATTCGTGAAAGTCTGTAAAGATTAAGGAGCCTTAGCCGAGGTGACAGTGGGCTATTGCTCCATTGTTTCCCTTGACCTAGTGGTAGCCCTTCAAGGTGTTGAGAATTTAGTAGGGCATAGTTTAATTCAATTCTCTTACTTGATAGTTTCTTGTGTTATAATTGTTAGGCTTCTATTACTTATATCTTGTCTTCATTAGCTTATTATGTATTTTATCAAGTCAATTAGAAAAACACATGAGACACAGAATTTTGGCTCTTCAAGCCGGGGCCAAAACCTCTCCCTCTTGGAGAGGAAAACCCAAAAGTAATTCTTCTTCTAGATCTTCAATTGAAAAGTACCAAGACCATGACCTAGATTTTTGACCTTAGTATGCCTCCAAGACCTTGTCACTGCTCCACTAGGCTTCTTATGCTAATATTCTTTTCTGCACTACTTTGCACCAGGACAAGGAAAGCTTGGTTCCTAGTGATCTCCCTTTCTACTCTTCCTTGAACTATCATCGGCCTCCTAGATACCTTCTTGACCCTTCTTCGTACACACTTGATGCAGACCTTCAATGTTTCTTTCTTACTGTGGAAACCCTCCTCCACGTTGTGTATATATCAGTCTCTTTCTGAAGTGTCTAAGATCAAGACAGAGACTAGTGGTTTTCAAGGAAGCTTTAGAAGCTGCAATGACTGCAGCATTCCTGGTAGAAAAACCTGCTACAGGTTTTGAAGAGAAAAAGCAGGTTTCTTATGAACTCACACTACATGCTAAATGCACCATGACAAATAGAGCTTACATGGCAGAGACAGGAGCCATTCCTTTGGTTGTATCACTGCTAACTTCACAAGATCCCAAAACTTAAGAAAATCCTGTAACTGCACTCCTAAATTTATCTATTATGTAATCTGGTGCATACATCTGATAACCAATGTTCTCAGAAATAGATGCAGTGTTCTTCAACTTTTCCTCTATTGGTGAATATAATAAATCAATTGGAAAGAGGCCTTATGTCATTCCAGCCTTGATAAATCTTCTTTGGGACATAATTGTCAAAGGCAAGAGGGATGTAGCTACTGCCTTGTTTAATCTTTCAGTTTTTTATTGAAGTGCTTCAATATAGTAGCAGCTGGTGTAATTCATCTGTTTCTTAATGTTTTTACAAATAACACACCAGATCTTACATACAATGAAGTTTTTTCTCTTGTTGTTCTTGTGACACAACTAAGATAATCAGCTTCTACTTCACTTAAATGCAAGGAGAATACTGTGGCCAGTTTTCCATCACTGTATTGCAATGGAAGTGACAAATTTTAAATAAGTTGTTGATATCACCATCGTTAATGCCTCATCTTTATAATATTATTAAATCTGGTACTCCTAGAAAAAAAACTACATTTCTTCTAAGAATCCTAGGGCAACTTCAAGAACTCTGCAAACAATTTTCTCATACGATACTGAAACTTTAGTCAACACAGTGCTTTAGAAGTTGGAGACTTTTGTATACTTTTGCATTATTTTTGTCAATTTTTAAGAAGAATGATTTTTCTTCTATGTTAAGCACCTGCCACCAATACGTGCAGGTGCTCGCCTTTTACTGGTATAGCATATTCTTTCACTTTGGTAAACAAGAATGAAAATAAATGTAAGAATTCTCTTGTAGGACAGGGTAATTTCTTGTACTTTTTAATCTGTACATACAGCTGAAAAAACTCAAACTCTAGTCAGCCACAAATCCTTGGATAAGTTCAAGTGGAGGCCATGTAGATCAAAACCAGTTGAAATGGGAAAATAAATGCATGTAGGACACAGTTTCAACACGCCCCTAACCACTGCCAGGATATGAATTAGATTTTAGAATAACAAAACCATGCAAACAAATTCAGTTTTTGTGCATCCAATGCAAGAGCCCTTAACCCTTTGTTGTTAAATTCCTTGGTAGGAAGCGCAATCTGCTAATGCCATAAAACCCTAAACCCTGGACTTCCTTAGTGTAATGAGACAAAGAAATATTTGGAGAAATAAGTTCGTGAAGGGGGCAGAGTGAAACCTTTTCCTAGAAGTGTCGCTGGAGGATGAACTAAACAACCTAGACCTCGAACGGTAGAAAACTATGTCATAGAGCATCTGGAAGGCACACCACGGTAGAAAACTATGTCGCAGAGCATCTTCCAAGCCAAGCTGAGGGATACAGTTAAGTGAAGTGAAGGGAATGCCAGATGCAACTATGGAAGTTCGGCAATGTTAATGTGGGAGCGATTTTGCTCCATGTGTTATATTTTCATTTGACTGAACCATCAAAATGAAGTGTTGGGATTGTCTGCGCTGAAAAAAATAGTTTATGATCTGGGTTTATGAAGTGCTGGGATTGTCTGTGCTGAAAGAAATAGTTTATGATATGATTTTATGAAGTTCTGGGATTGTATGCGCTGAAAAAAAGAGTTTAGGCATAGCATAGTAATAGATTTTTTAGACATAATTTTTTTTCATTGGAAAATAGTGATTGAGGTTAATTTAATTTATATATATAATTTATTTTTAAAGTTATGGTTAAATGAAACAATGAATTTTTTTTTTTTTTAGGATAATGAGCTTTCAAAATGGTGTATGAGGTTTTATTGTTTGTAAGGCAAGGGACAGTATGTAACATAGTTGTAATAATCTATTTTTAAGGACAAGGTTAAGCAAGATGATGAGAATTTATTATTTGTAGGATAATCCACTAGGTGTATTTGTTTCTTAAAAACTATGCAAAGAAAGATGTCCCTTTTATGGCCAAGTTCCACCAAAATGGTTGGTGGCTTGTCCAAAGGGATATCTCAAAACAAGAAAACCTTGATGCCTCTCTAATAGGGCTTGTATGTCTGGGTGCATTGGCCATGGTTCAGCCCCTGTCTCCGAAATCCTTAGCTCGACCGCCCACTTTATGTCCCCATGTTGTAGATCTACCTCCATCCGGTGTGTTGAAACTATCTAGGGTGGGTAAGACTGCATCCCCCTAAAAAATACTAGCTTCCCATCTGGCCCCATAAAATCCATCTCTAACTTCTGCCAGTCAATGGTGACCCTCCCCAATGAGTATAACCACTAGACACCCAACGCCATGTTGGTCTCTGGGACACTAAAAAAAAAGTGATAAGTAACTAAGTAGTTCCCCATCACCATAGTCAACCCGGGAGTGTACTTCGTGCACTACATGGTTCAGTCTCTTTGCACCAACAAGAACCCCTCAAAGGTCTCTGTGTGGATGCCCCTACGCTCCACCATCTAGGAATCGATAAATTTGTGGGTGGCCCCACTATGTACCTGAACTGAAACTTGTTGCCCCTGTACCGTCCCCCTAATCCTGAGTGTCAAATTCTTCGTAACTCCCCCTGATGGGGAAAATGGCCCCCTCCAGGTGATAGTGGTGGTGGTGGTGCTCCCCCTGATGATGGTCCTCCCTCATCTCTTGGATCAGCTCGAACCTCAAACTCCTCATCTGACTCACTATCTGAATATAACTCAATGTAGTGGGCCTTGCCCTTGGTGCACTTGTGCCCAGGTTCCCAGGGTTCTTAAAACATAAAGCACTAATTCCTCCTCCTAAGGTCCCTCAGGGTGTCCTCGTCCATCTAACCACATCCTCCATCCATCTAGGGTGGTCTAGTGTCTCTGTTCCCTTGTGTTGCAGTGGGTCTAGTGGGGACAAAGGCTCGGGTCTTGGGCACAACGTCAATCATATCCTAGGTCTTGGAGATAGCATATTTCAAATATATGGGCTTGTACGCCCTCACCCAATGGCTCTGTTAGCCCCTCCACAAATAGCATGATCAACCAGGCCTCTGAAATGTCAGTCACCATCATTGCCAGTCCCTCAAAACTCCATAATGTATGCCTTTGCGCTGCTAGTTTGTCTCAGATGGGCTAACTCCCTAAAATCTAACTCTGGGTCTTTCCTCTCAAACCTCTCTAACAGCCTTTGTTTGAAATTTGTGTAAAAAGTGATGTGAATATGTTGCAACATGATTAGCCCATGGTACCACCACTCTTGGGCTTACCCTTTCAAATGCAGGGTAACAAACCGAATAAAATCGGTCTCCCACATGGGGTTTAGGTGGAAGTATGTACAGTCCCTTACGAACCCAAGCCCTGGCATCCAATTTTTATAGTGAAATAACTCAAGTGAAGCTCACAGGAATTATCGTTAATGTCTTTTGCATAATTATGTGTAATAAATTTTTAAAATAATAATTTTGTGGGTATAGAAGAGAGCATTTGGAAATATGTCAGAACTTATAATTCCATTTTGCACTTTATCCTCCATTTCTTTTAAGGGATAATCAGTGCTCCGAATGTCAAAAAGATGTTGAGCCCTCTTTCTCTTTGTAGTATGGGTAAAGCCACAACCTTTTTACTTTAATATACAACATAATTGTGACTATGAAATAATGTGTAGTAATGTTGCAGACCTCAATTAAGGACCAACAGTAGAACATTGATAGAGCTCATACAGGTATATGGAACCTAAATCCTTCAAAGACCTTGGTCCTCACATCATATTGTTGTGTAAAACTAACAACACTTGTGTTCCCCAAGGATATCTATGAATTAGGTTGATGCAAGAACACATAACTCCAAAGTTTTTGGACACATTGAATTAACTAAGACATTGACAAATTCACATGACATAAATCTTGTCACAAGTTTCACCCATATGTAAAGATCCCATAATGGATTCGTGACAAGGAGGCCTGTGAGAAATACACAAAGGCTGTGGAGAACTTGTCTTTCATATTTCTCAGTTCGGGAACTCACATCTCAAATCTTGTGGTTGCTAGCTGAGTATTTCAATTCCACGTTTGACAACCACACGTTGTTTCCAAAGTTGAATCATTACCAGCATGCCCTCTGCCAGAGCTGGCTCTCGACCTAAGTCCACAAAAAAACATGGGGGCACTCATTGCACTTGGTCAGGATGAGGTTGGATGGTAGCAAATGAGGTGAAAGGATGGAGAAGGGATTGGAGTGAATCATGAAGATTGTGATTAGTGTATTCTCAAAGTGTTTCCCTTTGGATTTGATTTGGTGAGAACTTAGAAGTAAACCTTTCAGAGCATGATGAAGGAAAAACTACGATATAAATGAGTTCAGCCACCAGTAGTATCATGTTTAAAACTTTAGTATTGAATAAGGAAGCCACAATTCATATCCATTTTGAAGGGATACGATAGTTACAATTCTTTGACTTTTAAAATTTAGAAAAAAACTACATATTTGCTTTTGTATCACGAAGATGTTTAGTCCCAATATTTTTTTTTTGTACCCAAAATTTTCCATCTCATACTGTATCTGTATACAAATTTAACCTCGGTTACTATGTATTCAACATGGCATCATCATAATGGAACTAATCTCATTTAAGCCTTGTCCTTTAATTTGTAATCTCTATTGAGAGGACTAAAAATTCTCTACTCCATAGACATTTGTCCAACTACAGATTTGAAATTCTTCTTCTTTCTTTGTCTACTATATATGAAACTTGTTATCAAACACCTTGCTACAACATACTATTTTCTTCCAGTACCATCATTATATTCTTATAATTTTTGAAGCCCCAAAACTTATATTCACATACAATTTCCCTTCACCATTTTAATGGCCTCACTCGATTCTCTTTCTGGAATTCCATATACATGGTTGCAATGTCTCTGTAAACAAATATTCAGCACCAACACTAGAAATTGGATAAATTTTTCAAGAGTTGTCACAAATGAACAAACAATTAATAATTACCAACTTTGCATGGTTGCAAATAAATCCCCATCCCAATTTTCCCTTCTGTATTTTGAGGCTCCATCAAACTTAAGCTTGAAGAAGCCTTTGTATATTCTCATTAATATAATAGCCCTTTAAAGTGGGGTTTCTTGAGATCCATCATTTAATATTGAATGGTGCATATATTGATATTTGTCTTTCGATACTGAATGTTGCATTACCAAAAAACATTGTTAGCAACACTGCTCCATTTTGATTTTCAAGCCTCAATGCTAGACGATATTTAACAAAAGAGCCATTTATCATTGATTTTTTGGTTAGTTGTAGGTAAAGACAAGTCTCAATGTCTCATAGTTTGAAAGGTGCTTATGAGATTATTAATGTAGTAGCAACAACTATTTTACTCTGTAACATTGACTGAATTTCAATGCATTCATTGCTGGTATATGCCTTATCAATGCATACATTTTAGAGAACAAATCTAGCATCAAAATTAGGCATTTGTGCATTTGTTTCAATCAATGTAAGAAGGGACCAGTTGCATATCTTTATTGATATTTTCTTCTTGCCATGCAAACCTTTAAATCTATCCCATAAGCCAATCACAAGTTCAAAGCATCATATTTTCAAGCCAAAATGCATCATCACAGATATATAGTGCAATCCATCCTGACCCAACCAACCCCTGTAATTTATTATGAGCTCAAATTCGGGTAAAAGATGTTGCAAGGGATAACATAACCAGTAGAAGTTTATTGCCTGCCATTTTAAAAATCATAACTTGTCTTTATGATTTCCATGCAATCCTCCACATAAAATTTACCAAATAGTATGTCTATGATAGTGTATTACATAATGATTATGAGTCTAGGCTAAAACATATTTGTACCAGATGCAACCAGAAGGTCAAGTCCCTCCCAGAAATAGCAATCCCATTTTATGATTATAGTTACAATCACCAATAATCACCACAAGAACACTGCATGTCATTGAAATGATGGAAGAGGTTGGAATCCCTCATAACAATCTCTCTTAAAATAATTTTTGAGATGAACTTGATGGCAGAGTGGCAATCACCACACACTCAAAGGTTCTTAATTACCCGAATATTTGTCCCACAAGATGTCTTAATAAGCCCAAAAGCAATGGCCAACTTCTCACTATGGTGGCAAGGAAATTGTTCCTTATGCTCCTCTTCCACATCGTTCAATACAAATTTTATGCCAGTTACATAACCCGTCATCTCCCTAGACAATCTATACAACTCTTCAATATATCCCTATAATATTCTCCTCTTTCAAGCATTCTAGGACATCTTCACAGGTAATTCCAGCCTCTATAATGTTGTTGATGGAAGAAGGTTGAACTGACGTTGAGAACATTTTTGGGGTTTTTAGGGAGAAACACTCTTGTGAACAAGGAGCTATGATTTAGAAGGAGTCTGAGAAAGCAAGGAAATCTAGGAAAAGCAACCGTAGTGTTAAGAAGAAGAACATAGTCCTCCTTTCTCTGGTGTTGGGAGTCGACATCACCATTTTGAAGACTAAGGAAATCTCCCAAAAATTCTTGGTGGGGCGAGTAACAGGTAAAAAATTTAGGCCCTTAACCCCAATAACATTGGTGGACAAGGAAATATCACCTATTGTAAAATGACCTCCGGAGGTGTCTCTGTTAGCTTGAGGTTGGATTCATGTGTGCTTCCATGATGCGGCTGACACCAATAAGGTACAAGAGATGGTTTGGAAAATTGATTATTTATGGTTATTATTATACACTGTATATTATTATTTACAGTTAAAAATTTGTATAAAAAATTGATTCATAAATTAAAAACATTCTTTAGTTCACCAGGATAGGACTTATACCTAATAACCATAGTATTTTTATCTCAACATGTTTTATGTATTTCAAAAGAATTCAAAGCTGTATGTTTAATTTTTGCCTATGTTTCAAAGAGCTACATTTAAAATTGGATTTGTTCTTTCAGATTTTTTTGGAAATTATCATTTTTTATAATAGATGTAAATTTTAATCAAGCCATGAGAATTGAATATTTATGGAATCTTCTTGTTTGATGAGTAATAATGTCCCGAATTTCGTTTATTGAGCCTTGCAATTTTGAGAACCCTAAAGGATTTAGGAAACACCCCCTTACCCCTTGAATAATAAAAGAAAAAACTTGTTAACCTATATTCAACCTTTTGGTCACAACTTCCACTCTAACCAAATCCAATTCCAATGCTTGTTAGATTTTGGAGTGCACACTTAGAAATGAACAATTGATAATGGAGAGAGTATGAAACTTTATTTTTTAATGATGTTGTAGTGATGATGTAGAATATTTCATGTACATCATGTCATTTATAGTACCCTTCGAAAGGGATGGTGGTTAAACCAAAAAAACATTTATTACATGTTAAACAATAAACATTGAAAGTGTTGCATGATGTCAATTCTAAAAATAAAGTCATACAATAATTAACATGTTGTCATAAAAAATATAAAATTCAAATGTATTATTCTCATCTAATCAATCTCTACAATAGGGATGTATTTACTCATAATTGATCTTCTCATCATCATATACTCACAGCTTCATGAACATTAGAAAATAGGAATAAACTAGTCCTTCCAAACAATTGTGGGGAAAATCACACAAAAGGTTTTATTTTCATCCCTTCCATGGACACCTTAAAATATGAATTTCCCTCCAAGCAAGGATTTATCTCAATTAAAACATAGGATTTTAACTCCTTGAAGATTCACTCAAGAAGTATAATCTACCCAACAATGTCATCAATTTTTCTAATATCAAACTAAGTCTAATACTTTTGGCTTACAACATCACCTTTATCCAAAAATAAAATGTATTGGACCTTAGTACCCCACTATGGCTAAGTACACTATATCCTCCTCTATCCACTTAGAAAATACTTGAGTAATCTTTAAATACTCCATTTATCGTCATGGCTTAGTGAAAAAATCATCTTTCTCGAGGTATAAATTGCACAGTAACATATTCAAACAAAGTCCTATGAGTAATCTTTCTTTCCCATTTTCCCCAAGAACCAATAAAATAGTTATTTTTACTGAAGCACCCCTTCCCAATGTTAGCTTCTACCTTTCCCAACCCATTTCCAAGCATAATTACCATCCCTAAATAATCTTAGGGAAAATTGATGGTCAAGGGTTAAAATCTTTAAAGTCACTTAGAACCCATTTCGTAGCTTAAACAATGAATGAAATAGAACAATACAAACAATGAATTAATAGCAATGCACTAAGAATAAAAGAAATCAAGAGTGAATGTGAAAATAATTATCTAGGAATAGTAGAAATGCACTAAACTTGAGGATTGGTTTACTTGGGTTCATTTTCTAGAATCCTAAAAAAATCTATAGATTTATGTAGTCTATTTTGAAATTTCTAAGTGAATTTTATCGATATTGGTTTTTAATTTCCTTCCAAAAAAGACCTTGGTATTCCAAATATCATTTTAATTTTGAATTTTCAAAATTTTTGAGATTACAAAACATAATAATGTTGTAAAGATACATAATGATTAAGTTAGATTATTGATTATTTTTATTTTTATTTTTTAAATATAAAAAATAGATTAATTATTAAAAATCTAAATATTCTTAGAAAAAAAAATTCCGCCAAGCAACTTTTAACTAAATACAATAAAAAACAAATAGATAAAAAAATAGTGTTTTTCAAATGATTTGGCGGCACTTAACCATATTTAAGTCAGTAGGAGGGGTTTATAAAAATCCTTTATTTTTAATAATGTTGAGCTCTTTTGGGACAGGTTGGAGGAGGACTGGTTTTGCGGCGTTGCAGTGGAAACAGTTCGCTGGGTATGGGCAAAAATTTAAAATTTGAATGTCACCTTGAAGCTCTGGAATGAGGTGATCCAAAGTTGTCTTTCACTCTCTACATTCTCTAGAGAGAAAGGGTCCCAGAGAATACAAAAACCAAAACACCGCCCTCGCTATTGGTTGATGTGATGGATTAATTGTTTAGCCTGTGTGAGGGCATCCTCCATATTTCTTAATATAATTGTGTGGACATGTGAGACTTCATCCATACCATTTGGCTCTAACATCGGTAATTGTTAGCCTATGTGAGGGTGATGTCATGCCATTATTTTGTTGGGCTATGCGATTTTCATTTTCTCTTCGCTGTCAATTTCCACCGCAGGCAATACCGGCACAACAAGGATTATGAAGGGTGTTGGTTTCAAATCTTGGCAAAGCTTCATGTGGTAATCATAAGTGATATTTCTAATTCTCACTAGACTTTAATATTTGATGGAAGACAATAAAAACAAGACGATTTAAACTTATTTTTATCATTCAAATCAATTTATAAGCTATTTTCAATCTCAATATATACAAATGTTGATACACAGTGTCCATACTCATTAGGTACTCACATTCTCTCCATAGAGTTCTGTACTTACTACCAGTGTTTTAAAATTTTTATCATCATAGCACAGCCATTAGGATTTTGTTTACAATTGAGAATGATTTAGGCCTATTTTCTGTCTCACGAACACTATTTGCAATGGGAAAAGAGAACCAATTTGTTGCACGGAGAGAAGCAAGGTGAGCTACATCCTTGATGGGGGGAGATATTCATTACTTCATGTGTGTGTAATGCCTAAACAAAGGCCAACATGAAATACAAGTTCCTTTCTGAGTGGTGTATTTCCTACAATTGGCAGATTTTCATCACAATTGGAAGTCGCAATGAGTGCTTTCTCTTGTTGTGAATGGATTGAATAAGAAATATTGACCTATTCAAAATAGGGGAGTTGAACCTCTATGATAACTATTTGAATTTTGGTGATATATAATATATACAATTATAGATCAACTTAGCTTTAGTGGGTTAGCTAGAGCAGTTTGAACCAACCAGTTTCAACACGGAGATCAGTGAGAGGTCATGGTTACAAGTCTAGTAGAGTTCCTCTTGGTTAAGAGTACATATTATAAACCAGCAGAATTTATCACATGTACCACTCCCGCAATGTAAGGAGGTGCCTAAAAGGTTTCCTCAAGGAAGTTTTCCAAATAAAAGAAATAAGAAAAATATAGATATGTCTTAACACTAGATCTATTAAGATTCAAGAAATTTAAACACGGTGTTTTTCAATCTCTCTTAGTGCTTAACAGATTCATGTTAAGATGGATCTATGCCCATGTAAAGTTTCTAGTGGGTGGTGAAATTCCTACAACTGATTGAGTTTTATCACAAATTGAAATACCACAGAGTGCTTTCATTCCTAGTCCGAGAACTTAATGAGAAAGGGACTTAGTGAGGAGGGTCGAGTTATTAAAAAATGGGAAACTTAACATTGGTGACCATGGTAGGTTCACAATAGAAAAATTGAATTTCAACAATCTAGGTGAGTTCAAGTTTTATATGGTTATGTTATTGAAAATCCTACTTTAGTGGGTTGTGTAGTATTTTTTGATCCTGTGTCAGAACATAGATTTTGATCTAAGAAAGACTTGTTTAAGTTATTGGAAATTGGATATATCAGAGGGGCTAGTTCAAAGTGGAAGAATGAAAACCCTGACGCTAAAACTTAAACAGAGAACGAAAGCAGTGTAATTTTCAAATAATTAATTCTGAACAGATTTTTGTTCGCCTTCTAGTTAGGCCATATGCTAATTCACATTTTTTGGCTCAATATTTCTGCCTTGGCTTTTCATCTTGGGCATGAAGATGCCGGAAATGAAAATACACTTGTTTCATCATTGTCCTCACAAAACTTCAGTGAAATTTAGAATACAGTAGCAGTACATTCTAGTAAGAGACCTACTAAGGTTAGATGGGTTTTGAATAGTTCAGAAGGATCCTGGGTACCTCTTATAGATGAGGACGAGATGAATGGATCATCAAGGAAGGGGAGCTGATTTTTGACCTTGATGCCAATGCAAACACATGTAAATAGTACTTTCATCTCAAAATCCTTTTATCTGCCATTTTATTTCTCACGTAGCATGATAGCCTTGCATATCATTTAGTGATGTACATGTTATTTTTCGCATATATCTATTACACTCCTTTTAATAGTTAAAGCTTCTTGTATTGATACCCTTAAATATTTTTAGTGAGGAATTTCACTAGCAGTAACATTATTTTCGTTTCTCTATTTCTTATGTATTTTTTAATTCCTTTCAATAGTTTTAGTTTTTTCCACTTGCCCTGCTGAATACTTTTACTTGGGAGTAGTCTACTTTTAGATGAAATGGAGCTCCTATCTGAAGACTCCCTCCAACGATGGGATAGATCCGTCCAATGCCCCACCGGCATCCGTTGTTTCGACTCAACAGGTGGGCCCTGCTCTGCCCCGCTGCTCTCCATCGGCTGCCTCCACCTCCCCTCCGCTCCACTCTGCCTCCCCTTCACTCGCACCTGACTACCATTTAAATTTTAAATTCTTAAATTCCTTTCGCACCCAACTACCATTTCGATATTTCACTGCGCTCAACTACCATTTCAGAGAGCCGAGATGAAGAGTGGATTCCAAGAGCCGAGCTGAACCGTTGCACCCTGTAAAGATCCTTCCAATTCCATTAAAGACAAACTGCTACTTAGGGCTTCCAGATCTGCCCAACTACATTTAATGGTTGACTGATCTTAGGACTTCAAGTTCTTAGATCTCAGGTCTGCAATTTATCTACTAAATTGCACATATCTAGGAACCAATCATACATATGTTTCAAACATTAAATTGACCCTCCTACATGCTATTCCACAACTTATATGATACCCTTCAGATCGTGTACTCTTTTTTGGTAGAAGCAGTAGCAGTGGATGGGGGTTCTTGGATTTTACCCTGCAAATAGTCCATGACATCTTGGTCTTCCAATTTGAGATCCAATATCATTTTCCAAGCATGGAAGTCATCCTTTCCAGTCAATTTTTCATCCTCCTTGAAGCCATAGCTTATGGAACCCATTATCCTCTCCGATGATTGCTAAAAATAGGGCTTGTCTTCACCTCAGCTCTGATACCATGTAAATTTATGTATATTTTCTATGCTTGATGCAACTTTACTTTTTACAACAAAAATCACACAAAAATTCAAGTAAAATGCTGATAGAACATACCAGTGGATCTATAGAAGACAAACCAGAAACATAAAAATGTGGTGGTGCATTACAACGGTCAACAGGATGCTTTAACCAACAAAGTCTCCTTTGTCAGCCAACCCAGCATGTGTCACAACAACCCTCAAAATAGCCACACAGTCAACTCAAAGTCAACACTAGAAAATTCAACACAAGACAGTAGCAAGAAAGTTAATGCAGCTCGGTCTTCGGTCAACCTTTTGACCTCGGTTCTTGTGCCAATGTGTACGGCCTTCCACAATCGAAGTCTCCACCAATGTTCAGCCCTTTTGGACCATGCGTTGACCAAATTCAACACTATTCAAACTAGCGTGGAAACCCTAGCTGCAGTGAGTTGCAGTAAATTCGGTCAAACCCTTGCTGTAGTAATTCATCCTCTTTCCCACGTGTGAACCAAATTTTCCTCCAAGGATATCATACTAAATCAGAAGAGGAGATGTGTGTGATGAGAGTGAGTGAAATGACCTCCAACGTTGACTGTATATATATATTCATCATTGAGGTGTGTGACACATCTACTAGGGGTGTAAAACCTTAAGGCTGACCTGCACATATTTGACATTATTCAAAATAAATTCAAAATAAATGTTCCACTCATCACATTAAGATCAATTTTAGATCGATCTTACACTTCTCCAAAAGAGGAACCCAATAAAAATATTGGTATCTTCATTTGAGCATTACAACATGGAGTTTGGACCTAGTTGTCCAATTTTAACAGACACCCTACAGGTATATGAATAGACCTGCAACAACCTCTTATGAGGGCTATCCACCCATCAAGCAACCCTTAAAACAGTCCCTTTTGCTGCGATCTTCTTCCAAGGGACCTCAGCCTTTCTTCCTGCACACGGTCACCCAAAACAGACTTCAAACAACCTTCTAATACTTCTGTTTTGAACCTTAAGCAAGGCCACAGACATCTCTATCATTTTCATCCTTCCAGTTCTTTTCCTTAGCCTTCCTTAATTCTCAGCGGCAAGCATCAGTGAGGCTTCAGAGGCCTACGGCATTTTAGAGACAGACCACCCATAAATTGTTGTGGTTTAAGAAAGGAGTTATGGTCACATTGTAGGCTGAAGTTCTGGGCACTTTGTAGCCCCAAACACTCCCACGTTGCCCCTATTTTAGGTTGATAAGGCCTGTGGCCTATCAAAACAATATGTTTTCACTTCCAACCAACCCAAAACAATTTTCTCCTTACCTCTTTGCAGCCCAAACAGACCTGCGTAGCTCCTTACTTTACTCGACCTCCTTGCTAGATGAAACAACCCCACAAACAAGTGCTAGAAGGCTCCACACAACCTTATCCTCCACGTTGTGGTATCCTATCTCCTACGACCTCAACATAAATGCCCTAGCTACTTGAATTAATTCTCCTTCACCTCCAACGAGATGCTTTGATGTGTCTTTGTTGCACCAAAATGGATTAATAGATCAGAGATTAATTTTCAACATAAATTGGGCTTTGTCTTCACCTCAGCTCTGATACCATGTTAATTTGAACATGTTCTATGCCATTTCATATTAGGGCACAAAATACTGAAGCATATAGAACATACCAATAGATTGATGGAAGACAAGCCAAAACAGAGATAATGAATGGTGGCGTTATGACGATCAGCAAGATGCTTCAACCAACAAAGTCTCCAATAGGTCATTCAGTCAAGTTTCTCACACACAACCCAGACAAATAATACTCCACAAATATGCAACACCAAGAATGCAGCTCCAACGCCATCAAGAGAGAAGAAAATCCTCCACACATTGTGTATATAATGAACTCCAAGTCTCTCCAATATATAGGTATCTTTGGGGGTGTGTGACACGTCCTTTTAGACATTTAAGTCTATATTATATTCCAGGCCGACCTAGCACATAAGTGGAATAAATTAAAAGTACATGTTTTTCTCATTCGATCAAGATGATCTTTATTTCAATATTACACCTCTCCGAAAGAGGAATCCAATAAAAATATTATGATTGTCATCTGAGCAGCACAACCCAGAGTGTGGACCTAGTTGCCCAAATTTAACAGGAAGGCTATTCAAGTGAATGCCCAAATGGTATGCTCCTTTATCAAAAAATGGCCCCTTTCCCATTTATAGCTCTTTTCACATTTCTACAGTTGTTCTGTCCTTGTATGTGTGCCTTGATATGGGTATTTAGTCTTCTTATTTGCAAAGTCAAGGAGTTAAGTTTCATGTGATTATCAATTTATCTATGCCCCGATAGAGAACCGAGTAATGGAAATAACATATTCAGCATAGATGTATTCTCCATTGGTTGTGTGTATCACATACATTCTTTCATTCGATGTTGGAATGTAAGCACATATCTGGAATTCAACATATAACTGAAGTTTGGCTGGTCTTAATCCTTTTTTTTATTCCAACATAAATCAAAATGTATAATGTCATGCCTATTAAGCAGCACATTTGTTAACACTTAGAGCCATTACCTACATTAAAACTCACATAAGAACTTCTATCATTTTAATGGATTGGTAGAATAAAAAATGTTAAACGCAAATTCAGGAATTAAATCATCACTATGAATAAGAGCAAACTCCATCATCCAGGAATTGAGAGAATTTATGCTATAACATTCTTCTCTCTGTAAGTGCAGTTGAAAAATATTTGTCTGCCATGATTCTAAATAGAGATTTCTGAGTTCAATCCTCCCATTAAACTAATCTACTAAGACTTCGGAATTTCCAACCAGTTTGAATGTCTTTACCTGTTTCCAATTCACATTACCATTAATTCAACAAAAAAATTGCTTCCTTGACTCATTCCAAGTTTGCACTTGATCATCACATCCTCAGACAAGCACTAGATAGTCCTTGGCACCTTGCTCTACACCTTACCCTTTTGTTGAATCTATCAAAACAACCCCACACCCCTAGGTCAGAAATTTCCAGCTCCTTCACATCCCTTTGAGAAACAAGCAAAGGCCATGCCTGTGTCATTTTACTTGCCCCAAAATTTTTGAATTGAATGTTGAGATCTGAAACAGGGTAGCTATTACTGACCATATTTTGGGTGTGACTATTATATGGTATTGATAGCATTTACTACTAGTGGAAAATGATTACCACGTCCATTCCAATTTTGTGCGATATGTGGCCCAGCTAAATGAGAAATGGCATTGTCTGTGTACAATTGTTGCATTGGTGTCTAACCATTAGTGATGTGCTGATTTAGATATCAATGGCCTACAGAGACACAAAATTAATATGACCTAGGGAGTTCAATGAGTTATAGGCACATATTTTTTAATTGAGAATAAGATTATATGAAAATGTGTCTATGACTACATGAAAATGATTTTGTTATTTGATCTGTGATGTACCAATTCTAAATTATGAAAATTTTTTCTTCCTAAAAAAATATTCTTTGAAATTTTTTTACAAACAGTTAGAGTGCAATAATTTCATTAAACACTTGGTGTGCACAGTAAGGGAAATGCTACAACAAGAGGAAATAAGAGGAAATCATTAATTTTATTTCTTAATTCAGAGAGTTATTACAATATAGGAAGATCAAGGAATCTGGAGGCTCACTTGGTGACATCTTTTGACCAATCTTGGCCCACTGGTATAGACTGGTATAAACTCAGAAAGAAGGTACAAAATGTTAGCCTCCTTCACAAATTATAAACCCTTTAATCATGCTTCTTAGTACATAGAATTTGGCCTTGAATTTCTGCAGGAAACATACATATTTTCCTAGCTTCATAATATGATTATTGACCTCCAATATGTCCTCATGAAAAAAGTGATATATGGTGCCAAATCTGAGAAAAATCACCCCTCCCTCATGAACATATTATCAGCATATTAATGATGAATTCCATCAGGAGTATGACCTTCATCTTAGGTGCTCTCGGCCTGTGTACATCTCATTCTGTAACTAAAATTCCCTAGAAAATTAGGTAGAGTAGGCTTGTGGATTTCAGTGTTTGCAAGTGGTGACCTAAGCCTTGAATTCCATTAAATGTTCTTCTTAAAGAGACATGCTCCAGTTATCTCCCCCTTTGACCCACGACCTGAAGTGTGACCTTAGATGTTTCTTCCGTTGGTCTAGATAACATGCTTCTAGCCAAAATTTTACATAAATCAGTTAGTATATGATGACCATCAACTTGTATGCATGAAAATATTACTCTTTTCTTCCACTTGACTAGATGGAAGTGCATGCGATTCTTGAGATTCCAAGTATTGAAGAGCATTCAATTTGTCAATTTTTTCAAGATGCAAGGAACACCATTATTCAACATTTTGGTCACTACTACTTAAATGGAAAGGTTTCATAATTTTCAAGAGATTTGGTTAGTAGGGGTGGCGTTCATAGCAAAGTGTATGGGCATTGTAGTACAAAATGTTACGTACTAGAGATGGCATCAGGCTCAGGAATGGCTGATAAGGCAAGGTGGGTTTCTCTTGAGAGAAACATGGTGAGGAAAATGTCTGAATGGCCATGACATTTTTATCTAGCCAACATTGAAGATGTAATTTTTTCGATCATTGGCATGTGTAGGTGGTGCCAAATAATGATCTAGTTGTCTTGTTTGTGGTTTCACAATTTATCATACAAAGACAGATCATGAATATGCAAATTTTAAAGCAGAGTACATTGTTATTTAAGCATTTGAATTGGTTCTTCAACAATACATTCAGACAAGAACTTTACTGACCCATGAAGGCTTCCACAAGTGCTAAGTATTCAAAACTGAATGTCCAACCAAGATCCTCAAGGAAAGGTTGATCCTCTCATCATGCCACAAGGAAACAAGATTGAATATACCTTTTCTTAAGCTTAGACTTCAAACAAAGAATAGATATTGGACTGATATGATGATAAAAATTCAGATCAAAGATAAATATAGGTTTTAGACCTCCGATACATACCTTGGATAGATGGTATAGACCTTGGTCCAATACAACAGACTTAGAACAAGATCACAAATTTGGATCTATGTTATATACTTTGATCAAATGTCACAGGACTTCGTTCTAGGCTTCACTGATCTTTGACATATATACCACAGACCTAGATCAAGCCACAACACTTCGGTCTAGTCACCACTGAACTTGGATCAAGCCACAGATGAACTCATATATGTTCCAAAAACTTCGCTCAAGGCATAGAACAACTCAGATATGTTGTCACAAGGTCTGTAGTATTCCTTTTTCAGGAAATTGTTACAATAATGATAATACCTCAAGATATTCTAAAGTTGGAGCTCCAGCAATAAGCAAGTACAATAATGGTGCAGCAGCAACACTCAACTCATAGAAAATGAATCCATAGCTATATTATTAAGAAATAACAGCAACAAAGGAATACAAGATCTTGAGGAAAATGCTACTCAAGATAAGCAATACTCAGCCTCAAGAGACAAGTACATAAAGCATGATCAAACCACTGCTACACATGTAAGCTCAAGCCATGACAGCGTAGTTTTATAGAGAAATTGCATGCTAACAATGTCAAATACATAGATGTATCAATACATGGACCAATGCAACATTGGGAGTGAAGATATCAGCTTCCAAATACTTCCTCATGTCAATCCTGGAAGGAATGGAAATAAAATATAAAAACTGCAAAATGCCGGAGTTGCTGGGTAGCTGCAGCAACTTAGAAATAGAACTGGATGGAGATGGAAATAGATGATGCCCAAACTGAATGTGTCTCCTCCAACAGATCTTTCAAGTGAAATGTTGATCCCTTCACCAAAGTTCTTCCCCTCCAAATGTATCTGCAAAGCCCTACTGCAAATGCTCCTCTAGAATAACGCAGTCACTGGATGAAACTGCATTGTAGGGAAATGGAATGAGTTGGCCTTGATGCCAAAGTATAAAATGACCTTCGGGATGCCTCTAATCTGATATATAAAAGAGAAGAGAGACTCCTCCTTTGAAAAATAGCTAAAGGAGATGGTGTAGTTAACCCTCACTGCAACACCCAGCAACATAACATTAATCTACTGCAGAAATAACGCTGTCTTGATGGAGGATGCTTGGCCTCAAGCCTGGATGTGAGGAAAATGAATAAAAATCCCTCAAGAGGCCTCTCAAGAAGGAGAAGGAATCCTAAACAGGAATTCCTCCGGAAATTCTTGCTAAGCAACAAAGAATGCACAATTGTCTAATGGACAATTGAGATGAATAATACAAGCATAAGAAACAATGGTTGCCTTGTCCTCATTTTAAACAAATGAAAGCCCCTCTCCATGGGTCCCACTCCTTTTAGGGTTTTATCCACCAAATAACCCTTTCCTCATTCATACTGCGCTGCTTTTCTAAGTGTGCTCCAGCTCTTGGCCCAGTGCTGTTGACTTGGTCAAACTTGACCTTCTCCACTTGCAAATAACCCTGTTCACACATGAGGGTGTGAAAAATAGCTCCACTAATGATCCCCATTTATAAGTAAATGGATTTTATTGAGATTTTTATTATTCATGGGCCTCCTTACCTATTTATTCTCCTCCTAGGTGAAATCAACAAAAATTAATGTTTCAAATTATTGTCAGAAAATTTTGGAACATTACAGTCCTCCCCTCCCAAATGTTTCTTGTCCTCAAGCAACTACAAGGACAGAAATGGAAAGCCTTCTCTCAAGGCATGGAGTCTACGAAGTGTTTGCGGAACATCTTCCTCATGTGGATCCTCCATCCCCCAAGCAATCATCAATGCAAAATGAGTTACCTCCCAACTGGGCAACTCTTGGAAGCTGTCCTCCACCTTTGGCTCCGGAAAAGTAGGTGGGATGAAAATATGCTCATGGTAGACAATGCAGCCTACCCCATGCTATCCTTCTCTCCAATCATGATAGGTGTAGAGAAAGTGTTGATCTTGGGCTACAAAATACTTGCCCTCAAGTGGCAATATGAAGACTAGATCTCCAAATATCTCTCCTCCAATGCTGCAAATCATGCTGGCCCAAGTCTCTCCATATATGATGAGTTGGAATTCATCATCATATGGCATCTCATTCCTCATATGGCTCACCTCATAATGAAGCAAATGAGCTGTTGTAGTGGCCATACAATCTTCCATGCTCCCTTTAGAACATGTAGTGCAAAGTGTGTGGGAGTTTTCTCCCTCCAAGGACACATCCACCCAATGTGTCTCTCCTCCAATCATGCTCCCAAGAAAATATCCAGCAATATCAATCAAGGCAACCATAAGGAGAATCATGCTATCTGCCATGTGAAGTAAAGGAGAAGGAAAATGGTCCCTCAAATGAAGCCAACGCAGTTTGACTCTCCACTTCCATAGAAAATAAAATGATGGGTGGCCTCCCCACCATTTGCTTGCTTCCCCATTCTCCTGGAGAAAGTGAATGATATAATGTGCAATTTTTGTATGTCCTCCATGAGAAATTTCCTCCCCTCCTCCTCTTAGGGGGTGATCACCCATAATGGCCTTATGTAGACCATCCAAATATAGAAGGAAGTATATTCCTTCTTTGAGCAAATTCTTGCACATATATGGTTAAGAGATGCATATATATAGACAAATCATCATGCAAATCAACAATACTCTCACCATATGTTTTGCTCATATAAATGAAGTGGCTCATAGATGAGTCTCCCCTCATCCTCAAAGACAAAAGAGTTGACTGTGCTAACTCCTCTATCTGCTCATGATCTATGGAATGCCCCCTCAAGTTCTTCAAGTGGTTCCTCCCACAAGAAGTACATAAATATAATGTGGCACTCATGGTTGGCCCATGGTTCCTCCTAAAATGTAAAAAATGTATAGTGAGGAGAATCATGCTCCCAATGGGCATCCTCAATCTCAAGCCCACTCTCCAAATAAAGCTCCCTATAAATATAAACATATCAGCAATACATGGAAGCATAGTACAATAAGAACAAGTTTCCAAATGACAACCGGAAAGTGGATCAAGGTCCCACACAAGGAACCAGCGTAGTGCATCCCATGCCTGCATCAAATCAAACAAAAACAAGTGCTTTTACAACCACTTGTTTGCTACCACAATCATGTTATAAGATAGAAATATGAAAGTAAAATTTGGTGCCAATGGTGCACACCAAGAATCATGTGGCTTTCCCCACAAACCACCAATGAGATAGACAATCTCAATGCTACAAATGGCTCCAAGTATATCATTATACAATATGAAAGAAGGAATGATCCTCCTTGGTACAAGCTGCTGCTCATAAAAATACAAGAAGTACAAAACATAAAGTAAATTTGTACATCCTCCATTATGTACTCGAAGGCTTGAGCTGAAATGGTGCAACTGAAAATGCTCCCTTACTCCCAATGAGTAGGAATGTGGTTGTGACATCCTCTCCATCATCATTCGGGCTATTCACCTCTCCATATGTTGATCTATGTCCTGCTGGATGCCCTCCCAAATGAACTCCTCTGCCAAGGCAAGATATGTATCAAAATGCATGGAAAATAAGTCCTCATATGCTGCATGAAATAGCCTTGAGACTAGAATCTCTAGTCAATAAGACTTTTCCAAGTGAATAGATGACCATATCATCTACTTTGTATCTGTCATCTCTCTCTGGGTCATCAAGTGTCATGCATGCACCAAGATCCTTGGAGTACTCAACTAAGAGCTGAGATCTCCAGTAAGGATCAATCCTCCTCAGAGACAACGCTGGTGATCTGGAATGTGTAGCTCTCCTCATGCTGCTGTATACTAATTTGACATCCCCCATGCCAAAGTTATCCTCCAAAATCTTTACCTCTCCACAACCCAAGGGTGGTGAACCCTAAGACAAAATGTCTCTCATCAATGATAGATATAATGGCCTCCCTGGTGGAATGCCTCTATGCAGTGAGACATCAATGTCAAGAGTGGACTGTACATATGGTTGGGAAACCATGCCCTTGCTCTCACAGCACAATACGGTCTGCCTCCTCTTTGCACTAGCCCTCTAAAATAGAGAAGGCTATGGAATCCTCATCATATGATGCTGCTCTTCCTTCCTTCCTCCTCCTTCTAGCTGTAATGCTGCACAATCATGCTACTCACTGATTGTGCTTGGACCTCCATGAATGAGATCCTGGGGACTTCCTTGCAAAGATGCAATAATCCCTGTAGTTGGAGCAAGAGATCCTCCTTCCTCTGCATGAGGGGCTAGATAAACTCTAGAAATGACAGCGTTGTTTCCCTCAGCTTCCTCAATATGAGTGGGCAACTCTCCAATGATTGGATCCTCTTTTGTAAAAAGGATCTTTTTGCCTCCTTGTGCCAAAAATGAAGATCCTGCCTCCAATAAGGCATCATGCAAGATATCAGCCTTCTTCATGGCTTTCTGCAGTGATTTTGAGTCTATGGTTTTCTTCATTACATGCAAGGGTTTTGTTTGTTTGAATGTGTTTGTTTCATTCACATGTGTTTCAGAATTACCAAATATCTTCATCAAAGTTCTAATGAACATTACATAGGAGAGCTATTTACATTTTTCAAAGTAAATGACTCAAATAACCACCATGCATATACCTTACCTCCCAAGTGCAGCACTGCTACTCTAATGGCTTCACCTTCGGAAATCTAATGTTGTTCTAAAAAGTTGTCTAGCTCTTCTATCCAAGCCCTGGCTGAACAAGTAGGGGAACCATCAAAGATATATAGAAGAAATCTATCCTCATTATGCTGCTTTCTCCTCCTCACCATGATCTTGCAAAACTCCGGAAAAGTAATATGATCTCTAAACTTCTGAGTTTGAGATTCATACTCATGCAAGAAATCTCTAAGAGTTCCCTTCTTCAGCATTCCTCCTTCTTCTTCCTTTCTCATGGAAAAAATAGCCATGTGACTGCGTTGTACCTTATAGGGTGTAGCTACATGCTTACACTCTCTATAAGAAAAACTAGAGTTTGACTCAGTTTCAAACCCTCTTGGATATCTTGTACAAATCTCCCTCATTATCTCCTCAAATTCTTCATGAATGCACTGTACAGATTTTGAAAGAAGCTTTGTAAGCTCTTCTTCCCTATTTTCTCCATATAATGGTGTCTTCATCTTATCTCTTCTTGATAGCATGATGGCTAAGATCCACTGGCTGTGCCAGAGATTATGCTCTGATACCACTGTAGTATTCCTTTTTCAGGAAGTTGCTACAACAATGAGAATACCTCAAGATATTCTAAAGTTGGAGCTCCAACAATAAGCAAGCACAATTACGGTGTAGCAGCAACACTCAACTCATAGAACATGAGAGAAATCCATAGCTATATTATTAAGAAATATCAGCGACAAAGGAATACAATATCTTGAGGAAAATGCTACTCAAGATAAGCAATACTCAGCCTCAAGAGACAAGTACATAAAGCATGATCAAACCACTGCTACACATGTAAGCTCAAGCTATGACAACGCAATTTTATAGAGAAACTTCATGTTAACAATGTAAAATACATAGATATATCGGTACATGGCCCAATACAACATTGGCAGTGAAGATATCAGCTCCCAAAGACTACCTCATGTCAATCCTGGAAGGATTGGAAATAAAATATAAAAACTGCAAAATGCCGGAGTTGCTGGGTAGCTGCAGTAACTCAGAAATAGAACTAGATGGAGATGGAAATAGATGATGCCCAAACTGAATGTGCCTCCTCCAATGGATCTTTCAAGTGAAAAGCGGATTTCTTCACCAAAGTTTTTCCCCTCCAAATGTATCTGCAAAGCCCTACTGCAAATGCTCCTCTAGAATAACACAGACACTAGATGAAACTGTGTTGTAGGGAAATGGAAAGAGTTGGCCTTGATGCCAAAGTCTAAAATGAGCTCCGGGATGCCTCCAATCTGATATCTCAAAGAGAAGAGAGACTCCTCCTCCGAAAAAAAGCTGAAGGAGATGGTGTAGTGAACCCTCACTATAACACCCAACAACACAACATTAATCTGCTGCAAAAATAATGCTGTCTTGATGGAGGATGCTTCACCTCAAGATTGGATGTGAGGAAAATGAAGAACAATCCATTAAGAGGCCTCTCAAGAAGGTGAAGGAATCCTAAACAAGAATTCCTCTAGAAATTCTTGCTAAGCAGCAAAGAATGCACAATTGTCTAATGGACAATTGAGATGAATAATACAAGCATAAGAAACAATGGTTGCCTTGTCCTCCTTTTAAACAAATGAAAGGCCCTCTCCATGGGTCCCACTCCTTTTAGGGTTTCATCCACCAAATAAACCTTTCCTCATTCATACTGTGTTGATTTTCTAAGTGTGCTCCACCTCTTGGCCCAACGTTGTTGACTTGGTCAAACTTGACCTTCTTCACTTGCAAATAACCCTGTTCACACATGAGGGTGTGAAAACCAGCTCCAATGATGATCCCCTTTAATACTTAGAGTGATTTTATTGAGATTTTTATTATTCATGGGCCTCCTTACCCATTTATTCTCCTCCTAGGTGAAATCAACAAAAAATAATGTTCGAAATTATTGTCGGAAAATTTTGGAACATTACAAGGTCACAAGCGATATAAGAAACATGTTGTCACAAGGTCTCAAGTGCTCCAAAGAATAAAGCCACTTAAACCTTGAGTTGAGGTCTAACAAATCAAGATCAAGCTACCTCCACATGTGCTTGTCCATCATGGACCAACCAAGGGTTCATGCATACACCATGTAGATCGTATCGCATGGTCCCAAACTCCAAATATCAAATTTCCTCCTCCAAGTGTCTAGTGCTCCTTCTAGGTAGGTACTTTTCCTATCCAAGCAAGTATGTTGTCTGTTTATCTGGTTTTCCCATTTTGGGTTTCCATGGTAAATATTGTGTTAATTGTGAATATGCCACTATTTTCTTTTTGTTTTTCTTAAAAAAATTCTTGCTCTGCTCCTCTTCCATAGGTTTACAAGTCACTGGAAAAAAACATGAAAGACAACCTCCAAAAGATCCTACCAAAAATATGAGCAAAATGGGTATTTTCTATTTGACTTTTATAATGGCATGAACCAAACATGTAGTCATCAAACTCATGCATCAATCTCACCGAACAATTAAAAAAAATACTTGGCACTTACTTGCCAGTCAACATTCAGGCTAACTAGTAACAAGTGCTTGCAAGTGAAATTTACTGCTAATGAGTTAGACTCACAGGAAGCAAGTTTGACTCACACACAAGTTAAAATATCTCATTTTATGAGTTGTGCAAAGTTTGAGATGAGTCCAAATTAAACAAGTGAGCTTCTTTACTATGGTCAGAAATACACTTGCTACTATGGTCTGTATTGGTGTATGCATTCTCAATGCATGGAAAAAATTGCTGCAAGGAAACTAAATAACCAAGCAGAAGTCGACATTTGATTCAGCTTACTCTAATCAGCTTCTGAGCCATGAGGAGTAGGTAATTTATTTTGTTCCATAGAATACTCTGATCCAACTTACTATAATCCAGCTTCTGAGCCATGCAAAGCAGATAATTTTCTTTGTTCCATAGAATTGACAAAGAAAGTTCATTAGTGTAGACTTTGTTCCATAATCTTTTCCTTAGGCATACACTAGGTGTAGACTTTGTTCCATAATATTTTCCTTAGGCATACACTAGGTGTAGACTTTGAGATTCCTAGATACAAAGGGAAAAAGTGGGTGTTAAGATTAAAATTGAAGTGTTGGATTACCAATGTGATAAAAACTTTTTAAAAGAAATTATATGCACATATAGAACGAATAAAATCTTATTTTAGAGATCAACTGCAAAAAAGTTAATTCATTTCTTGAGAAGAATCAATATTAAGACATTATAGGAACATCTAGACTATCAAATGTATGAACTTTGTACCACCCTTGTAAGGAATCAACTAGTATGAATTCATTGGGGAGAAGTAAACCCTCCTTTCATAATATATCAAAAATCATGTCGTGTTCTTTGTATATGTGGAGGAAATCCAGTTGGTCAAAAACACACGAAATTTATTCAACAAGATGGGAAATAGCCATTAGATTAATATTTATCATGGGAACTTCATCCTTCATACTCCTTATCTCTAAAGATAAATCGCCCATCATGGGAAACAATTTAATGTTCCTACAACTAGCAAATTTCAAGAGATAAAACAGAGATAAAAATTCAATGATTTATTGAATTCAGGTTGGATTATGTACATATGTAGTTAATTATCTTTTATTTGGTTTGTTTATTTATTTATTTATATTTTTTGGACACCTAATCCGTTAGGGTTGGTGTGGAGGAACATGAACCATCACTTTGACTCAATCCCAAGGGACCTTGGAAGGATAATCCAAATGTCACATGTACTTGTCTTTATATGTATATATGGTTAATATTATGAAATCTCATGTTTATCCTAAATATCTCTTGCATTCTCGTAAGCCCAATAGTGGTATTGGAGCCATGAATTTATAGCAGTGGCCATTGCCTATGACTTTGTAAGAGTGGCCATTTACTTGAGCATCGTATAGAGCCAATCAGATATGCCTTGTTAGGTCTAGCATTCCATGTTGATCATTCTCCATTGCATCACCTCTTTGTGGTCAAATTTGTTTGTAGTTCTAACATTCCCTTACCTCTATTTGCAACCATTTATCTATGTGTGCATAGTATTGAATTACCTATCTCTATGGTATCTAGGCCTATGCACTCTACAACATGTGTCAACTTTGTCATTATACAATGAGTAGATTTTCTCTTTGTCTAGCTAAAATGATATTACTCCTCCAACCCTTCAATTGTAATGTTAACACCCAAATTTTTCCTTTGTATCTAGGAATCTCAAATTATACACCTAGAGTATGCCTAAGGAAAATATTATGGAACAAAGTCTACAATAATGTACTTTTTTTGTCAGTTATATGGAACAAAGAAAATGACCTGCTTTGCATGGCTTAAAAGCTGATTAGAGTAAACTAGATCAGAATTTTCTTTTTTCCGTAGAATTGACAAAGAAAGTACAATAGTCCTCCTCACCTTCCAGTATAACAATCCAATAGTGTAATTATGTAAATAAGCTTACTAACCAGGGGCAAAAGTGGACACTTCATAGTGTGATGCCCTTCCAAATGGGCTTTAAAATGTAAAAGTGTTAGCAAGCTCAACAAGAGAGGTTAATAAATGACCCTATTAGGTGGTTTCAACCTCTAAGGGGGTGACAGGTCCATGGTACATCCATCAAATGGCAGGTGTCATGTGAAATGATGATGGAATAGAGTGGGGGCAAAGGGAATGCTCCAAGCCACATGCCATGGCACTAGGGTAGCTATGATGAAGGAAGCCCACACATTGGGTATATGGATGCAATATGCCTATTTATACAAACATTTTTAACTCTAGTTTAGACATCCAAAGACATTACTAGACTCTCTAGGACATATATGAAGTGTGATAGACTGCTGAAATTTTGAGACTCATAGAGAAAAAAAAACAAAATAGTTTCCTATTGGCTTTTTATGGTGGTTGTAAGGTGGCATCAGTGCCTACCAAAGAAAATGGGTATATGGGGCCAGAAAAGACTCTCGAGAGGACAAAGTCAATGAGACAATGATGGTGGTAACACTCCAACTTGTAGGTTTACTCATCCCTTTTCCTTTTGTCCTATACTTCAGAAATTCATCAAATTGGAGATCACAAGTGAAGACAATCTCTAGGATTATGGGTTTTGGTAATATTCCAAATTAGGAGTCAGCTAATTGGAATATTAATTTTGATTTATTTTGGAATTTCCTAATTTTGGGCGGAAATTAAGCCAAATAAAGTCATTTCCTAAAGTCCCAAAGGGAAAATTACAGCTCTAGTGGTGGGGTCGCATTGGCCTTAGGTGGAAGCGTATAAGAGGCACGAAAAGGACATTGTGGGATTTCCTAGAGGAAGGTAGCACATGATTGGTCAAGGAGAGGCAACGCAGGCCAAGGTGGGACCCAAGGCATACGTTGGGCCTCAATGCATAAAAGGAAGAAGGGAATGATAATTTGGAATTCATTCATTCATCTTATTACTCTTGGTCATTTTGACTGAAGCACGCTTGAGCCAGATAGCCATGTCTGTAGTGCTGTTTAGCACACGAGATATTCAAGCAGAGATCTCAAAATCTACCTCGGGGGACTTCGAGTGCCTGCTTAGGAGAGGAGTTTTGAATTTTGGTGGGGAAAATTACATAGCAGTAGCAACAGGAAGAGTGTAGCCCCTTCAGGACTGCGCAAAGGTATAGTAGGTTGCACAGTGATTGCGTAGTTTAGTTCGGTGTGGGTGTCGGGAGTGTGGAGAGCAGTAGATTTTTAGCAGGAGATATGGGAATATTAGCCACCTCCTACCAGGGTTTTTGGTAGCTCTCCAAAGGAATTTTCCAATAGATTCATCCAAAGGTTTGATTTACCCAACAACATAGTGAGCCAAGCCCAAGAGGACCAAATTCCAAAGTCAAGCTTTGGGCGAACCCTTTCTAGGTTATTCTGGGTTTATTGAGGAGAAGCCAAGATTAATTCTACAGAATTTTCTGGGCAGGTTTGAGGCTTCAAACAGACACCCTAATGCAGCCAGCAACTAGAGGAGTGAGAGGAAATTGGGCCAAAATTCCAGGGTCAACATCTGGCCAATTCCTTTGTGGGTTTTTGTGGGTTTGGTGAGTAGAGTCCAGGGTTAAAAGCCCAAAATTTTTTGAGCGGAGGAAGCAACCCAACCAGCAGTCCAAAGTCAGCCAACAACAACATTTCTGGGCTAGGCAGTGCAGAGACTAAGCCACGCAGCAACACTTTCAACCAAATTTTTTGCTTGGGTTTAATTTTTCTTCAAGCCTGCCTTGAGTAGGCCTAGGTGCAAAATTTCCAGCACCTCAATTGTACTCTTTCCCAATAAACTAATAAAATGGCTCAATAGTGATTTTGGCTCCAGTTTGAGCTTGTAATGGTGTTTTCATTTTTTCTTGTCTATTTGCATTTTTATTACTGTTAATCCCCATTTGGGATATTACAGTGGTACTAGAGCATAATCTTGGCTTAGCTTGTGGGAAACCCTCATTCTATGACAAGACCAGAATAACAAACTAAGAAATCATGGGATCCTAAGAAAGGTTAAACTCATACACCATGGAAGTAACCTTGAATGAGGTGATTAGGGTGCAACACATGATGGTTAATGTGGGGAAGAAACTGATTCATGCAAAAATTGGGAATCAAGACCATTCTCAATTATACAACAAATCGGCTATGCGTACAATGGTGGATAATACATCAAGATGGCAAGACATTATTGCAACTGATGTGGAGTTGTTGACAAAAAATTAATGGGCATACCAATCATTGGGACATGACATTCAAGTGTCCCTCTCTTTTTGGGAGTTCTGTGAACTAAGAGACATGCACAAATCAGGGGGAGTTACGTGGAATTATGCAGGGATGGTGAGTCGGATTAAGGAATAATATGAAAGAGTAGTTGAAGGGGCCATGGTTGGCAAGGAGACAATTGAGCATACACTCGCTGATGAGACACCACCCATTGTTGAGGTATCCATTGATGGGGTATTTGAGGTTGTGACCGAGTTCTCTAATGATAGCAACACATCACAGGCTGATGAGGTGTCGAGAGATAGCTCCACCATTGTTGAGGAGCCGATAGGTAGAGAGGCCTCCGGGTATATGATCAAATTTTTGAATGAAAATCACATGCAACTGACTAGTGAGCATGTCTTGCATGTTGGAGTGTCTATGGAGGAGGGTGTGAAACCATTCTTTGGGCTAGCCCTTGATGAGGTGCTAGGAGATATAGAGGTATTGGACGATGGTCGCACACAACAATGTCATTAGCTTCAGGCCATCCTTCTACCTTTGAAAGGGAAGGCCACATCAGTACGAGAGGTTATCTTGTTGTAGAACGAGGAACTGGAGGGCATGAGAGTGGTTATTGCCGAGTCAGTGGCCAAGTTGGCCCACATTGGGGAACGGTTGGATTCCCTAATGGTATAGCTAGAGGGAACATTGGAGTGTCAGAGTGGCCCCCTTCAGGCATACATAGATGGGGCTAGCAACAATTTTGGGTCACCTCTTCCCATTGGAGAGAGAGAGAGAAGGAGCCACCTAGTCAGATTTCATATGTTGACCTGGATAGTGGGATGAGACGATCGAAGTTGCACAGGGTGTAACATCCACATTTTTAGGTTGGATGGCGGGAGATTTTGAGTTGGTACCTGGTGGAGTGGGTTATGGAGATGGTGGTGGACCCGAGTGTACTTCAGCAAGAGTTTATAGGCGCTGGGAATATAGGAACCCCAGACTGGCATTGGGATCCAGGTGGGACTACCTATCGTTTCCCAGGTAGGTCGGTTGACTATGTTTTGGAGGGTACAATTGGCCTAGTAGTTGAGCATTAACATTCGTTAGGGGAGTTTCGGTTAGCTCTAGTGGCCAACCAGTTTATGGGCAGACTCCTTGGGTTGTCTTGGTATGACATTTGTATGCAGGGTCACGGGGTTATCAACATACTTTGGCAGGAGCTTGTCGGAGGAGGTGGCATTGGAAAGCCACCAGAAAATGCCTTTTATGGGGCCAAGGATTCTTCACCTTTGCGTGGGGCACATAGGTCGCAATGGATCATAGCAGTGGTCCGACATGTAGAGACACAACTCTAGGCCATCACATCGAAGGATGCGTGGGAGCATCTAGCATTGAGCAGTGGACTATCGGTGGACATGGGTGCATGGTGGTGTACTGTAGTGTGTGGGACTGATTTCTGGAGTAGGAGTGTCTTACATCACATTGAATACACGTGAGGAGTGACTGGTGCCCAGGGAAAATTTTAGGGGCGAATTTTAGCCCAAAGGCGAATTTTAAGGGGTTTTAGATTTTGGAGGGGAGAATTTTTATATAAAACCCATTTTATATAGTTTTATATAGTTATCACTATAATTATTTTAAAAATAATTAATTATTCCCTATTAGCCCAAAAAAATAAATGTGCATAAACATTAAAGGATGGATTTTCCTCCCAATTTTCTAGTTTGGAGCGGATTTGAATGGCATTCACTCACGATTTACTGGGTAGGAGGGGCATTGGATTTACATTTTCCCCATTTTTTACTGGTTGGGGCTTTGGGGCTTTACTGGTTGGGGCTTCAATGTGTGGGTATTGACTCTTCTGCAACCTCGCATTGGAACTTTCAGCAGGGCGAGAATTATTTGAAACAGTAAGAGATTCTGTTAATTTTCCTGCTGCACTAGGAATCACATGCAGAGGCAATCTGTGCATTTAAATTGCAGGTTTTTTCAGAGTGGGTGTATTTAAGGATTGGCATGGAGACCCATACATGATGCAGTTATTGATTTTAAGCCTGGTTGGCTGATTGGGATGGTTTTGTAGTCTTCCTTTTAGCAATACTTGGATTAATTGAAATGTTAACAGGTTGTTTAATTTTCATGCAATTTGTCAGTTTCTATTAAAATTTTAGTGAGGGGATGACTTCAGGTAGAGATTTGGGCTCCATCCTATTACAATGCCTTTCTTTAGAGTCCTCTACACTCATAACCGAGTTCTAAGAATGCAGCATGAGATCCAGTCTATTCTAGAATTCGAGCTAAGTTGATTGGACAAAGCTGTTGGTCAGATCTTTCAGGGCTGAATATTACTGATTTGGAGGAGTCAGAGTCATGGCTTAGGATGCCCTACAAAACTACATGGTGAAGAGCCGACGATGAATGGATCAGAATATTACAGTGCCTCCTTAATAGTACCCAGGTTCAAAAAAATATTTCTCAAACTTATGCTAACTTTATGGTTCAGAGTAGACGAGATGGTTTCTCTGACCCACTAGTAGGAAGAAGGGGAATAAGAGATGATGTTGTGGACAATAAAGGAAATGGGTTTTCTGCCATGGGTTTCTACCATAACTTTAGTCAATTCTAATGGCCATAACACTGATGATTTCCATGTGCTGACTTTAAGAGGTAGTCTTCTAGGGCTCATAACCTTGTAGTTTAGTGGGTTGTGTCAACTTGATAAGCTCTATTGGTTGGGTTGTGCTTATTGAAATGGTTTAGTATATATACCCCATCCCACCCTCTAAATCAAGAGTTGCTGTGACAATAGAAGCCATTGTCATTAGTTTGGGTATGGAAGCCTTTAATTGATATTCGGGTAGATTTCATTGTCAAAGAGAACCAAACCTCTTATGCTTTGGAGATAGTGTGCATTGTATCAGGAAGTGAAGTAGCAGGAACTTTGGGTATAAAATCTTTTGGGATATGGTAATATGGTATTCTTCAGGGCCTGGTTTGGGTAAAATGAGAAATTGGTACATATCTTCTCTGTGAAAATTGTAAAACAGATTTGAGATTTTAAGAACGCATATGGGTGAATATGCACTATGTGTAAAATTGGTGAAATTGGTACATATGTGCTGTCTGTAAAATTTGCTCAAATTCAGTCAAATATAAAAGATTATGTTTAGAAGTTTTGTGTAGGGAAGTCACATTCTGGAATGTAGTAAATAGTTATTGGACAAAGCCATTGATTAGATCTTTCATATCTGAAGATAATCAAGGCCGATGCATTAGATTCATGATTTAAGATGGCCTAGATAATCACATGGCTCAAAGTAGGGACTAAGGATGATATAAGTATTATAAAAAAACATTTCCTCCTCAATAATGTTAAGCTCCCCACAAGCATTAGCCAACCTTATACTGCATGGCTGGTTCGTGGATGGTCCTCTGGATTTCTGGTACAAAGAAGGGAAATGAGAGAATATATTATGGAGAGTTATGAAAGTGGGTTCTACTACCATTGAGTTCCTACCCAGAGCTTTGGTCAATTCTGATCCCAGTAAAAGCCATGTTTTCCAAGTACAAATCTTAAGAGGTGTTGTTCCACACTTTAGAAAATTTTCTTCTATAGTCAGTTGTGTCAATTGATTTTCTTTATTATTTGAGTTGTGATTATTTCTTCTGCAAGAGGTGCTGGAAAATGGGTTTTATGCTATACACTCCAAGTCAACCTCTAAACCTAGTGTTGTTGTGATATTTGACAGCCATTGGTATTGGTTTGGGCATGCACTGTTTACAGTTGTATGTGGGGAGATTGCATTGTCTAATTACTTTACGCTTGTTCCTCAGGGTAGTTTCTCTTAAGACTAAGAGGAAGAGAATGAGTTTCAGCATGCAATATAAGATTGTAGTTTGAATGGGATATACAGTTTATTTATATAATCTCTATTCATTCTCACTTGATTGATATAATTTATCTTATGAGTGGTTTCCGTTTCCATTTGAATTTGAGATCAGATGAATCAAATGCATTAAAAAATCGTCATTTAGGTAGTTCGATGTGTCAAAAGTAGAGCAAAAAGGCTCTGCCTAAAGCTATAATAGATGTAATCTGATTTTATTTTGAAGAATATTTTCAGCCTAATACCTGTTATGAATGTAAACATTTATGCTAAATATATGGATACGTAAAATTTGATATATCGCTCCGGGATGCCTCTGTTGAACATATCTAGTTGCAGTAACGGAGCATAGGAGTTAAACAACAAAAAGTGAAAACAAGAAAAAAAAAATAAATACTATTAAGGGGAAAGAAATTCAGAAACCTTGGGGATGACCTCACAGTAATCTAAGCCTAACCCACTGCTATATGTTTATGATAATCCAGACTTCTCTAATGCTGTTTTCTTTGAATCAAATCATTGTTATTTTTTCACTGTAAAGGTGTTGTGTATCATGTCTTTATGATTAGTATGAATATTATTTACTCTGGATGCTATGTTATCCTGAAGTACATCGGAACAAAGAGCACCCTTTAGGGGTTTATACCCCCTTCCCATCATTATAGGATTAGGCCATTACCCCCATAGAAGTTAGGTCAGCTCTCAAGTCTAAGATGCCTCTCAGGAGGTCACCATCATCAAGTATCTTGACCACTGCTCGACGATGCCCTCAAGTTAGGTCACTGGTTATATTCCCCAACCCTCAGGAGGTCAGGTATGTGCCATCTTATGATACCTTCTATGTGCCACCCTACGTCTAGGGCCCCCATCGCTTTCTTCCTGTGTACTTAGGAAATTTATCCACATATGCTAATAGTTAGTAGCAAGATATTTTAGTCAGCCTTTATTTCTTTCTGCTTATTATGATCGAATTGTTTCCTTACATATTCCATAAATTGGAGTTATGACACGATTTTTAATTCTTCATTTTACGCAAATAATTGTGTTACAAATTTTTTTTATTGACCTCCTTTGTTACTTATTTAAATATTTTGTGTCTTCTGGGTGATATAGAAATGGAGCCATGTTTTCTATATAATAAATCTGTATCAGACAACTCAATTACAAGTTGCTAACGCATACACACCAATGATTATACACATGGTCTTTTAACCAAAAAAATTCCTCTTAAGTAAAAAGTTTGTTACTTTTTATTTTGTTTCTTGTTCTTACATAATATACATCTGTGAACTCCCTAGGACGGAAATATTTTCCTACCTCCTCTGGAATATGGTCAATGTTCATGTTTCTGACCCATGTGCCCCTTCTTTTTTCTCCATCCTGTTTTTCTTTGCAAACTCTCATGTTCCTTTTCAACAACTCTCTATGTTTTTCTCTGTTGTCCAATTCGTTGGCTATTTGATTAGGTTTAGTTATTTCTATAGTACTTGATGGCTCTCGTGAGAATTAATAATATATTTTAGTGGATTATAAATTTGTAATTTATTATTTCGTGAATATTTGATTTGGTCATATCATAGTTAGCCCTCCTATTTTTCTTTACTTTGAGAAAATTTATGGAATTTATATTGGCCATACCTCCTCTATTTGGGAGGTTTCAAGTTTAGCACTAAAGTATTATATTGAAGAGGAGTCTGGTTTCTTTTGGGTCATCTCCTCCATTAATATCACTTGGCTATGCTTAGAATTTTACCTTCTAAACCATTGTCTAGACTTTTAGACCTAAATTTATTCAAGGAACAGAGATAAGGATGGCCTAACAACTTGGCCTTATGATAATTTTCATCATTTCATATTAGAGATACAAACTTGACTTCTTGGTCCAACTATTAGTCTCTCAACTCAGATGCTTTTCCTCTAATCTGTGCCAAACCAATATCAAAAAAGACAAAGACAAAAACCTCATTCTTACTTTTGTTCCTGTTTAGTTTTTCTCATCTGATGTATGTGAGGTTCTATTGAGGAGAGATCAACTCTTGCTGGATGTATACTATTGTACTCTTCTTAGTAGTTTGTCTTTTCAAGCTTAACCCACAGATCTTTGTTATGGACTAGCTCAGAGAAATTAATTTGAGTAGTCATGCATATGCATTGTTTTAGAGACATTACATGTCAAAGTTTTTCCCTTTGTAGCAAGCAAAAGCCCTCCAACTCTAGATCATTCTATAGATGTGTTTTGCCATCAATTATTGCTTTCTATATTTTTCACCTTTGAAGAGTCGTCATACATAAATGGTCTTATTGGATAAGCAAGCTAACTATGGTCTTAAATTGTAGCATCACAATTACCACCTCAAAAATCGGATTTCACACCTTACATATCTTTTGATTATCCTTAATCCCTTCAAAACATAACTCTTTGGAATGTTTTAATTCCAATTTGTAATTCCTTCTAGAGAGTCTTAATCCCAATTTGTAAATTTGTATTTTGAAAAATATATTTAGATCTTTGATGTCCAATGGTACTTCCCTTATGCATTTACAAGGGTCCCTGCCACTCCCCTGGTCGTCTATCAGGATGAAAATTGCATTGGGTGCAGCAAAAGGTCTGACATTTCTTCATGGAGGGGCTAAAAGACCAATGATTTATTAGGATTTTAAAATATTCAATATTTTTTTGGATTTGGTTTGTACCTACAACTTAAAAATTATGAGATGGCTCCATGTTACACTTTGGATTCTCTTAAATCTTTATGGAGATATATGTACTTGGTGCAGGAATACAATGCGAAGCTGTCTGATTTTGGACTAGCAAAAGATGGATCTGAGGGAGACAACACCCATGTTTCAACTCGAGTTATGGGAACATATGGCTATGCTGCTCTAGAATATGTAATGACTGGTCAGTATTTTAACCAGTTTAAACCCTGTGGCAATGATATCTTGGTGAGGAAATTTTAAGATTGATACATATCAACAAGATTTCTAGCCTCTTTAAGGGTCCTGTCTAGTAAATGGGGCAAGCAGAAAAAATGAGAAGTTTGTTCTAGGAGAATTGTTTAGGTCTCGTCCTATTGGCCTAATGTTGAATGTATACCAACCAATTTTCAGGACTCAGGATATTTTATATGAGGTTGAATTTTCCTTAATTTATGAAAAAAGTATCTAAACATGCATACATCTCGTGCATACATGTTTTATAGTATATAAAAAATGGTTTTAGATGACTAAATACCCATACCAATAGAGAGTTAGTTGAGGAAATATTAAGGATTCGAGTAGTCGGAAGGCCATTGGTCTGTCACTAGGCTTAGTATATATTTTGATGTATCCAATGGGGAAAAACGTTTTCATCCTATGAATGCATGCACTACTTTGTTTCATTTCTTTGTGCTTGTTTCTGAAATCTAATGTTAATAATACACTGCTCGACTTCTTGTCTCACTAGGAATTCTTCCTTGCCATATTAATCTAGAAATACAATCAGCAAATAAACACGACCATTAAAAGTTAAAACCATAATTTTAATAAAATTGAATGATCACTATGCTATGCAACCATGTTTGGTGTCCCCTAATAACCTCTACATCACATTCACTCAATATTGGTTTAGGTAACTGTATTACTTATATTTGGAGGTGACCCATCTCGTCAGGTCCAAAATCCATCAAACACACATCTTCATCATGCCTTCACTTCCTCATTTAGTTTTTCTCTCCTCAATTTCCATCACCAAACAGATTGGGTTTTTCCATCATCAACCATAGTAGGAGTCTTCTTTATAGAATTTTAGACTCGTGATTATACCAAATGCTTAGTATGAATACATTTAAAGTTACGAGCTTGGAAATGAAAGTGAGTCAGAGTCAAAAATAAACAATATGTGCCACACGATAAATAAATAGGAGAAAAAACCCGGATGCGGGTGATTAACATAGGAACCAAGTGGGAGCCAGGCGGCATTAAGGTCTGCAGCTGGCCTCATCGCATGGCAAACGTCTGGCGACTGTACTCAGGCGTGAGACATTTATGTCAAAACTTAATGAGCGCGATTCACAATTCTCCAAACGCAATTCGAGAGAATTCTATGCAAGGTAACAAAGATCTGGTCATTACTCCTTCCATGGCGCAGTTAATTTGCTGGGACGGCAACAGCTTCAAGGTATTTGATTGCAGAATGGAGAGCGAGCATGCTAATAGTAGCTTTCCTCGGCCTTCTGCTGTGTATTGTTCGCCCACCGTGAGGCTCTCCTCAGAGCGCACCGTAACTGGCAAGCGCACCAAACTTCATGGCTGCATTGTCCTGGGCGATAATGTTCATTTCTCCATAGCAGGTAATTGTATGCATCAGTCCGGGATATGGCTTGAGAATCTGCTCAGCATCCCCATAGCTCCCACGCACTCTCACTCCCCCAACGCTCCGCCTGGTTCTCAGCATTCCCCAAGCTTTCCTGCTACGATTGACAGTATGCCTCGTTTAAGGCAAAGAATGAGATGCCGTCGGGGTCCTTCTAGGAGGGTTTACAGGCGCTCCTCCCCGTCTTCAAGTACCTCGGCTGCGGACTTTACTGGCTCGGCCAGTACTTCTCATGTTGCCCGTGGTCGTATTCTTAGATCTGAGACCTGGAACACCATCGGCCAGAATGCTCTGGCTCACTCTCAAACCAGGCATTTTGTTTTTCAAAGTGCTTTGAATCGCCCATGTATTACAGCCACTGTCACCATGGTTTTCCGAGAGTCCCCATATGATGATGGGCGGGCTGGTCATGGTGTGCAGATTGATGAAGAGCGGGTTGGTCCTGATGGGCAGCATGATGAAGAAATGCCCGAACGGAACAGAGCCAGCACCGAGGATGTTGATGGTCAGGGCATTGGCATGAATATGGAGATCGAGATGGTACAGGAAGAGCAGCAGAATGCAATTCAAGACCGGGGTAATGCAATCGCTCCGCACCAGCAACATCCGGGCGATGGACTGCGCACCCCTGCTGCTGACAAGATCATTCACTCTACTGCGGACCTCTACAATTCTGATGGAGAACCAGATGAGTTTTGGTGCAGAGTCAAGGAAGAGGAACCGGATGAGTGATCTTACTCAGCCCCAGGTTTTTGTTCTTTTTTGCTATGGCACTGTCTTATGTTTGCAATTTGTCACTGTTTGATTCTAGACTTAAACATTGCCCCTGTGTGGGTATTTTTTATGGAACTTGATTTGCACTGGTTTCCCTCAACGGGCAGTGCCAAGTTTTTTGACTTTCTGCTCTACAGGCCTACTCAGGCCTTGTTCTGGTTTACTCCTGATGTACATATCTGTTACTGATTATCAATAGATTAAACTTATTTAGAAAAAAAAAAAAAATTAGGAGAAAAATATTGAAAAATCCCAACAGTGATGGCATGGTAGGAAATGTCATTAAAGCTTCTATTCAAGTCATAGTCATATGTACATATATATATGCAATCCCCGAAGATGGAGTTACGGTACATGGCATACAATGATGTTGCCTACACTTGTAATGATAACTCGATATTGGATAGACAATGGAGGGTATAGACAGTGATAACACTACCATTCATCCAACTATTTATACCTGGTTTTCCTTGTGATTAGTTCATTTCCAGATCTGAGATGTGCAACTGTGCTATTAATTTAACTAGAAAATTCACACTTTTGAGGAAGTGAAGTAGGCATAGCAAGCTCTGTTCAGGAGAATTTTATGACTATTGAAGGCTCTATTTTACACATGAGGTTGACACCTGTAGAGAGTCTCTAGATTGATAATAAATGTGACAATGATTCCACATCCTATTCATGGTGAAGACGAGCATAGCAGTTAGGATTTACGAAAGTTGTTTTGGGGATTGAAATTACTGTTATGATAGTAGAGAAGAGCGCTGCCATCTACAGACCTATTTTGATGGCAATAAAGGAGTTATTTCCAGTGGAGCGAGGGTGTATTTATGTCATGTTGAGTGGAAGTCACATCAAGCACTTAATACTTACATGAGGGTGCTCAAGTGGGAGTTACAAAAAACAAGTCTGATGAGATTCCTGAGAAGAGTTAAATTGTAAGTTGCACCAACTATTCTAAAGGAGGTGGATTTGTTTGTAAGGTTATGTGTTATCCCAAGGATGGCACATGCATAGGTTATTACGTAACAAAGGTGCTCAATAAGGAGTTACAATCATTCATCGCAGTATGCTATTATGGGAGCATGTGGGGCTGACTCCAGGGAGTTACTCATACTCTTCTAAGCTTGAGAATGGTGATGATCCCAAATCTCAATGAACAACGTGCTTGTAAAGACTATAACATGTAAGGAGATTTAGCATTTTTCATCCTTCTTCCTATATTTTCTCATAATTCTGTCTTTGGCATTCTGTTTTTATGTTTATTGTTGCATGACACTGATCCCACACTGTAGGTGCATTTGAATATTGCAGTTATGCTTATAGCTCACTTTGATATAGCAAACTAATTTCAAGCTTTATTATAGTATAACTGTATAATTTATATTGACTAGACATTGCTCTACAATTATTTTCATCAATTGAAAGACTTGAACTCTTTTGGTGGTGGATTCATGTTCATGTGTGTGTGTGAAGGCTCAATTTTCTCTATTTCTTTTCTTGTTTTCTAGTTGAAATCAGGTTTTCAACTTAGCTAGTTAGTTTCAATACATTCCTCTAACTGTTTTTCTTCTTTATTCAACTCGTTACCCCCTCACGAGGCACTAGATTTGATTGTACGATCTCCGTTCTAAGTTTTAAATTTATTCAACAGATCCTGAAAGTCAAAATCTGCTATTATAGAGAAAAATGTCTCACTTCCCTGCATGTTTTTCATTGCAGTCTCAAACAAGACATAAAAACCTCTTCTGAGCTTGAATTTTTTTTCCCAAGCATCCCCTCCACCCCTTCCTCAAGTGGGAATGAATCAAGCAGAAGCAAGAGAAAGAAGAATTAAGCACCCACATACTTTAGAAACATTACATTTGAGGCCTCACAATTTTGGGTGATAACAAAACCTTAATCTAACTCATAATAGTTTTGTGTTATTTTCTATTTTAGAAACATAATCTTTCTTGTAATGTTTCCCTAGGTTAGAGTTATGGTGGTTAATTTTGACCTAGTGATCCCTTAGTAGTCATTAATTTCATTTATTATACTCCATTAATGGGTTATTAATTAGTCCCCATTGGTTTTTAGGGTTACATAATATAACTCTAAAAGCTATAATTGAGGTTGTAATTCACTGAAGAATATACTTATAACTAGCCCAAATGAGTGAAATTTTAATATATTTACCAAAACAATAAGTTATTCTAGAATTGAACCTTTGGTAAAGGGGGTTTTTGTGTATTATCTTATTAAAACCCTTTACAATATAAACCAAGAAAGGATAAAATAGAAAATGCCAAGCCACACAATGTATTTAAGGTGTTTGCAAAATAAATGTTCTAGTATGGTGTAGAGTGATCTCACAGTTCAACAACAACTTGAAAGAGAGGAGAGGCTAGCCTTTTATAATTTACTTTGTAACAACTAGATAATAGCTAGCTCAAGCTCTCTCTCAAATAATATTTTACTTGTCATCCACATGTTGGAGACTAAGTAAATTATAAAAAATGTATTTTTAATACAATAATTCACTGAAACTATAAAAAAGAAGAACAGTAAGACTGAAGCCAATATCTATGAGTATGCCAATAGCTGAGTATGTGGAATAAAGGATCTATGGGGATAGAGTCAAAATCATTTTTGAAAGTCTATGAAACAATAGTAAACTTTCCAGGAGCAATGTTGGGCTTCCTCAATTGTGGTCTGGAGTGTAAAGATGTGATTAATAGTCTAGTGCTCAGGTTGGAATTTAGCCTTTACTAAAGCTCTATGTTGCCTCTGCCCAAGCTCCCTAGAGAGTTGCAAGTGGAGGGATGCAACATAGAGCTTCAAAAAGAAAATCACCACAAATAGGTCCAATGGACTACAAGGTACATCATAAACAATATTTAGTGCGAGAATGAGTGCAGCTCCTATAAAAGGCATATCTAACTTCTGAGGTCAAATACCTAAAGGGTAAAATTCTTCATCTAAGATATAAAATGTTACAAAGTTGAGAGTCCCAAAGAAGAAATGGTCCCTCTGAAGAACTTGAGAATCAGGAGAAATATCTTGATTGAAGGTTTCGTGAAGAAAGAGATCAATGTTTGGAGGAGCTATCACCTACTAATTAGGGAGGACTAGGAGAAACAGCTGGCCTCTAAAACTATATTACCAGTGGGTGAATATCTCCTACCATCTGAAGCTAAAGTGAATATTCCCTTGATGGAGAACTTTGGATAAATTGGAAGATCCGATCTTGTGCATATAGGCTGCTCTTTGTAGAGACCTGGATAAGTGGGAAGGAGGGTGTCTTATGTGATTGTAAAAAGGGCCTGGACAAAGAAACTATTGCAAGGGTCTCATGGGTGGAGCTAAGGGGTCTCCTTGAGATCTCATGAATCTGCATAATGAGGTGGTGCTACTCTCTTCCTGTAACTTATTGCTTTTGTGTGTGAGCTCTACAAAGGAGGGAGGTGATCATCTTGTTGTGTGGATTGATGGGAGTTATTCTAAGGCTCCTCCATTTGAGTCTGTTGTGGGTGGAAAATCTGACAAGTCAAATTGTGCCATGACTGGATGAATTTACAGCATCAAAGCTTCTTTATTCAACATAATAGAAAATCTATTGTTGCGAGTGATACTATTGTTGAAGTCATATAAGGAAGCCTTTGTTGCCTTTATATTAGATAAAACCTTTGTATAGTGCAAAAAATTGTAATGATATATTCTGCTAATTTTTGAAGTGTTTTCTTCCACTTCTAACATCGACATCTACAATGCATATAACCTATAAAATTCTAATATAAATTCATACATTATGGTGCTCTCTCTAAAAAAGGTTCTGAGAAATCCCTAAGCTCAGAAAGATTTCCTTCACTGAAAACTATCAAGTCTCTGCATTTGAAATAATTTGAACAGGAATAGTTTTCCTTCCCATAAAACATATCGGTCCCCATTTTTTTTTAACATATTATTCATCTCGTGGATCTATTTTCAAAGCAACAGGGAGTTCTAATAATGCTGTAGAATCTAGATTTGCACGACAATATTTTTGCTAGAGTTTTCTCTTCATGGATTTTGTGTAATGGGTCTGTTTAAATTTGAATATTTTGCTGCCTTCATGATCACTAATCAAACTCATCACCACTAATACACATGGGATCACCACCGGGAGCTACATAAACATCATTTGGCTCAGATTTTGAGGACTCCTCAAACTCCTCTCCAACCTCAATATCAGTGGTAGTAGTAGCATGAGCAACAACACTACACTTAGCAGAACTAAAAGAACGCGTTTTCCAAAATGCACGAGAACTACTTCCCTCACGAGTCACAATGTGCCATGCTTGGTCTCGGTGGTTCACTTCCTTCAACTCTTGGTTCAACTACATATCTTCATTGGAACCAACACCCTGAACTCCAGTAGACACGATTCTCTATTTTTTACTAGTGATTCGCCATTTGTATTGGTGATTTGCCATGATTTTATAGGATAATATAATCTCGTGAGAGATTCGCAAAAGAAATTATATATACATATTATATTATTAATAAAATCGCCTTCCATTTTTCCTATGTATCATGGGGATTTTCCCATTTATTATACATATAAATCTAGGGGGGTTCTTAAAATTTTCCCTGCTGGTGCCTTGACACAGACAAGGCAAGAGACAGTACATGGTGGTACAACAGTAACAGGGGGTATCTAGTGGTGTACAGGGGTATGCCGCAGTGTGCAATGGCATGTCGAGGAGTACATGGATGACTAGTGGTATGCAGGGGTGTATGGTGCTGCACAACGGGGTCTTAGAGTATTGCCTCCAAGAAGATTCATGGATGAAGACATCAAACATACCTTTGGGGGTAGTTCACCCAGGATTGACCAGGAGACAGATGAGCGATGCTTGACGATATCTGTGGGGACTCACACACCTGATCCTCTTCTACATCACTCATGGGCACAGTCGATTTTGTTGTTGTCCTTTGACACTTTGGGCATGAGCAGCGGGGTATGCGAGGCTCACCCAAGATATTTGGATGGCACTCAACACACTATGGGAGAGATATTCTCAGCAATGGCATTGGGTCGGTGTATTAGTTAACAACCACAAGTTGGGGGATGAGATGGTCATCTACAGGGGTGGAATATCAGTCATCACTGAGCTTACGCCTGGGGAACGGGTCACCAGGGAGACATGCGACACTCTTTTCGTAGGGCATGTTGAGACCATGCATGAGAAGAAGATACTGGGTACAACTGAGGTAGCATCCCAGTATGTGTCTGGGCTCCAGACAATGTATCGGCACTTTATTGAGAGGGTGGATGGCAAATCCAGTGGAGATGGTTGGCAGGAAAAAGAGGGATCCACATACCTTTAGTCGATTGCTAGTATCAGATATCCATCTATTGGTTGCATTCAAGGGGTGGCTATTTGTCACATGTGGCTTCCAATAGTCATTGGTACTACATAGTGGCAGGCATAGGGTAGGTTAGCATGCATCAGATTTTCCCATGATATATGCACCCTCTATATTGGTCACATGCAGGGACTAGAGATGAGGCACGAAAGGATTCCTACAATTTTTAGAGCTATGGTGTAGCAGGTCCAACTATCGGAGGCAAAGATTCAGCTGATTGATAGAACATTCTGACTCGTGATGGTCAGAGTCGGGACAGAGAGTGATCTAGCTCATTATTGGGTTGGCACTCAGAGGCCTCCATCGGATGGTGAGGTCAAATTTATCTGTTGCTGCATAGGATCAGACTTAGATTTGGAGGGGTAGATATTGGCATCAAGGTGATGCATGGGCAGGATGAGAGGAGGATACAATCTACACAGTGGGGAGTATGCCATAAGCCTCAAGAGAGGAGGATACAATCACTAGGCCTCAAGAGAGGAGGATACAATCTACACAGTGGGGAGTATGCCATAAGCAGAGTAGTGCAACATCAGCATGGTGGCACCACTATGAGTTCGGCAAGGGGTCTGATCATCACCGCTCTTTACAGCTCAATACCCCTTAGGGATGAGCTGGCTACCATAGGGGGAGATCCTGCAGATCTTCCATTGGTATTTAGTAATTCCTCGATGGCGTGGGGAACCTCAATAACTTGGCAGGTGGGCCAACAACATGATATACAAAGAAGCTCATGATATACGAAGAAGCTATCTCTGTAGGGATTAGGTGGTATCTTTGAGGGTCTAATCTTGGATTGCAAGGGATGAACTACTTGGTAGGGAAACTTCATGAGTGGGGCACAGTGCCATATCATCATGATTCCTTACTCACTAATGGTGTGCAGAGGGATTCTGTTACTTATGCCTGGCAGGATGGTGAGTGGAGCAAGGGGATCTTTATGTTGGGCAGGATGGCTTGGGATCCTGGTATTGAGGGATCTCTTCATATCAGGGTGATGTAGAGATCGGGGATGATTCAGTGGCGCATCTGGAACTATGGAAAATTTTGTAGTGACGGTGGGGGAGCATCAGCTGGAGAGGATGCTTGTTCAGGAATTGCTTGAGGACAAATAATTTTTGGAGGGAGGGCTGCAATATTCCAAATTAGTAGTCAGCTAATTGGAATATTAATTTTGATTTATTTTGGAATTTCTTAATGTTGGGCGAAAATAAAGTGGGTAGGGTATCCAAAACTAATAATTAAGCCAAATAAAGTCTTTTCTTAAAGTCCCTAAGGGAAAATTGTGGTTCTAGTGGTGGGTTCGAATTGGCCTTAGGTGGTAGCTTAGAAGAGGCATGAAAAGGACAACGTGGGATTGGATAAAGGAAGGCAACACATGATTAGTCAAGGAGAGGAAGCGTAGGCCAAGGTAGGACATAAGGCATATGTTTGGCCTCAATGGATAAAAGGAAGAAGGGAAGGCTCATTTGGAATTCATTCATTCATCTTCTTACTCTTGGTCATTTTGACTGAAGCACGCTTGAGCTGGACAACCAAGTCTCTAGTGTTGTTTAGCACACGAGATCTTCAAGCGGAGATCTCAACCTCTACCTCAGGGGACTTTGAGTGCCCACTCAGGAGAGGAGTTCTGCATTTTGGTGGGGGGAATTACACAACAGTAGCAACAGGAAGAGCGTATCCCCTTCAATACTGTGCAAAGGTAGAGTAGGCTACATAATGATTGCGTAGTTCAGTTCGGTGTGGGTGTCAGGAGTGTGGAGAGTAGCGGAGTTTCAACAAGAGATATGGAGGGGAGATTAGCCACCTTGTACCAGGGATTTTGGTAGTTCTCCAGAGGCATTTTCCAATAGATTCATCCAGAGGTTTGATTTACCCAACAACGCAGTGAGCCAAGCCCAAGAGGGCCAGATTTCGAAGTCAAGCTTTGGGCGAACCCTTTCTAGGTTTTTCTGGGTTTATTGAGGATAAGTCAAGATTAATTTGGCATAATTTTTTGGGTAGGTTTGAGGCTTCAAATAAAGATCCTAACACCACCAAAAACTAGAGGAGAGAGAGGAAATTGGGCCAAAATTTTGGGGTTAACATCTAGCCAATTCCTTGTGGTTTTTATGGGTTTGGTGAGTAGAGGTCGGGGTTAAAAGCCTAAAACTTTATGAGAAGAGGAAGCAACCCAACCAACAGTCCAAAGTCAGCCAACAAAAACATTTTTGGGCTAGGCAACATAGAGACTGAGCCACACAACAACACTTTCAGCTAGATTTTTTGCTTCGGTTTGAGTTATTATTAAAGCCTGCCTTGAGTAGGCCCATCTGCAAACTTTCCAAAACCTCAATTGTACTCTTTCCCAATATATTAATAAAATGGCTCAGCAGTGATTTTGGCTCCAGTTTGAGCATTTTAATGGTGTTTGCATTTTTTCTTGTCTATTTTTACTTTTATCACTGTTAATCCCCATTTGGGATATTACAGTTTTGTATTGATCATGGACAATTTACTCATGCATTCAACCAAATGTAAAGAGACATACAGTCATGTAAAATAATCAATGGAAAATACCAATAAAGAGAAATTGTGTTAGCTGATTTACCATCCATAATCACCATCAAAGCCAATGGAAAAACCCAAAGGAAATGACAAATAGATATAAGAAAGTCTACAATTCTTCTACAATGTATTCAAAGTTATGATGTGAAATGATAAGAAGTTCCTTGAATAGGTTCATCAAACTTTAATGATCTCAAACAAGTATGATGGAAAACAATGAAAAACTATAAACATGAACCTCATCATAAATACAAGTGACAAGGTTATGGTAATGTAAAAAATCTGGTTTTCAGAGACAAAGGAAGTTTGAGACCATGTCCTAACAAAAAAAATAGGGGATGCACTCAAGAATATTTTAATGAGGAAAGCATGAAAATGGTTATGCTAACCTACACATCAAATTTATTGGTGGTCAGATGAGAAAGTGTCATGATAGGCATGTCATTTTCCAATTATATTCCATCTATTTTCTTTCTATTTTTGGTCCTTAAGATCTTTCCATGAATCTCATAACGTGGGAGGTTTCCCCATTTGGAGAATTCACATTGTTTTCTTTATTTGGAGATATAATTGGTTGTAAACTGACTATTGAAAGCATACATGCATGTGGTTGACATTTCCTTGAAGATTATGGTATGGAAGCAACTACATGATATGCCTTGAAAGAAAGTACAAGAGGAGTGAACAACAAGGCAAATGGATTGAATAACTCCCCAGATCAGTAATGAGTTGGCTTATTCTTATTAGTGAGGTTAAAAGGCATGATTTTGCAACAAGATTCCATCTAAATAGCAAATCTAATACACTTGGAAAGCATGAAGACCTTGTCAAGCTAAGCATGTTTTCTTTCCCCTTCCACAAGAAGCTAAGGTGAATTACTCTTCATGCTTTGGGCCTTTGTATAGGCAAAGTTGAGGTGATGTATAAGGGTTGAACAATATTCTTTAAGTAGTTTTACAACAACATAACTCATCATTCTCTCACCTACCAATTCCAACAATCGACTCCACCAGTGCATGCTACTAGGATTATTGCAGCCTGTCATTTATTTCACATTGCAATGTTGTTATTGGAAATATGCTTGTGTTTGGGCTAGAAACTATGCTAGATTTATTTTGCTCTGCAATATTGTTGTTGTCTATTTGGTTTTTTATGATAGAGAGAAATCCAACACCTGTTAGATTTCCTTCACCTTGGAAATGTGCTTGTGTTTGGGCTATAAGTTGTGCTAGATTTCTTTTGCTCTACAATATTTTTGTTGTCAATTTGGTTGTTTACTATATAGTGAAATCTAGCACGTGTTAGATTTCCTTCACCTTGGAAATGTGCTTGTGTTTTCGTTAGAAGGAAATATAACATGCGCTAGGTTTCTTTTGGCATGAAATGTTGTTGTTGGTAGTATGCTTTTATTTGTGCTACATGTAAAGCTAACACGCATTAAATTTCTTTTACATTGTGATGTTGTTATTGGAAATGGTCTTGTGTTTGTGATAGAAGTTGTTCTAGATATCTTTTTCCATGTAATGTTGTTGTTGGAAATATGCTTTTGTTTATGCTGGAAGCAAATCTAACATGCTAGATTTCTTTCACCCTACAATGTTGTTTTGTGTTTGTGTTTGTGCTATGTGTAAATCTAACACGTGTGAGATTTCTTTTTCTCTACAATATTGTTGTTGTCTATTTGGTTTTTTATGATAGAAGGAAATCTAGCATGTGTTAGATTTCCTTCACCCTGGCAATGTTATTGGAAATGTGCTTGTCTTTGGGGTAGAAGTTGTGCTAGATTTATTTTTCTTTACAATATTGTTGTTGTCAATTTGGTTGTTTATTATAGAAGGAAATCTAGCACATGTTATATTTCCTTCACCTTGGAAATGTGCTTGTGTTTGTGTTAGAAGGAAATATAGCATGCACTAGATTTCTTTTGGCATGAAATGTTGTTGTTGGTAGTATGCTTGTATTTGTGCTACATGTAAAGCTAACATGGATTAAACTTATTTTACCTTGTGATGTTGTTATTGGAAATGTGATTGTGTTTGTGATAGAAGTTGTTCTAGATATCTTTTTCCATGCAATGTTGTTGTTGGAAATATGCTTTTGTTTATATTGGAAGCAGATCTAACATGCTATATTTCTTTCACCCTACAATGTTTTTGTGTGTTTGTGTTTGTACTATGCGTAAATCTAGCACATGTTAGATTTCTTTTACTCTGCAATATTGTTGTTGTCTATTTGGTTGTTTATGATAGAATGAAATCTAGCACGTGTTAGATTTCCTCCAACTTGGCAATGTTATTGGAAATATGCTTGTTTGGGCTAGAAGTTGTGCTAGATTTCTTTTGCTCTACAATATTGTCGTTGTCAATTTAGTTGTTTATTATAGAAGGAAATCTAGCACGAGTTAGATTTCCTTCGCCTTGGAAATGTGCTTGTGTTTATTTTAGAAGGAAATATAGCATGCAATAGGTTTCTTTTGGCATGAAATGTTGTTGTTGGTAGTATGCTTGTATTTATGCTACATGTAAAGCTAACATGCATTAAATTTCTTTTACCTTGCGATGTTGTAATTGGAAATGTGCTTGTGTTTGTGATAGAAGTTGTTCTAGATATCTTTTTCCATGCAATGTTGTTGTTGGCAATATGCTTCAATTTTGTTTCAAAATAAATCTATCATGCACTAGATTTCTTTTTCACTGCAATATGGTTGTTGACAATATGATTTTGTTTTTGCTAGAAGTAAATATACCATGTGCTAGATTTCTTTTATCTAGAAATGTTGTAATGTGTTTGTGTTTGTGCTAGAAGGAAATCTAGCATACATTAGATTTCTTTCACCCTTCTATGAGTTTACTGACAATGTGGTTGTATATGCGTTAGAAGGAAATATAGTGTGCACTAGATTTCTTTTGCATTGCAATGTTGTTGGCAATTCAATTGTTTGTGCTAGAAGGAAATTTAGTATGCGCCATATTTCCTTCACCACAATGATGTTATAGCCAATGTGCTTAAAGTAAATCTAGCATGTGCTAGATTTATTTTTCCCTAGAATTTCGTTGGTAATATGCTTGTGTTCATGCTATAACAAAATCTGGCATGCACTAGATTCTTAACTGCTACAATGTTGTGTGTTTGTGTTTGTGCTAGAAGGAAATCTACCACATACCAGATTTATTTTGTGTTGCATAAGGTGTTTTTGACAATATGCTTGTTTGCGCTAGAAGAAAATCTAATATGCGGTATGTTTCTTTCAGCCTACAATATTGTTATGTGCTTGTGTTTGCGAGAGAAGGAAATATAGCACGTGTTAAATTTCATTCACCTTGCAATTTTGTTATTGGTGACATGTTTGTGTTTGAGATATAAGTACAAATAACATGCTAGATCTAATCCACCTTGCAATATTGTGATTATAAATATGTTTATGTTTGTGATAGAAGAAAATCTAGCATGATATCGATTTCTTTTACCCTACAATATTGATGTTGCCAATATGTTTGTGTATGGTGGGAGGAATTCTAGCATGCACTAAATTTATTTTGCAATGCAATATTGGTGTTAGCAACATGCTTGTGTTTGTACTAGAATAAAATCTAGTATGCAATATATTTGTTTCATAATGCAATATTTTTGTTGGCAACGTGCTTGTATTTGTGCTAGAATGAAATATAACCTGCATTGGATAATATGATTGTTGGCAATGTGCTAGAAGTAAATCAAGAATAGGGTAGATATCTTCCACCCTGCAATGTTGTTTTTGGAAATGTGATTGTGTTTGTGCTATAAGAAACTCTAGAATGTGTAATATTTCTTTTACTTTGAAATGTTTTTGTGAGTAACATGCTTCTAGTTACGCTAGAAGGAGATTTAGCATGTGGTGGATTTCGTTCGCCTTAGACTATTGTTGTTGGCAATGTGCTTGTGTTTGTGCTAGAAGGAAATCTAGCATGTGCTAGATTTATTTGACCATGTAACGTTGCTTCTAGCAATATGCTTATGTTTGTAGTAGAAGGAATGATATTGATTGTTAGCATTCATTTGAGGTGCATTGTTGTTGTTCGAAATGGGCTTCTACTTGTGATAGAAGGAAAGCTAGCACACATTATATTTCCTTCATAATGTAATGTCGTTATTAGAAATATGTTTTTTGTTATGCTAGAAGGAAGGTTATAATGTGTTAAATTTCCTTCATCTTGCAATGTTATTGTTGAAAATGTGTTTGTATTTGTAATAGAAGTAAATCTTGCATCTGTTAGTTTTTTTTTTCGCAATGCAACATTAGTTGGAAATGTGCTTGTATTTGTGTTAGAAGGAATTATAGAATGCACTAGATTTATTTGTTCTTTTTCAAAAGGAAAACTATCAAGATTTCACCCTCACCAAGGTTAGTGATCTGATATTGTTCTTGGCATTGCATTTGTGATTATGCAAGAAGGATACCTAGTGATTACTAGTTTTCTTCTAGACACCATTACACTTATGCAATCAATTCTCTAGGGGTGACATTGTCTCAATAATCACAATGGTTAGAGTTATAGCTTTTGATGTGCCCTTTTATTGAATTTGGAACAATTTATGGAGATCAATGATAGTGCAAATGAATTTTATATAGGTATATGTTGTTGTTGGCACTACATTTGTGCTTGAATTGGAAGGAAAGATAATGGTATAGCTTTCATTTTGGCACAAACACAATAATCCAATCATAATTATTTGATCCATAGAGATTAATGTGATCTTTGTATACTTTTGAAGTTTATGAATAAATGTATTATTGAGGTATACTATATTTTTCTTCCAATGCACATGTACGCAACTTTAAAGTAACAAGCACATTTTTTTAGCATGTATTGTTTTTCTCCCTATTTTGTTGTATAGTTATGAACTTCCAAAAACAATTTCAGTAATGTTTGGATGCATAAGATAAGACTCTTCCTCATCAACACAAGAATGTAGGAAAACTCAAATCTACACTTTTCGAGGACCTAAAGTTAACATCCCTTTGTCTCCATCCTAAATAGTATGTCTTTAGATGTGTATAGGTAAGGAGTGCTAACATTGGAACTAAAGATTTGTAAAATGAAATTTCTTTTCTTTTGAACTAAAGAAAAACTCTATTTTTAATTTTGATTATCAATTTCAAACATCAAACATCCTCACTAAGTGAAAATATAATTTCTTCTTTTCATGGGGCTTTTAGACATCTTATGTAGCATCAATCTTCGAATTTTTTAGATTTTCCAAAGGACCATGTTTTGGTTCTTCAACTTCTACAAATTTATTATGATCATTATTCATACACATGCATTAAGACTACAAGTGTCATTTCTGAAGTTAAATAGGAACTTGGTGGTTTGATGAGCTGATATTTGTCATTCAAAATTTTTATTTGGAGGAAAACCTCTAGTTTGGCTTTTGATTATCAAGTTCAAACATCAAACATCCTCACTAAGTGAAAATATAATTTCTCCTTTTCATGGGGCTTTTAGACATCTTATGTAGCATCAATCTTCGAATTTCTTAGATTTTCCTAAGGACCATGTTTTGGTTCTTCAACTTCTACAAATTTATTATGATCATTATTCATACACATACATTAAGACTAAAGTGTCATTTCTAAAGTTAAATAGGAACTTGGTGGTTTGTGTTAGCGCTCAAATTTACCTCAGGCTGAAATGAAGTAAAAATCAAGGCTACATCAAACCATGCTCAGCCTCGTAGCTAGCCCTACGAGGACAGGAGAGGGCTCTCTCCGTCAATCTCGAGAAAATGAGCAATAGGATGCGAGATGACTTACAATAAGAACTGATTTTAGGCTAGTAAAGAGATAGGTATGTTTGATTTTTTGGTTTTTGGGTTTTCGCTGGAGAAATGGGAAGACAGATTTTGGGTCCGGGGATAAGGTCAGACCTTTGCAGATTTCAAGTTGGGGCGAGGTAGGTGAATGTCTTGATGCTTTTGATTGAATATACGGACAGATTAGACCGACGAGGAGCTGAAGAGGGCAAAGAAGAACTTGGATCCTCTCCAAACAGTCGAAAAAACACATAGAACTAACTGAATTCAAAGGCAGAGCACTGTAAACAATGGATTCAACCTCGTCTACTCATTCAATTTAGTTCAGAAGCATATGAAAGGATGGCATACATTTAAACATGAAGAAACTTACAGTAAAAAAAGAGTAAACACCATCAAGAACAGAACACCACAAGGATCCCAACAAGTGCCGCAAAACCTCTGATCTTTCCTTAGCCAAAATATGAAATAATATGTACAATGATATCAAAAGTCTCCCAAGAGTCCCACCTGTAGAATGCCTCAGAAATTACAATATATAGATCACTCTAACACCTTTCCCCACCTCTAGGAGTCGAATTCCCTCTTCAGGGATCAGTTTCAACCAATTCTATTCATGGAACTACAATCTAGGCAGCTAACAACTTGCCTCTAAAAGAGTGGAAACTGATCCATTACATGATTTTTTACCCTTTTGAGAGTGAATCTTCTAGAATAGACAAAAATAAGCCAAAGTTACATGTCAAATATGAATTTACATCATAAAAACTCAAAAATTCCATCCACAAGCAAAACTGGTCCATACTAGGCGAAAATCTGAGCTGGCAGTTGAAAATTCAGCAAAAATTTAAGTGGGTCGCATTTGAGCCGAGTGGGTCACATTTTTTTCAGCCTGAATTTGAGGTACTTCCCGGCATCAAAATTGAGCTCATGATAGCTCGTTGGAAAGCCCTGGATGTTGACTATCCAACCCAAGTAGAATTTCCCAATTTGGAGCTCATTTGACCCTCCAAAAATTCTTTCTCCCAGAAGTACTTCCTGCTGGTGTAAAAGGTGGCAGCAAGGTGGTTTTCATGGTGTTTTTGAGCTTTTTGACCATCCAGATTTTGATGAAATGCTTAGGTAATGTCTAAGGATGCATAACTAACCATGAAAAATCCAAAAATGCAAAAATTTCCTCCAGCAAGTGTCCCAAAAAAAAGTGATCATATGAGTGCGAGACCCACTTAACTGAAAAACCTGTTTTTTGACCCAAAAATTTCAAAATGACAAAATTTTCTCCGAATTTTTTCAAATTCGGAGCGGAGGTCCTCCATCATGTATCCTGCCCATTCAACGAAGCCTCGGTAAAAATCCGAAGTGGATTAGGCCTTTTCCGCCGTCTTAGCGCTTCGCGCAACCTCCTCTTCAGAATCTTCATTCTCGCTTTGCAGACATGCATGCGAGCCCAATAATGGCCTTTCATGTGACGAAGCATGTCTTTGTCTCGATTGGCCTTCGCCAACAATTTCTCCAGATGAATGTTCACATGTGTGAGTATAGTATCTCGGTCAGCTGGTGTCATGTCACCGGGTCTCTTTCGATTCCACTGTCGGTCCTCACGGATTCGACGCAACTCATAATATGTGAGCTCATCCTCAAGCTGTTTGTTGCGCTGCTCCAAATAGTTAATCACCCACTGAGCCTTCTGCAATTGATCTTTCAGCTTGTCATTTTCGGCCCTTTGCTCCTGGATGACTTCCCTCTGTTTCGAGCTGGGAGAGCTCGCATCAACATCAATGATTATGAAATTTGTGTCCCTGCCTCCTGATGGGCCCTCATCATGCATGGGCCTCTTGCCCCTGTCCTGTACCTGTGATGAAGAAGAAGGCGAGACCCCTTCCACATCATGTGGAGATAATACTCGCCGTGTCACTGCAAATAAGGCCATGTGGCCTCGCTGATATGTCCGAACCAAAGCTGAACCAAAGGAGCGCTGATATGCTCAACCTCAGGCATGTCTGGCTGGTGTGAAGGCTCTCCTGCATCATGAACTGTCTCGGGAGGTGGCTGTGGCACTCTGAAAAAGTCTCTAGAAATGAAATCCTCCCAAGTGATGCCCTGCTCTGCCAACTGATGTAACACTATGATCTTGATCAAAGCGTAATGGTATATACTCCTGTACTGCTGCGCTGGACTCGTTTTCTTTTGTACAAAAATCACCATCCTCTCTATGTTGTGATATATGAAGTACGGAATATTCATCATACGTACCCTTGTGAAGTGCATCAACAAACGAATATGGTACGCAAAGAGACGGGCATATCTGCCCTCACAACTAAAATACTGAATGATGAGTTTCATCAGCGGTGCAAACTCATCCCTCAAGAATCTAAATGGAAAAAATCTGCCCAAGTACCTCATATATCCAGTTTTAATGTATGGCTCATAGTGGAATTTCTCTAAATGCTGACGTTTGTTCCATTCCTCGCCCATGTTTGGTATGCCAGTGGCTTGAGAAATAGTCAAGGGTGACAAAATGAAATCAACCTCGGCAAGATTTACCCGGCCATCCCGTAAATGTAGAACAAACAGACGAGCCAATTCACGATGAAGCCGGGTTTGTGCAATCATCTCACAAAATCGAAAGCATGACAAATACCGAAAACAATCCATTGCTAGTGGACATGCCTGCAACCGAGCCAAAGAAGTAGGCTCCTCTCTGCGGTGATCACCACCTTTGACAACTCTATGAGACCCCCGTGGCACATTACCTTCAGTCGTGGAATCACTGCCTGACTCTTGCTCATACACTGACTCTGTCTCTGACATGGCTTTGAACAAAATATTGGCAATATGTATACTGATATAAATGCAGTGAAAACAGAGTTATAATGTATGTTTCAACACCCAACAGATATCCCCCACTGTCAAAGTACCATAAGGATACAAACAATGATAGCAGCTCTGTTTTAGGTGGATTGAGATAAAAGCACAGTCTCTGTTTTAATTGAAAGTGAAATTTGACAAATGGTAGCAGGCAGCCTTTAGAATATCGGATAAACTTTGTCAAAGGGAACAATGAATCATAAGACTGTGTTTGTCAATGGGCAGTGAGACACAATATGACAATGATCACCATGAAACAAAAGCCATGACAGTGGTAAAACAATGATGATGACAACGGTGGTATAACGAGTGTAAAGGCAGTGGAGCTTTGACAATACATGCAAAGGTAGATATATCAATGATATAAGGTGGGAAAATACTTATAAAACCATCCATATATATTTAAAAACCCTGAGGAACAAATCTGTCATGAATGTAGGGTTTTACTCTTCCATTCAAATGTTTAAAGTCTTCAAGATACCACCAACACATTAAAATCTATTGAGCAATAGTTTAGAACCTGTTTGAAGGTAGCTGGAGATGATTTAAATCGAAAATGGGCGCCCAACGCAACTTTTCTGAACTCTGTTAGCAAGTGGGTCGCATGCGATCAAGTGGGTCGCTTTTGCCAAGTGGGTCGCATGCATTATAATTTACACTGGAGAAAACGCCCAGGTGGGTCGCATTTGCCAAGTGGGTCGCTTTTGCCCAAGTGGGTCTCATGACCTCCAAAATCTGTCAGCAATTCTCCAAAACACGATTTCGGCCTCCAAACTCCAGATTTCGACTTCTATGCTGCGGATATTTGCAAATGAACTTGTTTTCCATTTTATACATGATGTAAATATCTTTCACAATTAGATTTGATTCAAATCTATTTGATAACCCACATTACAATGTTTTTGCATTTTCACATTTGGCTTTTTAATACAATATCTCTCTTTTGGCTTTTCTGAGTTTTGAATTGATGATTTTGTTGTCTCTTGCAGGGGTATGGCTCTTTAGCTTAGGAAAAGATCAGAGGTCTGCATTGAAACTTCTTCTTGGTGAAATGAATACAATTTATTACAAAAATAAAATTGAACAATTTCTAGTTCCAAAACAGAGTTTTGGACTAGAAATGTTTTTCAAATACTTATGATAAAAAATATGAAATCAAAATTTGCGGAACCATCCTCATCCTGCAGGCTTTATGACATGTATGCAAATGACTCAAAAACCCTAGACTCTAGGACTAAAGACACTTATTGACATTTAATGACCATAAATGAAATGATGATGATTTTGAGTGATTTTTTTGGAAATTTTTTTAAATAGCCCTGCAGGTGTAAGCATGAGGAAACATAAGACAACAGACCCCTTCGTCAGTCAATGGCATGCTCCTAGCGAAATGCAACGAAGTGGAACAAGCGAGACACCTAAGAATGAATATGCAAAAAACGAAATGATCACTGACGGAGGGCTGTAAGGACCGACTCTAACAGTTTGATGAGCTGATATTTTTCATTCAAAATTTTTATTTTGAGGAAAACCTCTAGTATGGCTTTTGATTATCCAGTTCAAATATCAAACATCCTCACTAAGTGAAAATATAATTTCTCCTTTTCTTGGGGCTTTTAGACATCTTATGTAGCATCAATCTTGGAATTTCTTAGATTTTCCAATGGACCGTGTTTTGGTTCTTCAACTTATACAAATTTAGACTTATGATCATTATTCATACACATCATTAAGGCTACAAGTGTCATTTCTGAATTTAAATAAGAACTTTGTGGTTTGATATGAGCTATTATTTGTCATTCTATGATACTATCTACATCTCTTATTGCATGGTCTTCATATATGTTTTGTGTAATTTGCATGTAATGTACTTTTTGGTAGTTGGCACTAGATGGTGGGGAACAATGTTTCATTACATACAATATGACTACCATACTACTTAGATTATTGCATCTATATTACTTTTTTGAAAATTGTGTGTTTTTGCAAAAATATAAAATCACACTTTACATGGTTCAACCTTTTAATTACAATGTATGATTTAATTGTTGTTACAGAATTGGTACAACCTAGAATGGAAAATATAATTTTGGTAAAAGGCGACTATGTTCATTTCCTTATTAATGATCAAGTATTTGGGCTAGGAAGGGTCGAATCTACATAGTTTGGAACTTATTATGCCAAAGAAAGGGTTAATGCATGTTATGTTGCAATTTTGATAATTGATTTCATTCAACCACATTTGATTGAGGATGTTGGTGAAGGGGACATACATCCATGGAAGATCATGGATTTGAGGAAAAACATAGGTAAATCAAAATATTGAAGCATGTGTTCAAATATTATTGATAGTATAATACTTTTTTTTGAGTAAATACTAACCTTATTTATATTCGTTTATAGGTGCAAATGTTTCTTCTACTTTTTCTATTGGAGACAAGGTAGATCTTCTACAACATGGAGTGAAGGTGGGTGAGGGCTCCATATTCAATACAAAGCTTGGACATAAAGTGCATGGAAATATGGTAAACAAAGGATGCATAGTGGTTAAAATTGAGAAGGTGTTAAAACACAATGCTGCTCTACCACATCCAACAGGATTTGAGCATACACTAGGGGGTGCATTGGAATATTATGACATTTGGCTAGAATCAAAATTGAAATGTCACTATCATGATCATTCCATGAATATTCCCCAAGATAGGGTTGGATTCATGTGTACATCAAATATCCTCACTATGTGAAAATATAATTTCTCCTTTTCATGGGGCAAGTTTAGACATATTATGTAGCATCAATCTTGGAGTTTCTTAGATTTTCCAATGGACCATGTTTTGGTTCTTCAACTTCTACAAATTTCTTATGATCATTATTCATACATATGCATTAAGAATACAAGTTTCATTTTTGTTGTTAAATAGGAACTTGGTGGTTTGATATGAGTTGATATTTGTCCTTCTATGATACTATCTATGTCTCTAATTGCATGGTCTTCATGTATGTTTTTTTTGTGTAATTTTCATGTAAATTACTTTTTGGTAGTAGGAACTAGAGGGTGGGGAACAATTACTACCATACTATTTAAATTATTGCATCTATATTACTTTTTTGAAAGTTGTGTGTTTTTGTGAAAATATAAAATCACACTTTACATGGTTCAACCTTTTAATTACAATTTATGATTTAATAGTTGTTACAAAATTGGTACAAGTTAGAATGGAAAATATAATTTTGGAAAAAGGGGAATTTGTTGATCTCCTTATTAATGATCAAGTCGTTGGGCTAGGAAGGGTCGAATCTACAAAGTCTGGAACTTATTATGCAAGAGAATGTGTTAATGCATGTTATGCTGCAATTTTGATAATTGATGTCACTCAACCACATTTGATTGAGGATGTTGATGAAGGGGACATACATCCATGGAAGATCATGGATTTGTGGCACAACATAGGTAAATAAAAATATTGAAGCATGTGTTCAAATATTATTGATAGTATAATGCTCATTTTTTGAGTAAATGCTAATCTTATTTACATTCGTTTATAGGTGCAAATGTTTCTTCTACATTTTCTATTGGAGACAAGGTAGATCTTCTACAACATGGAGTGAAGGTGGGCGAGGGCTCCATATTCAATATAGAGCTTAGGCATAAAGTGCATGGAAATATGGTAAAGAAAGGATGCATAGTGGTTAAAATTGAGAAGGTGTTAAAACATGATGCTGCTCTACCACATCCAACATGATTTGAGCATCCACTAGGGGGTGCATTGGAATCTTGTGAGATTTGGCCAGAATCATAATTGCAACCTCATTGTCATGATGATGCCATAAATATTACCGAAGATAGGGTTATATTCATATGTACAAAGGTTTCTCTTACACCTGAATGCACGGGAACAAGCATGTGCATTGCCAAATGCTAGTTAATGTCTGCGAGGATGACATTGTTGAAGATTAAACACTAGGTGAAATGGAATTTGGTGTTTTTTTGGAAGATATAGATGGAAATTGTGAAATATGCAAAATTGGGGATAAGTATATACATTGTTTGGTTAGATGGCCAATAAATAAGTTGGTGGATAACAAAGGTGTGATATTAAGGGTTAGGGAAAAGTTCAAGGAGCCACCCAAGGAAATGGTGATATGGGATGTTATAGAGGACACAAATCTCTTAAACAAATGGGATGGGTCTCTTTGTAATGAAAAATATAGAAACTCAATTGATATGCATGTAACAAGGCTATATAAAAGGATTAAACCATCTCTTTGTAATGAAAAAGATAGAAACTCAATTTATATGCATGTAACAACGCCATATAAAAGGGTTAAATGAGTTATGGATACAAAAAAAGTTGCAAAATGTCAAAAAAAAATAGATGAAAAGAAAGAAATTCGAATTTTTGCAGCAGATGTACATTGTAGAAAATATTATCTTCAACATGTGGATAGGAAGGCCATTGCAGGTGCTAGAAGGGGTATGAGAAAAATAAATAAAAATGGTATTAGGTAATTTGTCTTAAATTAACTCATGTCAAACACAGTCATGTTAAGGAGCCATGGCCATGGCCTACCATTTATTTCTAGAAATGTAAAGGAAATGAGATTTAATGGGAAGATTATTTGTAATAAAGCATGGTATAAGATACATAATATTCCTCAAAGCACATTCTATAACTACCAACATTATTTCCAACTTGGACAGATCAAATATATTCATGGTAACACCAACACATGCAAAGCACGAGCACACACCGTGGCAGCCATATAAATATTGCACAAAATTGTAATGGATAATTCAGATTTTTCACCAAACCAAACACATCAAGTTGAAGAAGATGGAACATCTGCTCCTTTCAGATTGCTTCCTTCGACTTACAAAAAATTCTTTGTTAAAAGAGATCAATGAGGCTCTTCAAAAGCTCAATTACCCATCAATATCACATTAAACAATGAGCAAGATTTGGAATACTAAGTTTCGAGATGTGGAATTTTCTAAGAACACCAAATTCAGTAAATGCAGTGAATGTATTGTGTTGAAAGCACAGATGAAGTCAATGACTACAAAAGTATCGGAAGAAAAGGCACGAGGTAGGTTGGAAAAACATAACAAGATTGTTATGTGTGGAAGATATTGCTACTATGCCCATAGAATTATGTCAGAGCGGTTTCCAAAGGAGTATTTGAGAATTATCCATGATAAAATGGATAAAACAAAGAATTCAATCCCAAGGCTACGTGTCAAATCCAAATATATCGTAGGAACAAATTTAGGTTTGTCATTGACAGGTATGCTAACACATGGGCATAAGATAGGAGGTTTTGGTCATTTATCCCTACCATTTGTACATATGGGATCACAATTTACTATTACAACCCTTGAGAAGTGCTTAAGGGACCTTGAAGACCCACAAATTGATATGTATGGTGATCTACTTTATGAGAGTGGAAGTTCAAGAAACCCACTCACAAATGCATTACTTGACACCTCTATTTACTCAAAATGTTTATTTTAAACCTCTTCCTCCACATTTGTTGTTACAGTTGGACAATGCAACAAGTGATAATAAGAATCATATATTTTCATGTTTTTATCACTTTTAACTGCACTTGGTGTCTTAATCACTATTGAGGTTGGATTCTTGCCTGTGGGGCACACCCATGAAGACATAGGTGGAACCTACATATGAATGTCTTCCAACCCAAAAGTAAAGATATATATTATTTACCTGAAATGATGGATACATATCTCATAATTGAAGAACATCGAGTGTTTCCACCTACACTTATTGACAAGGTCTATGACTTCAAAATTTTCCTTAATGGATAAATCAAGGAGGGAAAAATGTGCTAGTTGGACATCTTAATGTTAAATACTTCCAATTTCTTGTACTCAATGATATTCCAGTACTAAGGTGCAAAGAATCCATTAGATATATTGAGTGGTTAGAATCAATTGAGTTATGGAATATAGATGATGACGATCGACCTATAATTCCCATAGAGAAGCCATCTTTATTAGCTTCCAAAAAGAATGATGCCTATTTAAAAAAAATAAAGGAAGAGATAACATCATACATAAAAAATGTGGAAAGACACTATCAGGAATGAGGATTCAACAATTGTTACAAAGGAATGGAAAAATAAAGTAGTGTACTGGGAAAGAGTTCTTGATACATTAGATGGAATCTATAATGACCATAGAATAATAGATGGAAATGATTCATCTTCTGAGGATTTCTGGCCCAAGACAAGGCACATTGTTGATATTGATCGTAATGCACTCCATGTAATCTCAAGTATTATGGATGGAGATTTTGATAATGAAATAGATGAACCAATATATGTTGGACCCAAATGGAACAAGCCAAAGCCAACATTCAATCCAATGATTGATGTTGATGTTGAGTTAGATCAAGAAATGAGGATGCATGAGAGATGATTTGGATGGAAAAATCCATCTCAGATATATTTAGGGACAATGAAAGTGAGAATCTTCACGTAAAGGTTGATTGGTGGAAGCCTATTTCAGGGAAATACAATGGAAAATTTTTAGAGCAATATTTGATATGAAATCCGGATGACATGGAACTTGGCTCTATTCCAATTAATACCATAGTGTGGGCATGGATGCCAAAGAAAGAACATTGCAAGAATACCAAGATAAATAAATATGGCGTAGAATTTGTTCTTGACCTAATTCAGCGAATATCTTAAGATTAGGTTTATATGATTCATGAATGTAATTTTTTTTTGAAGGATCTATTAATATACATTTTGACACACTTTTCAATATTTTTTGTATATCAAATATTCTCTTCATATTATTTTTGGAGAAGTTTTATATTATTTAGTATTTCAATGTAATCATGTGGTGATACAAATGAAATGACAATGCCATAAAATATTTAAGTTTTCAAAGCTTTGTTTGACCAACATGACTTCTCACCATATCAAATATGCATAATCAAATTCAATAATGCACTTAAAAACAACATCTTCTAAACTTGGTCTATTAAAAAAATACTAGAGTAGCTAATTAGTATTCTATTTAATATAAACGATTTAAACACTTAATGAAAAAAATTTAGACACTTGTAATAATGTTTGAAGTGAGTTCTCCTTAATATTCCTTATATAATTGATATAAATCAAATTTGTTGTTTTGTTGCACTCTAATTTATAAAAAAATGATTTTGATCATTGAACAACAGAACTAGACTTATAAAATATTTCCTCTTATAGATTTTGAAGTGGTGCGAACATTGTACTAGTATAATAATTTTGTACTCAACATAGGAAAAGTATTTAGTGTCAATTTAAAATTTTCAATTATAGTAATACACAAAAAATTGATATATTGTTAAATAACTTTATACTAGGTAAGATTTTTTTTACAAAATCTATTATTCACATAAATATAAATATTCATGATAATAGAAATAATGTAAGGAATCTAATTTTTAGATGAATGTCAATATGTTCTTTTCAATATAATATCCTTAAACACTCCAGGAATAAAAACTAAACATTTGTAATAAATAGTTTATTCAATTTTCTCTCTTTCCTCTTGTACTTGACAATAATCAAATTGTATTAATTTGTTACTATTCTAATTCATGATTGATTTTGATAATTAAAATGATTAGTAATTGAGATTAGTAATTGACCTAAGAGGCCAGACTCATTCTACAACCTAGTATGAGGGGATATGTAAGTTTGGCAGGTCTGTGCCCTTTTAAATTAAAAATTAAAAATTAAAAATATGTTGTAAAGTAATTAAAAATAATATTGGCTATAATTAAAGAAAAAATGAATATGTTGTAAAGCAATTAGAATTAAAAAAAATGTATGTAATTATGATGGTGATAATGATGATTATCATCCACTAAGACCAAATATGGTATATAAGAATCCATAAAGATATTACTCAAAATTCTTTAGAATTTTATTGTTATGCTCAAAAAGCATTAAAAGAAGTGTTTCAAGATCATCATAGATTTTTTTAGTTAAAATATCAAGAAGGTTGGTAGAGCCACAAATATTTTGAAATTTAAATCCAATATGAGTATAAACTGGATGATTTTAGAGGGTTTTTCATCTTCAACCATATTACTAGTGTTTCAAAGGTGATAGACTTTTAAATTGTGCCAACCTTGTCTTAGTAATAATCGTAACTTAACACATACATGATATTTACTATATCAAGTTATAATTAAATGGGTTAATAATAGTAACAAACACAATATTATTTTCATAAGATAACCTTAACAAATTTAGCTTTTAGTACAAACCATAAAAAATATCTAAAGAGATAATGTAAAGAATCCAATATTAAGATGTGAAAGATTTTCTTTTGTAATTTTATATAACTTTGTTTTATATAGTTTACCATGATATTTTTTCACCAAAAATGGTGAATATCTACATTAAAATTAGTAAACTAAGTGGTTTTATAATTCCATATTTTGATATCAATTTTATGTTTATATGTTCTTGTGTTTGAGGTTTTAGAGGGTTAATATAAACATAAAATTGATATCGAACACAAGAACAACGGTGCCTTGTCGGCCCTGAGCGTGAACCGGGGTCCTGCCCAAAATTCATTATTTTGCTAACATGTCTCAATACTTATATGCTAAGTTCTTCATCTATATTCTATGTAGCATACACCACATTAAATATGCTCATGTTTAGCAAGATCTATTTTCTATCACACATGTATCAACATATCATAAAAATCTATAAGGTTATTTTTAACTCTAACAACATTCAAATTAATGATGTTATAAATAAATACATAAATGAATTTTCAAGATAGAAAAACTATCATTATTGCCCAATCAATTTTTTTGAGAAATTATCTCAACCACAAATTAATATACCAAGCATCCAAATATATTTAACAAGAACCTAAAGAATAGGAACAAACTTCTTCTAGAATTAATGAGCACACCAAAGGAAAGTAGGATTTATATTCTCTACCACTTCCCCTTAACTACTACTTGTTTCAATATTTATATGTTGAGTTCTTCATATATATATTCTTTGTAGCACAAGCCACACTAAAGATCCTCTTGTTTAACAATATCTATTTTTTTTCGAGACTCACATTTACACCATGTACCTCGATCATGTAGGTATCATCATATCACTGACATCCATATAAATGAAAAACCATCCACCAAACTGCATGGGTACCCAACTACTACAACCCTTGGTCTCATAGGAAGTCCTTCACATACATGGTTCATCCAAATTCTTGATGAACTCCCCCCTTAATATAAAATATCACCTCAAGGAGTTTACAATCAATATGGTTCACACAAGTGTATCCATCCAACACATCACAAACTCTTTCATAGTGTTAAAAACTCTCTAATAGAGTCTATTATGATAAACTAGACAAGAAACATCATATCACTAGGGAACACATGACAGAGGGGCATGCATGCCTATTCAAGTCTTACAATGATATGCCCTTTTCATGTTACATAGATATGGGTACAATACACTGAAATTAATAAGATACAAGGTACATAAAACATTTCAAGTACGACAAAGGACCACTACAAAACATCATATCAATGCGTCACATGTAGAGTTGATATAATTACAATGTGCGACTCACATTATAACACGGTCTTCTTGATTTTGACACACGATTTTACCTACGTCTATTTTTCATCCAATCTCACTATTGTGTCTAGGAAATCTCTTTCTTTCCTATAGGAACCTCTAAAAACATTGTCATCTTCATTCCTCGGTACAAACTACAAAGGACTAGTTGTAATCATATCACTTTTACAAGCACTACCATGAATTGTTCTTGCCTTGTATTGACTTCCTTCACCATGAGTTTCTTCATTTTTATTTTGGCATAATGGTCTTGGATCTCTATGTTTTACCTATCATTTGTTAGATTCATGAATTCTAAAAAAATAACTTTACCACAATGTTGATGTCATGAGTATTAATATGCTTACTTTAATAAATTCAAGATTCCAAGAAATAAAAATAATTTCTCACCATCTCGTCCATATATTAGCAGGTTGGCCATTACTTATCAAACTATTTGCATGGTGATCTCTTCTCTATTACCTTTTATTTTGAATCTCTAAATTGAATACATCATCAAAAACTCAGACAAGATTCCAACTTTGAACAATTGCAAGTTTCAACTCCAACTACTCACTAATAAGATTAATAAAATATTCCTCATAAAAATTATATTCCTGTCCTTTCATTGTTATTTTTTGCAGGGGAATATATGTTATATTGACTTGACACTTCCTCACTAATTCTTGTAGAAATTTCTAATGTAGGCATTGGGCTATATGCATTAACTGCACTCTCATTTATATGTTTATCTACACTTTCACTAAGGGAAGTACTGCCTTTTCCTAGATAAACTTGATCCAAAATTATGAAGGGAGAAAAATGATATATAGATTTATAACGAAAACATAGAGATACAATGAAACATGATTTTTATTAATAAATGGAAAATGTTGAAGTTGAATACATGCATAATGAAAAAAAAATAGCTTGAACGATGGTAGTTTATCTTTGAGAAGAGATGTGACGACTACGCACTTTCATCATACTATGCTACAATGAGGCTCATAGGCTTTTTTTTATAACTAAATAATGAGAAACCCTACAAATATAAATACCTAACCCTAGAAGATGAAGCACCAAAGTATTTTGGGCCCCGATGGGGCAAGATGGAACATTAACTTCTCGGGGTCATCAATTTAGCATACGATCTTTGTTTAGCGTGCACGATAGGTTGTTGGAAAGGTCTATTCAAGAAGTGCATTTTAAAAATGTCAATAATAGTGAAATTAGTCCATTTCCCCAAAAAAATCTATTCAGAGCCTTAAAATGGATTTAGAAGTTCGGGACCTAAAACATCCAAAAATAGAAAAATTCCAAAAAGGAAAATTGTTGTTGAGCCAATGGAATAAGTGGGTGGCCACCAATATCCACATGAATCATTCCTCCAAATTAGGAATAAATTTTCTATATTGTGTTTATTTCCTCAATGAGATGGAGAAACTTCTCCTCAACTTGGCCCCTGGTGAGCCACTTGCCTTAGCGAATGAGATTGTCTACTTTGAGAACTCGATACAACTGGATCATAAGTTGGAAAGTGCACTTAATCTATGTGCCCATGGTCTAATTAATTGTGGCCTATTCAATGCAATATGTGTTGATATTTTTTAGTGTTAGCGGCTATGCGATTTCTAATGTGTAATATTCCCAAATGGGAAAAGTAGGAATATAGTGCAAAATCATGGAAATAGCAGTGAAAAAATTACATGAAAGAAAGAGGCCAATATGGAGACCTTTCATATGTTATAACAGCATAAAAATGTGCATAATAAATGGGCCATAAGATGTACAATAAGAAAGAACAAGCCTCCAATGGAAAAAATCCCTCCAAAGAGGTGTTGCTACTATATATAAAGAGTTGGAAGGTTGCTACGATGTTGTTTTAAAGGCACTACTACAGAAAATTATTACACAACATATCTATGTCTGATATGTGCCTCAAAAGATAGACCTAATACAGATCTGGGCACTATACAACCTCCTTTGAAGAACCCCTTAAGGGTTTTCAGAAAACCACCATGTACAAGATATGGATATGATGCCCTAGGGCTGAAGATCCACTGCAAAATACAGATCTAAATTTTTTTCTTGATCTGATATGATCAATAATGAAGCCTCCTACAATAGAATCTCTAGATCAAGGATTGATCCCTTCTCTATAAAACCTCCTCTGCAAATGGTGTGCTAAAACCACCCTGTAACTCCTCCTACAAAATAACGTAGATCTCGAAATTAACTGCGTTGTAGGGTCAAATAAATCAATGGCCTAAAGCCAAGATATGAAAATAAGCTCGAGTTCCTTCCTTACTATCCTCCCAATGGAAAGGGATCCTCCTCCATTGAAAATAATCAATAAAATGACCTAAATATGGTCTCCACTACTGCAACGTGCAAAAAAACTCAACCCTCAACAAGATCTGCATTGTAAATGAAAGATGAAGCTTGGCCTTAAGCCTGAAAGTGGAAAAAGTAGTACAAGAATCCTCCAAGAGCTTCTCAATGGAAGAGGTGATATTCTCAATTAGGAATCCTTAGTGTTAAACAACACTCAATCTCAGCTAAACAACAAGAGAAAGATATATGTCTAAACAGACAATATATTAAAAAATATCTAATACATCAACATAATGAAATATGGCTACCATTCTCTTCCTTATATAATAAATGAGCTTCCAAACCCTAAGCCCCATCCAATAATGGCACCACTTCAATGCAAAGAGTCTCCATCTAAAACTGCACTGTCTTTCATTGACGACCACTCCTCCATGACAACGCTATTGATTTGGTCAAACTTGACCCAGTCAAGGTGTTCCAACCCCTTTTCACACCTAAGGGTGCTCAATTAAGCTGCCAAGATATATCCTTTTCACATTGATATTGATTTATTCTTTATTAATGATAATTATGGACCTCTATTGTCCTCTTATTCATAAAAAATAAAGCAAAAGAAAAATTTAATATTCCAACTAGCTCATGGCTAATTGGGAATATTACAATCCTCCCTTCCCAAATTTTGCTTGTCCTCAAGCAACTGACAAGGTGAGTGTTGCAACTCTTCTCTTCCACCATTGGTGACACCATAATGTGATAATATTCCCTAATAAGCTAAGTTTCTACCAATCCATCCCTCCATGAATTGCTCCTCCAAAGTTCTTATGAGATGCAAATAATTAATCCCACAAGGAGACAATAGCTCTAATGAAACAAACATGGTTTTCCTAATGTTCTCCCTGAAACATGTAGCATAGTGAACATGGATAATTTCTCTCCCATAGGGCACATAAATTCCCCCCATCCTCCCTCCAATAATTCTCATAAAAAGAATAAGCACATCATCAATGTATGGGATCAAAACTAGTTACAAACAAACATAAATTTGTAAAATGGAGGTGGGTCATAGTCCCACATGTGGAACCAGCACAGTAAATATCCTGACTGCATCAGATAGTGATATGGTAAGTGGTTTCCCCACCACTCACTTTCTGCCCAAGTATTCTCACAATGGCTAAAGGTGTGAGATATGTTTGGTGCCTTTGGAGTGCACCCACAATGATACAAAATCTCCCTATGTCCTCCAAGGGAGTGGCCATGTTCAGAAATGTTTATGGCCCAAAGTTGGCCATGAATTTTATATGGAATAATTCTCCTCCTTGGAAATATGGCTTGCATATACATGGTAAAGGAAGGCCAATAATTATCAAATGAAACATCATGTACATAAGCATGTTCCTTACCAAAAATCCTGCTCATACAAATGGAGTGGTCCATAGATAGATCCCCTCTCATTCCAAAAGAGGAAAGAGGTGGTTGTGATAGATACTTAATAAAGTTATGTTTCTCTTCCAACTCCACATGGTTCATGCATCTCTGAAAATGCTGATATAGTTCATCTTCAAGGCCTTCCCAAGTGTAGCTCTCCATGATAGTGTTGCAGGCTCTCATGGAATGAGTATGGCTGAAAATGAAATCTTCATGATCCCTTTGTAACAACTTTTCCTTGAGCTTGGAGGCTCTAGATAAGAATATCCTACAATGATAGTAGATTACTTCTTCTTGGAATGAATATCCCTCTTCATGTAGCTGGTCATCCAGTATCATGCATGTGAAAAGATCCTTGGAATAATCCACCAACAGTTGCGATTTCCAATATGGATCAATCTTCCATAGTGACAACGATGATGATTTATCATAAAGAAAATTTGTCATATGGCTGCCCTTCTCCTTGGCATTTCACATGCCAAAGGTATATGTTGGAAGGCTGCGATCTTTCCCATGCTCCTCTTCCCACAGTGCAGAATCTGAAATGAGAGTGGGTAATGATGATGTTGGGAGAATGCCTCCATCCTCCTTGAATCCACCCAATACTCTCAGCGTTGTATCATGGCCTTATAATGCTATAGTTCCTCCGGATCTATGAATGGAGAATCATGATGTGAGACATGTCTCACCGAATCTGAATCAGGTGGCTTGCCACAAAATAATAATGTCCCATGAACCAATATCATATTTTCATATTCCCAACTTAGCTTATAGCTAAGTGGAATATTAAATTTTGTCAATAAATTCAAATGCATGAATAATTGAGCAAGGAGGCTCACAAAACTACTCAAGCATGAATAAAAACCCCTCACAATGTGAAAAGGGGCCATGAAATAACCAGCTTAAGCATCCACATGTGTGAAGAAGGTTAATTTGACCAATTCAACTCAACTTGTCTTTAAAAGAATGGATCCATGAATAAAGCAGCTCAATGTGAATGGAGGCAAATTCAACAAAACTATTTGATGACTCCTTAAATGTGAAAAGGGGCAAAGAAAAGAGGCTCAATCAAGGAATATTCTTAGAAGAAGCATCTATTCACATTGAATAAATCCAACCATGTGGCATCTAGAAGATTCCCACTTAATGAGACAGCGTAATTCTAGAGGAGGGAAGCTTGGCAAGGAAGCAAACCTTAGTGGAGTGGGACCCTTGGAGGAGAAGCACATTTCCTATATAATGAAGGAAGGGAAACCATTTGGACTTAGATTGGAGATTATAATTTCATGAGCTCTGCTTAGAATTTTTCATACTTAGCTGCTTAGCTAAGTTGCTGCACTTCTTAGTGCAAGGGTTTTCTCATGCGGGAATGCCCAGCTTTTTCTTGGAGATCTTGTAGCAAGAGATCTAAGGGAAGGTTATGATCTGAAATTTCCACTTTCAGGTGTTATTCCAAGCACTTTTGATTCATATCTGCACAGTCCCTTGAGGATAGTACGTTATTTGTACAGAGGTGCAGTGGAAGGGGTTAAAACCCCATGGTTTGGAGCTAGTTTCCCAAAGGGAAGCTCATTTCTTCTTCCGAGAGCTGATTGATAGCATTGAAGCCATTTTTCATGTATATTCATCCATTTTATGTAGATCTATATTCATATTTCATTTTTCAGTTTATATATGCAGCTGCTTCCTTTGTATTTTCATTGCATGTGGGACAACCCTTGTCGGGTGATCATAATTTCATTGTAAAGGAGATTAGATCTCTGTTTATTTTCCTCATTAAGTAATATATCATGAATATCAGATTTATTTCTCCATTTTCTGAGTATTTACTTCAATAGACTGCGCTGTGTCTTTTGCAGCAGCTCCGTCATTTGCATGTTTTGGGGTTTTTGTCCATTTTCAGCTATTTGAGCATGGCAGGCCTGTTTAACTTTGATGTTGGTATTTTTTTTCTGAAATAATCTTGAATTAAGCTCTAATATTGACTAATATAAAGGAAAAAACCGTTACTTTATACTATTGTAGCTCAATACTCAGTAAAACAACGTTTTGGGTCATTATTGGTGCTTTTCCCCACTTGGGTGTCTTTCGGAAGGGATGTTTGCTGTAGCTTTGGTAAAATGATGAGATATGCATATAATATAACCTATGATCTGATAATATTCTAATTACTCTTGAGTTTCTAAAGAATTTATGCAAATTCTAAAGTAGGATTTCCATTTTGCTGCAACCTTCCTCTTTCAGCAGTTTTTAGCTAGTCTAGTTTGTGGGAGATTTGTTTAAGGTCTCTAAGTTCATTTTTTTCAGCTGAAATTACGTATATATGTCAAATAAATCCTATATGAGAGGAAAAAATCATTGATCTGCTTTTCTGTTGCATATTTTTGCTTATAGAGAGTTTTCCTTGAGCTTCTTGTCAATAATCCTAGAAGGGAGATATTAGCCTTCGACATAGTTTTATAGACAGAGTCTGATAGTGGGATAGCTAGCCTCTGGATCTCACCCTCTATTTAGAGTTGACATATCCAGTAAATTCCCCTACATTCAATCTTTGGAATAGATCCAGTTGTTGATTTTTAATGTTTTCTTGAAAAAGGATTTTCATTTTCCAGATTAATGAAAATTTCCTGATTCGGGATATTATAGTGGTATCAGAGCATGATCTATAGCCTAGCCTATGATATCAAGCTATAAGAGAAGTTTTTAGGAGAAATAGCAAGTAGAAAGCAGACATAATGGAGAGGATGAGATTACTCTCATCAATATTCAGATCCAAGAAGAGCCTCTCAAAGGGGGTTGAACAGTTGGAAGCAGAAAGATGTAGTGAAACTCCAAGAGGGTTTCAAGGAGAAGAGGATTGAAATTAAACCTTTATGAGGTTTCAAGAAGAAGGAAAATAAGACATGGGAATTCCTCCTCCAAGGGAAGGCCAAGATATAGGGTTTCCTTTTGAGGATGGGACAATTCCTACATTCAGAGAAAGAGCTGGGGGTGACAGCGCAGTCATAACAAAGGCACCTCTAGCATCTCAAGGAGAAGAAGTGGTGAGGGTAGCTGCACCAAGGAGAGAAGCTCTTGCACCTTTTCAAGGAGTTTCAGAGAATCTCACATATAGAGATTGTGGCACAATCCATGTGCAGTATGTGCCATCATCATCAAATGTTGAGATTTGGAGTATTACAGAGTTTCATAAGGTGAGAAATATCTACCCCTCTTTATTTCTGAAGTGTGATGCACAAGAAAGGGCCATGCACATCAGTTTATCCATCTCTCTATGATGATCTATATCTTGATGCCCCCTTATGTGAACAAGGGCCATTAGGGAAACCCCCTGATGAGAAGAAAAACAAAGTGTTCCCTCAACATGATACAATGAAGACACCAGAGGACAGAGGAGACACTATCACAGCGCCGAAGGTTGTGGGTGAGAAGCATCTTTATGAGAATAACATTTTATTTTATGATTGCATGTGCTCTCTTACCTTATATGTGCAAGCCATAACTCCCAAGGGGAGTGTTCTACCTTATAAGCTTCATGGCCAGCTATGGGCCAAGATTGTTTTCAAGTATGGCCACCTCCTGGATGAGTTGAGGGAGGTGATGCACTATGATGGCTACTTCCCTAAAGCCTCAGATATACATGGGGTCTCCTTGTGCATCATTATCAAGGAGAAATTTTAGCATTTGGAATGTTGGGTTTCCAATAAAAGCTGGTTTATTGATGAAGCTGTTGATTACATCATCTTCTAATTGATTTTTAGGTTCCCAAGCTTCATCTAAGGAAAGGGGAGAGTGAAAATTTTCTTCTTGATATCTAGGTGGGTGTAACTAAAAATTTATAGCAGGCAGACTAGGTTTAGCAGGAGGATAAAAAAAATGTTTTTGACAACATTTCCTTTCATGATCGTCATGTTGCCAATTCGACATCCTATATATGCATCTATCGTTGCTAACCACGGTCTTCCTATTATTAACGAATGTCCATCTAGTCTACTTCTTGGGTTGATGACCAAGAAGTCTATAAGATATTCCCAAGAGTCTATAAAGACAGTAATGTCCTCCAAAGTTCCTTCAAGATTGACCACTAACCTATTGGCTAATTATAGCAGGGTCAAGGTTGGTTTTAAATTTTTAATCCCCAAGACGTTACAGGTTTTGTAGGTCAGAAGATTAATAGATGCTCCTAGGTCTACCAATGTGTTTGGAAAAGTGTAGCCTTGTATTTGGACAGTCACGACCATACTTCCTAGATCCTAATATTTAACAGGAACTTGTTTTCCTAAAATAAGGTCAGATAATGTTCATACAACGTGAACTGTGGGTGGATATTTTGATTTTCTCCCAGGATTTTTCAAACGTAGTTCCTTAATAATTTTGGCATAAACTTGGATATCTCATATAGCCTGCAGGAGTGGAATTTTTCTACACAATTTTTTCAATTTCCCTAAAATATCAAACTTAGGGTAGATGGTTGGTTTAGTTATCATGAGTCTCTCAGGGAATGCAGGGGAAGTAGTTATGACTTTCTCAGATTCTTGTTGCTCAATTTTGTTTCCTGTTTGTTTTGTTTCTGAAATAACCACAGCTGAAGGATTTATCATAGTTTGTTCTTCTTTATTGTTTTCTTATTCTCGATCATTCTGATTTTCTTAAGGAGAAATAATACATCTAGATCTTAGCTGGAGCTCATTGCATCCTAAGGGTTTAATTTCATAGACAGAATTTTCAACGACTTGCACGTACTGGATAAGTCTATTGTCAGGGTTAGGATTTGGCTGAGCCATAAATTGAGGATGCATCAGAGGTTGAGGATTAGGAGGCAACTGAAATGGAGATTTCAGTGTAGGTTGAGATCGAGGGATCGTCAATAGGGGTGGATTTACCAATCCCACAAGGCGCTTCCAAGTTTGAGGCCACATTGAATTCTGCGCAGGTGTATTTGACCATTGTGAGGGATAGGAATTAGTAAATGGATTCTGCCATAATGGGATAGGATATTGCGAATTTGGCCATCCTAATCCAACGAATGAATGATTCAACCATGGTGATGTAGGATATGATTGGGATTCCCAAGTGAATTTGAAGGGTGATTTTCCCTGCCATGTGTTTCAATTATTCTGTTGTGTAACATGTTGTCCGAAATAAAATAAGGAAGGGTCTTGCATCATACCTGAAGGGCGTGGCTGCCATTGTCATCGTTGATCCATCAGGTATGCAGGTTATGTTGCCCCCTAGACTTCTTTATGTACACCTTTTAATCCTGGGAGCGACAGACATTGTTCGGTCAAATGTTATTTAGTACAAATAGCACAGGTTCGAACCATGTCCAGCAGACATTCCATTTCAACGTGTTTCTTTCGGAAATGTGGAAATAATATGGCCAATGCTCAATCCACTTCGGCTTGATTATGTTTAGCCCGCAAAACATCTAACTGTGTATTCAGTGTGCCCTATATGTCAGTTTTAAAATATTCTAAAACATTACAAATTTATGTTCGCATTACACCACCACCTGTGGTCTTGCTGATTCGAGTGAGAGGATCCCGTATTCTAGATATTGCTCATGTGCTGCCACGTGAACACCTGATACACAAGTGAACAATATTATCATATTATTCTTTATATATATCACCTTTTCCTATTAAATTAAATGTCTCTATCCACTCCTCTTTCATGCATTTTATTAGAGAAGCTTTCAGTACTTCTTTTGGTAAGATAGTATAACGCGATCTTTTCAAGTTGAATTGAAACCTCCCAATATACTCTTCTAAATTTTGACATTATTTTGCAGTCATTTTAAAAATTTCATCCTTTAGATCCCTGGATCAATAGTAATCTTGATATTTAGTAAGAAAATAACTTTTCATTGCATCCTAAGAATCAACAGTGCCTCCTCCTAAGCCCGTGAACCATCATAATGTCTATCCCTTCAAAGTAGAATGGAACAATTTTAATTTCTGTGGATCAGTGGTAGAATCATACCCTCTGTACAAAACATCAAAATCATATAAAAAGGCATCTGGATCCTCTGAGGTCATCCCATGAAAGGTTGGGATATTCTGTAAAGGGATAACCTTCATTGGGGCATTAGCCACTGCATCGACAATATTATATTCCAATGTTGAGGTTTGGTTTTGTTTCCTTTGGGTTGCCATTTGATCGAAAATCTGTCAATAATTTCCAGGGATTTATTGATCAGAAGGTATTATTTTAGTAAGGAAGTTATGGATACAACATGGATCTCGATGGGTTTTTACTACACTACGTAAATCTGGAATCTTGAGCATTTTGTCTTCCATCAAGATCATAGGAGATACAGATCCTGAGGATCATGGATCTGCTCTGTTGGTTTCTCCTTCTCCTTCTTTCAAATTACAAGAATTTCCCTCTTCTGAAGGACTAGAGTGAATAAATGTGCTTTGAAATCTTTGCTCAGATCCTTTAGTTATTTTGTGAATCTCCTCATGAGTTGCAGTTGGTGATTCTACTGCTTAAGGGATTATGGTAGAGCCCTTCCCTGATAATTTTAGGGGTCTTACTGATGCGTGAGATTTAGATTTCTAAATAATTTCATCGATGACTTTACTTCTCCCATGGCTCACTGATCCTTGGGTTTTTGTGGTTTTTGATACTGGTTTATGTTCTATTACTACTTGATTCCTATTCTTTTTCTTGGTGATAAAAACTTACATAGCCTAACCGTATCAATCGAAAGTGGGCACTAGGTGAAAGCTTTTTACTTGTTGCAAGCGTAGGTCATTACCTTCCATCTTCAATACCCAAACTCCCAGAGATACAGCCTATAAATTGACAACCTCCCTGGCAGAGAAACCAAAATTTTGGACACTAAGATGTCTCCAAAAAATAAACTTAATCCTTCCTTCATTAATCTTATCAACTTGGGATTTATCTTTTGTTATAAGGTTATCGATACAATATATGAAAGAATAGAGTCTTTATATTGTGAAAGAGTGTAAAGTAACTACTACATAAAAGTTACATAAATCATTATCCTAATTCAATTAATGGACATATAAATGATAATAGAAATAATTACTCTTACACTTACAGTTCTGTGGAAAAAGAGTATTCTAATTCACAAACCATTTTATCTATATTTCAACAGATCCTACGCATAAGGAAGACTAGTACATCATACGGACAATTGAAATTCTTACTTCTCAAAGATAACTTATGGAATTCAAAAACTCACACCTTACAATTATGTAACACAATCCAATTAGTGATTTCAGGGGATGCATAACTGAATTACAAGATATAAAATTCAATTGATTATCTACCAAAAATTAAGGCAAGTAAATATTAACAGAATTAATGCGAATGTAGAAACGTAACCAACTAATAATGATACATAACATGCAGTATAACCTCCCGTGACTAGGCCCACAGTCTCCAAATGTACTACCTTAGATAAACTCAATACGTAGGGATTAAGGTAATATCTTGCACAAATTCATTAACCTCAAAGTGTTTTACAAAATAACCTCAAGAAGGTTCAAACTTAGATTGTTGTATGTAATATACAATGAAAGTGTAATAATGAAAAGAACAACCTTTGTCTTTTTTCTTGTTGTCTTATATATTACATTTAAAAACTTAATATGGCTGAGAATCAGATTATTCTCACGATTTCTCTTTTAATGATAATGCCCTCAAATAGCAATGATCAGTTTTATTTTACTTCACTCTCCATCCATGCTCAGGAGGCGAACTATAATCTACCAAAAATACGACATCAACTGATCCAATATGTTACTCTGATATCTCGAGGGAACAAGAATCATTCAGTTGTATTGATCTGCATAATAATTTACTCAAATTATAACATTTTTATATCTAAAAATCTCAAATTAACTAAGTTATATTCGAATCTATTTCATTATCCTTTTTCTCTTAATTCATTGCAAATCAAGGATAAACTTCTTAAAAACATAACAATTATTAAAGAAATAAAGAGAAGAACTCTACCATTTCCATGGCCCAACACATAGCTTGGTAATTGATGTGGAAGCTTATGTTCATCGAATACTCTGAGATAAGTGACATTCAGTGATGCAAACCAATTTGTGAGTTTTGACATTACTTCCATTGCCTCACTGGATATGTAAGGTGGCTCTTCCTCAAATATTAACTTGTACAATGGAATGAGGAAGTGATCAATCAGATGTTCCATTACTCTCGTGTAGCTACACTTCGAAAGAAGCTTGGAGTAAATGTGCACGGTAGTTTCTCTCAGTGACCAGGTACAACTCATGCCCAGGAATCATTAGGGGAATTTTGAGGTGTAAAATGGGCCTCCTAAGGAAATTATAAAATAATAGTGGAAATAATAAAATAAGATTTGATTTCATCATCAAATTTTAGAGGGGAAAAAGAAAAAACTACTTTTTCAACTCGTATTTTCAACTTATCTCCCAAAGTATTTACTCAAATTCTGAGCAGGAGTACTCATTGGATGCAAAATTTAATTGCTCATCCAAGGAGTATCCATGTTTCATACTTTTGATGGACCCTACTACACAAAAAATGAGAAATACATGAAAAACGTGATTGCAATCACGTTTTTCATGTATTTCTCATTTTTCATGTAGCAAGTTCCATCAAAATTATGCAACATGGGTACTCCTTGGATGAGGAATTAAAATTTTCATCCAACAAGTACTCCCGCTCGAAATTTGAGTAAAACATTTGGGAGATAAGTTGAAAATACGAGCTGAAAAAGTAGTTTTATTATTTTATTATTTTTTAACCTTTTTACCCTTTTACTTAAAAATTTGTGAGTCATCCCCCATGGTTGACATCATCATCTTAAATCCTATTGGTTATTTTAAAGTTTATTTTTGTTGTACCTTTTTCTTAGGAAGCCCATTTTAGACCTCAAAATTCCCATAATGGCATTCTGGTGGCATATTGCATCCAATAGGTAAGCAACCACTTAGAATCTGGCTTTTTCACCCTTGGTAGAATTTTTTGGGATTAGTTACATGAATTCAAAATTGTTGAGCCAAAAATTCCGAAAAGTTGAATGACTTTCCTTCATTCACAACCTGATAAAGCAAGTATGCCCATCCTTCTTGGAAGGTCTCAATATTTCTTTGACCATAGATTCTCCAACATAAGATTATCAAGTATTGATAGGCCTTCCTAATATATTTGGTCTTGTAACTATTTTTGGGTGTCAGGAGGAACTTTGAAGGCTTTTTCACCCAACTTTTTACTAAATCCTTTGTGCTCAAGTAGTTGGTGACTATGTAAAAGTGGGAATCCATGTGTGATTCTAGTGTCGATAGATGATACATGTTGTGAAAATCATGCGCCATGAAAGAATGAAGCCTTTTTCCATAAACATTACTGAGAGTCATGGTCTTTTTATCTGTGTGTGATAATATGTAACTGACAAAGTTTTCACATGGTAAAATTGAGTACCTACATGCAACCTTGTTTAGTATTGGCCTTTGGAAATTGACATACACCTGTTGATCTTGAAGATCTGCTTCCAAGCTCTTTGATAAGAACACTTTTTTCACATTCTTCCAAGTAATGTCTGGCTCTTTCTCTATGAATAACTGAGTTTATGACTTTTGAAAATTCAACAAGAAAATGTGTGTCTAATTTATTTTTTGCTTAAATAAATTAGACAATAAATTGTAATCTTATCTCTTAACAACTTGTATGAGTTAACTAAGTGAGGTAGTCTTAGTTAGCTCAATAATTTCGAGTTGAGGGTCAATGGTGAGACTTGTAGAGTGATTCTATTATTTTGAGGGTCCATTTTCAATTAATGCACTTGTGTACTGTGAAATTAATCAGTTAACTCAAAATAATTAAGTTAAAATCACTTTAACTAGTTCTAACTGAGTGATCAACTTGTGAGATGTCAAGTGAATTAAATTAGATTTAATTCACAAGTAGTGATCTACCAAGTAATTGATGATTTATTATTATTAGCTGCATGCATGTCAAATCTGATGAAGACCCAGTTGAGACAAAGGTTAAAGGGAAGTAAACTATCAGTTGTATTATTAACAAACTGCCTAGGTGCAGTTATAAATCCATAGGATGCCCACGAAGGATTGCACAGTGAAGGAAATATGGAATTCCTATTTAATAGGAATTATTATGCCTAGGGATTTCGTGAGAAATGGAGGTTGAATGTGGGCTGAAAATTGGCTATGTGTTGGTCCAATTGTGCCTTATCAGTGTGCGCCAATTGGTAGAGTGTATCAGGTTCTTGTGAGCACACATGCATTGTAGTGTTTCATGATTTCTTGGCTTATTATACAGTAGAGATAGAGAGATTTTGATCAGTTCCTTTCCTGTTATGTGGATTAATCCCTCTTGTGGACAAGAGAGATCTCCTTACTATTCTACGAATAGCTAGAAACAAACATCCATTTTTAAATCATTTTCTCTATATTAGTTGCAATTCATAATTATTATAAACAAAGAAAGAGGATGTGCTCATACCTTGAAATCCAACGTTCGGTGTAGTATTTTATCCAGTCGCTCCAAAGAGGCTTCTTCAGTATGTAGAACCTATAATCAAAGACAGAAAAAAGAATTAAAAGCACCTACAACATATAATAATTAAGAATAACTAATCTAACTTAGTGATCAAGGAGTCTAAGTATTGAATTATTCAAATAAGAATAAGAACAACTCAATGAAAAAATGAGATCCATATGTACTATCTTTAATGAAAAGAATAAATTTACAACCTGATGCCTTGATGTCGTACAAGTTCCTCCCAGGGTCATGAACAATCGTTCCTCCTTTAGTTTGACAGGAATTCCTCTCTTTCAACCAGCATGGTTTTATGGACATAAATGTGTGATCATTCTCATGCCAACAAAAAATAGTGTAGAGAATATGCTCTCTTGAGAATTTCTTGAGCAACTAACATGTATGTCTACCCTTGAGACTGAAACATGAGTTCAATTTATAGGGAAATGGAAGTAGTTTCAGTTCCACGAAGAGGGTAATGGATTCCTCTCATGAAGGGATTTGAGCTCCATAGACCAAGGGATAAGCTCCATGAGTGGAGGGATAAAGCTCCATGAGTGAAGTGATAAAGCTCAAACTGATCGCGCGTCTAGAAGCTTCCGGTTGAGATAATATTCGACCAGCTGGGCTTCTAGAATTTACTTTTTCCTTTATTTGATTGTTTATGGGGGTCCGCAGGTTTTATAAGCAGAATGTGGGGGAGATGCCGCATGCTATAGAAAAAATATTTGTGGATCCATAGGAAAGAGCTAGGAAAAGTGTGGAGTTAGAAATTTAAGGGTTTTAATGAGCTTTTCTCCAATTCCAAGACTTACTTTAGGAACATTAGGGTTTTTGACTTACAAGGGAGCATAATATAGGTAGCGATGAACCTATATGGACAGTCAAATGTCATGGTGACAAAATAACGTGTAATAGATTGACCTGTAAGTGCGAAGTATGAGGTTGTTCTGAAGAGTGAAGTGCTTTATCATTCCAAATATTAGATTGGGGACACACTGGTCAGAAACCTGTAAAAAGATTCAATGCAAGCACACACACACACACACACACACATAGCTGAGGTAGAAATTCCCATATTTAAATCAAAACTAACTAAATGTTCTGGTATAGAATGATTTTAATCATTACATCAATAGTAGACATAGCATGGGCTCAACCATCTGTCATAATTTGTCTACTGTATCATGAATAATAAAACTACTCGCAGCCTAGATGATGGAAACCAGATCCAGAGCCTTGATTTTCGTTTCCTGAACTAGTACGATTCTATACATGCGACTGATTGTGTCGAAGTAGAACATGGCAGAAACCGCTTGATTACCAGTCAATGATGTGAACTGTTAACAAGTGTGAGAGAAACCACCAATAATGACAATGGTTCTCAAAGTACTCAGTTCAATCCACGAAGTGTTAATGAATGATTTGCAGTCAAACACTTCACAGAATCATTCGATCGAAGGTCAATGATGAAACTTGTCGTCGAAGGCGAGAATCCTTCCATTAGGGCATGTAGATCCCAAGGTATTGATAGGATTCTAAATCAACTTTCTAGATGATGAGTCGTAGTCGATAGAAAGTGACCTATTGCAGGAAATCCCATGACACGAAACCATTAGATAATGTTTTGAAGAAATATTTGCAAGGAAATACTCATAGATGGTCAACGCGAATGGAGACAAATGTTTGCAATAAATGGTTTATTTGAGCTATCCCTTGAGCACATAACGACATGGTAGATGGTTTGGTAACAATTGACCTAAAGTTAATACCGAGAAACCGGCTGAAGACTTTCCATGTGGTTTGATTAACTATTAGACAAAGGATTTTCCCAACCCACATACAAGTGTGACAAAAGTGTCGTGTTCAAGAGTGGTATACTACTTTTAAAACAAGGGTGAAAGCTAGATTCCTTTTCTCTTTTTCCCCCCACCATTACTGGAAAGTACCTCTTTATTTTTGACAAGCTTGAGGAGGATAAAATTTGCTTATTGTGTAAGCTCATCCTTTGGATGAGTCCATCTTAGTATTAAAATTGAACCCTAAGAAGGAGTGGTTCATTTCTATTTGTAATCGACGGGTCCTTTACTGTTAAATTTTAACGAGTCCAATATAGGAGAAACTCGACGTTTTCCAGTTTTAGGGAGTCAGAAGGAAAACATAAGTAAACTCCGTGGTTGTAATTTTTCCTAAATTTAGTCTCTCAGGCCTGAAAAAGAATAAAATAATGCAGGAGAGAACTCTATTAACCATGATTAGTCAATGTATACCTTTTTCCTAAATAGTTCATTTCAATCCAGAAAAGGGGTAAATTTATACTGAAGGGGCGACTGTTCATTTCCTTTAACGAGTTCGAATAGTCAAGTACTCAGAGATATTTTCATGTTTAGAGAGTCTAAAAATGGCTTTAAAAAGAACTCCAGAGTTTCACTTTTTCGTAATTTTCAAGAGCCCGAAAAAGTGATAAAAGTATACTCAGCGTCACAATATTTCTTTGACCAAAAAACCTGTATTATGTACAAAAACTCAAAAGATTAAAAATACCTATTCCAAAAAAGTAAAAATATTGAAAAATAGCCTTTTAAAGTGAAAAATAAATAAAATATAATATTTTATTCATTCAAAAACTATGAAAAAGGAGTTTAACAAAATCATTTTCACCTTTTACCTTCAGAGCAGTGAATTGAGAGCTTTTGGAAAAAAAGTTCCAAAGCTAATATCAGGAGAACCGACCATTCATTCCATGATTCATTAGGACCAGGTAATCCACATCATCTTACTCTTCATTTCTATCCATTCCAATTCTCTGTTTTGGCTTTAATTTCATTTTTTGAGAGGAATTTATGTTCAAAAATTCGCTCTTGGGGGTCCACAGGTTATACGCGCGCTACCTATAGACCCCAATAATTTTTCAAAAGGAAATTTATTAGGCTACTATGGTTTTTGTGTAGAGCCCGTGCGGACGTCCACATTGTCTTCGTCCAAAAACTACGTGGGCACCGTGAGCATTTTAAAACTTACAAATTCTCTTAAAAATGATTAAAATTTTTTACTCCAATGGTTTCTAACTTTCAAATGACATGAGCATGAGGCTATAGACAATGAAGCCATGAATGATCCCGCAAAAATGCGTGTGTTAATAAATTGTGGTTTATATAAGTTATGGGTGATTCAAGGTATGAAAGCACAGATAGAGCTGATGAATGGTTAGTGAACCCATGGGATGTTCAAGATCAATGCTTTATCATTGGTGACCATTGGCTCGAACTCGAGCACGAGGATATCTATTTTCTCACTCGATTGTCCCAAAGAGGAGAAAACATATCCTTGTTTGGGGATAGACAGGGTGGCCTACATGTTGCTAGCTACAAACAAAAGTTTTGTAGTGATGAGGCAAATCCAAAGGATAATCACATAGACATAAGAACTATATTGCGATTAGATCTCAAAGTGATTGCATTCATGGTAACCAGGTTGTGTGGGAGTGTGGCTCCACATGTAGCCACTAAATCTCAAATGCAGACTGCGGTAGAGTGTTTTAGAGGCACCATATTCAACTGGTGCGAAGGGGTACTGGCCAACATGAAAGGTCAACTAACTAGAGCAAAGAATGCAAAGTTAAAAAAATTTGGTTATGGTGCCATTTTTATTTCTTTTTCTTTGGAGAGAATATCACTTCTCGCCCCTCAGCTTATTCCAGTAGATTGTGGGGAACCTCAGGAAACTCAGAGGGTAAATTTGGTTGCATTAATGGCCTGCCATGGTGGCAATGGCAGTTCAATGGTTTGGTTCACTCCGACATACTTTATGTGGCTAAAGAACCAAGTCTTCACAATCAAAGACTTCCCCTATGCAAGTATCCATTTCAGAGGTGATCCTGATCTCCTTGCCTCCAGGGGCATAGTGGGAAAAATCAGGTAAGTGAACCATTTTAATTTTTTTAATCTATTTTTTTTTTTTTAAGCGTCCAATACTGATAAAAATATTTAAATACAAATGTTGATCCATGACGACCATCTACACTCCGCCGCTTTGATAGGCGGAAAGCAGAGTTTATAACGCCACCACAAGATCAGGCAGTAGAGATCCTAACTAATATGGAACACAACCTGGATAGGTTAACCATATATATTCCCGAGACAGGGACAGATAACATTCCTCTCCAGCTTCAATGACATGTTACAGGTGTTCCAGGACAGTTTAGGAGATTCCTGCACAAGGTGGCGTGTGCCATAGTCTACTACCATGATCATCATCATGGATAGAGGATGATCATTATGGATTGACATATTTTGTTTTTTGTATCAGTATCTATTAGATCATAAGGTGTTTAAACCTATGATCATAGACGATGTAATATTTTTTGAAAACAAACCTATCTATGATATTACTACTTTCTCTGAGTATCTTTTTCAACATGTATCGAATGTTGTTTTTGTTTACTATTTTAATGTTGCAAATGTATATTTAGAACACAATTAGATAATACATTGGCCAATGTGTTTAAATTTCTTGAAATGTGTTGATATTCAATGTAATCAAACTGTAGTTCCAAGAGATGAACCTTCAAAAATAATCTTAATAACACTAGATGTTTAATTGTGTATACTCTGTTTAAATGTAATACAATGAAATCTGAATCTTACCTAATGATCAAACATTGAATACCAAATAAAATGGCATCAGATAATAACTTAATGACTGCGTTATATTTTGCAATATTGTTTGTCGTTTGACTAAGGCATACCCCATGCATAGAAACTAACTCATCAGTGAGTGAATAGATAACCCAAGCTATGGAAGAGATATTCCATGTACTACAACATGCACCATCAGCAAAACCAGTGTAAATTTGAAGGGATGTCGACATTTGCAATATCAAGAGTAATCAAGGTAAGCAGTGATAATAGTAAAATAAAACTTAATCTAGACACACTTATCTAATCTAAAGCAAAATAACTAATATAAAAGTGATATCTTCACATGAGATTGAAGTATAATATCTCTTCAGATAAAGACCATTTCTGGGCTTATCTAAAGAGACCCCATCATAATCAATCAATTCATAGGCCCCTTTGGTAAGCACTCGCTTAAGAATGTAGGGACAATGCCACATCGGTTTGAATTTCCCAGCACCTAGCTTATCGTTAGCTTGATCATATACTAAAACTAGGTCACCTTCTGAAAAAACACAAGGTGTAACACTTCGATCATAATGAGCTTTCACACGTTTCTTATGAGCTATGGTAGCTAATGCAGCGGTGCGCTGAGTCGCATCTAATTATCCTAAGTACAAAAGCAGTTTTCCGCTTTAGAGGTAGCTGGTAGTAATTCTATGGTTAATTGGAGTGACAATATTTCACATTCAATGGGTAACACAACTTCTAAACCGTAAACTAGTTGAAAAGGAGTGAACCCTGTAGCAGTTTTTTGCTGAGGTTTGGTATGCCCATAGTGTCGAAAAATTCATGGTATGCCAATTCGATTTGTGAGTTCAGATAATCTGTTTAATCATCATGGTTAAAACTTTATTTAGGGCTTCAACCTGACCATTAGCCTGCGGGTAATATGGAGTAGAGTTATTATGGCGCAAGCCAAGTTGATCGCAAAGTTTGGTCATCATTATATTTTGAAAATGACTCCCATGGTCTATGATAATAGCTTGGGGTACATCGAAATGAGAAATAACATGATTGAATATGAACGTAGCTCCAGTTTTGCCATATGCCGTGAATGTAGGCATCGCCTCGGCCCATTTGGTAAAATAATCTACAACGAGAATAATATACCCATGCCCCCTGGCCGAGTCAGGGTTACATGTAATGAAATCAATGCCCCATTTCGCAAAAGGATCGACAACATTTATTGGGTGATGAGGAGCTGGAGGCACACAATATTTCGATCAAAATTTTTGCAGTTGTGGCATTTTCGGACCGCAATAATACAATATTTGAACAATGATGGCCAAAAATAGCCAACACGCAACATCCTTTGGGTTGGGGCAAACCTAGACATATGACCATCACACGTTCCAAAGTGGCAGTCATTCAAAATCCTTTCAGCCTCTTCATGAGTTATACAACGTCGAAAAATAGAATCTGCACCATGACGATAAAGTGTGTCCCCAACAATATTATATTGCTGGGATTGATACCGGATTCTCCGTCGATTTGAACGTGAAATATCTGGGTGAAAGGTTTGGGTTTGAAGATAAATGATGATATATCCATACCATGGATCTAATGTACTGATAAGAAACATAGATTTATCTTTGATGGGATTCTCTACCACGATTTTTGTCTCAGTATTGGGAAAGTCACACATAAGTTTTGCAAACACCAGTGATTTCTTTGATTTATATTTCTCGAATTCCAAATCAAAATCTTCTAGATGAAAATACATTTAGATTATTTTCCCCTGAGTACTTTTTTTGTCAAAATATACATCATTTGCAATTAGATATCACAGTTGTCTTTCGTAACAATATGTAGTGACAAAATCGTTGGACAACTTGAACTGCTGCCAAGGCTAGTTTCTCCACATGTGAATATTTAATTTCGGTTGGATTCGGATGTCGACTTAGATAATATATCACATGCTCATTGTTAGATTCATCCTCTTGAACTAGAACCATTCCAATGGTGGAATTAGAGGTTGCTAAGTATAAAAAATAATCTTGGTTGTAATTGGGTGGATGCAATAATGGTGCATGGGTTAACGCGTGTTTTAGAGCATCAAAAGACCAATGAGAAATCACATCCCAAATAAAAGAAACATTTTGTTTCAAATAACGAGTAAAACCTTTTGTTAACTCAACATAGTTCGGGATAAATCTATGTAGAAAGTTTTCTTTCCCTTCCAAATTTTGGAGTTGGTGAAGTGTGGAAGGAGGAGGTAAATTTATGATGGCCTCAACCTTCGAGGAGTCGACACGAATGCCAGATTTCGAAATGATCAATCCCAGTAATCGTCCCGATTGCACACAAAAAAACATTTATACAGATTCAAACGAATCTTCTAACACCTACATCTCATGAAAATAACTTGTAAGTGATTAGGATGATCATCACTCTGTAATGAGTGAGAAGGTAAATCATCCAGATAAGATTTTACAATATGTTTGATATCATGAAAAGTGTAAGAAATTTCCCTTTGAAAATTTGCACCAACATTTTTTAGTCTGAAAGGTAGTTTGCAATAAGAAAATGTACCCTAAGGACGTATAAACGTCGTTTTTGTTTGACCATCAGGGTGTATGTTGATTTGATTATATCTGGAATATCCATCCATAAATGAAAAAATTTCATTTCCGGAAAAATCATCAATAATTTGGTCAATATAGGGGGTAGGATAATTATCTTTTGGACATGCTTTATTGATATCTCTATATTCGACACATACTTGTATAGTCGGTTGTTTTTTGGTAACGAGAACTATATTAGATACCCAATCTGTCAATGGAATTGGATAAATAAATCATAATCGCAGTAGCTATTCAACTTCAACTTTAATAGCAACATCTTTTCTCAGATGTATTGGACGTAATCTTTGTCTAATAGGCTTGGCATCCAGGTATGTCTTTGTTTCATGAATGACAATCTTTGGATCGATTCCTGGCATCTATTCGTAAGACCAAGAAAATAGTTTCGGAATTCCTAAAATAGGGCTTTATATGTATTAATTTCTTCAATCATACAAGAAGCACCTATATGAATGTTTTCAAAAATTCCAAGTTTAACTGATATGTTAATAGGAGCAGTTGTAGAAATGTTTCCCAAATTAATCTCAGAATCTGAATTTGTAATTGATATGGGAGTTTGTGGTTCCTTGAAATAATAAATCGTAAAAATAGAGTAAAAATCATTTTAAAAACTATCAACTTCAGGTAAAACGAAGATCTATGATGAAAATCATCCCAGGGTAATTCATTCATAGACAAAAATTCATGAATACTTTCATTAGTGTGAAACACTTGCTGAAAAGGATCGAAAGTGATGTTAAGGCTAAGCTTGATAGTGAAGAAGATTATTTGGTGATCACATTCATTGGATCAAGATTAGTTGAAAGTGTGTCAGAAAATGACTATATTGCCACATATGCCATCTGAAAAGGACTCAAAGGCATCTCTCCATTGAAAGAATCCAATTCTGACTCCGAAGGCACCACCCAAGTGTCATTGAATGGTATAGTGCTTAATGAAATCGTATTGATGTTGGAAATAGTATGTGGTACATTGGGTGGAGGCATAGAGAAATTTCCCATCGAAGCAGAGTCCTTTACTAAACCTACACCAACATCTTCGTATGGGATAGTCGATTTTCCAACATGTTGGATACTGTGTGTAGAAGCAGGGTCGGATGAATAATATGACAACTGATCGATTTTCACAATATTTACTTTATGAGGGAACATGATTAACCAAAATATGGATGAAATGACAACAATCATGGCATAAGACCAACTACGACTTAAGAGAAGGTTGTAATTCAAAGGGTCATCAACAACTTCCACATCTAGATTAATAGTTTTTCCTTCTACTTCTGTAGGTATATCATGGAGTATTCTGAACGGATGGAATCCTCTTCCATCAAAGGCTTTAAGAATTTTCAGAGATTGGTTGAGTGTTGGAGAACCAAGATTTTTCCAAAAATTTAATGACATTATACACATGGATGTCCCCTCATCAATTACAGTACGAAAAACTCGTATGTTTTTTACTAATACTGGAATCTGAAAAGCCATCTTATGAGGGAGTCTTGGTGGAAAGTTTTCTAGATCAAAGACCATGAGGCTAGAATCCTGAGGATCTATAGCTCTGATAGCTGATAAAATTAATTTCCTTTATGTTGGACATTATTGTAGCACTTCTAAGGCTGACATTGCTGAAGGAGATATCACGAAGTCTTCAACAATGTTGTAGTTCTGAGCAGCTCTCGCATGTGGATTGAAAGCTAATTTTTGAAGTGTACCTTTAGTAGGAGGTTTAATCGCTAGATTAGGATTAGGTTTCTAGATATGAAGTGGATCAGAAATTAAAGGAGATATAGCTGGTCTTGAATTATAATTTTCTATCTCTTTACGAGTTACATGATTTTTACTTCCATAGTCTTGCGATCCCATTGCAACCATAACCTCAAACATCATTAAAATATCTACCGATGAATTTGAAGAAGACCCTATCATTTTTCTATCTTGAGTAGGAAAAGGATGCTTCAAGACAGTGGGTGTGGGTGAACCTTTGACAAATTTAGAGACCTTAGATCGATGCAGGAACTCTTTGGTAAAGTGATCCTCGTCACAGATAAGACAAGGATAACGAGGTTTCTACTTATCATCATATGGTTCATTATTTTCGGTTTTCTCTTTGGGAGACGAAGTTTTTTTGTTTTTATTCTTTTGTTTCCTCTGATTACAGGTTTTAGGTTTAGTTGTAGATGAATTTACAACATGAATGTCAGTAGAAGTTTGAAGGGAAGAATGTCCTTTTGGTGAATCTGGTAAAGTTATGTTAGGAGAATTAGTTTTTGAGTACTTCTTCTTACTCTTATTAGCTCTAACTAAACCAATTACACCGTCTACAACATGAGACTCTGAAGGAGTTGCAATTATTTTACCACGACATGGTAAGTCAGGAATTCTTTCGTATAAAGTACCAAACTATGTATATACAAGGTCTAAGTATTGAGCTTCAGAAATGACCTGTTCTTCCATAAAAACCCCTCCCTTAGCCACATCTTCAGTGATCCTTAGACGAAATTATTTAATAAACCAATCTGCCAAAATCTGTTCTGGAATAAAAAATTTCACACAACGTCTTCTATGTCTCCATTCATGTATGTGATTTGATATGTACATAGACGTAGATTGTTTTAATGAAGTCAAGAGTTTCATACCATTGTCGTATCTAACTGGAAACTGAAAGTTTGTTAAGAAAGTCATTGCTAACGCGTTGAAATTTTTAAATGAGCCACTTGGTAGTTCAATCTACCATTTTGCAGCTAAACCTATCAATGTTCTTTGAAATAGTCTTAATCGAATGGAATCATCAATCAAAGAGTTGGATGCACACCAGAGGTGGTAAGTCATGACATGGTTTGAGGGGTCCTCTCCTGATTTACCTTCGAACTTAGGAATATCACTCGGCAACTTATTCAGCATTGGTGGCCAATACGGAAGATAACAAATCAGATCGTTTGTTAAGAGCGACAAATCAGGTAAATCTAAAGTTGCTATGAATGGCAATCAACGGTTAGGGTCCTGCTGAGAAAATTGATAACCTTGTGGAACTATACCAGTACCAGGAGGAGGATATCCAGGATATCATGGAATAGCCCATGCATTTGGGATTGGAATGCCTCTCGGATAACCAAGATTGGCCAGGAAATATTGAGGTTGAGCTGGTATCTGATATGTGTAACTACAGTATGGTTGATGTTGGTATACTAAATTTTTTGCTACAGGTCCATATTGATATTTCCCTTGATAAGGTTGATAAAAAAATTGAGGTTTGCTTGTTACAATTGTACTTGTACCAGGTTGTCTCGCAAGCATATGAACAGTAATCCGAACTGCGCGTCCAGGTTGTTGTGCAGTGACTACAGGGATTTGTTGTGATTCTTGAGGGGCTATAGAAATAGGGGTTGTATAAATTCTAGGGATAGGTGTGTTAGGTTGAACAGAAGTTGGTGCAGCAGTTTGAGGTGGAGATTTAGGTGTACTGGGACTAGGCTGCTGAATAGTACTAGGTGCAGATACCTGTGGTATAACTTGAAGCATAGGTTGTACAGGTTGTTGGATTTGACTGTAACCAATCGGCTGACGAGGTTGATTATAAGGTACTTGCGCGTTAGGTTGAAAATTCTATTGATTTTGTGTCAAATTCCACACCGTTTTTACTACAGGATATGGAGCTCCCATTTAAGGTTGTGCTACATAAGACGGACCATAACCAGGTTGATAATTTGGAACATATGTTTGATATTTGGTTGGATAATTCCCACTAAAATATTAACCTCCCTTAAACAATTTTTGTTCCGGGTAGAACTGTGGCCCTAAAGCAGACTGTTGTCCTTGTAAAAATGGTTGCCCTGACATAGGGTACTATCCTTGAAGAGGTTGTGGACCCTGAATTGAGTACTTCTCTTGAGGTTGATATTGTCCATGAGGTATGTATTGTCCTTGAGGTATGTACTGTCCTTGAGTTTTCCCCCCAGGTAGTAAACTACTACCTTGAGGATGCCCCCCAGCTGGTAAATTACTACTTCGAGGATTAGGGTTAGGAATTTTTCTAGACATCATATAAGCTTGTTCCATGTTCAAATTTTCAGTATGTAATTCATTTGGACCAGGTGATGGTATATGTTTTTTGGGAGAAGGAGCTGCCCCTGATAAAGTACCAGAAAGCGACTGGTATCCCATAGGAACAGACGGGCCACCATAAAAATATGATTATGGTGATGGAGAAAATATGGATGACTCACCAGACATGTTTAATGAAGATCTGTAATTACCTCTTAGTATGGCATAAAAAGGAATTCAGGGTGGGGAATAGTTTAGAACAGAATTGTGTAGAAAAAATATTAACTAAGAATACAAATGATATTGTTTAAAAGGGCTATATTAAATTGATTCACTTGGCCTAAGATCTAAAGATTCCTGATATGAAGGAAGAACAACTTCTTCTTCTATGTCAGTAATTTCTTCAATCCTAATGAGGCCAGGAGGAAGGTTCTTAGTAATGTGAAACTTCACTCGAGATGAATCAAGACGACTAGGGGTTGGAGTGATGAACTCTGAAGCAAGCTCATATGTCGCAGGTTCAGTTTTTGGCTCAGAAATGTCAGGCTCAGTAGATGATAATTCACTAGTTCTGGAAGCAAGTTCAACTAGTTCAAAAAATATAAGTTTTCTTTGAGAACTCTCTGTTGTTTGAGGTTGATCTACTTCAAAATCGGGATGTATAATTACTGATGTTTCCTCGTGTTTAGTTGATCCAATCCCTTATGGTTGTATTTTCTCATATTTAAGCTTTTCTAACTAGCTTGGTGTGTACTCATGGGTTTTCCCCTGCATTCTATGTGATTGTCTAGGTAATTTAGCCATGATTAAAAATTTTAGCATATGAAATCAAAGAAAATTTCAACAAAATATCCTGAAGTCTCTTAGGAAACAATCAAATTGATCACACGCCTACAAAATCTAAGAGAGCAATCCACACGCAAATAGTAGATTCCCACACTAAAAACACTAGTTGGTGATGAAATCCAACATCGTAGAATTCTAATGTGGAAATGGTGGTTGGAACAGTTACCCCAAAAATATGCTTAATGAAACAGTCTGGTGCAAGTCTCTCCACTTATACCATCTTGAAGTGAAGAGTACCCTCCGGAAAGTACAAGTGAGTCTAGTCGATGTCTGCTCCAAGTATAGTGGGATCTTCACTCCACCGTCACCTTGGGAAAAATCCTAATGTTTATAGCCACTAAGGTCACCAATGGGAACAAATGTACATAGGGGAAATCTCTACAATCCAATATACATGCAAGGACAAAGTAACTAGCTCAATCCCCTTGAAGGCTCCTTGATATAATCCAAGGTTTACCAACAAGTGACTCCAAGCTCCTCGAAAATGGTCTATCTGAGGTTTACAATTTTTAATATCTGTACATTTGCTATATTTCCAAATGAGATAGGTACGATTACCTCACAGGTTCCGACATGATCTCGTGCCTGAATCTTTTAAGAAGAGCTTCCCAGAGCACAAATGCTACAATTGGATTTTTCCTACCGCAATATTTCTACTTGTTTGTTTGAACTGTCTTGGAATGTTAATTACAACCTGTTCCAAGACACTAGCCTAAGCGATGTTGGTGAAAAGAGCCCTAGAAAACGTAAAATATCTAGATTGATTTTATTAAAGAATTTTTTTTAGTTTGTGTTGTGGAGGTAAATCCCCTCTGCGGACAGAGGCGATCCCTACTAGCCCAGACCAGGTCTAGCAACAATCGTTCACGCTATAGTGCAGGTTCCTAATTACAAATAAACCAACTAGTGATGAAGGCTTACCTGGAATCCAACGCTGTCGCTTGTAGAGAAAGTAGCGCTCCCGTTCCTTAGCTCTGGCAGATCACAATCCTCACGATCCCCGTGATCGGACACCTGCACACACCAAAAACAAAACAAACGCAAGCGTAAAATCCAGTATATGCAACTATATGTCAGTCAGAGAAGACATAACTCAACATCATAATCAACAACAAGAGTGGAACCATAACCAATAGTCGCTTATCATTAATTAATCAAAAGAAGAATACAACCATAGGTCTGATGCTGAATTCTCCTTCGGAGGGTCGTCAGCAGAACGCGTCTCGATAAAGCCTGTCAGGGATGGGACAAACCTCTCTCTTCGGATGTCTCAAAATTGATCTCCTTGCTTGGATTTGGCCTATGAAACGGAACGTCCAAGAAAGATTAGGGCTCGGAAAATCTGGAGACCTGCATATTTAGCCATTCAGCCCTTCGCCCCCTTCATCAATGGATGAAGGCTATATTTATAGAGGAGAGGAGGAGGTTGGGATCCCTACAATAGTGGAAGGGAGGCCTTACCTTGGGAGTGTTCCCCATAAGGTGGAAACAAGAGGCCAAAGGAGGAAGGCTTAGTGGTTACGAGTTCGTAAATAAAACCACTCCTGATGACTCATCCACGAAGTTGTTGTAATCGAAACTTCGCCTCTTTTTTTTTTTTAAACTTTCCAAAAGCAGATTGGCGCGGGCACAGTGTTAATTTTCCTCATTGGCGCGAGTACATAACGGGCTACCAGCGCCAAGGCAAAAACAGGTGTTTTTGGGGGTCTGCTCAGGAAATGATCAACAAAAGGAATGTTGTCCTCATGGAAAGGGATGCAATGATGGTATTTGCAAGGCATGACACTGCTTATGGGTCACATAAACAACCCTCCAATGGGCGAGATGGGGATTGCAGGGATGGTGACAAATTACTGTGTAACAGTTTGGTTGTTTCTTAAGATAGAAGGTATGGAAGTGACACTTCAATGATGTTTTATGACCTAACTCAAAAATACACTAAATGCATCTAAATGAAAAGTGCAACTCTTTTCTTTTCAATGAATCTTATTTAAGGGAAATATTGAGATATTTAACAATTTTTCAAAGCACCAATTATTTCATTCATAAAAAAAATCTTTGAAAAGAAGACGATTTCTTTGAGAACTCATTTTCGCAAAAATGATCAATTACTCGTTCAAAATGAAATCCCTTAATCAATCATATCAAAAACTACATATCATTAAACAAACCATTTCCAAAAAGAAAACAATATCTAAAACTCCTAAAAACATAAAATTCAAAATCAAAAGAAAAAATCAAATTTTGAAGTCTATCTAGAAAGTTTGAGGACGTTTACTCCTATATTGTGATCGAACCAAGAAGAATTTCTACTCATCTCAGCAGAAATGAAAACATCCAAAAATGGTTTGGTGTGAAAATAAGGCCTTAGTAAGATAAAAACTCTTCTAAATTTGCAAATGAAAATGAAATCAATTTTCATAAAATTAAGGTTTTCAATGGGTTTAATGGCTCAGAAAGAGAACAACATTATACCAGTAAGCTAAGGTATATGAAGGTTTATTATATGGAGCAGCAAGAAATTAGGGCAAACACTCACTTATAAAATGAAAATCAGATGAAAATCACACAAACGCAAAAGTTGCTAAAAAGAAACTCACGCATAATATTTTGACAGCTAAGGTAGACTGGGGCAAACACAAAGAATCATGTAATCTGGCTCCTAAAAACTGAATTTTAACTTTCACTATAATATTCCAAAATTTGCATGCAACAAATCAGAATATTAAATTTTATTGATTTCACTTAGGAGATGAAAAATGGGTAAGGAGGCCCATGCATAATAAAAACCTGAATAAAATCCCTCTTAAGGTGAAAGGGGATCAAGATAAAAACTGGATTTCACACCTTCATGTGTGAATGAGGACTTTTGCATGTAGACAAGGTCAAGTTTGACCAAGTTAGCAACGTTGGGATAGGAGGTGGAGAGCATCTTGTGAGACAGCGCAGAGATAGTGGGAGGAAGATTCCTTAGTGGAGGAAACCCTAATTGAGTGGGACCCAAGGCAAGAAGGCTCACACATGAATAAAAGGAGGGAAAGGCAGCCATGGAAAAGCCTCTTTGGAATTATATTTGATTTGTCTACTTAGACTTTTCTGCATTCTCTCGTTGTTTAGCAGAGTTGTTGTGGTGCTTAGAACAAGGATTTCCTATTTAGGAATCCTTCTCCTTTCTTGAGAGGCCTCTTGAAGGAGATTGTATTGATTTTCCTCACATCCAGGCTTGAGGCCAAGCATCCTCCTTCAGCTACAACATTATTTCTGCAGCAGTATAACGTTGTGTTGCAGGGTGTTGTAGTGAGGGTTCACAACACCACTTCCTGCACTCATTTTTCAAAGGAGGGAGTCTCCATTCCTTTGGGAGATCAGTAAGGAGATCTTGGAGCATATATCCATATCTTGGCACTTTTCCAAAGGACTTCCATCATCTGCAATGCATTACCTTGCAGGAAATGCGTCCTTTCTTGCAGAGTTGCAGTGTGAGGGTCAATCCCCTCAATCTTGAGTTTCTTTCTCAGGGAAGGGGCCAACCCCTCTCTCGGAAAGACTTGTAAGAAGTATCCTCCTTAATTTTTGTATTATACAACCATTTATATAAAAATATTCAATATACTGCGTTATTTCAGATCCAAATCTGCATATCTATGCATCTTGTACTTGTGCCTTCATGAAACCCTTGCCGGGTGATCTTTCCTAGGTGTAAAAGGAGCTAGATCTTCATTTTTCTTCGTTTTTTGAGCAATAAAACTCCTAATATTATATTTTTAGCATATTTTATTAGAAAAACTCTTAAAATGACACTGTGCATGCTTCAGAAACTTTCTATTTAGTCAAGTCATGGGATTTCAACCTTTTTAAGCCATACTGGGACCAGAATATCTGTTTAAATATGAAAAAGTGATTTTTTTTGGGACATTTTCTGGGTGTGAGTCCCACATTACATATGATAAGGGATCCCAGTGTTATTTTCCCCTAATATAATGCAATTTTCTAAATAAAATGTTTTTAGGGCATAAATTGTTGCTTTCCCCACTTTTGGGTGATGTAATGGATCAGATTTCTTGTTGTTGTACATGTAATTGATGGCTATGTGTTTCTTAACAAAATTTATGAGATAATTCTCACTTTTTCACATATTTTCCTGAAAACAGCGTTTTCAGTGCATGCATTGCTGAGTTTTCCCTTTTGGGGATATTACATTTTCAAAAACTTTCCACAGGTCCGCAAGTTCTAATGGAGAATAGAGTAGTACCACACTATTCTGAACTAAAAACTGTGGAGGCTACCACACTGTTTTGAAATAAAAACCACGTAGGCCACGAAAAATACAGAAAAATAAATATTCAGCTTTTCTTTTCAGGGATTCTTAGAAGTTATCTACCGAACTCAGATTTAGACTAATCAAAATCAGAAAACTCTTAAAATTCAAACTAATAAATAAAAAAGGAAAAATAAGTTCTATTCTCTAGTAGAGTCGCCGTTTTGTTATGTGGATTAATCCCTCTTACGGAAAAGAGTGATCTCCCTAGTATTCTACGAATAGCTAGAAACAAACATCCATTTGTAAAAAATTTTCTCTAGATTATTTGCAATTCAGAATTATTATAAACAAAGGAAGAGGACATGCTCCTACCTTGAAATCCAATGTTCGGTGCAGTCTTTTATCTAGTCACTCCAAAGAGGCTTCTTTGGTAAGTAGAACTTGCAATCAAAGACAGACAAAAGAATTAAAAGCACCTGCAACATATAATAATTAAGAATAACTAATCTAACTTAGTGACCAAGGAGTCTAACTATTGAATTATTCAAATAAGCACAAGAACAACTCAATGAGAAAAGGAGATCCATATGTATTATCTTGAATGAAAAGAGTAACTTTACAACCTGATGCCTTGATGTCGTACAAGTTCCTCCTGGGGTCTTGAATAATCGTTCCTCCTTCAGTTTGACAAGCCTTCCTCTCTTTGAACCAACATGGAGTTATGGACATAAGTGTGTGATTATTCTCATGCCAACAACCAGTGTAGAGAGTATGATCTCTTGATAATTTCTTCAGCAACTAACATGTATGTCTACCTTTGAGACTGAAACATGAGCTCAATTTATAGGGAAATGGAGGTATTTTTAGTTCCATGAAGAGAGGGATGGATTCCTCTCATGAAGGGATTTAAGCTCCATAGACCAAGGGATAAGCTCCATGATTGGACGGATAAAGCTCCATGAGTGAAGGGATAAACCTTAAACTGATCGCGCGTCTAGAAGCTTTTGGTTGAAAGAATATTCGACCAGTTGGGCTTCTAGAATTTAATTTTTCCTTTATTTGACTATTTATGGGGGTCCATAGGTTTTATAAGTGGAACGTGGGGGAGATGCCGTAGGCTATAGAACAAATATCTATGGATCCGAAGGAATTAGCTAGGAAAAGTGCGGAGTTAGGCTTTTAAGGGTTTTAATGAGATTTTCTCCAATTCCAAGACTTGGATTAGGAACATTAGGGTTTTTGACTTCTGAGGGAGCATAATATATGTAGTGATGAACCTATATGGGCAGTCAAATTTCATGGTGACAAAATAATTTGTAACATTTCCCTAGGAAAATCTTGTGTTGTGAGATTGATTTACTTCTTTCTCTTACTTGCATGTGATTGAGTGATCGTGATTTATATTCCGCAAATATTGTAGAAGGATTCAGTATATTTTTTTAGTACATTTCATGATCGGATTGAATCCATTGGTGTAATTTCTACATGCTATTATAATTCCAAGAATCACAATAGTGGAGAAGAAATTGAGTTTGTGTTGAACAATATTCAAATTTGCAGATATATTCTTTGGAACTAGCAACAAATCAAGATGTATTTCAATGGCTTGGGACTCGAATATGCACTCGAGGGAAGTTCAAATTATATTTCATGGAAGGATATGATGGAGGTAGTGTTGGAGGTCAATGAGTTGAAGGGATTCATATATACTGATATTCCCAAGCCCACAGCAGCAGATGCCCAACTTCTTAATGCATGGCAGAAGAAGGTAGCAAAGGCAAGAAGGATCTTATTACAGGGAGTTTGATATCATATTGTCTCGAGTCTCCATGGAAAGGAAAATCCATATGCTATGTGGAAGCCCTTGAAATATATGTTTCAAAGCAGCAGTGACCACAAAAAATTGGCACTCATGGACAAGCTCAGGAAAATAAAAATGTAGAAGGGAGACACAATCTAGAAATACTTGACCAAGTTCACTCAATGTCAAGAAGAGCTTGGAAGTTCTTGGATTACTATAGCTTATGATGACTTGGTGAGCCTAGCACTTCTTGGCCTTCCTAATAGCTGGCATAGTTACTAGGACTCTGTGAATGGGAGGTAGAAGTTACTAGATTGGGACAAGTATGATCAAAATTGGTACAAGAAGAGTTTTGGCGAAATACTAGGGATGTATCCTCATCCAAGAATGATGATGAGGAAAATTGTGCCTTGACTAGTAAGGCAAAGAAGGGAAAGGGGAATAAGTCCTATTCCAAATCTGAGATCGACAAAGAAGGCAAGAGGTGGGATATGTCAAAGGTGAAATGTTTCTATTGTCATGATCATGGACACTATGCCAAAAATTGTCCACAAAAGAAGAAGAACAACAAGAAGGCTCCAGGAGCTGCAGTGGGTGAAGCTTTGGCCTCATAGTTTGAGTTCGACTTCTCTCTCATCGTATGCATGGTGTCAACTATGATGGAATACATGTGGTACTTGGATAGTGTTGCATATTTCCACATGATTGGAAACAAAGAGCTATTTAGTATCTTGCAGGAGAAGGATATTCAGGTGCACATCAAGATCGGTGATGACGTGAGGTATAGCGCTACTGAGATCGGGACAGTTACTTTCCAGAGACAATTAGGTAAAACTTTCATATTAAAAGATGTCATGCATGTACCAGGCTTGAAAATGAATTTAGTTTCAGTTGCTATGTTGGAGGATCTTGGATATCATGTGTTTTTCAGTGAAGGAAAGGTGATCCTTCGTCATAAAGCCACAGGACAGGTAAAGAAGATTGGGGTTCGTGTGAAGAACCTCTACAAACTTGATGTAGATGGCTACACAACATTGAGAATTAAAGAATATGAGGTGGTGAGCTGGGATATTGGTGAGTTATGGCACAGGAGGTTGCATCATCTACACCGCTGTGCTTTGAGGATCATGCAATAGATTTCTATAGGTTTTACAAAGGTTACACTTGCACATATAGACACATCTAAGGGATGTACCATGGGGAAGTATAAAAATCACACCTTTCATGAGAAGGAGACCCGAGCAACGGAAATCCTTGAGAGAGTTCACTCAGACGTGTGTGGACCTTTCTCAATAGCTTCCACAACAAAGCATAGGTATTATATGATTTTTTTGATGATTTTTATAGAAATTGTTTGATCTTCTTTCTGTAGAAGAGATATCAGACATTCTCCAAGTTTTGTGAGTTCAAATCACTGGAAGAGAAAGATACAGGGAAGAGGTTGAAGGATATAAGGAGTGACAGCGGTGGTGATTATATCTCTAATGAATTCAAGAAATTATGTTCCAAAGAAGGAATTCAGAGAATTTATTATAGCTCATAACCCATAATAGAATGTGGTCGCGGAAAGAAAGAACAGAACAATTATGGGAGCAACACGAACTATGTTGCATTATCATGGCCTACCATTGCATTTGTGGGTAGAGTCATGCGACACAACGGTATTTGTGCAAAATTGTAGACCTCATCGGATGCTTGGCATGCATACACTAGAGGAGGATTTTTCAGGTAAGAAACCAGATGTTTCATATTTTAAAATTTATGGCTCATCTATCTATTTTCATGTGACCAAATATGCCAGGAAGAAGCTAGAACCAAAAAAAAAGTTTTGGATATTTGTGGGTTGCACTAATACTCCGCACAGCTATCAAGTGTATTTTCCAGCTAACAGGATGACAGTTATGAGGAGAGATGTTAAATTTGATGAGGAGAAATGCATGTGATTTTCCATTGAGAAGGAGATTGAATTTCATGCAGAAGAGGAACTATTAGTTCCAAAGGATGAACCTCGGGATGTGGTGCAGCCACAAGCAGAGGATCATGGATTGGAAGAAACCACTCATGCAGAGCCACCCACCAGAAATCGTAGGAAGCACACTAGAGAGGCTGATAGATTGATGCTAGATGTGATAGAGAATGTAGGTGCACCTACATCACAATGTAGGAAGAGAAGGTCCCCACAAAGCTATACTAAATACATGGCTCTTATGAGCGAGTGTATTGTGACAGAACCATCCTCTTTCAAGGAAGTAGTGCACCAGCCAACATGGGTTGATGCCATGGTTTAGGAGTATGAATCCATTATCAGAAACAATGCATGGGAAGTGGTCCTAAGACTAGTGGGGAAGTCACTTATTGGATCCAGGTTGATATACAAGGTGAAGCATGGAATAGATGGGAGTGTGGAGAAATACAAGGATATATTTGTGGCCAGAGGATTCTCATAGGTGGAGGGGATTGACTATGAGGAGAATTTTTCACCGGTTGCAATGTACTCATTGATTAGATCCATCCTTGCACTCCCAGTGCATATGGGGTGGCAGATACATCAGATGGATGTAAATACAACCTTTCTCAATGGATTTATTGAGGGAGAAGTGTACATTGAGTAGCGAGAAGGTTTTGAGACCTTTGACAGGGAGTTTCATGTTTTCAGACTTAAGAGAGCACTGTATGGGCTGAAACAAGCAACTTGTACTTGCTACACCAGGATCGACAACTATTTCACCAGGTTGGGATTCATAAAGAGTGAAGTAGATGTGAACCTATATGATATTGTGGTTGATGGTAAGCTTCTGATTATTATACTTTATGTTGATGAAATTATACTGGAAGGTGATGAGAAGCTCATAACTTCTTACAAAGAGGATCTTGCAAAGAGTTTGAGATGAAGGACATGGGGCTCTTGCATTATTTCCTTTTCTTGAAAATATGGCAAAGAGATGGGGAGCTATTTGTATCTCAAGGAAAGTATGCAAAGGATATTTTGATGAAGTTCCACATGGAGGGTAGCAAAGCCATGGAGACTCCTCTTGCAGGAAACTGGAGGAAGGAGGATGCTACTTTAGATGTGGTAGTGGATGCTACTGCCTACATGATGCTTATGCATTCACTTATGTATTTGGTGAACACGTGACCAAAAATATGCTATGAAGTTAACCAACTTAGTCTAGCTACGGTTAAGCCTACCAAGATCTTTTGGAAGGTAGGAAATAATGTTTTGAGATATCTCAAGGGCACTATAGAGTATGCATTATGGTACAGATGGACAGAGGGATTAAATCTCTAAGGCTTCACCGATTCAGATTGGGCAGGCAGTCCATCAGACAAGAAGAGCACATCAGGGGGCATCTTCAGCAAAGGAACAATAATATTTTCTTGGTATAACAAGAAGCATAGATCATTTTCACTCAGTTCAGTCGAGGCAGAGTACATGGCATCTAGTCAATCTACATCTGAGGCCATCTGGATGATGAAGATACTTGTTGGTTTGTTTGGTCATCGGATGGGTCCGACGGTGATACATTGTGATAACCAGAGTTTCATAAAACTCTTGTTTAATCTAGTATTCCATGAAAACTCCAAGTATATTGATATCTGGCACCACCATCACAAATATTTTGTTAAGAGGCACATTATGTCATTGTTGTACATGCCCATGGAGGATCATGATGCAAATATCTTGACAAAGGAGCTTGAAAAGAGAAAATTTGAATACTACAGAGGCAGGATTGGGGTAACTAATAATATATTTATTTTTGAGAGGGAGTGTTGAAAATTCAACAAGAAAATGTGTCTAATTTAATTTTCGCTTATATAAATTAGACAATCAATTGTAATCTTATCTCATAACAACTTATATTAGTTAACTAAGTGAGATAGACTTAGTTAGCTCAAGAATTTTGAGTTGAGGGTCAATGGTGAGGCATGTAGAGTTATTATATTATTTTGGGGTTCTAGTTGCAATTAATGAACTTGTGTAGTGTGAGTTTAATAATTGAACTCAATTTAATTGAGTTAAAATAAGTTTAACTAGTTCTAACTAAGTGTTGAGCTAGTGAGAGGTCAAGTGAATTAAATTAGATTTAATTCGCAAGTAGTGATCTACCTATTAACTGATGATTTGCTATTATTAGTTTCATGCATGCCAAATCTGATGAATACCATGTTGACAAAGTTTTAAGGGAAATAAACTATTAGTTTTATTATTAGAGAACTACCAAGGTGCAGTTATAAAGCCACATGATGCCAATGAAGGACTGCGCAGTCAAGGAAGGTTGGAATTCCTATTTAATAGGAATTATTTTTCCTAGTGATTGCGTGAGCAAGGCAGGCTGAAGGTGTGTTGAAAATTGGCTATGTGTTGGTCCAGTTGTGCCTAGATAAGTGTGAGACGATTGGTAGAGTGTATGAGGTTCTTGCGAGCACACATGCATTGTATTGTTTCATTATTCCTTGGCTTATTATGCAATAGAGATAGAGGGGTTTTGACTAGTTTCTTTCCCCAAGAAAATATTGTGTTGTGCGATTGATTTACTTCTTTATATTACTTGCATTTAATTGAGAAATTGTGATTTATATTCCACAAAGATTGTAGAAGGATTCAGTATGTTATGAAACCAACTCCAAAAATAGAAGAAAAGAGAGGTCAACGCCTTAGAAATCAGCCACTTCGAGGGGGAAACCTCCAATAGATTACATAAATGAACAATTCTTCGATAATACAAATGACCAAAACCTCCTTCTATATATAGGAGTCCATGGGATCACAATATAATCCTAGTCGACCTAACAATAATAATGTAAGGGCACAATAATAACAATATTGGGGTTACATGGGTACAACAATAACAATAAGGGGGTTACACTAACAAAAATAAGGGACTATACTAGTAATATAGGGACCTAATATTCCCCTATCCTTCAAAATTTTTTTTTCCCATGTAGAATATTTAGTGGGTAATTTCTTCCACTTGATGAGATACTCTAAAATTGATCGATTTTGTAGCTGTCGAGTTCTTGTTTTCATGACTGCTTCAGGTTCCATTATGAGTTTTCATTCCTCATCAAATTCTGGAAATATTGTTTGAACTGGAAGTTTGTTACCTATGACCTTCTTTAAGCATGAAACATGGAAAACTAGATGCACTTGCGAAGAAGCAAGAAGCTCCAATTTGTATGCCATAGTACCAATCTTTAGCAATACCTTGTAAGGACCATAGTACTTTGGCGATAATTTATTATCCTTCTTAGCTTGCTTGAGGGACATTTTTTTGTATGGTTGTAGACGTAAAAATACCCAATATCCTACATCAAAGCTTCTCTCAACGCGATGTTCATCTGCCTGTTGTTTCATTCGATTTTGTGCCAAATTTAGGTTATCCTTTAAGAGTTGGAGAAATTGTTATTGATGCTCAATGTGATATTCCACTGCTTGAACCTTAAATTTTTCTCTTAAATATTATGTGATGGACGGTGGATGATATCCATAAATTGCCATAAATGGGGTCATTTTTGCCGCAGTATGGAAGGAAGTGTTATACCACCATTCAGTGAGAGGTAACTACTTGACTCATTGTGTTTTCTTATCGGATACAAAAAAATTAATATATCCTTCCAAACATTTATTTACTATCTCAGTTTCACCATCATATTGAGGATGATAAGATGAGCTATGATCTAGTTGAGTACCCAAACAAGAAAATAATTTCCTCCAAAAATTTCTAGTAAAAATGGGATCTCTGTCACTTACAATAATCTTTGTGTTTCCATGTAGCTTTTGAATTGTTTCCATAAATGCAGTAGCAACTATACTTGCTTCAAATGGATGAGATAATGCAAAAAAGTGTGCACACTTGGTAATTCTATCAACTACCACCATGATGACACTCTTTCCTTCGGACTTGGTAAACTTGTGATAAAATCCATTTAAATCTCCTCCCAATGTTGACTTGGAATGAATAAATGTTGTAGAATACCTGGGGTCTTAATTGTCTCAACTTTATTTTGTTGGCAAACCAAACATTCCGCCACAAAATTTTGAATATCAGATTTAAGGCCATCCCAAAAAATTCTTTCTTCACCCTGTGGTAAGTTTTTAAGAATCCTGAGTGTCGTCCTAAAGGAGAACTATGCAATTCCAAAAGAATATTTTGTTTTATTTGGGAACTATTACAAATATATAAGCAATCTTTGTACCATAAGGAATCATTTTTCCAACTAAATGTATCAGACGTACTAGGATCTTGCTGTAACTTTTGAATGAGTGTCCACATTTCTTCTTCCTTCTTCCATTCATCCCTTGCTTTGGTTATCCAATCTAGTTGGATAACAAAAATGGCACAAAGCAATGCTTCCACCTTTTCATCCTTTCTTGAGAGTGCATCTATGACAACATTTAGCTTCCCTTTTTTGTAGATGATTTCAAAGTCATAACCCAACATCTTTGTGACCCAATTTTGTTGCTCTTTTGAAGATAGTATTTGTTCCTAAAAGTGTTTAATACTATCATGATATGTTTTTACCTTGAAGTTTCTTCTGATTAGGTAAGGTCGCCATTTTTTTAGCGCATGTAGTACTGCCAACATTTCCTTCTTATATATAGCTTTCTGTAAATAATTTCCTTTGATTGGACGACTTTGAAAAGCAATGGGTCTTCCTTCTTGCATTAAAATAACACCAATTCCATTTCTTGGGGCATCAAATTCCACAATAAAGGTTTTTTTGAAGTCTGTCGTAGCTAAGACTAGTGCTAGGCACATTTCCTCTTTAAGATGTTCAAAGGCCTTAGTTGCTTCAGGAATCAATGAAAATGCATCTTTCATCAATAATATTGTTAGAGGTGCTTCTATTCTCCAATAATTCTTAACAAATTTGTGATAATACAGTGTTAACCTGAGAAATCCTCGCAACTACTTTATGGCTGTGTGGACTTTCCCTTCCTTAATGGCTTTAATTTTTTTAGGGTCTACCTTAACACCCTCATGAGATACAATATGACTGATATATTCCACCTCTTGTACCCGAAAGAATCATTTGGATGTTTTTTCATATAATTGTTTCTCCTCCAATAATTTGAGCACCCTACCAACATGTTGAACATGATGCTTCCAAGACCTGTTGAAGATTATTATATCATCAAAAAATACTAGCACACATTTTACAAGGAAGGGTCTAAAAATGGAATTCATCAACCCTTGAAATGTAGAAGGTGCATTTGTAAGGTCAAAAGGCATGACCAAAAATTCATAATGACCCTTATGAGTTCGAAATGTTGTCTTCAAAATATATTCCATCTTTATTCTAATTAGATGATATCCTGAACAAAGATCATCTTGGCAAAATAAATTTCTCCATGTAATTCATCCAATAATTCATCAATCACAGGAATGGGAAATTTATCTTTAATAGTGAGCTTATTGAGCTCCCCATTGTCGCAAAAAATGTCTACGCACCGCGACAACGGATCAGATCGGGGGCTGTCACCCTGATCCCCAATATCTCTATCTAAGTTGTCTCCTTGCAAGCTAAGGGAGGTAGACCCTAACAAAACTGAAGAAGGAGAACTGGTTGGAGACCAACCAATTCAGGAGACACAGCTAGATAACCAAATACTTGTTAAGATTTACGAGATTTTATAGATCCAATTAGATTCAGAACTTTAAAACCAGTGCCTTACGGAGTCAAAATATCCCATTATGAAACTAAAGTCAAGTATCTGATATGTAACTGCAGCTATGAAAAATAGATTCACCACAATGTTATTCGATGAAACACCCTCACAATTATGCATTAACCATCCTCGATAAAGAAATGCAATTTATCCTTACTTGAAATATTTCCAAAATTAAATTAAACAATTAATTACCAATTTCAAGCAACTTAAAACCACAATTAAAGATAGCTCAAAAATCATTAACCACATCTAAGCATTAAACTTTGAATCGATGATTTAAATTCGAGATAAAAATATTATCATGAGGGTACCATTGAAATTAAATGTCATATATTATCAATATTTCCGAATTTATAATGTTTCAAATAATCCCAATTCGAAAATCAAAATTTTCTATAGTCAAACTTTAGATAAAAATTTAGAAGCTCACTTTGACTATAAAATAAAAAATTTTGAGAATTTTTATATTTTTTATTATTTTTTAAACAAAATATATATATACAAATAAAACCAAAACTATGGAAAAAGGCTAAAATTTAAAGATTTAAACTAAAAAGAAACTAAAATTAAAAAAATCTAAAAGAAATACTAAAACTATGGATAAAATTAAAATCTAAAATTAAATCTAAAACAAAAAAATTAAAACTAAACTAAAGTTAAAGTTAATTAAAATCTAAAATCCTAAATCTAAAAAAAACTAAGAATTAAAACTAATTAAATGAGATTCTAAAAAAAAAACTAACGCTAACCAAGCTAATTAAAACTAAAACTATAAAGAATAAAATTTATAAATTTAAATCCTAAAACTAACGTTAAAACTAAACTAAAATGATTTTAAATGAAAACTAAAAAAAATATAAAATTAAATTAAAATCTACAATCTAAAGTAAAAAAAAAATTAAAACCAAACCCAAAAAAAATGAAACGCAGTGGCTGTGCTTTTATTTTTTTATGTGTGCAGTTTGTAGGTTGAAGTCGACGCAATGGAGATATCAGGCAGCGTGAAGAGGGAGTTTCAGCAAATGGAAAGGAGGGATGCGAGGGATGAAGAGGGAGCAGCTGCAAGGGAAAATGACTGCAAGGAGCCATTGGTAGGAAAGGTAAAGGGTAGAAACGGAAAAAGGGAGCGGCTACAGCGATGAGGATGATGGTCAATGTGAAGGAGAGTACAGGTAAATGAATGGTAACCACAGGATAAACTGGCATGGCCAGAAAAGGCTGTAGGTATTCTAGATAAAAGAAGGCGTACGGATAGGATGTTTGGAGAGTGAGCCAACAATAACAAAAATGGATCGAATGCAGTGTAGATAATGAAGGGCTTGGACAATATTAACTGTGCTAAGGGAAAAGGACGGAAAAGGGGATAGTAGAAAGGAATGAGGCTTAACGCAGAAGGATGAAGGGAGTGATAGGACGTATGGATGACAGGAAAGCTTAGACATACAAATTGCAGGCACTCAAATTTCTTCACTCAGCAGTAAATTTCACCAGTATCATTCAAATTTTTCAAAATGCTAATTTCAAATGCACCTGAAATGTACTCTTTGCAGTGAGATAACCCTAAGATCTGCCAAAACAAAAATGATCTTGAGGCCAGATCTTACCCTCTGGGGGTTAGATCTGGCTCGGATCTAAAAAATTCTAAGAAATCCCCTTGCAAACCTGCAAAACCAAAACTGATCCAAAACTATGCACAAAAACTAAATAAACCCTTACAACCTAGAGAATATTTACAAATTTACAGTGCTAATTTACATATCATAAACCCTCTTGGCCAGATTTAAAACAGTTTAGCATAATTCAGAAAATAAAATTTTAAAAGAGAGACATAAGCCCAATAAAGATCCCTGCAAAACCAGAATTTATGATAATCCTGGGGAATTAGATCCGAAGGGCTCTTCAGATATTATCTTCTGGGAGTCAACTGATCCAAACTAGGACTTCCCCAAATGCCCAGTTTTTAAATCCTGAAGATTTCTGCAAACTTAAAGTTAAACTATCAGATTAATAGAGAAATAATGATAAAACATAAAACTTTCATGAGCTAGAGATAATAGTTAGCTCGATCCAATTAATATTTTTGCCCTATATCCAGTAGCCTGGGCAAGATACCTATACCCAAAATTACTCTACAAGAGCCATTAATCAACAATCCATTGAAATAATCACCAGCAGAATATTAAGAACAAGTTTACGATAAAATGCTGAAGAGGAACACCGCCATCAAGATAAAACTCCAAAGTCTTCGCTTGTATTATTTCAGAAAATATTATAGGAGAGATTCAAGAGTGAGTGCACGATATAGAGATCGAATGATTGAAAGACTAACAAAGACCTCTAATTTATAAGATAAAATCTCTAATGGCTATTTCAGTTGATCCATGTCAAAATAATCTCGACCGTCGAAAATATTTGATCATCTTTTAATCTGGACCTTCGAAATTATAAATTTGAGGAAAAACAAATTTATCATTTAATTCCATTTTAATTAACTCAAAGATACTATTTTTGAGTTAATTACCTCAAAATTTTGACTTTGACTTAACCACCTAGGCCCAAGGGTCCAAACTTTCTTGAAATTCTCAATATTCCCTTGGCCTGGGAACTTTAAAAATTCATTTTTTAAGGACCAACGAATTTTTCCTTTGAATAATTTTAACTTACCTAGGACTTAAAATTAATTAAATTTCCGGCTTAGGATTTTTAATTAATTTGGCCATAAAATTTAATTAATCGACTAAGAGGGGATTTAACTATTTTTTCCAACCCTCTTTACATAAGATAAATACATTTAGACACATGAAGGGGGAATACCCATTCGTATAGACCTTAAAAAAGGTACCGAATTCTGCGACCCAAAACATGATCTAGTAGACCAATTAGCTTGTAATAAAATAATCTATCCAACTAGCTAGGATTATTCCCAAACTACTTTCACAAAGACTCGATAGAAAACACTAGGAATCACTTAGAATCTTGATGACAAAATCCACCCTAGCTTTGGGGTGAGGCTCGAGGGGAAAACTCTACTGATCACTTGTGTCAAAAAACACAAGAAAATCAGTGAGACAAAAAACCTCCTAGGATAGGAATCGTCACCAACATTCTAGGCTTACCTAGGTTGTTACATACATGGCGGTCTTACTTAGATCATTCACATCATAAAAATTTAGAATGGGTTTACATCATTCATAAAATTGTCGAATGATGATGGAATCTGAATGGCGCGAACACGTCAAACATGATGAATCCCATTTGAAAAAATGGGGGTGTACTGCTATGGGGTCGTTGACAAAGTGTGGTCAAGATCTGGCTCTACTTGGGGACATGTTACTTCATCGGAGGAATGTGAGAATCTAGAATCTGTATCCAAGCAACACACAAAATACATAAGTAGCGTCCATCCAAATATCATCATATAACATTCAGCTCATGAAAAATCTAAGCTTTTCTATCATTTATTATTCTACTTAACATGAAAATTAAATCTACTCTAACTGCAAAATGAAATGCTGAAATAAAAAGGTGTAGGGTTAGAGATACAATACAAAGGATTCCCTTGTGGCATCAAATGTGCTCAATATAGTGCAGGCTAAGCATTTTCCTGCTTTCAGAAAAGTCTGTAGGCTGCTTTTCAGATGTGCCATGTCCAATCTTTCTAATTGTAGGACTGTGTCTTATCTGAATGTCAAGCTGCTCTCGGCCATCAGATGAATCAAACTTCTTACTTCTTTTCTTCTTTTTTCTCTTCTTCTTAGTGCGTTGCGATGTCAGTAATGAGACCACTGTAGATTTCTTGTCCTTATCTTGAAAATTCTTGTACAAAACATCTGATGAACCTGGAGTGTGACCAATATTATTCTGAATATACTCTGTTAAAGGTGACACATGAGCTTGGTCTTTCTTAACATCCTTTGTAACCATAGTTATTTTTTTCTTAATGGGAAAAGTGACCTTCGTGTCATGAGATGGAAATTTCTTCAACAAAATGGGAGGCCTATGATCTTTTGACAAATCTGACTTGGGTTGGAAATTCTGCATGTGTGATCTTTCCATTTTTTTCAACTTATTTTGAATACCAGTCATTTGATTAGAATGCTTAATTTTTATAGTACTGATTTCCTTCGCATGACTCTCTTCAATAGTTAACAATTTGTGTTGAAAATACATCTGACCAATTTCCATGTTTTTTATTGCTTCATCATTATCCGCTTTCATGGCCATGAAGAAATTTTGCATACAGCTCATCACCTTCTCATGATTTGCTTCCATGATCGTCATTTCCTTGATATGTTTTTCTTCCATGGCAATTATTTTAATGGAGTGATTGAATTCCATGATTGTTGTCTTTTTCTCTAAGGCGAATAACTTGCTTTGCATAGAACCAATTTCCCTGGCGTGATCTACTATTATTTTTTATTGATTAAGCTCCATATTCTTAATGATTTGAGCCTAGTTTAGCTGTATATACTTAACCATCTGAATCAATTGGTTAACAAGATGCTTATTGTTGTCCAAACTAATTTGACAACTTGTTTATGCTTCACCACTATCATGGATTTGTGCTGTCGTGGTACAAGTGGATTCATCCTGAGAACTGTCTGGAAATCTCCTGCTAATGGTTGAGTTCTCTACAAGATCAATTTCATTATTTTGCATAATACTAGGAGCACAAGGTGAGTCATCTTGTTTTATATATTTATCTTTAAAAGCATTGATGATGTGTTGTAAACAATACTCCTCGGGACAATTTTGAAAACAATTGATAGCATCACCTTTTAAGGAATATCCAAAGATACGTATCTTGACATCTTCATGATTATATTGTGAAGGACAACAATATTTATTTATAATAAAAGTGACTATCTTTAGATGCTCTAGAGCAATGCCTGGATTACCACTTGAGAAAAAAGGCAATTTAGAAATGGCCACTTCTAGCATGTCATGAAAGGTGTCATCCATGATGACTTGTTTAAAGGTTAAGTGGATGTTAGAGAAAGAGATTCGTGTTCAAGAATAGTCAAAAGGTCCTCAAGAAGCGAGCTTCTTAGCAGAACTCTTGTAAGAAATGAAAGAATGGGAGTCTCCACTTGAACATGAAACTAATTCTGAAACAGAAGAAATAATCGAGAGTAGCAGATGGATATCAGGGAGGGATTCTTGTCTGGGAGTAAATAGATGAATAAGTGGATTCACCACCCAAACAAGAAGCCAACCGAAATGTCTAGGTGCTAAAGGTGTAAATGATGAAAGATATGATGATGAAATGACGCCAGAAAATGCTATGCTGTGCGACGAGCTAATGAATGGCGAGGAAAGATTTAAAATATTAGAAAATGTCATTAAGACCAAGGACAAAAAAACTCCATCCCTGGCAACGACACGAAAAAATGTTGTTTCACAGAATGTCTAGGCACCTCGACAATGGATTAGATCAGGGGTTGTCACCCTGATCCCCAATCTCTCTATCTACGCTGTCTCCTTGCAAGCTAAGGGAAGTAGACCCTAACGCAAATGAAGAAGGAGAAATGGTTGGAGACCAACAAATTCAGGAGACACAGCTAGATAACCAAATACTTGTTAAGATTTACGAGATTTTATAGATCCAGTTAGATTCAGAACTTTCAAACCAGTGCCTTATGGAGTCAAAATATCTCGTTATGAAACTAAAGTCAAGTATCTGATATGTAGCTGCTGCTATGAAAAATAGATTCACCACAATGATATTCGATGAAACATCCTCACAATTATGCATTAACCATCCTCGATAAAGACATGCAATTTATCATTACTTGAAATATTTCCAAAATTAACTTGAACAGTTAATTAACAATTTCAAGCAACTTAAAAACACAATTGAAGATAGCTCAAAAATCATTAACCACAACTATGCATTAAACTTTGAACCAACGATTTAAATTCGAGATAAAAATATTATCATGAGGGTACCATCGAAATTAAATGTTAGAGATTATCAATATTTCCAAATTTATAATGTTTCAAATAATCCCAATTCGAAAATCAAAATTTCCTATAGTCAAACTTTAGATAAAAATTTAGAAGCTCACTTTGACTATAAAATAAAATTTTTGAGAATTTTTCTAAATTTTTATATATTTTTTTTATTATTTTTTAAACAAAAAATATATATACAAATAAAACCAAAATTATGGACAAAAACTAAAATTTAAAGATTTAAACTAAAAAGAAACTAAAATTAAAAAAATCTAAAAGTAAAACTAAAACTATGGATAAAATTAAAATCTAAAATTAAATCTAAAACAAAAAAATTAAAACTAAACTAAAGTTAAAGTTAATTAAAATCTAAAATCCTAAATCTAAAAAAAACTAAGAATTAGAACTAAATAAATGAGATTCTAAAAAAAAACTAACGCTAACCCAAACTAATTAAAATTAAAACTATAAAAAATAAAATTTATAAATCTAAATCCTAAAACTAACGTTAAAACTAAACTAAAATGATTTTAAATGAAAACAAAAAAAAATCTAAAATTAAATTAAAATCTACAATCTAAAGTAAAAGAAAAAATTAAAACCGAACCCAAAAAAAATGAAACGCAGTGACTGTGGTTTTATTTTTTATATGTGTGCAGTTTGTAGGTTGAAGTCGATGCAATGGAGAGATGAGGCAGTGTGAAGAGGGAGTTTCCACAGATGGAAAGGAGGGACGCGAGGGATGAAGAGGGAGCAGCTGCAAGGGAAAACGACTGCAAGGAGCCACCAGTAGGAAAGGTAAAGGGGAGAAATGGAAAAAGGGAGTAGCTACAGCGATGAGGATGATGGTCGATGTGAAGGAGAGTACAGGTAAGGGACTGGTAACCACGGGAGATACTGGCATGGAAATTCCCCAGAAAAGGCTGTGGGTATGCTAGATAAAAGACGGCGTACAGACATGATGTTTGGAGAGTGAGCCAACGATAACAAAAATGGATCGAATGTAGTGTAGATAATGAAGGGCTCAGACAATATTAACTGTGGTAAGGGAAAAGGATGGCAAAGGGGACAATGGAAAGGAATGAGGCTTAACGTAGAAGGATGAAGGGAGAGATAGGACATACGGACGACAGGAAAGCTCATACATACAAATTGCAGGCACTCACATTTCTTCACTCAGCAGTAAATTTCACTAGTATCATTCAGATTTTTCAAAATGTTGATTTCAAATACACCTGAAATTTACTCTTTGCAGTGAAATAACCCTCAGATCTGTGAGCAAAAAAGTGATCTTGAGGCCAGATCTTACCCTTTGGGGGTTAGATCTGGTTCGGATCTAAAAATTTCTGATAAATCCCCCTGCAAACCTGCAAAACAAGAACATATCCAAAACTATGCAAAAAAAATAAATAAACCCTTACAACCTAGAGAATATTTACAAATTTACAGTGCTAATTTACAGATCATAAACCCTCTTGGTTAGATTTAAAACAGTTCAGCACAATTCAGAAAATAAAATTTTAAAAGAGAGACACAAGCCCAGTAAAGATCCCTGCAAAAACCGAAATTTAAGATAAGCACGGGGAATTAGATCCAGAGGGATCTTCAGATCTTATCTTCTGGGAGTCAGCTGGTCCAAGCTAGGACTTCCCCAAATGCCCAGTTTTTAAATCTTGAATATTTCTGCAAAATTAAATTTAAACTGTCAGATTAATAGAGAAATAGTGATAAAATATAAAAATTTCTTGAGTTAGAGATAACAGTTAGCTCGATCCAATTAATATTTTTACCCTAGATCCAGTAGCCTGGGTAAGATACCTATACCCAAAATTACTCTACAAGAGCCATTAATCAACAATCCCTTAAAATAATCACCAACAGAATATTAAGAACAAGTTTACCATAAAATGCTGAAGAGGAACACCACCATCAAGATAAAACCCCAAAGTCTTCGTTTGTGTTATTCCAGAAAATATTACAGGAGAGCTTCAAGAGCGAGTGCACAATCCAGAGATCGGATGATTGAAAGACTGACAAAGACCTTTAATTTATAAGATAAAATCTCTAATGGCTAGTTCAGTTGATCCATGTAAAAATAATCTCGATCGTCGAAAAGATTTGATCATCTTTTAATCTGGACCGTCAAAATTATAAATTTAAGGAAAAACGAATTTATCATTTAATTCCATTTTAATTAACTCAAAAATTCTATTTTTACGTTAATTACCTCAAAATTTTGACTTTGACTTAACCACCTAGGCCCAAGAGTCAAACATTTCTTGAAATTCTCAATATTTCCTTGGCATTGGACATTTAAAAATTCATTTTTTAAGGACCAACGAAATTTTCCTTCGAAGAATTTTAACTTACCTAGGACTTAAAATTAACTAAATTTTTGGCTTAGGATTTTTAATTAATTTGTCTAGAAAATTTAATTAATCGACACAGAGGGGATTTAATTATTTTTTCCAACCCTCTTTACATAAGATAAATACATTTAGACACATGAAGGGGGAATACCCATTCATATATACCCTAAAAAAGGTACCCAATTCTGCGACTCAAAACATGATCTAGTAGACCAAGTAGCTTGTAATAAAATAATCTAGCCAACCAGCTAGGATTATTCCCAAACTTCTTTCACAAATATTCGATAGAAAACACTAGGACTCAGTTAGCATCCTAATGAAAAAATCCACCCTAGCTTTGGGGTGAGGCTGGAGGGGAAAACTCTGCTGATCACTTGCGTCGAAAAACATAAGCAAATCAGTGAGACAAAAAACCTCCTAGGATAGAAATCGTCACCAACATACTAGGCTTACCTAGGTTGTTACATACATGGTGGTCTTACTTAGTTAATTTACATCATAAACACGTAGAATGGGTTTACATCATTCATAAAATTGTCGACTGATGATGGAATCTGAATGGCGCGAACACGCCGAACATGATGAATCCCAATTGAAAAAATGGGGGTGTACTATTATGGGGTCGTTGAAAAAGTGTGGTAAACACTCCCTATAATCCGGACACATGCACCATGATCCATCCTTCTTGTGAACCAATACTATTGGAGCAAATAAGGAACTTTGACTAGGTTGAATTATACTAGCCTCTAACATTTCTGCAATCATATGTTTAATTTCACTCTTTTGGACATAAGGATATCTGTAAGGCCTGATTTTTCAAGGAACTCTTCCTGGAATCAAATGAATAGCATGATCATGACAACGAATAGGTGGGAGTCCTTTGAGAGTTTCAAACACCTTGGAATGATTGTCCAAGAATTTTTGGATATTTGGAGAAATTGATGATTTTGATGTTGGAACTTCTAGTGAGCATAATTGTGCAATTACGCCTCGTTGTTATTTCTTTAGAAGCGTTGTCATGACATTAGAGATTATTATATTTCCAGGCTTCCCTGCGATACCCGTTAATTTGAATTCCTTTCCTTCCAAAAAACATTTTAAGGAAAGTTCTTGAAAATTAAAATATATCATTCCCAAAGATTGTAACCATTGTACTCGTAATACAACATCAACACCTCCCATTGGAATGGAAAGCTTTGGACTATTCAATACATATTCCCCCGTGGTTAGTTTGATATTATGACATTTTCTAGAGAAATTTATAGTTCATCCATTTTTAACCATCACTTGACATTATGGTGCTAGGTATAGGAAACAATTCAATTCCTTGGCTAGCTTACAATGAATAAAATTATGGGTACTACCCGAATCAATCAACACTATTACCTTTTTCTTATTGATATGTACTTCTATATTGAGATTTTGAGGAGTGGTAATACCTACCAATGCATTACATGATATGGTCCGACTCATTTCTTCTTCTTCTCAGGCTGGTTCCTGGTGTATATCCTCTTCTTTTGAAGTTTCTTGTTCATTTTCTTCCTCCTCTTCAGAATCTCTATAAAAAATTACTTCTCGGCACACTTATGACATTTAGTGTATTTGTTATCACAACTATAGAAAAGCCCTTTCTCTCTTTTTTCTTCCAATTGTTTTGGTGTCAACCTTGTAGGCGGTGGAATTGTAGGAGTAGCAATACTTCCATCTTTATAGATGTCAGTGGTAGGCTTCCTTGTCGCCATCATTTTAAATTCAAATTTTCTTTCCAATCTGAATGCCTTCTCCAATGAATCAGGTTCCCAAATGTGAACTTCATGTTGGACGTTATCCTTTAAATTCCCTATGAAGACATCAATCCATTTTTCCTTTGGAATATCAGTTACACTTATATTTAATTTTTGGAAGTCCTCAATGTGCTCCACCACTAAACCCTTTTGTTTGAGATTTATCAATTGGCTAAAGAAGGTGTTCCTCTTTGTATCCTCATAATGTGCTATCATTTCCTCCGTAAAAATTGACCAAGTGACAATTCTTTTACAGGAAAAAAGAGATCGATACCATACAAATGTATTTTGTTCTAAATGTAAAGTTGAAATGCGTACCTTTTATGTGTTTTGCACATTATTGAGATCAAAATATTGCTCCATATGTATTATCCATGTTATGGGATCCCTGCAATCAAAATTCCTCATATCCATATTTGGAATATGTAGGGTATTCCATCCAACATTAGAGTTTATGAAATCACGATTAACATTTGTTTTGTTCTCATCATGAGTTTCCTCTACTATCTTTTCTCCATTAGGAAAAAATTCCTGTATCAACTTTGTCAAACCTTCCATGTCTGCTTTTAGATCATTCTTCATGTTTTCAATTTTTTCTTCCATGTCATCCATCTTATATTCCATTCCAGCTTCCATGCCATCCATCTTAGCTTCTGTTCCATTCTTCAAACCATCCATGCCTTTCTTCAAAACTTTCATTTAATTTTTGTTGCTCTTTATGAGAGCGAAATTTGGTGCACCTGCTCTTGTAATTTTGATATGTCATGTTGCGCTTATTCGTCCTCATGAGTCATAGTAGAGCCCTCTAAAGGCTTAGTGGGTGTTGAATTATTTTTAGGAGGTATTTTAGAACCTAATAATAATATCTATTCTATAATATGCCCTTGGAATCAATTCAAATTGATTCTTCAAACAAGACTTAGGCAATTCGATAAAAAAATACACACATTTTTCTTGCTTTTGAGGAGCTCAATATTAAAACTGAATTCTCTTTGTGATTTTAAATCCTCAATATCTGAAATTTTGTCCTAAAATATCCCTCTAAATCGTATTTTGAATGCCACAGTTCTGACCAGATTTGGATTCTTCAAGGCAAAGTTATGCCCAAACTCCCACAATGACCTAATTGTGGATTGGTTTAGTAGAGCGAACTTGAACAGCATGCCGCGTGTCACTGTTTCCTCCCTCAGCTCTGAAATTGATACATAGGAAACTAAAATCTGTTTAATTCCTTCCAATTTTTACAGAATTCCAATCCGATGTTCATAGAGAGAGTTATGATGATTTTACCATGGTCACCTCTTTGAGATGAAATTTGGGAGCCTGAAAAAACCCTAACTTCCACAGATCATATATCTGCAACTATTGTGAACCAAGAACTGAAATTTTTACAGGAAGTTCCTTAGAATTTTGGCTTCACTCGATACAGATTTCAGCTTCTGAACCTTCGTATAAAAGATGGTATAACACAAATACCACAATGACCTGTTTTAGGTGAAATTCGATAGCCTAAAAAAACCCTAACTTGCACAGATCATATCTCCAAAAATATTGTGAACCAAGATCTAAAATTTGTACACGAATTTCCTCGAAATTTTGGCTTCGCTCTATAAAAATTTCAGCTTCTGAACCTACGTAGAAAAAAATTTATAGCAAATATTTCACGATGACCTATTTGGAGCAGAGAAACCCTAGAATCCAAAGCTCTAATACCAAATGTTATGAAAACAACTCCAAAAATAGAAGAAAAGAGAGATCAATGCCTTATAAATAAGCCACTTCAAGGGGGAAACCTCCAATTCATTACATAAATGAACAATTCTTCAATGATACTAATGACCAAAACCTCCTCTTTCTATATATAGGAGTCCATGGGATCACACAACATAATCCTAATGTATCGCAACAATAATAATGTAAGGGAAAAAAATAAATATTGAAGCTGTTGTGGGTACAACAATAATAATAAGGGGGTTACACTAGCAACAATAAGGGACTATACTAGTAATATAGGGACCTAACACAATATCTTGTTTTAGTACATTGCATGATCAGAATGAATCCATTAGTTTAATTTCTACACTAAGTAAACTAGAAAGTTCACTAGAGTACTCTTAATTGCCTCTCCGGTGCTGCATTTTGTGGTGTTATTTGAGACAATTCTCAGTGGAGCCATGGTGACAGTAATGGATCAAGATAAGTCTTTAAAAACTATAATACCTGCAATAGAAAATGCACTCATGGAAAACATAAGTTAGATCAAGAAAATGGGATGACAAAGAAAGATCTGGGAAACAACCACGAGACTAAGGGGGGGAACTATGCAATTTCTTAGCTGAGGGAAGATAGTGGATTCATGAACTACACATTCTGCAACCTTGACAGTCAAGGGGGAGGCCCGAGGCTTGAGACTACGCAGTGCAATGTCTCAGCCTAGGTAGACTAAGGGAGAGATTACGCATTGTGTAGTTTGAGTAGCCAAGGGATAGGCTTGAGCCCTCGAACTACGCAATGTGTAGTTGGTATAGAAAAGTACTTTGCAAGGCCCAGTTGAGCATGGAAACTACTCGCGAATTGATTGGAATATATTTCTAAGAATGGGATGGGAAAATTTCAAATCTAAGTGATGTTCAAAGAAAGAGAGTAGATATTAATAATTAAGGATATATCAAAAAAATCAAGTGTAGAAGATCAACATGCACGAGAAACAAATAATATGCATAGGAAGTCGCCGAAACAGTGACCACCATTGGGAAAAAGTAATAAATTTATGCAATACTTGTAAAAAATGAATGGCGTAATGAAATTTTTTTTATACAAGATAATATAAGTTAAAACACCAGAAATTATGAAAATAAATAATAAAAACAACACTCCTAGATGTTAAAGGAAAAAAAGCAAAAGAAAGAGCGACAAAAGATAAACTAACCTGATAAAGCACCACAAACTCCACCGAAAGCTCCTTGACCTCCTTGGGAAAGCTTAGATCTAAGATAGAATGTGAAAATGAGTTCTAGGGGCATATATTATAAATATCTAGGTCAGCTAAGGTGTATGACACGCATGCCTAAAATCAAGGAAAAAGTGACACTTATCATAATGGTAAAAAATAACAACTTATGCCACTGTTCAGGAAGCTAATTGATCAATGCCTATTTTCTAGGAGTTTCTTTTTTTCATTTTTTTTTCTTTTCCGAGAAACTGTCTTGTCATACTACTAAGAAGTATTGAAAAAATCCCAACCACAAGGAAATGGGCAACTCCTTGACTCAGTGCATTGTGTAGTTTCTTAGGGAAGGGGAAGCTTTGCAAAATTTTTGAGATCAAATTCATGTTGTCTACCAGAATTGTGCAGTTTCTAATCTCAAGGTTTTCCTTCATGTATGGATTGCGCAATTCAGATCCTAAAGGTTTGTCTACATTCAAATATTATACATTTTCTTGAGGGAAGACCAACAAAGCTACAAGGTCAAGGCATAAGATGACTTGTGATTATAAAGGTTTAGATAGAGATAAAAACAAGACATCAAAAGGTGTGCATGAAATTATAAGTCTTGTCATAGTATGAATACTTGATGATAGTGAATGATGAGCTCTTGAGGATAGAAGGGAGGCTCCAAAATCAAAGCATGGGAAAACATTTAGAGGGAGGTTATAATAGCCACAATAGGTTCATCAACACATTTCCTTTATCATTCAAAGATCGGATTAAGTTTGATGAGCCTCAGCCTTTGGAGGAAACTATCACAAAGTTGAAGCATTGCTATGAATAGTCAAAGTGCAATCCTGAGTTCAAGCGTGACTAGAAGGGTAATAAAAATACTAAAGGAAAATGGCCCAAGAAACATGAAAATATTATGATGCAAATGAGAAGGAAAACATGCCCCTCATAAGAAGTTCCATGCAGCTGAGAAAGGATGTGGGTCTAAGACCGTGGAGAAACATAATAAAGAAAATACTAGAGAGCTATTAAAGTATTGAACTTGGGATGGAGATCAACTTTGGAGAAATTTCCCATCATATCAAGGTGCTAGGAATCAGATCTAAAATGATTAGAAGGCACAAATAGTTACAGATGTTGGTTAGATAATTCCCCAAATTTGTAAAATAGTTTATAACAAGAAGGTGGATCACTAGGAATCCTTCATCGAGATGGAAGATGGAAACAAATGAAACTATCATGAAGTTGAAGCATTACTATGAACAATCAAAGGACAAGCCTGAGTTTAAGAGTGACCAAAAGGGTAATGAAAATACTGAAAGAAAATGGCCGAATAAATGAGGAAGATATCATGATCCAAGTGAGAAGGAAAATATGGCCCCTCATAAGAAGTTCAATGCAGATGAGAAAGGATGTTGGTCTCAGATCGTGGAGCACCAAAATAAAGGCAATGGCAGAGAACCATTGAAGTGTTGGACTTGTGATGGAGATCATCATAGGAGGGATTTCCTATCGTATCAAGGTATGAGGCCCCAGATATACAATGCTCAGGAGGCACAAATAGTTAGGGATGTATGTCAGATAATTCCCTATATTTTTACAATAGTTGATAATATGCAGGAAAATCACTAAGCATCCATCATGAAGATGGAACGTGGAAATAGAGGGAGAGTTCCATCCATAGCCTTAATGCATCTTGCAGCAGAATAATCTCATGCTCCAGAATCAAGAAATAAATCAAGTTAAAGTGCATTGGAAGCACTTTGGGGCTGATGAATCTACATGGGAGGTGGATGATCAAATGAAAGCATAATAATTGGTTTAAAATTATAGTTGAATTCGTCAAGGGAACTAAAATCCATTGAGAAACTATTCGTGCATGTGCATATGTGTTTAATTGCAGGTTAGTGTGCTTGGTACAACAAGGTAAGGAAATTGGTAAATTGTTATATTTATTAATCCACTAACAATTTTGTGTTTATGGTAGTATGATGCATGGAATTGCATGGAAAAGGATACTTCCATAAAATATTGAAGAATGCTTCGGATGAGCTTTCATTCATGAACCCTTAGAAGCACTGGGAAATTGTGGGGATTGATTCATGTTTGCCATTGAAATTTTTGTGATTTAATAGTTTCATAATTTATTTATGCTTGATTTACAATTTTGACTATAAGTAGTGCATGACCTTGCCTCTTTATGTGTCGTGTTGTATTGTTTTTTGTATTTCTATGCTTTCTTCTTGTTCTTTCCTTTTGTGTTTTGAGGGCCTTAGGAATTGGGTTGTGAAAATACAAAAGATAATGGAGCTCGGGAACAATTGAGTGTTACTCAATAGGAAATATAAGACTCAGATGAAGCCCAACACATGAATAAAGCAACAACTGAAGGAAAGAATATGACAGTGAGTTGGGTTGGTTGAGCCAATAGGGATAAGTGGATAGTGGCAAGACAACCATGAGAAAGGTAACATTGAAAGATAAATTAAATGGGCTTGAGGAAATAGATTCGTTAGATAAGTTTGGAAATTTTGTTCTCAATGTTGTGCATGATTTACATAGATAAAGGAAGTTCTCTTAATATTGACCTTATGAACACTTGTAATCAGTGCCAGGATTGCGTTAATATATATATATATATATATATATATATATATATATATATATATATATATATATATATATATATATATATATATATATATATATATATATATTCCTTTGTATGAAACAAGCCTTTCAAGGGCTCTAATCGTGGAAGAATGATTTTTTTTATTATTATTTAATGTAGGGTAATGGTATATGAGGAATCAAGTGGGAAAAGTAGCCCTAGAAGATCTATGATTTTAATATCATTTGGATATGATTTTGATATTATGTGTTTATAACTATGCTCATGTTTATGCCATGAACAAAGGGTGTTGAAGGATACATCAACATAACCAAATCAATGTAATTTTTGGCATGTTGGGACAAGAATGGATGACGGAAGAAACTACAGACCCAAAATTTGGGTTTTGGATGCATGTCATAAGGAGTGGGAAAGACACTAGAGGAAAGGTTACCTAGTAGAAACAATGTGATCTATGGATGTGAAATACTACTATTGTGTACATGTTGTATTATTCCATGTGTATTGTGTATGTGTCATGTTGTAACATGTATAGTTGTTTTGTCGTGACATGTGTATTCATTGAGTTATATTGGGATAGGCCAGCCAAGTGGCATTAAATTTGAATGGACTGCAGGGCTTCCTTCGACTAGGAGCAAGTTCTAGATATTAGGTGAATGATCGGATATACCACCAGAGCCCACCCATTGTCGATATGATATACTTGAGTTGGTGAGTGATTCATGGATGAGAAATCGATCAAGTCTCCAGGCGACAGAGGCCTCACCAGTCCTATGATTGCTCCAATTGGGGTGTATCTGGGGCATAGGTATGTCAATCAGATGGTGGGACTTAATGATTTGTGCCATTTCAGCAGCCAGGGGGTCCACATTTGTATGGGGTCCCCATGATTCAGCAAGACCTAGAGAGAAATTAAGATCCCCACCAATGACAAGGTTGTGAGTTGATAAGAGGGGAGAGTTGAGGAGGTTGTTCCAGAAGGGAAGACAGGATGAACAAGGAGCATATATGTTTATGAGCTGATATTCAGATCCAAGTTCAGATGAGAAGATGCCCACCCTGAGGAAACCTTCCCCACCCCATTGATTCAGGATCCTAATGGATCTAATGTTTGTGCCAATTAAAATTCCTCCAGAGCGACCACGAGTGTCCAATGTCTGGAAGTTCTAGCCCAGATAGATATATTGGAGAGCAAAGATAACATGATCAGAGGAATCAAGGGTTTCTTGTAGAAAAATAACGTCAGAAGGGGTGTTGTGCAGTAATATTTGCAGGGCCAATTTCTTTTCAGGGCTGGCCAACCCACGACAATTGAAGGATAGGATTTTCATGAGGTAGCCATGGGCAGGGTCATCTCCGCTCTAAGGACCCCTTCAAGAGTGTTTTTCTTTCCATCGACTATATCCAATCCTTCTTGTATAATAGCCTTGGAAATATTTTAGTGTCACCCTCTACTAGGTTTTTCTCGTTTTTGTTCAATCAGGCCAAGGCCACTAGTCTCAAATGTGAGAGAATTTATATGGTATAGGGATTGGAGTAGATAGGGATGTGAGATCTGGGAGTCCAAAGAGGATTCCGAGAGTGGGGGGTGGGGAGTAGGTGCAGGAATGGAGGGAGGGAGCTCAGCAATTGTGGGTTGGGAGGAGGAGGTGGGGCAAGTCACCAGAGAGAAAGGGGCAGGGTGCATGGTGGAGGTTGTGCATTGTGTGTTTGTAGAAACATATGTAGATGAGATAAAATGAGAAACATGGTTAGAGGGTGAAGAATTATCCAATGCAAGCTTGGCTGCAGTAGCCCAAGCCCTTGTCATCCGAGCGGAGGGAGGTCCAGGAGGAGCAGAGGTGGGCTTGGGGCCCGAAGTATACTTCTTTCCTTTTGGCAATCCACTGCTACATTATCAGGTGGGGGAGCTGTCGGGCTCACAATAGCCTGTACTTGTTCCGAAATACCAAATGCTTTTGTGCCTTTGAGGAGAGGGAAATCCTTGTATAGATGCCCTACTTCATGACATCTACGGCATCTATAGGGGACCCCTTCATAATCTAGGATCTGTATTCGCATAAAAGTCTTCCATCTCAGAGTGATCGCCTTCTCTAAGCCATCCCGGGTATCCAAGTGTAGAAAAATCCTAACCATTTTCATGATGCCAGAAGTGAGGTAGGTTTTATCATGATCCAGATAGGTGCCAAGAGTGTTGCCAATGTGCCTCATGATATCTTCTGACCAGAAGTGTAGCGGGAGCCTCAGTAGCCTAACCCATATTGGACTTGCTCCTATATTCTCTCTATCTGGGTTGAAACGGAGGTTCCATCTCTTAAACATGACTAGTGCTTTTTCAATATGCCACAGTTTTAAAGTACCCATGCAATCTGCTCCAATCGATGGAAGCAGAGGGCAAACCATCCACGAGGGAGGATGAGAATTTAGGGCAGCTCTTCCACGATAGGCCCCCATATCTCATTTTTCGAGTTGCAGAGTCGAGTGAGGTTGTATTTGCACCCCCTCACATGTCCCACCAAAACTCTGTCTGCAGTGTCCATCACGTCACCCATGTGAAGCCCTTCCCCAAGATTTAGGACAAAATTTCAATTTCCCTTTTTAATGCAGTTCAAGAGCTTCTTTCCCTTGTGTGGAGGGTTTGTATTCTGTTGGGAAAGATGGGGATCAGATCCACTGTCGGTAGCTGCAGGATTAGAGTCTTCAGATGGTAGGGTTACGAGCAGGGCATCAAAACATCCCAACAATGTGAGGTTAGGTCTAGATGGGGCCGCAGAAACTGGAGGCGCAACCCATGCATCAGGAGGCTGAGAGCTAGAGGGTCCGAGGGGAGGGGATAGAGATGTTCCTTGTAGGCAAGAGGAGAGAAATTTTAGTGAATCTGACAAGAAAACAATCGGACCAGATGCCGGCGAGGTGCTAAGAGGGAAATATGGGAGGTCTGTATTCGAGAAAGTTGGGGAATTAGAGAACATGGGCAGTTCAAAGAGGGGATGAGGGAGTGGAGGAGGAAAACAGGGGCCAGCAGAAGCCGCCTCAGGAATATTGAGGGCCAGTGGAGCATTAGGAGGCACGGGATAGATGGGGGAACCCCAGATTTCAACACCCTCAAGCGGGTCCGGCGAGAAATCAACCACCTCGTCATCCATTGATGGCACTATTAACCGAAAATCGATGTTTGCTGTCCGCTTGTCACCATAGAATCCGACCGTGAGCAATGAAGGTTACTGTGACTCCTTGCCCATTAGCTAGAGGAATCTCAACGGAATATCTGTAGTCGTTTTCGTCTACACACTTGTTCAAAGCCCTAACTCATCGAAACCCTAACGCCAACCGAGAATCTTAAGTGATGCGGACGCGCATATTCTCCACGGAGACTTCATCCCTCCCCTCCAAGACTTACATGTAATAATATATTTTGCTGTCATATTTATAAGGAAAGTAACAACTACGTAAACCTTTTATGTAAAGAAGAGCACTGGGCCGGTTACAAAGCATATAGATTGTGATATCTAGGAGTACTTCCACCATCCTTTCATTGATGTATAACTTATATTTTTTTGAGAGACTTTCAATTTCCATCATACGAGTGGCAGACACTCATATATTTTTTTTTACAACACTAGTACGCACATTTTATTTTCCAACTCTTATGACATATATACAGTTTATAGATTATATGTATCTCTTTATACAGATGATGGCATGTTTATATGGATATTGTCATGAAATCAGATTATTATTGATGTATATCTTATCTCGATAACGGTTTGAGCTTAGGGCTAAAGAAAAGAGCCAAGTTTTGATTCATGGTCCTTTTTGGAAAAACTATGGAATGATGGTACATGTAACTTTTTTATTACAATATAAAAGTCACTATTTATTTGTGTGGAAAAAAATAAAATAAAAAAATAAAGTCGAGAAAAATATATGAAGATGAGATTTGAATACTTAATAGCTTTAGGGTGAAGATCCCTTATCCAGCGGTTTAAGAGGATTGTATGAATTTTTTAATAATTAGTGTAATAATATAAATTAAATGGCTAGTAATTAAGAAATCTCGTCGTTAATTGAGAGAGACTTGTCATTCATTGGGGAGGATGGAGTCAATGGGAAATAATAGTCCAGGTCCAGAGATACAAGCTTTGGCGAGAAATATACGTATGTCCGCGCATAAAGCGCGTAGAGTAATTAATCAAATTCGTGGTCGTTCATATGGACAAGCACTTATGATATTGGAACTGATGCCTTATGGGGCCTGTTATCCCATATCACAATTAATTCATTCTGCGGCGGCAAATGCAAATCACAATATGGGCTTGAACAAAGCCAATTTACTCGTTGGTAGAGTCGAAGTGAATGAGGGTGCTGTTTTGAAAAGGATTCAACCTAGAGCTCAGGGACGCGGTTATCCAATACAAAAACCCACTTGTCATATAACTATTGTATTGGAGGAAATATCCAGATCGAATGATCCGATTATGTCAATAGAATCCCGAAAAAAAGGTTATGTATGGCGCAGAAAATAAATCCACTTGGTTTTAGACTTGGTGTAACCCAAAATGATCGTTCCCATTGGTTCGCACAACAAAGGAATTATTCCAAAGATCTTCTTTAGAACATATATTGGCTCACATCTCTTTTTCTCTCATTTTGGTTGTCACTCTCATTTATTGGGGAAACTTAGTTTATCAAATTGAAGGACTAAGTAATTCGGGAGGAAAGGGCATGATAGTTACTTTTGTTTGTACAACGGGATTATTAATTACTCGTTGGCTTTATTCAGGACATTTACCATTGAGTAATTTGTATGAATCATTCATGTTCCTTTCCTGGAGTTCATCCGTGTTCCATATAGTTCTAGAAGTACGGAGTCGAGATGATCGGTGGTTAGGTGCAATCACCGCACCAAGTGCTATGTTAACTCATGGTTTTGCTACTTTAGGTCTTCCGGAGGAAATGCAACGATCCGTAATGTTAGTACCCGCGCTACAATATCATTGGTCAATGATGCATGTAAGTATGATATTGTTCAGCTATGCAACCCTTTTATGTGGATCCCTAGCATCAATAGCTCTTCTAGTGATTATGTCCGGAGTAAATAGACAGGTTCTTTTTGGTGCGATGGACAATTTATTTTCCCGATCCATTCTTCCCAATGAAAATTTTTATTCACATGAAAAGAAAAAAAGTGATTTGCAATACACTGTTTATTTTTCATCAACAAATTATCGTAAATGTAAATTGATTAAACAATTAGATCATTGGAGTTATCGCGCAATTGGTCTCAGTTTTTCTCTTTCAACCATAGGTACTCTTTCTGGAGCAATATGGGCCAATGAAGCATGGGGATCTTATTGGAGCTGGGATCCAAAAGAAACTTGGGCATTAAAAAAATTATTTTACAATACATATTATATTATCAAAATTTAAAATAATCATAAAAATGAACTGAATTATATTTTTATTGTAATGAAAGATGTATTCTATATCTAAAAATATGGAAGATGTGTAATTCTTTTCATGCTCAACTTTGAAATGAAAAGTAACTCTTTTAAAATAAAAATAGAATATTCTCTAAAATAAAAACAATGTTAATTAATATAAATGTTTGATAACAAATTATCTTATTCTCATTGTGCTCACTCCCTATGTTGTTGATATTACAACTAAATGTGAAGGAGATGTAAGAATATTTCACTTTCACTCTTAGTCATAAAAAAAACTTGTTGGATGTCCATGTGGACTTAATTTTATATCAACTTTATAGATAGTAATATATATATATATATATTTCATTTCCAAATTTTATTGTGAGGAAGATGTATAATTTTAATATTTTTTAAAAATGTTTCAATACAATACTTAAATAAACTATTTGAATATCCATGTTAACTAACTTAATTCAATATAAATTTCATATATAAAGAGGGTATTTTTCTTTGTAAATTAGGTTTTTCATTCACACATAAAGATTACATCTAACAAAATCCTATTGGCCTCACTCCTACAATATTTATTTGCGAGTGGGTGGTTTCCAAAAAATACAAGATGTCATACATGTTGGAAATACGAGAAGCTATAGGGAACATAACCCTGCAACTAGGATTCATTAGACATATGAATTTGTGACCAGAGATGGGTTGCCTAGTCTTGAACCAGGCAATAGTGGAGGCCATAACTCACAATGGATATGCTTCTCCATGTGAACCATTATGCCTTCCATCCAGTCTATCTTTTCCTGTAGGAACCATTTTTCCCTCGCATATTTAAAAGTATATATTGCATATATCATTGATTTATATGGAGGTCATTCATCAAAGAAATGATCACATTTCTATCCTTTAACTCGTCTCTTCGTAGCTTCTCCATAAGAATTTTAAGCTGATGGATTCGACTGCCAATGTTTCTCTATCCAGGGTCATAATCATGAATAAAAATAGGGTTAATAATATTAGGGTAGACAATCTCTTCATTTCCAAGAGCCTCCGAGTGAGTTCGGATAGTTTGCCCCGATTCCCCTACCCTTCGAATTACCCTACCACACTAGCGTGACATCATGAAAATCACTACATAAAAAATAAATTGAGGTGACTAGCGAACAAACTCAGGGTATACGAGTTGGGCCACACACCCCACTGACCATGCCAATAGGGTGAAGCAAACACTAGCACTAAATAGAATCATATCCAATAGAACCTCAACCTACTGCAACTGTACTAGTACAACAAGGTGGTCATATGTTTCAAACAAGAATTACTCAAAATACCACAACGATCGATCCAATACAATTAACGAGACTCCCACAAATAGGTATAAGTTTGGGTACCCTCGAACCATAGAAAATTCCAAGAAGTACCCTGTAAAAACTGGCAAATGTAGAAGATCCTAAATGGTTTAATAATGATTAACACCCTTCCTTTCTAGTTGCAACAACCCTAGAATAGTAAAAATAGAGTGTCCCAAAAACCATATAAAAAACATGGTAACCCCGAAGCCATAGGAATCACGACCAAAATTACAACTGGAAATGGCCCTGGGGCCAGGAAGATCCAACCAAATGCTTCAACTATAATTAATATTGTCCAATCGAGATAATATAACCAAATTACCTTGAGCTAGTATCGTGCCTTTAGAAGGAAGATCTACTTCCAATCCACATAAGACCAAAGCATCACCACCTTAGAACAACCTAGGCATTTCCAAATCCCACGATACCAATTGAAGTGCACCAATGGTCAAGGAAACAAGTGCACTAGATCTTGCCACCCAAAGCATCCTCGATGGAGAAGGATTTAACCATACCACGTTGAAGCCGAACATACCTAGTACAAGCATACACAATCACTAGACACCAGGATGCTGGGTCGATGACTGAGCCATAAGAAAATAATTTGTATTCCTCTGGAGCATCTCCTCAAACCAAAACCAAAGCACCAATATAACACTCATGCACATTCTATCTTAACTCTCCCATGTTTCATTTGTATGGTGGAGGGGCACCATGCCACCCCCACCTTAATGTCGTGGAGATCAATAGGGTGGCAAGTGCCATCTCCAATTCCCTTCTTTCATTGTTCTTCCACCGCCATCCAAGAGGGGAAAAAGTATTATATACTCTCCATAATAAAATATTTCAATTCTAGAAGAGAAAAAATAATTAAAAGCTTAAAATTTTAAGTACTTTGTAATAAGTGAAATAAGAGGGAGATGCATAATTCATTTTAAATTATTAATATAAAATCATGATGTGACATTTAAAAGATAATAATAATCATAAATAAAGTATTTCAATATGTAGAGTTAGATAATACTAGCATGTATTTAAAAATATAGTAATAGGAAAAGAAAATTAATGTGAATAATATGACACATAAATAAAATATTTCAATGTCCATTATGTATGTATTATATATGGATTAAAATAAACAATGTATATATTATATAAAGGATTTGGAAAAAATAAATATTTATTAAAAATCCTTTAAATATTTATTGGAATTACAAATTTACTTTGTATAGTTTACACAATCAAAGCTTTATTAAATCCATATATATATTCAAGCATTCAAGAATGTAACCTAAACAATGAAAAGATAGAAAATTAAATTTTTTTTTTCCAAATTTTGCACTCTAAAAAAAATATGGATCTACACTAGTTACAAATTATATATATAAACTTTGGCCAATTGTGATAAGAGTCAACTAGTTGACTTCAAAGTCGATGTTCTTGGTAAGTCATAAATATCTAATATATCTAGCTTACCCTCATAGCTACTAAGTTTGATCTCGAGCCTTGCCTGAGATACTCCAAAAAAATTACTAGTTCAACGTAGTAATATATATGAATTAATTAATTTAATTATAATTTATTTTAAGTAATTTAATTAAAATAAATATAACTTTTAATTTAGTAATATTATTAAAAGTATTCTATAATATTTCTTTAAATTATTTTTTTCTCATTCACCTATCACTGTAATTAATACAATTTAACACACCTAATTAATCATTCATTATAATAAAATATAAAATAGCTAACACCAGTTATTCCTCTTCTCCATAAAATTCTTACCACAATTAACAGGTAAGAAACGCAGCCCAGCATACTCGGATCAGAGATTAATAACGAAACATTCAAACTTGCGTTTAGTGGGCCATAGCAGCCAATAGATTATACATGGATATCAAACTTGCAAAATCAACTGAGTTTATACATAGACACCCAGAGTTTATACAGGGATGTCAAAGTTGCGAAATCAACTCAGAGTTTATACCAGGATCACACAGTTGAGTTTTTTGGGCGAAAGCAACCAAGAATTTTTACATGTATCTGTAACTACGAACACGTAAGATGAGATGTCAGAACCAGCAACGAGGAAAACGCATAAATATACAGTAAATTGTTGTTTCTGGGCATTAAAATCAAACTTACGAAAACAGGGAACTCACCGTTCCCTGTGTTCGTCGCAGCCCATCTCCTCGGCTTCCTCCTCTGCAACTCAAAACGCTCCATATCCATACAAGACTGAACGCTCATGACACGCCTCGGTCTAACATCTCCCGATATAGTTGGAAAGAATTTTGTTTTTGCAAAAGCATTTGCCTGCGAAATATTCTAATGTAATCCTCCGCCAAAATGTCGATCTCATCCTCAACGGAACACGTAGACATTCGCGGGCGCTCGGTAGCTGAGAAATGATTTCTAGGGTTATCAGCGGGCAGCTCTGACTCAAGAAGTGCGTGGGAGACACACTCCAACCCCTATTCACATTGTTGAATTTCTTCGCAAGATATCTCATCGTCGGGCTCGAAGGCATCATACACCGTCAATGCCATATCGTTGTCGCTCGAATATGCCTCTGTTTCTCTTCCTGTCCAGGCAAGGAATTCATCTTCCGAGAGATTGCACTGAATATCTTCTTGTTCTTGATGAGGCCCAATATCTTCATGTTCTTGATGTGGCCGAAAACAGCAAACTTGGTCTTCATTGCGTGGGCTGCTTTGCCCTTGAAAGCACTTGATTTCTTTTTCAGCAATCCCCTCAGGACTGACCACAATTGCTTGACTACAGAAGGTGCCTCTTCTATCTTCATAATTCCTTCTGAAATTTAGAATTCAGTGCAATGGCGCAGTATATAAACAGTAATTAGTTAGGTCTGTGGCCGACAGAGCTTCCCAAGCAGCCGTTGATTTGCTTTTCTCTACCTCTTTATATATACAAATTAGTATAGATTTATATTACATAAGGATTTTATATTTATATATCAGCATAGGTTCATTTTAAATACAAATTTAATATCAGTTCCGAAGGATTCAATTTTTTTATTTTCTATTTCTTATGAGTTATATTATTTAAATGTTTTGTATAAGAAGATCTAATTTCTTTATTTTCAATTTTTGTATAAATCTATATTATTTAAATGTTTTGTATAGTTATTTAATTTATTTTAAATTTAAATCTTTTAAAAAATTTATTTTAACTAACATAATATGGTACAATTTCAAGTTTAATAACTTACAAACACTTTTACTCATCACAATAAACCTCTAATCTCAATAACAATTTTCTACAGCATTAGTCATCCACTTAAAAAAAATTATAACATACGGGTAACCATTAAGTTAAAAGTACAGGTTGTGAACAGCCAAAATAGAAACAAAGTTGGTGGCCAATATGCAGAAAAAACGCGGTCTGTGAAGTTAAAAGTACAGGCTGTGAACAGCCAAAAGAGAAACAAAGACGACTAATATCCAGAAAAAATGCGCTCTCCTTTACCATGTTGGAACGTAAATTCCAACTGCGTGAAAGGAGTTGCATGCGGAACGAACAGGCAGCAAGTTATCGCGGCGGCAAGTTGAAGGCGATCGATGGATTACGGGCGGTCAAACCGCTCGACGGTTAACAAAACCATACCCCCCCCGCAGTTGACCTGCCAGTTGGACATTGAGCACAAATGTGTGGTTGTGGTTTATTACGGGGGGTCACTCGATTGATTTGTACGGGCAGAACCATACCCCCCGCAACCACCAAGGATGGCGGATCCACCATACTCCGCCCAAATGCACCACCACCGAACCACCGTTCTGCCACCACCGCGGGAAATTCATTATTTCTGCCAGCGAGCCAATTTAACATAAATGAATCTTTGAAGCGGTTCTGGCATAGTTATGACACCATAAATATTTTTCCTAAGCGGTGATATTATGGTTGTAAAGTCAATGAAATACATTAAATGGATTTTAGATATTTTGTTTATATGTAATAGAACAGAAGTGTAATTTTTTTAGTCGCTGAGATATAGAACAGAGAATCGTTCTATTTTTATGTATGCACAGCAGTGCAATAGTTTTTTTTTAAAAAGACATACAACACTGTTTTATGCACAGCGGTGCATTATTTAAAAAGACAGTGAGTGTAAAAGTGTGATTTACACAGCAGTGTGTTTTGTTTAAATTTTCTGTGTGAGACAAAGAAGAGTGTTTTGTTTTGGAACTGTGCTTAGAAGCAGTCCAGTAACAGTTTGTAATTCCTCTGCAGTGAGGAAGAATTGTAACAAGTTTTTTTTACTGAATAGAATTTTTTTATGAGAAAAATCTGTCTCTGTGAGTGAAAATTTTAAAATATTTTCTCTGTGTTAAAGAGGGAGTTTATTCTCCATTGTTAATTCTAGAAACTTCAAATTTTCAACATGGTATCGGAGCCAATTCAGGGTATTTGAAGGTCAAATAAGCTGAAGAAAAGGAATTCGTTATTGCAGAAGCCTCTCCAGCAGAGTGAAGGTTCAGACAATAAGAATTTAAAGGTATTTCTCTATACAGTTTTGTGTTACTGTTGCAGAACAGGTTGTTAATTAAAACACATAGTCAAGTGTTTTTATCATAGTTAGAAGTGCAGAATGGCTGGCTCCAGCACATGTATGAGTTTGGTAAATATCCATCTCCTACAATTTAATGGGAAGAATTATGACTACTGGTCAATAACTATGAGAGCCTTATTTATCCCCCAAGAGTTATGGGAATTAGTTGAGGATGGCTTTGAAGAGCCAGCAAATGAAGTAGAGTTTCTACTTTTAACTCAAGCAGAAAGGGAGTCACTGAAGAATAATAAGAATAAAGATGCCAAGGCTCTTTTCTTCTTGTATCAAGCAGTGCATGAGAGTGTGTTTCCAAGGATAGCAGCAACTAAGAAATCCAGTGAAGCATGGGAAACTCTCAAGACAGCTTATCAGGGAATGGAGAAGGTGAAGACAGCAAAACTTCAGTTGCTGAGGAGAGACTTTGAGACTCTCTGTATGAAAGAGTCAGATAATATTGACTCATTCTTCACTCATGTGATTGGAATGGTCACACAAATAAGATCTCATGGAGAGACTCTTGAGGACAAGAGGATTGTTGAGAAACTCTTGAGAAGTTTACCCTCAAGATTCGATGTGATTGTCACCGCCATAGAGGAGACCAAAGATCTCACAAAGTTTTCAATGGATGAACTTCATGCATCACTGATGACCCATGAACAGAGATTGGGTAGGAGTGAAAAATCATCTCTAGAACATGCTTTTAAGTCCCAGATGTCTTTCGGAAGAGGAAGAGGGCAAGGCAAAGGAAGAGGAAGAGGCAGAAGCCAAAACAGAGGTGGAAGGAACAGTCCAACAAATGCTCAAGGAAGGGGCAACAATCCAAATCAGCATCAAGGCCAAAGCAGCAGCCAACAGAATGGTCAGCAGAATGCACAAGGACAAATGTATGACAAATCCAATGTCCAATGTTACAATTGTAAAAAATATGGTCATTATGCTAATGAATGTAGAAAGAAGAAACAAGATATGAGAAGTGAAACTAGTGCAAATTTCACAAAAGAAAATATCAATCAAAGTAATTTGTTTTTAGCTTGTAATATGGCTGAAGAAAAAAGTGAAGACTTATGGTTTCTAGACTCCGGTTGTAGTAACCATATGACAGGAAACTTAGCAATGTTTTCTATTTTAGATGAGAGTGTGCAGTCACAAATCACACTAGGAATTGATAGCAAAGTTTCTGTTATGGGAAAAGGAGATGTAAATGTTTTAACAAGATTAGGTGCAAAGAAAACCATAGCAGATGTTTATTATGTTCCAGGAATGAAGTGTACTCTCTTAAGTATTGGACAGCTTGTCCATAAGGCGTATAATGTTTTCTTTGATAATGATGTTTGTACCATCATGGATAAACCACCCAGCAAACAGTGTATTGTTGAAGTGAAGATGACAAGGAACAGGATGTTCCCTCTCAGAATGAGAGCAGATTTGAAGAATGGTGAAGAGAAAGCAGCAGTTGTACAGGAGACTTACCAAAGCAAACCAAAAGATGATAATTGGTTATGGCACTTGAGATTTGGACATCTCAACTTTGGAGGTCTTAATTTGTTGAACAGAAAATGAATGGTAAGTGGTTTACCATTGATAGAGAAACCGAACAGCCTTTGTGAAGGTTGTATTCTTGGGAAACAACACAGAGAAAGTTTTCCTTCCGGGAAAAGCATAAGGGCAAAAGCACCCTTAGAGATTGTCCACTCAGATGTATGTGGACCGATGCAAACTCCATCACTAGCAAGCAGCCACTATATCTTAACATTTATAGATGATTTTACAAGAAAAACTTGGGTTTACTTTTTGAAAAATAAAAGTGAAGTGTTTGAAAAAATTTGCAATTTCAAAGCACTTGTTGAGAATCAAAGTGGGCTGCATATCAAAGTCTTGAGCACTGACAGAGGAGGTGAGTATATATCTAAATATTTTCTACGTTTTTGTAGAGAAAATGGTATTCATAAACAGTTTACAACTAGATATACTCCGCAGCAAAATGGAGTAGCCGAAAGGAAGAACCGAACCATAATGGACATGGCGAGGAGTATGTTAAAGGCAAAGCATTTGCCGAATGATTATTGGGCTGAAGCTGTACATTGTGCAGCGTATATTTTGAACAGGTGCCCTACAAAAGCAGTCATGAACAAAGTGCCGGAAGAGGCATGGAGTGGCACAAAGCAAAGTGTCACACACATGAAGGTTTTTGGATGTGTAGCTTATGCACACATTCCGGATCAGCTAAGGAGGAAGTTGGACAGCAAGGGGGAGAAATGTATTTTCATTGGATACAGTGAGGAATCCAAGGCCTATAGGTTGTATAACCCATCCACCAAGAAGTTCACTGTGAGCAGAGACGTTCAGTTCATTGAAGAGGAAGCTTGGGATGGAAGCACAGAGAAAACAGTGAATGTTAAACATTGTTTATCTCATGATGAGAATGATGATGAGTTGGCTGAAATACATCCCCAACAGCAGCACCAACACAGCAGAGCACACCCTTGAGGAGAAATGACAGTGCTTCTCCAAGCACACCACAAGGAGGAAATTCAAGTGCTTATTCAAGAATTTGTACACCTACTGAAAGAGGTAAGAAATTCAAAAGTTTGAAATAAATTTATGAACAAGATATAGCTAATGAAGGTATCAATTCTTTGTTTGCTTTATATTTTCATGTTGATGATCCTGTTCATTTCGAAGAAGCCATCAAGGATGAGAAATGGATAGAAGCTATGGATGAGGAAATAAATGCCATAGAGAGGAACAAAACTTGGGATTTGGTTGAACTCCCAAAAGGTAAAGATGTCACTGGTGTTAAATGGGTCTACAAGACCAAGAGTAACGTTGAAGGCAAGATAGAGAGACACAAGGCAAGGCTTGTCGTCAAAGGCTACAAACAGAAGCATGGGATAGATTATGAGGAAACTTTCACACCTGTTGCAAGAATGGAAACCGTGAGAGCAGTGTTGTCCATAGCAGCACAAAACAAATGGAAAGTTTACCAAATGGACGTGAAGTCAGCATTCCTGAATGGAGTGTTAATGGAAGAGGTTTACATTGATCAACCTCTCGGCTATGAGAAGAAAGGCCAAGAGCACAAGGTATGCAAACTGAAGAAAGCTCTTTATGGGCTGAAGCAAGCGCCAAGAGCGTGGTACAGTAGGATAGATTCATATCTACTGGAAAATGGTTTTGAAAAGTGTGAGGGAGAACCCACCTTCACACTGCAAGAAAAGATTGTGAAATTTTGATTGTGTAGTCACTATGTTGGGATGACGTTATTTTTGCGCAATGATGATTACCTTATTGAACATTTTAAAACAAATGAAGGAAGAATTGAAATGACCTGACAGTGGTTTTTCAGATACTTGGGAATAGAAGTAGAACAAGATGAAAATGGGATTTTTATTCCCCGGGTGCAAAGCATGTTAATGAAGTACTTGAAAGATTAACATGCAGAATGTAAAGTACAATCACTCCCACAAAGGATGGGATTAAAGCTCAATACGTGACAAAGAACAAGGATTTTTGATCCTAGTTTACACAAGAGCATGGGCCGCGCCTTACATTGACTGCAACTAGGCCAGACATAATGCATGCTGTTAGTTTGATTTCCAGGTTCATGGAAAAGCCAAAAGATACACATTGGCAAGCAGCAAAAAGAATTTTGAGGTATGTTAAAGGTACTAAAAGGTTTCATATTTTTTATACTACTTCAGAATGCTCAGATTTAGTTGGATACACAGACAGTGATTGGGCTGGAAGTGTTGATGATCGGAAGAGCACTTCCGGTTATGTTTTTCATATGGGTTCAGGAGCCATTTCATGGGCTTCTAAGAAACAACCCATCGTAGCATTGTCTACAGCAGAAGCAGAATATGTGGCAGCTACAACAGCAGCGTGTCAAGCAGTTTGGATGCGGAAAATGTTGAGAAGCTTATGTCAAGAACAGGTAAAAGGGACAGTGATCTTTTGTGACAATAGCTTAGCTATTGCATTGTCTAAAAATTATGTTTTTCATAAGAGGACTAAACACATTGACACCAAGTTTCACTTCATACGTGAATTGGTTACCAATGGAGAAATCGTTTTGCAGCATTGTAGAATGGAGGATCAATTTGCAGATATCCTCACAAAGCCACTTGCGCAGAAAAGCTTTGAATATTTCAGAAAATGCATGGGTATGCAAGAAAACCCAGCAGTTGAAATTAAGGGGGAGTGTTGGAACGTAAATTCCAACTGCGCGAAAGGAGTTGCAGGCGGAACGAACAGGCATCAAGTTATCGCGGCGGCAAGTTGAACGCGATCGACGGATTACGGGGGGTCAAATCGCTCGACGGTTAACAAAACAATACCCCCCCGCAGTTGACCTGCCAGTTGGACGTTGACCACAAATGTGTGGCTGTGGTTTATTACGGGGGGTCACCCGATTGATCTGTACGGGCAGAACCATACCCCCCGCAACCACCAAGGATGGCAGCTCCACCATACTCCGCCCAAATGCACCACCACCGAACCACCGTTCTGCCACCACCGCGGGAAATTCATTATTTCTGCCAGCGAGCCAATTTAACATAAATGAATCTTTGAAGCGGTTCCGGCATAGTTATGACACCATAAATATTTTTCCTAAGCGGTGATATTATGGTTGTAAAGTCAATGAAATACATTAAATGGATTTTAGATATTTTGTTTATATGTAATAGAACAGAAGTATAATTTTTTTAGTCGCTGAGATATAGAATAGAGAATCGTTCTATTTTTATGTATGCACAGCAGTGCAATAGTTTTTTTTTTAAAAGACAGATAGCACTGTTTTATGCACAGCAGTGCATTATTTAAAAAGACAGTGAGTGTAAAAGTGTGATTTACACAGCAGTGTGTTTTGTTTAAATTTTATGTGTGAGACAGAGAAGAGTGTTTTGTTTTGGAACTGTGCTTAGAAGCAGTCCATTAACAGTTTGTAATTCCTCTGCAGTGAGGAAGAATTGTAACAAGTTTTTTTTACTGAATAGAATTTTTTTATGAGAAATATATATCTCTGTGAGTGCAAATTTTAAAATCTTTTCTCTGTGTTAGAGAGGGTGTTTATTCTCCATTGTTAATTCTGGAAACTTCAAATTTTCAACATACCAACCAAAATATCTACTTGTGCATTTAACAATTCCTCTCGTTTGTTTTCTATTTACTATTCCCTAAGAGAGAAAGGGGAGATCGACAAATTGTTTTGCTTTCCACTTTTTGTTTTTAATCTTCATTTTTTATTTTCAAACTCTTACTTGACTTTTGCCCTGTAGCTATGAAGCTTCGTGCCTGTCGTTCATTTCAACGTTCTGACTAGTTCAGTGTTCGGCAAATTATTATCATTATTTTGTTGTATGTGCTGGTGTTTAGGTTCAATGTTCTGAGAGTTATATTGTTGTATTCTATTACACTGCAAATCGAACCTATCATATTGCTCACTGCAACCTGTTTTTCTTTTCTCCCTTTTTAATGTCACGGGGAGACGGATTTGATTCTCTGATGCAGAATAGATTCATTTTAATTTTCCTCTTTTCCTAGCCTGGCAAGACGGATTTGATATTTTGAATCAGGATTATTCATTTTAATTCTGAAGTTATTGAATACATAAGTACACTATTAAAATAAAAATAACTAGAGAATCGACCAATATATATTAAATTATAGCGTATTATACTTAGGGTTTTCTCACATATATATTAAATTAAATTACAGAGTATTATAATTATTATAGTTTTTCTCAATATTGAGTGTTTAATATATGTTTTTAAACTTTTAAATTACAATCTTGTAATAACACATCACTGAACTTATCTAGCTAGTCCATTTCCAGAATATTCTGGAATTTGATTTTATTAATTTCTTCAAGTTAAATAATTTTAAAAATAAGATATATTTAAAATATAAGTTTTATTTTAGAAAATTAAATTTAAAAAGTTTTTTTTTAATAAACAATTAATTTTGTAAATTAATAATTGATTGGGATGTTTACACATAATTTTTTAAATTATGAAAAAAAAATCAATGCATATTGTTCTGTAGGATAGTTATTTCTACATTAAAATATAAATTGGTTAGCATTAAAATATACATAAAATTAATAATAAATATTATTTAATTAAAAAAAATAATGTTTAAAGTAAAATATTTTTTTAATATGTTTTAAAAATTAATATATGTGATAACCAGTAGTCTTTAGTGCGACTTTTTGAAGGCTTTTACGGTGACTTTTTACCGTGTAACTAGTTTGAATAACAAAAACTAAGATTTTACCTCAAAAATTTTCGCCGATTCCAGCGGCTGAAACTTCAAAAAGTCGCACTAAAGACAACTCCTATGTGATAATATAGATAACTTTGCTTACTTCATCAACTTTCCAATCTAAAAGTTTTTTTTATAATTATTTCAAATTAAAATCCTTATTAAAGGATGTTTCTTATCTTATTTAGCTTTTGTAAGTGTTCTAAGTGAAGACAAAGAGTAACTTATTTTCCTTTCCTAATTTCTACATGATTTATAGTTGTATTTTATCTATTTTATAGTAATGTTTTTAAAACTTAAATAATTATGTCTTAAGGTGTTTCTATTTGAAAACAATTTTCCCAAATGCCATTGTGTTGATGTCTGACCCATTGGATCAAATGTTAGACCTTTGAAATGTTTTAGGCCATTAGATCCACAAGTAAATAGTTTTATATATATTTTTATAATATTAGTTTTTTTCTTTTTAATAAGTTAGATTGAATTTAGGTTCTGGTGAGACTATGTCAAATTACACAAAAATAAAAATAAAAGTAAATTAAATAAAAATATTGACATAATGTAATCGACATTTTAACTAAGTCAAAATACAATAAAAAATAATAATAAACTATAAAAACAACCCATGGTATTGATCCATGGTATTAATGTGGAATGTATTTAAAGGGGCAAATAATATGGCCTAGATCAATCTTAACTATGCATCTACCAAGAGCCAAGAGGGATCAAATGTCTTGATATCCAAAACTCTTTTAGAGTGAAAATAGAATTGATCCCTCTCATAAATAATATAGATCTAAACTAATTATTTAATAAAACTAACTAAGTCAAAATACAATAAACAAGAAAAATAATAAAATAATTATAAACTATAAAAACAACTCATGGTATTGACCCATTGTATTCATGTGGAATGTAGTTTATTTAAAGGGGCCAAATAATATGGCCTAGATCAATCTTAACTATGGATCTAACAAGAGTCATGCCGGATCAAATGTCTAATAATAATTTAAACTATAAAAACAACCCATAGTATTCATTTAGAATGTATTTTATTTAAAAGGGGAAATTAAGATGGCCTCGATCAATCTTAACTATGCATTTACCAAGAGCCAAGAGGGATAAAATGTCTTGATATCCAAACCTCTTTTAGAGTAAAAAGAGAATTGATACATGTGATAAATAATATAGATCTAAACTAATTATTTAATAAAACTATTTCAGATTTTTTTTTGTTAATGAATATCAATTTCTTCAAACTATATACATATCCTTAATTACCTAATTGTAGATAAAAAATATCACATGTTTTTTACTTTATAATCATAAACAATTTTCATATTATATGATGTCAAACTTACTCAACTTTTTATTCTAAAATTTTAGAAAAAAAATTCACTACATAATTTTAGCTTTTATATTTTATTTTATTTTCAATTCCAAACAAAACATACAAAAGAAAAACCCCACTTAGTCCTTAGGGTTTTTTGTACAATTTTTATCATAACTTTTCCCTCTATCCAATATATATTGTAGAGTGTTTTGAAGAGAGAGGGTATTCTAGTTTATAACCTCATCCACAATCAAAGAAAATGGCTAGGGATGTCACAAGTTATCATTCACACAATGATCTATTGACGTTCTCACTTGAAATGTATCTACTTCGTGAAGTTATCATTCCTCCACGATGGAAAATTTGTTTTCCATTCCTTCATGATGGTTCCTCTTCTTCAGGATGGTTCCTTCTCTGCAACATCTTATTTCTTCTACATTACTCTTTCTCATGCTATTGCCTTAAAGCGTTTTTTTTGCAACATGTAGTTCAATTGCTAGTTAGGAATATTTATAATTATAGACTTTATTTTATAGAATTAATATTTTAGAGAATTAAATTTTTTAATAAACAATTATTTTAAGAAGTTGGATAGTTGATTGGGTATTTATATATATTTTTTAATTTGGGAAATAGAGAATGCATATTTTTCTAAATGATAATTATTTTTAGATAAGAAAATTAGTTTCTTCAAATTTAAAGTGTCCATAAAATTAGTGAAATATTATAGGTTTTTTAATAAATATATGTGATGGTTGTAATTAATATTAATTTGACAATTGAATTATAATAAATTTTCTCTCTTATTTTTTAAAATACAAAAAATATAAAAAAATAAAAATAAAAATATTAAATTTATAACTATAAATATTTCCTCAAATTACACTTACAAAAGAAATCTAAACCTAAACATATTAACATATTTATTAAAACAGATCTACACTTTTATGTATATATGATTTTTTACTTTTAAAATTGTTATCCTTAAATTTCGTTAAGTTAATTTGTTAAATATTTTATATTGGATAAAGAATATATAATATAGTAGTAGAATACATATAGTTTAATTTAATTTTAAAAAGTTTAGTAATTTAGAGATAATATAGATTTATTATTATTTATTTATGGTATTCTAATATTATGAAATTTAAATGCAAATTTATAAAATGTATTAAAATTTTTAAAAATAAATATTATAATGATGATTTTTAATGTTCACTAAAAACAATATGACTTATGCATGTATTTTTACTATTGAAAGAAAGCCCCCAAGAGTTATTACAATCTAATAATAGATAATATGAAATACAGTCATTTAGACAATCCAACTATGAAAATAGAATTTGTGTATGTCTCCCTTATGGTGGTATTCAATAGGTGATTGATTGTTTCCACCTTGAAATTCTCTAATGGAATGTGACTCGTTTATGTGATGGAAGTTGACATGTTTTCCATACTGCCATAAATATAGGGTGTGCTTTATTTTTTAACATTTTATTTTTATGATGGAAAAGAAAGGAGAGAAGTGTTTCTAGATCATCATATTTTTGTTAACTTAACAAGTCATAAATGTTGGTAGTGTGGTAAATATTTTGAAAATTAGAACCCATGTGAGTAAGAGTTGGAAAATAAAAGAGAAAGTGATTTTTATACATACCATTTCATCCCAAGTTATTTTGGGAATTAAACGTTTCACTTTGAAGCTAATGAGAATTAATTCTTATCCTGGCAACATTCATTTTTTTCTTAGAACTAATGGTTCTATATTGGGGTTGATTACCTCCTTATAATAGCTTCACTTTTCTCTCTAATTCATTATCATACCACAACTTATCTTATTACTCCTATTCTTCAAGATAATATTCTTCATTACCCCCAAATGGTCTAGCAAAAACTGACATCCATATGGCGACCTTACTTCAGCCAAAAGTGTAGCTTTTAGCTAGATTTAAAAATAATTAATATTCAAATCAACTTAAAACTATTGCTAAGAGTTATTAAACAATAACCTCCCGCAATTTTTATTTTTATTTTTAATTCAATATTAGACATGATAATGTCTTATAAAAATAATAAATTTGAAATATCATATATATTTAAAAATAAATAACAAAGAAGCTTTTAGATTCACACCATACAAAAATTAAACACACATATATATAAACAAAAACCCATAAAAACAATTCACGATATTTGAAATGTTACATAATTATCTAAAAAATGAAAAGCACGTCCTATAAAAACAATCCTCCACAACTTGAAACAATGGGAAGTCGTGAATGTTCAATCATTTGTTAAATGGTACATGAATGTTATTTTATAAGCTATGTAATAATTTATATTATTATATTTTATTTTGGTGAAGAAGTATTTGCACCTATGTAGAAGAGTAAAATTCCCTTTTTCAAAATATTTATAACTTCATAAAAACATAACTAAATATAATTTTATTTTTTTTAATTATTGAAAATAGATATTACGTTTTTTTTTTCAATTTCGATATATGTATAATATCTTAAAATCATAAAAAAAATAGTTAATATGTTTTGAAGAAATATTTAAAAAACAAAAGAACAATAAAAAAAATAATGGAACATTCAAACATGCCATCAATGGGGCAAAGTTATACATGAATCTTAAAGTTGGGAAAGTAAATAAGATCAGATGGTCAATGTGTAAAACCAACTCATTTTGAAAATTTTTAAAGACATAGGGAATAACGATTTTCTCTCGACACATGGAGTTCACACATAATTGTGGAAATTACGGAAACTATTTTAACCCACACAACTTATTTAGTTGTTGAATTCATTTACTCCATACCAAAATTTACTGAAATTTATATAGAGTTGCGGAATTCACTTAGTCCATACCATACAATTGAAGAAATCAAATCATATGAATCATCTTTTCAATACACAGTGTCAGACATTTAAAACAGAGTCAAAATTCCAGAGCTATATTGCAACTAACCAAACTTTATATTAAAACTTCAACACATGAAATATGTTAACATATGGAGGTTGTGGCTCCTTCACAAGTGAAACAAGACTTTTTACTTGTATTTACATTCACGAGGGTTGCGGAGTAACACAGAGTAAAACTCGATTTTCTCCACTTGTCTTTCCACACTTACACCCGCCACATTACACAACACTCTCTTCAGTTGCTCACACTTTTAATACATCATTTTCTGAATATTACAGAACTTGTCTGAACTAAACAAAACTTGCTAATTAAATATTTGCTCATGCACATTTATTAACCATGCATTAAATTCCTATCTTACTTTAATTATTTAATCTGTTGTGGAATGGGTAATTGTTTTAACTTGTTCTTCTCTAATATGGCTCCTCCCATTGCATTCCTCCCAATGCATTTAATGTGGTGATTGAGATTAATTTCCAATATCTTATGAATTTTCTCCCTATAATTAAATGTTGGTTTTGAGATTTTGAATATTTTGAATAACTTTTTTAAATATTTATTAAAATACGGATTTTGTTTTCAAATAAGGTCTTTCTTGTTCTTGATTAGGCCGACAATATCAACCTTGGTCTTCAATACGTGGGCTGCTTTTCCCTTGACAGCACTTGATGGCGATCTCAGCGATTCGCCCAGGCTCGACCACTCTTCTTTCGGTACCGAAGCCACCTCTTCTATCTTCATAATTCCTCCTGAAATTTACAATTCAGTGCAGCGGCCCACTATATAAATTAAGGTCTGCGGCCGACAGACCTTCCCAACGGAGAAAGCAGTCGATTTCCGGCTGCTACCTTAGTTAGAACCTGTTGACTAACGCAAAACAATGGTCCTCCCCAAAAATATATATATATATATATATATATATATATATATATCGACCATTCGTCACCGACCTAAAAAGCATAACACGCGGATAACCGTGAAGTAAAATAAAATTTAAGGGTAGGAGAGAGTCGATTAGTCTATTCTGCGCCTCGTGTTTCACAAAAGCTGGACATCTCAGTACAGGCTGTGAACAACCAAAAGAGAAAGAAAGTTTGGAGTAGAGCACCAGAAGTCCAGAAAAACGTGCTCTCTTTACCAACCAAAAAATCTACTTGTGCATTAAACAATACCTCGCCTTTATTTTCTATATATACTTCTATATTTTGAGGTAAAAGCAGAAGAAAGCGAAATTTATTTTGCTTCCAGTTTTTTGGTTTTTTATCCTTCATTTTGTTTTTACATTTTTCAAAGTCCTGCGTGACATTTGCGCAGTAGCACTGAGGCTTCGCGCTTGTGTTTCAATTCAATGTTCTTAGCATTATTACCATTACTTTATTGTATTTTATTACAACTGCAGACCTAAGTACCATATTCCTTCCTACTTCACTTTCTTTTATTTTATAAGTGCAGCTATCAATCGTACCAAATGGAATAGGATTCATAAAAATGGGTGTAAATAAATAAATTTTATATGAAAAACTTTAAGATAGAATATCTCTAGCATCTTAATAAAGTGTAAATATCTAATTTTTAATATAATAATAATAAATTAACAATACTAAAGTAAGAATATATAATAAATATATTGTTTAATAGGTGTAATGTAAATGGTGAGAGAGTGTTATGTTAAGGCATTTTGTGATTACTAGTTGGAAATTTAGTATGTAAAAATTTATTAGTAGGTAAAATTTTAGCCATGGTAAGGGGTGGTGTGGTCTAAACCTAGTGTGATCCCTAGGTGATTTGTGAGAGAGTGTCATGTTAAGGTATTTTGTGATGAAAAAGATTCCTAGTTGTTACTCATTCCAAATTTAGTGAGAAAAAATCTACCATGCTAAAGATTGGTGTAGTCCAAAAGTGATGTGATTCCTAAATGATTTTAACAACTTAAATGTCTATAATTCACAACTACTCAAATCACATATTAAATATGTCAATCATCTCAAAACTTACATTACCTAATAAACCAAAAGACTTATAATAATAAATATATTAAATAACAACAGTGTTATCAATATCATATATGTTTTTAACTATTAAATAGTTGATGCCATAGTAATCCATTTTAAGTGTCTTAAAATTTTATATTGATATATTTTTCTAATTTATTTTATTATGTTAACGATATAAAATTGGAAAAAAAATTTGCTTTTAATTGTTTTCTCTTAAATACATTTAACTCATTTTAATTGTTTTCTTTTAAATATATTTATATTTTGGTGTTTTAATTCATATTAATTGATTTTAGTTATTAATATGATTAAATGAAATGGAAAAAGGTGAATTTTTGTTTAAATATATACTTTTTCTCCATTTTGTCATATGAAAATTAAAATTAAAATAAAAACTATTAAATATTAATTTTAAATTTATTGATTTATTTTATCATATTAATTATATAAAAATAAAAACTATTAAAATAAAAAGTAACACCATTACTGTATTAATAATTATTTTTCAAATTTCAAAACACAACTCATAAACTTTTAATCTTTATACAACTTTCAATAAATTTCTTTTGCAATTTGTGGTAGTTATAGCATCATCAAATGTATAAATTACTTATGATATATGTGTACATTCTTCTACTTGTGTGCTTAAAGTTAAATTAATAGTTTTTTTTTTTCAATATTGAATTTCTTTTGCAATTTGTCACACCTATAACATCATAAAATATGTACAATGTGTTAGTTATAAATGTCAACAAGTATAATTACATATTTACTATTGAAAAATAATAAAATTACCCATTATAGCACATGAAAACACATAACAGAAATTATTTATGCATTAAACTTTATATAAGTTTTACACATCATAGCAATACTTTATACTTTATGTTTAGACTTCCGACGTAATAGAAATTTCATGTTGAATTATAATGTTTCATGGGTCTTTCTTACTCTTCTATGGAACATGTTGTAGATGGTGACAACATAACTTATAATATTTCTCTACAAATGTAATTTATACCAACAATGGTTCTTTTAATTTCTATGGTGATTAATCACCAACCCATATCAATGCATTTGACCGTTAATTTCTATGAGAAATTAACAATATTTCTATGAATTTCTTTTGCAATTTGTCACACCTATAACATGATAAAATATGTACAATGTGTTAGTTATAAATGTCAACAAGTATAACTACATATTTACTATTGAAAAATAATAAAATTATCCATTATAGCACATGACAACACATAACAGAAATTATTTATGCATTAAATTTTATATAAGTCTTACACATCATAGCAATACTTTATACTTTATGTTTAGACTTCCGATGTAATAGAAATTTCATGTTGAATTATAATGTTTCAAGGGTATTTCTTACTCTTCTATGGAACATGTTGTAGATGGTGACAACATAACTTATAATATTTCTCTATGCAAATGTAATTTATACCAACAATGGTTCTTCTAATTTCTATGGTGATTAATTTCTATGAGAAGGAAATGTTAGCAATACTGCATGCACTAAAGAAATGACGAACTTACCTAATGGGAAGACACTTCAAGGTACAAACTGATCATGATATTCTTAAACACTTTTTGGAACAAAGACTATCTTCAGAAGAGCAGCAAAAATGGGTCACAAAGATGTTGGGATATGACTTTGAAATAATCTACAAAAAAGGAAAGCTTAATGTTGTTGCAGATGCACTCTCAAGAAAGAATGAAGAGGTGGAAGCATTGCTTTGTGATATTTCTATTATCCAACCAGATTGGATAACTGAAGCAAGAGATGAATGGAAGAAGGAAAAAGATGTATGGACACTCATTCAAAAGTTGCAGCAAGATCCTAGTACATCCGATCCATTTAGTTGGAAAAATGATTCCTTATGGTACAAAGATCGCTTATATCTTTGTAATAATTCCCAACTAAAACAAAAGATTCTTCTGGAATTGCACACTTCTCCTTTAGGAGGACACTCAGGTTTTAAAAACATACCGTTGGGCCTTAGTTTTGGTCTTATTTTTGCTCAAAGAAACTTATTTATCCATCTATTTTCCATCCATTTTCCATTCATTTATTCCATTTTGACATATATTTGATATCTATTCAGGTATTTAGTTTTAATTTTTCAAATTCTAAATTTTTTATGAAAGTTTGATTTTTAGTGCAAAATTGGCTGATTCAGAAATTCCCGTAATAGCTATATGGTTGATGTGGTTGCAGGACACTTGGGCATGAGTTGAATGCATGGATGGACAGCTTGGCAACTAGGACTAAGCCACCTATGCTTAGTTCGAACAGAACAAGCTTTATTAGGCCCATTTAGTTCTAGTCAATCATGACTAGTCATTCATAAATCCCATAGAAATAGGGCAGTTTTGAGATTCTATGGGATTGACCATATTTCTTGGGATAAGAACAATGAATTCGACTTAGATAGGTGGATGAGAAGTAGATGGGTTTGTTTGAGTAAAAATAGATCAGTTTTTTCATGAGACTTCTTATTTAAAGCCAAAGCTTTGATGGCTTATGTATTAGGATTATTATCGACTTATATACTTTTATATTGTGACAATTTTGGATTGAGAAGTTAATTTGAAGACTTGTGCTGTTATCAATTTGCTGTTCAATGTTATGGATGTGTGACTGAATTTAAGCTTCTGAGATCATTTATCAAGTGTTCAAGGCAAGGGTGGAAGGGCCCCCATTCCAAGCTAAGTACACTTTCTTGTTAACTAGTTTTATTTCCTTGTAATTTGATGATTGTAGAACTGGTTTTCAAAGCTTTATTTCAGATTGTTTAATGGTTCATGCATAGTGATTGATGTCATTAGTTTATAACTTATTCATCACTTTATCAAGTTGGAAAAACAGATGTATCAAGTTGAGCATCCCTTCTATGAAAATGATGAATTAAAGTTGGTTTCTTTTGTTTGTGTGCAAGCAGTTGCTTATTGAGATTTTTGATATTAAGATGAATGAATTATAATGGAACACTTTACATGTCTCTTAAGTTAAGAGCTTCTTTCATTCATAATTTATCCATCTTAAGTTCCTGTTTTTAATCTCTGATTCATTAAGTGGTAATTGAGGTGAAAGCGGATTTCTTGAGTCAAGAACCATTTCAATATTATTCCTCTTTTTAAACTAATTGAGTTAGAGTTGTAGAATGTATTACTTTCAACATATCTTTCAAGGTTGATTATATCTGATCTTCACATATAGTGATCTTGCCTCAAAGCATAAACAACCCGGATTGATAATAAATAATTGTGTTAGTTTAGGTACATAAATTAGCTCAACATTTTGGCGCCATTGCCGGGGAGGCAAATATCGGCATAGTCAATAGAGAGAAAAAATAAAAAATAAAAAAAAACACAAAAACAGTAGTTACACTTTTTAGTTATGTTTCTTTATGCCTAGACATAGAGATCCTCATGGTAGATTTATTAAAAACCCCCCACAAATAGAGATAGGATCATCAAACACCCCAGTTACTGGTAATCCAATCGTTGAGGAATTGACAGAAAAACAAAGAAGTGGACAAAGATTAACTTTGATTGAGAGACAAACTTTGTTAGCTTGGGAAGCAAAGCAAAAACAATCTTCAACTTCTGGAAAACAAAAAGAAATTATCAAAGGAAAACAATCTTTATTTCCATCCATAAATCCTCTTATCTTCGACCAACCCGAAACTCCACTTAAAATTGAAACAAATCAACCAATGGCAGAAGAAGGACATGGATCTGTTATTCTCACTCCTGAACAACGAGCTCAATATGAAAGACAACAAGCAGAATGGAGAAGAAAGAGAGAGGAGGATGCAAAACAAGAAAATGATAGAAAAATAGAAAACGATCAAAAAAGACAAGAAGATGAGACTACCTTTGGCTTTCCAATAATAGACACAAGTGCAATATTAGGAGAAGAAGTGAAAATGAAAAATATTCCACCTTCTGTATTGCCAAATTTTTATGGAATGTCAACAGAAGATCCTGATTCATTTATGTTTGAATTTGATATTCTATATAGAACATATGGATACACTGATGACATTCATAAACTTCGTCTTTTTCCTGCAACATTAAAAGCAGCAGCCTTGAAATGGTTTATGGGTTTAGGAGAACATACAATAGCTTCTTGGGATGATATGAGATCAGTCTTCCTTAAAAAATATCAAGCTTATTGTAGATCTAGAGATTCAAAGGAAGATATTTTTAGAATGACACAACAAGAAGATGAAAGTTTAGAAGAATATTTGGAAAGATTTTTGTATAATCTACAGAAATCTAAACAACACTCTCTAAATCAAGAAACCATTCGAACAATCTTTCTCAAGGGTATAAGGGATGAATACCTTGACATCTTGAATGTGATGGGTAAAGGAGATATTTCAAACCTACCATTCGAAGAAATTGTTGACTTATGTCAAAAATATTCTAGAGGAAGAGCAAAAACAGGAAGAAGAGAAGTAAGTTCAAAAGCAGCAAAGTCAGTTGCAGGAGGGATAACACGAGCTGAAATAGGAAGTTTATTGGAAAATTTCAAAACAGATCTTTTAAGTACATTAGGGACACAAGTAGATGTGCTAAAGGCAAATAAGAGGAAAGAAGAACAAGACCAAGCTTTAGCAATCTTTTGTCCCAAATGTAGAAACAAACATCCATTAAGAGAATGTCCTTTGGATAGTGTTAAGAGTATTCAGGTTTGTGGTCTTTGTACAGAAAAGCATTCCACAGAAAATTGTCTAAAATTGAAAGAATTACAAATGAATTCAATGGAAGAAGTGCCAGGAATGGAAGGTTTTTACTATGTAGCACCACGAAGACCATGGCAACCTAGGATGCCTCAACAAAATCAGCAACAATTCCCTCAACAAAATTACCTTTATCCACCTCAAAATCCTTGGACCCCTCCAATGCCATGGCAAGCTTGGCCTCCACAACAATATCCACAACAACTTGCACAAGGTTGGAGAGGATATGGTTATGGAAACCAGCCACCTCAACAGTATCAACAACAATACCAGCAACAATACCAACAGCCATTTACATATCCACAATATCCTCAATCCATACCATTTCAACAACAACATTCTGCATATCCACAATCCATCCCATATCCGCAGCAGAATCCTCCACCGTTGTTGACCCAACCACAACAGTTACAGCTACCCACAAATCAATCCAAACCAACTCAATTACCAGCCCAACCAATTGCAAATCCAAATAATAAGGTGGAAAAAGCTGCATACACTGTAGAGGAAGCAACATGTTTTCCCACATATTCAATTCTTCCTCTTAATGAAGTCCATTTAAGGTTTGGAAAAGTGCTTAAAAAGGATTCTCCTCCAATTATAGAAGAACCAACCGAACAAGGAGAATCACCTGAAACATCACAAACTAAGATACAAATTCAGAAAGGAACAAACATTACAACACAAACACCACCTTATCCTGAAAGGTTAGTGGAACAACAAAAAGAAATAACCCTTCCCGAATTTGATATTTTAGATGAGTTAAAAAATGCTTATGTAAAAATTCCTTTGTTGAAGGCAATTAAAGAAATACCAATATATGCTAAAACAATAAAGGAATTGTGCATTAAGAAAACTCAGAGAAAGAAGAAGGATCCTACTACAATCCAAGTCATTGGTAAACTAGCAAGTCTCATGTCTACACAAACCAAAGTAGAAAAATATATTGATCCTGGTATCCCTATGGTTACTATATCAATAAATAATTTCTCAGTACCAAACACATTAATAGACTTGGGAGCAGCTATAAATGTAATGACAATGGAGACCATGAAAACTTTGCATTTGAACAACATTAGATCAACCTCTACAATCTTAGAATTGGCAGACAGATCTAAAGTTGTTCCCGAAGGAATATTGGAAGATATTATAGTCTCTTTGGATTCATGGGAGTATCCTGTTGACTTCCTTATTCTGCAACCAAAAACAAATTTGGGAGGACATCCTCTAATCTTAGGTAGACCATGGTTAGCTACCGCTGATGCCTTTATAGGATGCAGATCAGGAAGCATGATTATTTCACATGGAGAAGAAAGGAAACATATTGCTCTTTATTCACCTACACAGTCAACTTCTTTAGAATCAGTACTTGAAGCTCAAGAAAAACAGCAAACTAAATCAGCTTTAAGTATAAATAAATTCTTTGATTTAAGAGAAGAAGAAGAGAATGAAGACTTAATGGATCTTTTCATTTCAGAACCAAGTATTTCAGAGCAGCTTAGAGAAGTGCAATATGAAGCTACAAATAACCTTTTGAATCAATGTTTTCAGGAAACCTGTACTATTCAAACTTTGCGAAATTATTTTATAGACATCTTTCCTGTAAACACAATCTCCAATCCAACAATAAAAACAATTGAGGTAAGTCCTGGAAAACATTTAAACATTGGAAATGAGTTGCAATCAGAACAAGAACAAGAGGTAATTGCATTATTACAGAAATATTCAAAAGCTTTTGCCTGGGATTATACCGACATGCAAGGAATCCATCCTAACACATGTGTCCACCACATCTATACAGATGAACAAATTAAACCTGTAAGACAACCTCAAAGACGAATGAATCCTATGATGAAAGAAATAGTGAAAGATGAACTGCAAAAATTGTTAAATGTTGGATTCATCTATCCTATTTCAGATAGTCAATGGGTTTCTCCACTGGTTATTGTTCCAAAGAAAAATGGAAAATGGAGGGTATGTGTGGATTATCGAGAACTAAACAAAGCTACACTCAAAGATCATTTTCCTCTACCATTTATTGATCAAGTGTTAGACTCATTGGCTGGAAAGAAATTCTTCTCTTTCTTAGATGGGTTTAGCGGGTACAACCAGATTAGAATAGCAACATAAGACCAAGACAAGACAACATTCACTTGCCCATGGGGAACCTATGCATATAATGTTTTTCCATTCGGTTTATGTAATGCACCTGCAACTTTTCAACGAGCAGTGCTTGCAATTTTTGCTGATCTAATCCATGAATGTGTAGAGGTTTATATGGATGACTTTACAGTTTATGGAAACACATATAATGATTGCTTAAATAATCTTGAGAAAGTGTTGAAACGATGCATTGAAACAAATTTGTCATTAAGCAATGAGAAATGCTATATAATGTTGACAGAAGGAATAGTTCTGGGACACCATATTTCTGCTTCAGGTTTTAAAGTGGATCCAGCAAAAATCCAAGTCCTAGTAACCTTAATGCCTTCTACAACACAGAAAGAGGTAAGAAGTTTCTTAGGCTATGCAGGCTATTATAGACGATTCATTGAAAACTTCAGTAAAATAGCCCAACCTCTGTTTAAATTATTAGCAAAAGATATTGAATTTCACTGGACAAATGACTGTCAAAATGCATTTCAAATTCTAAAAGAAAAATTATCAGTTGCACCCATTCTCCGTGGACCAAATTGGTCTTTGCCATTTCATATATCAACCGATGCATCTGATACCGCAATAGGTGCCTCCCTTGGACAGAAAGAGAACTTGTTCAATTATGCAATATACTTTATAAGCAAGAATCTAACACCTGCAGAATTGAACTATATAGTCACCGAGAAAGAAATGTTAGCCGTTATACATGCAGTAAACAAATTCAGACATTATATAACAGGATATCAAGTTTTCATTCATACAGATCATTCAGCAATCAAATACTTGATGAATAAACCTATAACTAATGGAAGAGTAACAAGATGGTTACTGCTACTGCAAGAATTTAATATCACAATACAAGACCGGCCAGGAAAGGAAAATCAAGTGGCTGACTTTCTGTCCCGCATACATTCACCTAATGATCCAAATCCAGTTGCAGATAACTTTCCCGATGAACATTTGTTTGCTATCACAGTAAAAACACCATGGTTTGCAGACATGGCAAACTATTTATCTTCTGGAAAGTTACCAAACCAATTCACTAAAAAGCAAAGACACAAAATTGTTAAAGAAAGTTCTAGGTATAGTTGGGTAAATGGTGATTTATTTTATACTGGTCCAGATTTGATAATTAGAAAATGTGTGCGAGAAGATGAAATATTAGATATTCTAAAGGCATGTCACGATGAACCATGTGGTGGCCATTTTGCAGATAAACGAACAACATATAAGGTGCTGCAACTGGGCTACTACTGGCCATCCATCTTCAAAGACTCTAAGAAATATGTCAAGCAATGTGACAGTTGCCAAAGAACAGGGAGACCAATCACAAGAGATGAGATGCCGCTGAAGCCACAAGTCCTCATAGAACCATTTGAGCAATGGGCACTTGACTTTGTTGGACCCATCAATCCATCATCAAATGGAAAGAAGTACATCTTAGTATGTACAGATTATGTAACCAAGTGGGCAGAGGCTAAAGCAGTGAATAGAGCAACAAAAGATATAGTGGTCAACTTTCTTTTTAAAGAAATCTTTGTCAGATATGGAGTACCTAGACAAATTGTAACAGATCAAGGAACACAATTTACATAAAAACTGGTACGAGATCTAACAGAGAAGTACAAGATCAAACACAGAACATCTACACCATATCATCCTCAAGCAAATGGGCAGGTTGAATCAACAAATAAAGTCCTAGAGAATATCATGACAAAAACAGTAAAGCTGAACAGAAAAGATTGGTCTGAAAAATTACAAGATGCACTATGGGCCTATAGAATTACATGGAAGAATACAACTAGTTTTAGTCCATACCAGTTAGTATATGGAAAAGAGGCCTTATTGCCTATAGAGTTTCAAATACAAACATACAGACTAGCAGCTGAATTAGGACTAGACCTGACAGAAGCACAACAACAACGGATCATGGAACTGAATCAGTTGGATGAGCATCGTCAACAAGCCATAGAACATACTACATTGGTGCAACAACAAAGAATGAAGTGGCACGACAGATATATCAAAACAAAGACATTTCACAAGGGAGATTGGGCATTACTTTTTGATTCCAAGTTCAAAGATTTCAAAGCAAAGTTCACAACACACTGGCTAGGCCCATATGAAATTGATGAAATCTTCGACAATGGAGCAGTCAAGATCAAAACAATCGACCAGGACTCCACCTCCTTTATAGTGAATGGACATAGGCTCAAAGTTTATAATAGGCCTATCAGTAAAGAAGCATTTATGAAACAACTGACAGAAGATACAGAACTGGAAGTCATGGCACACCAAGTTCAGCCATCTTCCAGTCCTGTAGTTGAATAAAAATGAAAATAAAAAAATAAAAAAAATAAAAAAAAAACATAAAAAATATATAAAAAAAAACATAAAAAATAATAATTTGTTTGCTAGTGAAAACCAGGCAACTGGCACTATGCAAACACGAATTCATAGGGGAAAATCAAGGCAACTTGGACTCTATGAATTCCTTTTCTTGTTCTACTGTTCTCACATAAGTTCAATACAGGTACTCTCCATCAACAATTGACTTGAGGACAAGTCATATCTTAAACAAGGGGGAGACTTGTATTAGATCTTTAGCTGGAAAGCTGAAGTATAGAAGAAACTTGTATTGTCAGCAGAGGGACCTGAAAAAAGAAATCAATACAGAGGGACCTGAGAGACCTGCCAATGTCAAAACAACATGTGTATATTATGTAAGCAGTGCAGAGGGACCTGAAACAAAGAATCATTACAAAGGGACCTGATTTTCAATTCAAGAACCAGAGCATGAAGAACAAGGAGCAGAAATAAAATTCACTTTTTGATTCATCTACAACATCTGACTTCATTCCACCTGTACAAACATCATCCAGGGAAGTATATGTATAGTCATTTTGTGCTTGAAATTCAAATCTTTCTTAGGAATTTTTAGTTTTTGTTAAGTTAAAGTTAGTACCTAAGGATATTCAATATTCCCTATACATATCCTATATTCATTATTCCCTATACATATCCTATATTCATTATTTCCTATACATATCCTATCTTCATAATACCCCTATACATATTCCATTTCATTCATATACATTTCTTATACATATTCCCTATAATCCTAAGTATTTTTCTTTTTGAGCAAAAGACCAAGCTAGGACAACTTTCTCCACCTGCATACACAAATCAAGCATTAGTATGGTGATGATTTTAAACATGACCTAAGATGGTCATTTTAAAATCATAAAAATGTGCATAAAAGGTAAAACAAATAATGCGCTATATGAAAACTATATACCATAAGTATAAATAAGGAATGCGTTAAAATCATATAAGAACTCAGCGCAAAGGATATAAGGTTAATACGCACAAGAGATAAGGTTAATGGCATATAATTAACGCGCATATGGTATAAACATAAGCAAAGGTATATGGCGCATACAAAATGAAGGACGAGCATGATGGTTATGATCTGGTTGACAGGCTTGACAGGGTATGGTATAATGATAATTGCATAGCAGGAGTATCATTACATGTATGAACGCACGGCGGAGGTAATAAGTTCATGCAGAAGGTGGCAATGATACGGGTATATCATTCAAAGTGAAATGCGTTGATGATAATGAAACGTGCATATCATAGCACACGACAATGGAAATCAACGTGCACGGTGGTGACAATACAGGCATATAATTTAAACATAGCGTGCACAGTGGTGATAACACAACCATATCATTCAAACATAGTATACGCCGGTGGTGGTAGTACGTGTATATAATTTAAACATAGCACAAGGCGGTGGTATCCTCATGACACAGTCGGGCGACTGGTCAAAGAGGACAGCCATACCAACCGCGCATCATAACACCAACAGGCACGGTACAACCATGAACTCGGTCAATTCATGACCGTTTCAACCTCATTCCTCATTTCCAGAGCTCAGAAGGAAGGCGTTCTGAAACAAAACATCAATCCGGAGAGAAGAGAAGGCGTTTTGAAGCAGCGGAATAGTGAAAATCGCTCCGGGGAAAGCAAGAAGGCGGATTTAAGAAAAGAAATCGCTCCGGGTTCAACGATCAGATAGCAGATTTCCAGGATTGAGTCAGGTAACAGTGAAGTTCATTAACACTCAGCGATTATGGAATATTGTTTGACATTAACTTTTGGATCCTGTGCTTTGACACCAGCTCAGTTAACCGAAACAATAGGGATTTGGAGCACCCGGTTACACTCCACGCGCTCGTTGACAGTCAGGTAACTACAAACCCGTGATTATCTCCAGATTGACAGCACTTAAGGATTGTTGATAGATTTCGATGCGCAGCATTTTGAGGAAAATTCGTTGCATGAGTAACACGTTTTAACAGAATGCTGTGATTGAAGTAGTATGGCAGTGGTTGTTTGCGCACTAAGCCGTGTTCCTCTGAGTGAACTATGCGCACCAATATTTTCACAAACAGTTATCATGAAAACGAAAAAAACACCATAAAACACTTGCTGCCACTGCGTTTTGTTTTTGTTTTGACAGGGATCGAATGCCTAATGGTCACATTGAATTATGGTTGCAAAAGGGAGTCGGGTTTGATGAAGCCGTGTTGAGGCCGAGAGCTTGTTGCATAGTTGCATTTTTATGCTGAGCCTGCAAGCAATAATTTTTGCAAACATCTTTGCTTAAGCCTAAAACATTGTGAAAATTTCGATTAGGCCGAGAGCACTCTTTAATTTTTTATTTTATATATACACAAGTAAATCATGTTTGTGTGATTTGTGATACTGTGTGTGTATTTAATTTAAAAAAAACAGAGACCAGTGTATTAACAGAAGTATACAGGTGTTGCTTGTATTCAACAGGGAATTCAGAGAGTGCTATTGCAAGGGAATATATCAGAGGTTAAAAGTGCAGAGTTGAGTTGAGTCAGAAGAGGAAGGTAAGCTTCTTTGCTTACTGAATTTCATTTAAAAAAAAAACGATAGTCATAATTTTTATTAAAATGAAGTTAGTAACAGCAGAGGCCTACATTGATTGGTTTACAGAAACAATGGCAAACAGGGTAGAGCCAAAATTTCAAATAGAAAGCTGGGAAAAGAGACTATAGAAAAACTTTATCAGGCAGGGATGATAGGCTTCTTACAGAAATTTAATGGCCATTCTGAGGAGATAACCAAAGATTTTATAAAGAATTTCAATCAAGACCAGACTCGAGTAGGAGAAATCATTGTTCCAGTAACCCAAGAATACTTGTCCAAAGCCTTAGATTTGCCAATGTTAGGAGAGAAGTATTACAAAGGGCTACACTTCAAGGAGAAAGCATGGACTTTCTTCCTTGAGAAAAACCGAAAGGGAACATTTGATAGGACAAAAGGTATACCCAGGGAATGGTTTAATGAGCCATGGAGAGAATTGGTCTTGATTATCCAAAAGTTTTTGACTTGTGACCGAGGATATAGTGTTGCCCATTTATATCATGTTAAACTTCTACAACACATTAAGGGGGAAGATAGGATTAATTTACCTTATTTCCTATATAAAAGCCTCTTAAGAATGATTGAAACAACAAGACATGAAAACAGGCTTAAGGCAGGACAAATGTATCATCAAGGATTGATTAAAATCCTAGTTGAGTATCAAGTGAGATTGCAGGGCATAGTGTGGAGAGAATTCATGGTTAAAAATCATTTTACTGAACAGATTAAAGAGGTGCAAGAGAAAACAGAGCAGGAAAGTAAAGGAGTGATGAATTCACCCTTATATCCTAGAACAAGAGCCAAACAGCAAAATAACATGGCCATGGATTATGAAATATCTGTGATGTCTATTCCCAAAAGATTTACAAACAAAAGTCCCATCAATTTAGACAGGGAAGAAGAAACATATTTTCCAAGACCACAAGAAGAAAATAATATTCCACAAGAAGAATTTGATAGGGATTCTGCCTATGATGATGAAGCAGCTGCATCATTAATGAAAACAACTCAGGATTTTGAAAAAGAAATTAATGATGGGAAAATCAGGGATTTAACTGATCAATTAGAAATTAGTAAAATTGTGGAAAAACAGTTAAAAGAGGAGAACAAAGCAAACAGGAAAGAAAATGATAAATTGGTCAAAACAAATGAAAAATTGAAAGAAGAGTTGGGGAGATTGAAAAGGAAGAATGATCTAATTTCTAAACAAGCATTTAAATGGTTGAAGGAAAAGAACATGTGGCAGGCCAAGTATGAAAAGCAAAAGGTTAAAGCAGCTTTGTTTAAAGAAAGACATGACACAGTTTTGGATTGTTTGGCAAGGGCAGCACAACAGGAAGCATCGACAGGTACAACATCTACTTCAGAAAGAAGAAGGTCAAAAAGGAACAGGCAAGCATGGGGACATGCTTGATGATAAGCAAGGGAGAGATGTTGGGCCTTAGTTTTGGTCTTATTTTTCTCAAAGAAACTTATTTATCCATCTATTTTCCATCCATTTTCCATTCATTTATTCCATTTTGACATATATTTGATATCTATTCAGGTATTTAGTTTTAATTTTTCAAATTCTAAAGTTTTTATGAAAGTTTGATTTTTAGTGCAAAATTGGTTGATTCAGAAATTCCCGTAATAGCTATATGGTTGATGTGGTTGCAGGACACTTGGGCACGATTTGAATGCATGGATGGACAGCTTGGAAACTAGGACTAAGCCACCTATGCTTAGTTCGAACAGAACAAGCTTTATTAGGCCCATTTAGTTCTAGTCAATCATGACTAGTCATTCAGAAATCCCATAGAAATAGGGCAGTTTTGAGATTCTATGGGATTGACCATATTTCTTGGGATAAGAATAATGAATTCGACTTAGATAGGTGGATGAGAAGTAGATGGGTTTCTTTGAGTAAAAATAGATCAGTTTGTTCATGAGACTTCTTATTTAAAGCCAAAGCTTTGATGGCTTATGTATTAGGATTATTATTGACTTATATACTTTTATATTGTGACAATTTTGGATTGAGAAGTTAATTTGAAGACTTGTGTTGTTATCAATTTTCTGTTCAATGTTATGGATGTGTGACTGAAGTTAAGCTTCTGAGATCATTTATCAAGTGTGCAAGGCAAGGGTGGAAGGGCCCCCATTCCAAGCTAAGTACACTTTCTTGTTAACTAGTTTTATTTCCTTGTAATCTGATTATTGTAGAACTGGTTTTTCAAAGCTTTATTTCAGATTGCTTCATGATTCATGCATAATTATTGATTTCATTAGTTCATAGCTTATTCATCACTTTATCAAGTTGGAAAAACAGGTGTTCAAGTTGAGCATCCCTTCTACTAAAATGATGAATTAAAACTAGTTTCCTTTGTTTGTATGCAAGTAGTTTCTTATTGAGATTTTGATATTGAGATGAATGAATTATGATGGAATACCTTATGTGTCTCTTAAGTTAAGAGCTTCTTTCATTAATAATTTATCCATCTTAAGTTCTTGGTTTTAATCTCTGATTCATTAAGTGGTAATTGAGGTGAAAGTGGATTTCTTGAGTCAAGAACCATTTCCATATTATTCCTCTTTTTAAACTAATTGAGTTAGAGTTGTAAAATGTATTACTTTTAGCTTATCTTTCAAGGTTGATTATATCTGATCTTCACATATAGTGATCTTGCCTCAAAGCATAAACAACCCGGATTGATAATAAATAATTGTGTTAGTTTAGGTACATAAATTAGCTCAACACATACCACAGGGTGAAGAAAGAATTTTTTTGGGATGGCCTTAAATCTATTATTCAAAAGTTTGTGGCGGAATGTTTGGTTTGCCAGCAGAATAAAGTGGAGACAATTAAGACCCCGGGACTTCTACAACCTTTATCCATTCCAAGTCAATGTTGGGAGGAGATTTCAATGGATTTTATCACAGGTTTACCTAAGTCTGAAGGAAAGAATGTCATCATGGTGGTAGTTGATAGACTTACCAAGTATGCACACTTTTGTGCATTATCTCATCCATTTCAAGAAAGTACATTTTCTACTACATTTATGGACATAATTCAAAAGCTACATGGAAGCCCAAGGGTTATTGTGAGCGACAGAGATCCCATTTTTACTGGAAATTTTTGGACGGAGTTATTTTCTTGTTTGGGTACTCAATTAGCTCATAGCTCATCTTATCATCCTCAATCCGATGGTCAAACCGAGATAGTAAATAAATGTTTGGAAGGATATCTTCGTTGTTTTGTATCTGATAAACAAACACAATGGGTCAAGTGGTTACCTCTCGTTGAATGGTAGTATAACACTTCCTTCCATACTGCAGCAAAAATGACCCCATTTATGGCACTTTATGGATATCATCCACCATCCATCACATCATCTTTAAGGGAAAATTAGAAGGTTCAAGCAGTGGAAGATCACATCGAGCATCAGCAAGAAGTTCTCCAACTCTTAAAGGATAACCCGAATTTGGCACAAAATCGAATGAAACAACAGGCAGATCAACATCGTAGCGAGAGAAGTTTTGATGTAGGAGATTGGGTATTTTTACGGCTACAACCATACAAACAAATGCCCCTCAAGCAAGCAAAGAAGGATAATAAATTATCGCCAAAGTACTATGGTCCTTACAAGGTGTTGCAAAAGATTGGTACTATGGCATACAAATTGGAGCTTCCCGCTTCTTCGCGAGTACATCCAGTTTTCCATGTTTCATGCTTAAAGAAGGTTATAGGTGAAAATATTCCAGTTCAAACAATATTGCTAGAACTTGATGAGGAAGGGAAAATCATATTGGAACCTGAAGTGGTCACGGAAACAAGAACTTGAAAACTACGGAATCGATCAATTTTAGAGTATCTCATCAAGTCGAAGAACTTTACAACTGAAGATTCTACATGGGAGGATGAGAATTCTATACAGAAGCACCCAGAGCTACTCAAGCATTGAGGACAACACTTTTTTGAAGGAGAGGGGCATGTTAGGTCCCTATATTATTAGTATAGTCCCTTATTGTTGTTATTGTAACCCCCTTATTGTTATTATTGTACCCTTGTAACCCCCATTTTGTCATTATTGTGCCCTTTAATTATTATTGTTAGGTCGGCTAGGATTACATTGTGGCCCACTAGGATTACATTATGGCCCCATGGACTCCTATATATAGAAAGGAGGTTTTGTAAATTGGATCATCCAAGAATTGTTCATTTATTTAATGTATTGGAGGTTCCCCCCTCAAAGTGGCTCATTTCTAAGGCATTGATATCTCTTTTCTTCTATTTTTGGAGCTGGTTACACAACAGATTGGTATGTCGATGAGCATCGCATCAAAATCTCTTAAATGTAGTCTACTTTCCATATGTGATCATGAACCTGGGTTCCACCGCCCCCATCAATGGTCCTCATCACATCCGTGCAATAGATGGTTAGGAGATAAGGGAAGTGATTGAGGTAACTGTGTTGAAAAGTGTAACTAGAATCGGTCTTCATATTGACTACGTGATTATGTATTTATGTAAAATAGAAGACAAAGATAATAAAATGTATTTTTGCTAAGCTTGTTTCATGGGTTTCATGAGCAAGGATTTTTATTATAGGGAAAAAGCCTTCTTCTTGATGTCTTTTAAATATTTTCATGTTGTCATAAATATAGTCATGTATATGAAGTAAATTCAATGATGGTATGCCTCAAGACCTTGTCAAATAATCTTGAAGACATGGCTCAAGAATGGTGATACTACTTGATGTAAATACTCCTCAACATAACCTACAATACGCTGGAAGAACTCCTCTACAAGTCAGGCTATAAACAACAAGCAGAGTCAGCTCACAAAACATCACATCTCTTCATGGTCTGGTCAGATTATTACAGGGCCTGACCACTATAAATAGCCCACTATGCTTCGCATAACAGTGACTGAACAAAACTAGAATCTGACATTTTTGGACAAAATCTCAGCAACAAATCTGTGTTGACTTCAGGAACAATTCTGTAATTTAAAGTGAAGGTCAGGACAGAAACAAAGTGTAGAATTAGAGGTGGAACAATGAAGTAATCAAGGGTAAATCTGTTATATATATGCGAAGTTACAGGACTATGTTTAGTAGTTACAGGACTGTGAAGTGCTAAGTATAATAAGTGTGCTCAACGAAGTAATGCAACACAAGTAAGGGTATCATTTGAATACAAAAAGGGTGGATTGTTCATCGAAAAGGAAACAAGATATGTGTGTGCATTGAAGACCAACCAGCAAGGTGAAGTGAAGGCTAAAGGTCTGCACAGGACATTCTATATCAAGGTGCTGATATCTAAGTAAGGATCACACACAATCAGAGTATGGAAATACAGTTAGAGATCGAGCTCTCTAGTACTGTTGTAGAAAAGTACAAGACGGTGCGGGACAGTGCAGAAAAGAAGGATCAGTTTAAATAAGTGAATGAAGAACTAGTGACAAGGTCTTGGAGGCATACAAGGGTCAAAGGTCTGAGTCTTGGTAATGGTACTTGTCATCTGAAAGTGTATAAAAATAATTTCTTGTGGGTTTTCCTCTCCAAGAGAGAGAGGATTTTCCCTCGCTTGAAGAGATAAATTTGTGTCTCTTGTGTTTTGGTAATTGACTTGATGAAATACAAAATAAGCTAATAAGAGAAGACATAAGTAAATTAAGTAAGCTTGCAAGTAATTATCAAGAAGGGAAGGTGAATTAGTCACCAGCCCCCCAAATTCTCAACAAACTGAAACCCTCCTTCGGCCACCGTAATTGTTCATTCGACTCCATCCCTTGGCGAAGGGTTAGCTCTACAACTCTGTCAGAAAGTTTGTCTTTTATGAGTTTTTTCCTCCGTTCATATTATTTCTCCTTTACCTAGTTTACCCAATTCGATCCCTCTTGTGCACACTCAACCTTTTATGGTTGGTTTCAACTCCTTGATCCAGTTCTACTCTCCTACATGATGATGTCCTTGAATTGTTTGTTCTTCAGTAAGAGATGGGAATTAACTTCACATTGTTCAATAGTTTCTTGGTGTGTCCATGGCTATAAGGAGTTATGGGTGGTAATATTTATGCTTCAACCCCTAGGTATCACTGTGTGTAGGCCTTTAGGTTGTGTGTTTTTTTTTTAACTTGTGGATTTTTTTCACTACAACACCGAACTAACATATTTATTTTCTTTCCTCCTTATAGGTAATATTCATGTTCGCCTTCCAAGGTCTAGAAACCCAAGGTTCCTTCGTTGTTTAGCACACCAACTTCGTGATGAAGAGTCATCTATGCGTGCCAAGCCCGTTGCTCTGGGTATTTAGTGGTTGAACCTAGCTCATTGTAGAATTTAGGAGACGACAATGTTGGCATCAGTTTTTAGTTGAAGAGAATTTATAATGTATAAAAGACATGTCATGTGGTTTTTAATAGTTTGTAGTCATGATTCCCATAAAGATTTTTTATGTAATATTTTTGGACTAAACAGGCTTACTTTACATATCAACATGTTTATGTTGCTCCTGTACATAGGGTTTCATGTTATGTAATGTCATATTAACTGATAATTATTTTGAGTTAGCTTTCAGTGAGTTTCTATTTAAATTGTAATTGCAAGGGTCTTGTAATGACATTATTCCCTTGTTTTATTTTTGTTTATAACTAGAGTTAATCTCTTCTAGTTTCCTGTAAGTATTGTTACATTCTAGTGAGCTTAAAGGGACTATCCCCAGAGCTGCCAAGACTATAGCCAGGCTTGGGGAACTAACGCTATAAGAACTGGAACTTCTCCCCATAATATACTTACTTGCTTGCCCTGAAAATGTCCTCTAGGCTCTAAAAATCCCCTAGAACTTCTTGTTTCCTCACAGTGATACCCTAGTTTCAGATACCCCACTTGGTTAACTATATTTTTTAGCACTAATTTCTGGTTTAAAAAAATGTCATTATTGTTCACAACACATCTACTATTAATAAGTAATATCTAGTTTCAAGGTATTTAATTCGATTGTTCTCTTATTTAGCACATGCACTTATTATTTCTATCTACATTTAATACTATAATTCATTTTAGAAATTCCATGCTCACTTTGTATGTGCATCATACATAAACTTAATTTATTATACATTCACATATACGCTTCCACCTTGTTCGTTTAACAATTCACATTGAATTTATATGATATTTGTCTACGCTAATCATTCATTGTGCATGCATAAATAAATTATGCCTATACTTATACCATGAATCTTTAGATTACTATAGGAAATCTAGAAAACATAAATTTTCTATTGGTATTTATGAGTAATTTAGCATATTAATATTGTGTGTACCAGGAGAATGTATTGTAATTTACTCACAACTTCTCCTAAGGCATGCCTTGTCTCAAGCGAGGAGGTTTCCTCCCATCCAACGAGATAATTTTTCAATTGAATCTCCCCCCGAGAAACTCACATGCGAGATAGTTCTTCGAATATGTTTACACAACATAACTAATTATTACTATCTATTCACAACCAGAATTAGTTTAAACATTCTGTGGTCTAGCAGTTCCTCTAGCCAACCAACAAGAAGAAACAAAAAAATTATGTTTCAATAGAATGGTCTTTCCCATTTTTTGCATTTTTTCTCTTCCAGGTACCTCAAGTTCATTACCCTCTCAGTTCCCTCTTCCTTATCCTTTAAATTTTTGTCAAAGAGAAGTTTTTTTAGGTAACTGCCTAACCCACAAGTGTTGAAACTACCTGCAGGTGGTTTTTTATTTATTCCTCCTCTTCATGTGGCCTCCTGCCACAAACTTTAAATGATTTTTGTAACTCTGACACATTTCCTACTTGATTAAACCTTTATATTATTTGGAAGAAAATAAATAAAAATGATAAAGAAACACATAATGTTTTTCCTGTCTTTTAACCTCAGTAATAAAATATTCATAAGTTACCAGGGACTATGTAATCTTCCCACCCTTGAGAAAAACATCATCCTTATATTTTCATAATCTCAAAATAGGCTGGGGTAAGCTTCCTTCATAATTTTCTCATCCTTTAAGGTAGCCTCTTCCGGCTAAAGTGCTTCCACTATACCTTAACCTCGGTGATAGCTCACTTCCGCAACGTTACTTCTCTTTGATCGGGTATATGCAGTGCCTCAACCAGAAACTCTTCATATAGTTCTACCTGCTCAAACATAACGATTAATCAATATTAGTCTATCTTGTCAACAAATACCTAAATATTTGTATTACATACACCCTTTAATCCTTGCCTGCATATTTTGCCACTCAATGACATGTCTAGGATCATACACATATTTTCTTAATAACGAGACATGGAACACATTATGAACCTGTACATGAATAGGTAAGGCTAATTTTTACACTACAGGGCCAATTCAAGCTAAAATTTGAAATGGTCGACAGAATCGGGGGGCCAATTTGGCATAACCCCCGCAACGCAAGGTGCTCCTCTTAGGTTTAACTCATACATACACATTATCCCCCACCCTGAACTCTCGATAACTTCGCTTTTTATCTGCATAAGTTTTATGTCGATCTTGAGAAATTTTAAAATTCCCTCTCACTTTATTTATTTCCTCTTCCATTTCTTTTAATAAATAAGGTCCAAAAATTATCTTATCTTTAGGACCACTCTAGTTGGCAAGTGTTCTACATTGATGCCCATATAATACCTCAAACGGGCTCATCTTCAGAGAGGAGCGATAACTATTATAATAATAAAATTCCACCAAATGTATTTAGTCCTCCCACTTAGATTATTTTTGCATTACATACATTCTTAAGATATCTTCAATCACCCGATTTACCCTTTCGGTTTTCCCATCCATCTTAAGGTGATATGCGGTACTAAAAAATGCCTATGTGCCAAGTCCATAAAATACGGTTTTCCAAAAGGTAGATGTAAATTTGACATCTGTATCTGAGATCACACTTTTGGGAGACCACGCAATCGGAAAAATTTCTTCATGAATATGTTAACAAATTTGAACCTTCTTATAGGTATATTTTACCGAATGAAATGGGAATACTTACTCAATTCATCCACCCAAACCATTATAGAGTCATATTGATTCTTAATTTTTCATAGATTAGATATGAAATCCAAGGTAATGGTTTCCCACTTCCACTCAAGTATCGGTAATGGGTTGTGTAATCTAGCTGGATGTCAATGTTCCGCTTTCATCTTCTAGCATTCGAAACGCTTGGATAGATACATAGCTACTTATTTCTTCATACCCAGCTGGAAATAATCCTTTCTTAATGCGGTAATCAATTTTTGATATATGAGATGAGAGGTGTAAGAGCTTCTATAGTACTCATCAAGAATTAATTTCTTAAAACTTGCATGATTGGGAGCATATATCCTATTTTTCTATACTAACAAATTTTCCTTATTTACCTCATATCCTAGTTGTCGTTCATTGTTGTGTGGATATCAGGCTTACTACCGTATGAACTGATACTAGGGATCTCTCTCAGAATATTCTTTAATTTTTTAGCTGAAAGCAGTTATAGCTTCACTAAAAGAGATTTCATATATCAAAATTAGCTTCCTGCTTGAAACATATGCTACCTTATTTTCTTTTTCTTTCAAGTCTTTTATCTCAAACTCAAATTCACTTAAGAAATAAATCCAACGAGCTTGTTTTGCATTCAAAATAGAACACTTAAATTAGTTGGTCAAGTTATTAGGATCTGTTAACAACATATTTTTTTTCTCAACAGATAATGTTGTCACATTTTTAGACCATCTATTACCGTTGTCAGCTCTAAATCATAAGCCGAGTACTTTTGCTCGTGTTTCTTGAGTTTTTGGGACTCATACACCATAACCTGACACTATTGCATTAATTAAACACCTACAACCTCCTTTCTTGTGTCTGTACATATTGTGAGCTCCTTACTAAGGTCAACAATTCTCACAACAGGAGTTGTAGTAAGAAAATGTTTTAACTAGTCAAAAATTTGTTGACACTCAGTTGCTGATCTAAAGACTCTTCCTTTCCTTTGTAAATACGTAATGGGGTAAGAAAACCTTGAGAAACCTTCAATAATTCGTCTGCAATACCCATCCAAACCAATAAATTATTTCATGTCTGCCATGTTCTTAGGAACTCGCCACTCCATTATGGTCTGTATTTTTTCTGGGTCAACAATGATACCCTCCTTGGTGATAACATGTCCTAAATATTGGATTTTTCTTTAAAAACTCACATTTACTATATTTAACGTATAGATGGTGTTCCCGTATGGTCTACAAAATAATATGTAAATGTCTTTTACGCTCCTCCATGTTTTTTGAATAAACCAATATTTCATTGATGAAAATCAATACAAATTTATCTAGATACTGGTGAAATATACTATTCATAAGGCACATGAATGTTGTCAGCATATTGGTCAATCCAAAGGGTAAAACCACAAATTCATAGTGTCTGTAATGGTTTCTAAATAATTTCTTGTATATATCCTCCTTAATTCTGATCTGCTGGCATCTCGAGCGTAGGTCAATCGTAGAAAACATCATGGTCCCTTTTACCTAATCAAGAAATTCATCAATGCAGCATAGAGGGTATTTATTCTTGACTGTTAACTTATTAAGTTGTTAGTAATTGATTCATAAACGCAAAGTACCATCATTTTTTCTAACAAAAAGTATTGGATCCCCCCAAGGTGAAACACTCAGGTGGATGTATGTTTTATCTAATAATTCCTGCAGCTACATTCTAATTTTAGTCAATTCAGGAACACTCATTCTATATGGTGTCCTAGATACTAGTGCATCTCACGAGAAAATTTCAATGGTGAAGTCTATTTCTCTTTTAGGAGGTAATTCAGGAATATCTTCCAGAAATACATCATCAAAGCCTTGTACTATAGGAAGATTCTCCAAAGTAGTAGTATTTTCTTTTGATTTAGAAAATTCCACTTGCAAGCATAAATTTGACACCCTTTTTGAATGCATTTTGTCAATTGAGAAGTTGTAATAGGTTGTAGTTTTAGAGGTATTCTCACCCTTTTTATTTCTTGTATAATACCCTATTCATTTATGAAGACAATGGTTTTTTATTTACAATTAATAAGGGACCAATGCTTCTCCAACAAGTCCATGCCAATTAAAATGTCATATGAGCCTAAAGGAAGAACATTTAGGTTTTCTATTATAGGAAAATCTACTAGTTTTATTGGATAATTTTCCACTTTGGCTAACACCCTTCTCTTCACGGCCGTGGCTAGTTGGACCAACCAAGGATTCTTAAACTTAACAATTTTTAATTGACATTTCTCTATCAATTTTGGACTTATATATCTTAAACTAGCCCCTGGATCGATTATTATAGACACAACTTGGTTAAAGAGTGTACCATAAAACTCTACCATCATAGTTTGATATTCTTCTTGATGATCCTCCTATGTTGCATTAATTGTGGGTAGGATTCTCGCTACCTCCCCCACAGTAGCGGCCTCTTGAATTTGGCTTACTGGTTCTAACTCTTTCACGAGAAGATAGTTCTTAACATAGTGTGGTACTCCACATCCCAAACAATGTAATGGGGGTATGCTAGCTAATTCCATTTCAACTTTATTCGGTTTTTCATTAGTAGTTGGCTCATTTGGGAATTTTGGCTTCTGATGAATTCTTCTTATATTCTTATTTGGCTAGTTTTTAAAAGGACCCTTGAAGTTGGTTGTCTTCAATCCTTTAGCATTATGTAAATATTTATGCCCCTTCTTTTTGTCCACCTTCGCTTATCATCTCCTTTTTGTTTCATTTTTTGAAAGCATATTCAAGCCTTTCTAATAGCTTCGTCCATAGTATTAGGATTATCAAATTCTGTTCCTTCATAAATGTAGGGAAGTTGCTAACATATCGCTGAAATATTTCCTTTTCCTCATGTATGTAAGGAGCGTACCTTAACAGTGATGTGAATTTACTTATAAATTCATTCATGGAAAGTTGACCTAATCATAGGTCATGAAACATATTTTCCTTTTCATCATAGAATCAGTTTCTTAGATATTTATCCTTTAAATGTTTTTGAAATTCCTCCCAAGTTACTTATTTCTCCTCAGTTCTTCTCACTATTTGCAGTTCCTCCCACCATAAGGTGGCCTTATCCTGTAACTGATATATTGCTAACTAATATTTTTAGTTATGGTCGCATTCATAGATTTGGAAGTGCTTATTCATGCTAATCATTGAAGCTTATGCACCCCCCTCTTGCTCACCAGTGAATGTTGGAGGTTTAATTTTTTGATATCCCCTCTAATTCCACTTTTTATCTTTTAGGCCCCACTGATATGAAAAATTATCAAGTCCTTCTTCGTGATCCTCATGTTTCGAACTTGGGTGCTCGTCTCTAGGTCTGTGTATCCCGGCTCCATTCTTGCGCTCTAGACTTGTGTCAGGATGTCGATGATTTTATCGATTTGATAATATTTTCATAATATTTTTATGTTCATGCAATAACCATTCATTTTTTTCTCTTAATATTTCCATTTCATTCTTCAATTCCTACATGGTTTCAAACAAGGCATCATTGAAATTCCGAGATTCCTCTCCTAACTCCACCCACATCTGAGGATTAGCTTATCTGTAAGGTACAGATCCCGTGCCCCCTATCAGTCTCACTCATATAGGTCCATCTCTCCTCATGATGCTTCTTCTCTCTCTCTCTCCCTGTCAAGTAATGAACCATCTTATGGACCAACCACCATTTGTCGTATATTTCACTTTCGTCTATCCATCAGTTGCTTGGATGGAAGTTTGGAAACTGAATGTGTTCAAAAGTTGATCAAAAAAATTGACCTTAATAACACACAAGAATTGATGTGTCAGACACCGGGGCTTCCAGTTTAAGAAACCAATAAAACACACAAAAATTAATGTTTTAGAAACCGAGGGTTCCAATTTAAGGACCATCAACCCTTTTTATAACCAATAAAAACATACAAATTTAAATAATTAAAAAATGGAAAATAAATGGCTAAATAATGAAGGTGACATAGTCCTTGACAACAAAACCAATTAACCACTTCTCGAAAACTTAACAGGTGAACAAGACATTCCTGCACGTTATTGGGATTTGAACTCCATTCCAATTTGGAATGGAATGAACTTCCACATAGGTGATTCCTCAATTAACTCTGCCCTGGATGATGGCTCCCCAATAGAATGTTGATCAGCAAAATGCCATTGAACTTGAACTCCATTTCATAGCGATCATAGCATTTGAGTTTCTCATTGTTGAGAATATCATGGATCGTGCAAGTTCCTTCAAAAAATATCAATGAGAGAATCATATTAGCATGTATATTTGGTTGTTGTGCATTTTCTCTCACACCAACATACCAACAATAGAAATTTTATTAAATTCCCATGACTCAATCCTGTAAGGACAAAAATCATTATGTGGACTCGATCCTATAAGGACAAAAATAATTTTGTGGACTGCGTGATTTCTTCTCTTTTGTCCATTCCAAAGATTCAAATATATGCTTAATAGGGTTATTGAGATCGACATCCACATTTTCTTCATCACTAACAAGAATATCTACATGAAATATAATGGATGCCTTAATACCTTCGAAAGAAGCAAATGAATCTTCCTATACATTCACATTAGAGGAACCACTTTCTACTATTGTACTATCAATATGTGTAGAAGATGAACCCTCAACACTAGATGGAGTAAGAGTAATATCATCTTCATTAGATGATGAAAAGCACGAAAGTGGATGCAAAGAAAAAATTTGAATGCCATTTCTCTTCTAAAATAAAAACATACTTTGTTAGAATTAATGGAAAAATCTATTAATGTATTTGGTTGTTTGTTTTTAGGATCTAGATCTTCTATTTAGGTACAAGTTATTATTATTTAGGGAGTGGTTCAAACCACCCAACTGATGTGTAATTTTATATTTACGAGACTTTTATTTAATGAATACAGTGTGTGTTGAGTGTTTCAGCATTCTCTTGGTGACTCACCTGGAGAGCCTCTTGTTTTTTTTGATATTTTGTCCCTCATTCAAATTTTATCATGGTATGAGAGGTTATGTTAAAGTTGTGTTGTGTGAGTAAGTGTGATGTCATACCTGCATGAGTGGAGCTGCAATTTTGGAAGAAGAGTCCCCATCTGAAGAGTTTGAGATCGATCTCTGCATGCATCGTTTGGAGAGTTGTTGCTGGCATTTTTTTGGAGAAGCATTTGTCGTCGTCTGCTGCGTATTGAGCCAGTTTCTATTCTGCGCTTCTTGGCTGGAATTTTCTGTGTGAGGAAGAACAATATTCGAATTTGGAAGTGCTCTACCTGGGATTTGTTGCGTTGTTCCGACATGTTCCTGTTTGTTGCGTCACTTGCCTTTTATATCTCGCTTGTGTCACTTGAAAAACATTGGATATTTTTTGCATTCATCTCAATTCAATTGCTGCGTAAGGAGGGCCAAAAAATAGAAGCAGAGATTTCTCACCAATGTCTGTGTAAGGAGGACCTGCAAGAGGCAGTACAAGTTATGGATCGTGGTGTATCTGAGCTGCGGATCTGAGTTTGCAGAAGAGTGTGTGTGGATTGGTGCATGCTACCTGCGTGGATCAGACATTTGTGTTGTTTTATCCTATGTTGAGGTTGTGCTGAATTGGTGTGAGCTACCTGTTATGCAGTGTGGTAAGATCTGATTTTGAGAATCAAAATTGGAGTTTTCATTTTGATGCTATGGTGGAGCGTATTAAGTTGTTGTGTGTTGAGCCATAGGAGGTCTCAGTGACCAGAGTCATGAGGAATTCTGGTGTGAAGTGGACATGAACGCTCCCTACGATTGGCATTGTGTAGAAGCAACGCAGGTTATGTTCTTTTGTACGATTATTTAACTTGTGCGTGGAAGGGGCAAGTAGTGCTGAGGAAGCATCATGTGCAGCGTTGGTGCTAAGAACACAACTGAGGAAAAGAACACAGTGCTAGAGGTGAGTGTTGCTGATAGCACAGAGTGTTGTGGCTAACACATTGTTGGATGGAAACATTGTGGAGAGGAGTGCAGCATAGAGGCTGCATAGCTGAAGGTTGAGAGCTTCTGGTCGATTCTTCATCAGTGTGTTGTGCTGATTTGAGCATGGAAAATCTACTTGATCTACCTACCTATGCATGGAGCCATAAAGCTAATTGAGAGAACCAAGCGTTGGTGTGGAATTTGACATTGGGCATGCTTCGTGGCTACTAGAAATCTGATCATCTTTATTGTGGGGTGAGTTCTTTGGGCATTGCGGTGGTTGATGACTCATTGACGGAAGGGCTGGAGGTGACCTCCAAATTTTTGGGTAGAGGTAAGGGACTTTACACTGGTGTCAGCCAAGAGAAACACGTTATTCCCATGGTTTTAACCTTTGTGCTTTAGACGGGCAAGTACAACAATAGTCAGCTCGCCTTGGTAGGGAATGATCCATTTTCGATACAGTAAGAGAGACGTCGATCCTGGGAGGAAGTGGTGTGTTTACGTTGGCTTGAGGATACACTCTCCTTCACAAGTTCTTAAGTTGATGCAATTGCAGACACTGTCAATGGCGAACATTTCAATTTCGTCTATCTCAATTCCAAACATCTGAGTTTCAATCCCATTAAATCTTTTCTGAACCATCGAGGCTTCGCATAAACCTGCATAAGATTTCCTATACTAGAGAATGCTTTAGGTTTCAACGCAATACAGGGAGAAGATACCGGCAGTATTTGAACTATCGACATCGTCATCATGTTTGTGAGAATTTCTCTCTCGACGATGTTTGATACAATTGTGAATTTTATCAAATACCTAATGGAACTGTGACACTCTTGCTAGTAAACGGTTGAGATCAAGGCCTTCAAGGGTGTTGGCTCAAGGGGTCCTGACACAGGTTTAGAGGTTAAGGTTTTCCAACAAACCCCTATACTTCTAGCCCTTTCAGAAGTGACCTACTTGTGCAGGTCAAAGTCTCACCTGAAGTAGTATGGGTGGGTGCTGGAACCAGATTTCCGCACCCTGAGAAACGATAGGTAATGCAAACAGAGCTGTGTCCAGCTTTATGATGAACAGATCGCCTATTACAGAGCCGGATCTATAGGTCTCCTTCGCATCCACGTATGCAAGGTCAACTATACTACAGTGCTCAATAAATTACATGCTTCTAAAACAATAACGCAGTATTTCATAAAACATAACAGAACATATCTAGATGTAGTAACCACACTTACACAGTATTTTCGCAGCTTAACATGGAATACGCATAATACAGCAATTACCACAGATTTTCATAAATAGTACAAATAGATTAGTTACTCAAACAACCTTTATTATTCATCAATCCATCAATTCCTTCTTACAATACCCAACCCAACCTGCGCACAAAGCAGCAGGGTCCGCACACAGCAGGACTCTGGATCTCCACGCACACAGCCAGCAGGAGTCCTTTCCCCAAAAACCCAAATAGATCTACTAAGCCACAATTCACATCAAGAGATCCTTATATTCCTACCTTACAATTCAAAATGTTCCTCTATTTATAACAATCTAGCCTAATATTTCCTATGGTATTCAAACCATGGTTTGCAGATTCCAGATCTACCCTTTAACCCATTACAATGCTTTTCTACCCCAAAACCCTTGCGCTAGAATAAATACAATCAAAATTATACAAAATCAGACCAGTTTTCGCAGCTTGTAGGAGACCCTGTTCCAACAGTCCCCCAACACAATCTTGTGACTTGTCCCAAGTCACTGTGGTGGTGGAGTCTCTATCTGTGCACGTAAGGTATTAAGGGCAACGATCCCTGGGGGTAACACTTCTTTACTCTGGGCAACCACACTCTTTGCAATGTCTAGCAGCTTCTGGGAGGTCAGTCCTTCAGTTGCCATGGTAACCTGTTCTAATATCTGTTTGAGCCGTGCAATTACGTCATGAGCACCCTGGGATATCTAGAAGGTGGTGTCACCCCATGGCTTCAATCACTTTGTGATGGCATGCTTTGCTCGTCGAAGATCTGTAACCATGTCGCGGAGTGCGTTGCAAGTCTTCAAGAGTGCCAGATGCTGCGCAAGGACTAGGGAGGGCAAGGTAGCTTCGATCTGATTGAAAGTGGGTTCCTTCTGGCGTAAGTCCTGCTTGACATTCTAAAGAAACAGGTTGAACTGGAAAGTTGTCCAGATCTGCATGGTTGCCTTGAGCAACTAAGTACCCAGAGTGAGTTGTTCCATAATGATCCTCGTGGCCTCTGTTACCAGTGCAGTACACTGTGCTCGTACCTCTGGAGGTGTGGCAGGCTGTTTTTGGGCCTGTAATGTCGTGACTTGGCAGGTCATTTGTGATCCTGATTTATGCAGGAACGCAACAGAATAAACACATAACCATAAATACAGAGATGCAGCGGAAATAACACTTCATTTCATTAATATCAAAGAACTGAAATTTGCTTACAGACAATGGAAATAAAACTAGCTAGGGTACTGGTAGCTATCTCTGATAAGAGATGTGGTGGCTACAGACCTCTGAACTGCTTTACAATGAGGCGCGAGGGCCTATTTATTATTGAGAAACAATGGAGAACCCTAAACATCCCAAAAACCTAACCCTAGGAGATGAAGCGCCAAAACTATGGGCCCCGTTTGGGTAAAATTGGTGTTTCAACTTCCCAGGGACGTAACTTTGGCATACTATCTCCGTTTGACGCATATGATACATCATTAGAAAGCTCTATCCGAGGACTACAGCTGTCGGGATGAATTTTATCAGAATATTCGCTGGCGCTTTCATACCCAAAAAACGTCGTTTAGGGCCTCAAAACGGCTCCGGAAGTTCAGGACTCGAAAAACTGCTAAAAATAGTAAGTTATGCCAAAACGGAAAAAATGAAAGAGACAATGGTGGGGGCCCAAGTGGAATAGGCGGGTGGCCACCAATATCCACCTGGATCATTCCTCCCCCCTTAGGAAGCAATGGTCCCCATTTCGTTAAGTTCCTCCATGAGATGAGGAAATTTCTGCTGAACTTGGTCCCTGGTGAACCACTTTCCTTGGTGCAGGAGTTGGCCAGCTTTGACAACCCGATACAGTTGGATCTTCTGTTGGCGAGTGTTCTTGATTCGCATGTCCATGATACAATTTGTGGTGGCCTGTTCCATGCAGTCTAGGTTTAACTCTGTTGGTGTGAGTTGTTCTGCAATGTCCGAGGTGTCCAGTAGAGGTGGGAAGTAAGGACGAATCCACATTGAAGACTGGGTGCAGATCAAGGAATGGTGGAATACTAAGCTCGAAGGCATTGTTACCTACAGCCTTGGTGATGGTGTAAGGCCCGTATCGGAGCGGGCGAAGCTTGCGGTGAGGTCCAGTGAGGCGCTCCTTCTGCAAATGCAGCCATACTTTGTCGCCCACCTGGAAATTGTGTGGCACCCGGTGTTGATCATGGCGCTGCTTGTACTTCGCATTGGCTCTGTCCAATATATCATGAACCTGTTGGTGGATGTGTTGAATGCGCTCGATGAAGCTACTTGCTTTTTCAACTTCAGACTGGACGTGCGCTGAATCGGCCTGAGCAGCTGCAAATGGCATGGCTACGTCAATGGGACATAGTGGCTGGAATCCCAAGCCCACCTGAAAGGGGCTATGGCCAATTAAACTGTGGAGAGCCCGGTTATAACTATGTTGTACATAAGGGAGGCTCTCGCCCCATGTGCGTGGATGCTTTGAATTGTACATGCGCAGAATGTGTACAATCATTCTGTTGACGACCTCTGTCTGGCCATCTGTTTGGGGATGGAAAGCTGTGGACTTGGTGAGCTTTGTGTCCATCATTGACCAAAGGCTGGACCAAAATGTGCTGAGGAACCTTCTATCTCGATCTGATATGATAGACTGCGGGATCCCAAAGTGCACCCATACTCGTTCAAAGAAGAGTTTAGCAGTAGATTCTGCTGTGATATTCTTCTTACAGGCCGCCATAATGGCCATCTTCGAGAATCTGTCAACGACCACGAAAACACAGTCATTTCCATTCTTAGTAGAGGGCAGGCTCGACATGTAATCCATGGAGATGGATTCCCACGGTCGACTAGGGGTAGGTAGTGGAGTATATAGGCCTTGCTTCTTGATGGTCGGTTTGGCAATGGCACAAGAAGTGCAGGATCTGATGTGCTTCTCGACATCCTTTCGAAGGTTCGGCCAATAGAAATACTTCTGTAGTATTGCTACTGTTTTCTCGACCCCGAAATGCCCAGCGACTCGACTGTAGTGTGCTTCCGATATCATCTTGGCACGCTCGCTTGAAGGAACACAAAGGTGTCCCAGGTGACATAAAAGTGCATCTTGGAGGTGAAAATTTGGAACTTGCGTGCCCCCCAAGAGTGCCTTGTAAGTGTGGCCGAATTCTGGGTCACTCTCATAGAGAAGCGGCCAATCAGAAGTCTCGTGCCCACAAGAGTTGAGCACGGTGGTGAGCGCCACGATCGGTGGTCGGCTGAGGCAGTCTGCAACATGATTGGTGCTACCCTTCTTATACTTGATGTTCAAATGAAACTGTTGTAGATATGTGGACCACTTCTGATGGCGATCATTCTGCAACTTCCCTTGTGTCTGTATGAACTGCAGGGGCCGGTGGTCTGTGTGGATGATTGTTTCCTTCCCCAAAATGTAATGCTTCCATTGTCGACATGCTTGCACAATGGAATACATTTCTTTGTCATAGGTGGGATACTTGCGAACTGTCTCAGACAATGTCTCACTGTGATATGCCACTGGATGTCCCTGTTGAGTAAGAACTGCCCCAATAGCATAGTCAGAGGCATCTGCCTCGATCTCAAATGGCTGCTGCAAGTCTGGTAAGGTGAGCACTGGGGCAGAACAGAGGCGATTTTTCAATTCTTTGAACGCCTTCTGTTGAGGTTCCAACCAAAATAATTTTTCTCTTGCTCCTCCTTTGGTGACTTGACTCAAGGGCCAAGTGATATGAGAGAATCCCAACACGAATCTGCGGTAGAAATTAGCAAGACCCAGAAAGCTGCGAAGCTCTGTTATAGTGGTCGGGGCTGGCCAATCCTGAATGACTTGGATCTTGGCCGGATCCACATGCACCCCCCTTTCATCAATAATGTATCCCAGATATTGAACCTGGGTCATGCCAAAAGTGCACTTCTCCAAATTGGCACACAACTTGTGTTGCCGCAGTGTTTGGAGGACTTGTCGGATGTGGTGAAGGTGCTCTTCCCAAGTCCGGTTGAAGATGAGAATTTCATCCAAGTACACCACTACAAATGAGTTGGTGAATGGTCGTAAGATGTCGTCCATCATCTTCATGAAGGTTGAGGGAGCATTCGTCAACCCAAAAGGCATGAGCTCCACCATTCAAAAAGGCCTTCCTTAGCTTTGGAAGGCTCTTTTCTGCCACATCGTAGGGTTCATCACACTGGTGATGCTCACCTCTGTGTCTATTCATCTAAATAGAATATTTGCACTCTTGGAGTTGGTCCAAGGTCATCAATCCGTGGGATTGGGTACCTATTCCGGACAAGGATGTTTGGTCACTTCATAGTCAATACAAGAGTCTCCATGTCCCATCCTTCGTACCAACACGATCGGCTCGCTGTGGCGATTAACTTGGTCCGATGCACCTTTTTTGTACAGCCTTTCTCTCGCTTCTGATTCTACTCATTTTCCAGAACAGAGCGTCGATAGATCGGTCCATTGGGTAGTGGCGCACCTGGGGTCAGATCAATCGGGTGCTTGACCTGGCAGTGCAGAGGAACCCCCGTGGGTGAGGTGAAGATGTCCCCGTACTCCTCCACGACCTTATCCATTTGTTGTTGTCGTGCAGAGGGGCCCTGTCTGGAGGTTGTGGCCACAGTCTTCTTCTTGCCCTGGGGGCGGATCATCAGGAAAACGAATTTCCTGGTTTGGGAAATGAGCTTACTGCATTGTTTTGCAGTAACTAAAGAGATAGTCGTAGGAGGTGGTACCTCTGGTATCCTGTACAACTTATTTCCCAAAGTAATAATAACAGCACGAGGTCGAGACTCATACACAGCATGACGCTTCCACAAGTATGGTTGTCCTAATAATACATCAGAAACATCAATAGGAGCAACATCACATAATACCTCATCCGTGAAGGGCTTGATGCTATAGGGAAGGCGACACTGCTGGCTGACGCGGAGATCTCGTCCTTGGTGAAGCCACCCGATGGGGTATGGATGTGGGTGAGCTGTGGTCGGCAAGCCCAACCGCTTCACGGCGTCTGCTGAAATGAGGTTCTTTTGGCTCCCATTGTCGACAATGAACTGTACAGGGGAGCCCTTTACCCACATCTGGGAGTGGAAGAGACGTTCCTCTTCCTCTGGATCTTCCGGTTCCTCCTTTTGGATCTTTGCAGTGGCAACAGTGGCGTTGGGCTCCGCATCAATAATCTGTTTCCCTTTTTCATTCGCCTTTTCAGGTTCTGATTCGGAGTCAGAGCATGCATCTGACTCAGAAGCCCTCATCTCGGCCACTAGCGACTGCTTGGCCCGACACTCACTTGTGCTGTGAGTGGAGCTCTTATGGAACTCACACCACTTTCCCGTGTCCTTCTTTGGCTTTGCGGTGCTGTTCTTTTCTTGTGGCTTCGATGAGTTGTCTTTAGCCACCATGCCTTGGCTCGGTCCTTTGTTCTGCGGTTTGGAAGAACCTTTCCCTTGCTTTTGATTCGCAGATCCAAAGTCTCGCTTCTTCTGCTTGAATTTCTGCTCAATCTTGGCAGCATACCGGTATGCCGTACCAAGCGAGGAGATGTCGAGGAACTCCATTTCCTCCTGAATGTATCTGTGCAGACAGCTGCGATACTTTAGCACCAAATGTTTTTCTGAATCTTTGATACCCAACTTTGTGCGCAGGGTATGGAACAGATTCGTCAGCTCGTGCACATCTTGATCCCTTTGTTGTCGCAGCGTGGTCCATTGTATGTACTTGTCCTCATAGCTCCCTACGGGATAGTATTGTTCCTTGACGGCGTCTCGGAAAGAATTCCAAGTTGGTACAGCCGAGAACAGAGAGGGTTCTGTCTGGTCCTTGTTCTCACAGTAGGTTTCCCACCAGTCCTTAACATGGGGGGTAGCTTTGAGGAGTGCAAAAATAATCTTCTCCCATTCTGAAAAGTCATGAACAGAGAAATATCCTTCTAATAGATTCAACCATCTATCTACGGCATCCGCGTCTATTTGACCCTCAAATATGGGAATGTCAAAATTTACTTGTACCTTAAAGGGAGTCGCAACTCCAGAGTGGCTACTGGATGCAGATGCGCCGCCGGTGGGCAGCCGTTGAAGGATCCGAGCAAAGCTATCCATCATCGCGTTCCTTTGTTTTTCGAGGGCCTCCTCGAGCAATATTTTGATAGGATCTCCTGCTCCCTCATCTTTCTTTTCGTCCCCCATGGGCGTCCGTCGAGGTTTGCGAGGCTGATCTTGCAAAGGTTCCACCAGATCAAGCCCTAGCTCCTTATACCCAGACCTCGTTGGGGACATGCAAAGAAGGATCGAGAAAAAGCAGACCGCTCTGATACCACTGATCCGGATTTATGCAGGAACGCAACAGAATAAACACATAACCATAAATACAGAGATGCAGCGGAAATAACACTTCATTTCATTAATATCAAAGAACTGAATTTTGCTTACAGACAATGGAAATAAAACTAGCTAGGGTACTGGTAGCTATCTCTGAGAAGAGATGTGGTGGCTACAGACCTCTGAACTGCTTTACAATGAGGCGCGAGGGCCTATTTATTATCGAGAAACAATGGAGAACCCTAAACATCCCAAAAACCTAACCCTAGGAGATGAAGCGCCAAAACTATGGGCCCCGTTTGGGTAAATTGGTGTTTCAACTTCCCAGGGACGTAACTTTGGCATACTATCTCCGTTTGACGTATATGATACATCATTAGAAAGCTCTATCCGAGGACTACAGCTGTCGGGACGAATTTTATCAGAAAATTCGCTGGCGCTTTCGTACCCAAAAAACGTCGTTTAGGGCCTCAAAACGGCTCCGGAAGTTCAGGGCCCGAAAAACTGCTAAAAATAGTAAGTTATGCCAAAACGGAAAAACTGAAAGAGACAATGGTGGGGGCCCAAGTGGAATAGGCGGGTGGCCACCAATATCCACCTGGATCAATTTGGGTCCTGACGGTCTGTATTTCAGTTCGAGACGCCCTTAGTGCTGCAACAAAACTTTCTATGGTGAGCTCCTCTGGGACCTCTGTGCCGAGTTGGTGATCCACTGGTTCGAGCTACGCCGTCTGTGAGATAGCAAGGGACACATCTTCGGTCTATTTTGTGATGAGCAGCGTGGCCATATCGAGCTGTTGCTACGCGGTCCAGTCGCGACGATGGATCTCTTGAAGCACGGTGGTGTGTAATTTGTGTAACGCCTCGCGGGTCAGCTGCACTAAGTCCAATTGTAGTTCCATAGTCATTGGAAGGTGGGCGCTATCCAGGACAGTCCTAGGAAGTGAAAAATCATGTCTTGTGTTGGTAGTTAGCCCGGTACTGCTGGTAGGGTGCAGCATATCCTTGTGTCGTTTCATACCTTGGGGGGATGGAGTGTCCTGGTTAGTTAGTCCTATCATTTGCGGGACTATCTGTGACTCGACTGTGTCACCTCTCATAGTGATATAGAGCAATTGCATACCATCTTGCATGGTTTCTTCCGAGCCCATCCGGCTGGAGCCTGCGATTATCTCGGGGTTGGACAGGGTGTTAACTTTCGTCGTACAGCTCTAACACCAGTATGCACAAGGTGCGAAGTCAAATTTCCCTTTAGGGAGCCAGAGGGAAATGTGCTTATCAATCTTAGCGTCCCTAGAGCTTCTCAACATATTGTCTACAGGCTCTGGACTGGAAAGCACCGATGCGTCCGCGGGGTTAGGGGTTGCCATAGCAACGTAAGGAGGGAATTCTAAATTTGGAGACTTGCAGACAATGGAAGTAGGTTGATTGGGTATGAAAAAAATTCCAAGGGTCCAGACAATCAAGCAGAAAAATAATATATGCAAATTACAGAGATGATATGGTGCCTTAATCAGAGTTATCCTTTCTCCCTTATAGTGCCCGTGGCTATCCAACGGTAAAATGAATCTAACTTGGAACTTACGATCAAGAAAATGGTAAAAACTCACCATAAATTGCTGCATTAATTGCCAGCCGCCTATTTTCCATAACGGTAATATTCCTTTTTTACCAGAGTTCAGTGTTATGACTGTCATTGTTCGGACTCGATGGCCTTCCCACGGATCTACTGACCTTGGATGAAGCATCCATGCTGCTTGCGCATCCTGAATTATAGCCAATGTCGAGTGTGTCGTAATGCGATTTAGGTACATCCTAAACAACTTGGTTACCGTGCACATCCCGTTCAGTGCCGTGGTTGGGATAGTTTGGGGATCATCCTTTCCATCCATTGGGCTAAAGCTGTCGTATTCAATCATGTGTGGTACTGGCGTTCCTCAGGATTCAGATGCGATGTACAGGCGTGGGCTACCCTGAGTCAAGGTGTCAGTGTTCTGCAAAGCTGCGTCGAGCACTCCTGTGCTATCTACCACCCTAAATATTTGCAGAAACTCATCTTGAAATTTCTCCCAATGGCAAGTACACAGATGTAGCTCCACATCTAAATACCATGTAGCTGGACGCTATCCTAGAACATGGATACATAGGTGGACCCATTCTTTTGGGGTCTTATTGCATCGTTGCATTTCCCATGCGAGCAAACCTCTGCATGGGTCTTCTGACCCAAGGAAATTTTGGATTTGTCTCCCAGTTGGAGCTTCAAATCATAGGATCATATTATCCCTACATTCCTCCCAATCACAGAATACCTTCCCATGCGTATCCCACCAACGCACAGGTGTTCCATGCAGGGCAAGCTTAAGGGCCCATAACCTGTGTTCCTTGGGAATTTCTTCTTCGAATGCGCATAAGAATTCTTTAATGTTACCTGAATCCCCAAAGTAGGGCAGGTCTCTTACCTTGGAGGAGATGAAGCGGAAGTTCCTGGTGACCCGAAGACATCGCAACGCCGACACCTCGTGTAATCGGCCTTGCCAATTCTCTAGTTCCCCATCGGAGTCGGAAAAGCATTCACTATCCTTTTCCCAGCATAGTACTCCTTCTGCCGTGGGGTTAATCCAATCTTCATCCTACGTAGTGACCTTGTAAATGTGATCCACTTCCTCCTCATCTCACGTTGTCTCTGTATACCGTGTGCCTTCGGAGGGATCCAACGGTAGTATTACTCGGGTGCCATTATTTTCAAACACCATGCTGCACTTTTTGAGATTGATAACAACCCCCATTTCTCTATCCCAGTCCAGTCCTAGGAGCACAGGGTAGGGGTCTGCATCTTCTACGATTTCTATTACCTCAAAGTCATCTTGGGCCTTTACACCTGCAATATCTACCATGACTTTTGGTAGCCTTCCTAGAGGGATGATCTTCTGTTGATTCGCCATGTGCAGCTGGATGGTGGACCATTCTAACTTAGGTTCTCCCATTCATTGCCATGTTTGTTTAGGTAACACGTTCGCATCTGATCCAATGTCTAAAATAACCTGATCCATCTAGTAGTCACCTAGCTGCACAGTCAGCTGCTTTTCTCTTTCGGTGTGTTTTTTATATCTATATAGTTTGTGTACATCCTTGGTTGAATCGGGCCACACTGCACAGCTATTCATCAATGCCTGAAGGTTCTCTATAGCCTTTGGGTTACGTAGCAACTTCATACATGCATGCAGAAAGGGCTCAACCCCCTCATCTTCCTTAGGGTGTGTTGGTGCCTGCGTAGTAGTCGCTTCTTTCTGAGCTTATCCCTTTTCCATGTTCGGTCCTTATTAACAGGTCAGAGGATTCCTAGCAGCCCCTTCCTCTGGTCCCCGAGTGACCATCCCACTACGTGTTATGACGTTTACATTTGGGTCTATGTTCCTTCGCTTGACTTCAAATATTTGCACATTCTGCGTAGGGGTGGGCTGCTTTTCCTGCATTTTGGCTATTAAAATTGGGCAATCTTCGATCACATAGTTTAGCTATCTACAATATTTGCAAGATTTCCTTGTAGGATTTGGGCAGTCCCTTGAAAAGTGTCTTACTTTGCTGCAGTTATAACAGATTAGCTGCCTGCGTCCTCGACCTGGGCTTCCTCCCCGACCTCCCCGACCCCTTGCTGGGGATCCACAAAAGCTTGTGGGAGATCTAGGTGACACAGGGTCTGACTGTACCCTATATAAGTTCCTTCGATCTATCATCAAGTCGTAAGTTTGGCAATTATTCTCATCGTGTCCTACCGATCGGCAGAACCTGCACCACTGTTGCTTTAGTTCTGGTACATACGCACCTAGCCGAGGGAAATGGTTTGTATCGTGCAGCCCCACGATGAGGCAGTCATCGTAGCATAATGTAGACCCGATTGAGCCTAGACGCATTAAGTTGGGTTCTCCATTTGCTCCTAGGTGGACCAGGCTAGGTCCTCCTGCCTGCATGTAATTTTCCAATAGAGAGCACTGATCCTTTGTATGGCCACACACCCAACATCATATGCAACATAGATCTGTGTTGGCTCCTTTTCCTCGTTCCTTTCACAGGGTCTAAATTTCCATGTGCATAGCTCCAAGCTGCTCTTGAATTTCTTGTACTCCTAACAAAGTATCCTCTCTGGGCACAGCTTCTATTTTCATGGCGACTTCCATGGCTTTTTCCTGCGACTCGAAGGTTTGGTGACTCATTGGTGTGCGCAGGTGGGGTAACAACATAGCGATGAACCATTTCGTATGTTGTCTATCGTCATACTCAAATCCTCCCTCCGTGATTTCTCTCTTCAGTCACTGATCAGCCTCCCATACCGATTCAGACACTCCTTGCTTGACGTCCTTCACTTCTGCTACTAACTGAGAGTAAGATTTTGGCTTCTGAAATTGTTGCTTTAGAGCGTCCTTAATATCTTGAATAGATGCATTCCCATTCTGAGATATGTATCGCATATACCAGTCCAACACTCTTTCTTTGAATGCCAGGGACAACTGTGCTCTCTTCACCGTATCGTTTGTCACATTTTGCGCAGTCCATACAGAATCCGCAACAAACCAAAATTGGTCCATATCCTCATCTCCTACCACCTTTAAGGTAGGCAGTTTCAGGTGCGCAGCCATATCATTATCCAGCAGAGGTGGTGGTATGGGTGAACTCTTACCTTTGTGTGGGCTGGACGGTGGTGTCACCGAGGGGCTTTGCACAGCCGCCTCTCGCAGAGGGTTATAGACATATATTCCCATTCAAGGTTGGCTCGATAGTATTTACTGCTGTGTGACGTGATTTCATCTAGATCCGAGGTCATTCACTCCGTATGACTGCATGAAATACTCTTTTCACACAGTAGTATCTTAATTAGCGAAGGTAATGTCTTCATAAACTTGCCCCAAAACCCTTTAAAGAATCTCCTCTCTGCTTCAGAGTAGGAGACGAACTGATCAATGACAAATTTTTTCACAAATCCTCCTAGTACACTATCCACCCAATGATCCACCATGTGAGTGATGGTATTATCGGTCCTTTCCAGCTGTTGGACCAGCTCTAGAGTCCATTGAGTGACTCGTTCATCCTTCCAACACTTCTGGAACTTTACGAGCCTAGACAGCCACTCCTGGAGCTCGGTTGTAAATGTTACAAAGAAAATTTCATAGCTTTTTGTAAGAATGTACCTATTTTTCCACTTTTCCACCGTTAACCTCGTGCTGTGACTCTCTTTTATCGCAAATTACTGAATCTTGTTTTCGAACCACTCTTCAATTTCCTTCCTTTCAAGCTTCTAGTACTCTCTTGTCATTACCCGATCCCTTTCTCAAATTGTGCCCAGTCCTGGCAACAGAATCATTTTTTGGCTCGAGGGGTCCTGACCCAGGTTTAGAGGTTAAGGTTTGCCAAAAAACCCCTATACTACTGGCCCTTTTGGTAGTGACCTACTTGCACAGGTTAAAGTTTCACCCAAAGTAGTATGGGTGGGTGCTGGAACCAGGTTTTTGTACCCTTAGAAAGGATAGGTAATGCAAACAGAGCTGCGTCCGGCTTTATGAGGACCAGATTGCCTATTACAGAGTTGGATCTATAGGTCTCCTTTGCATCCACGTACACAAGGTCAGCTATACTATGGTGCTTAACAAATTATATGCTTCTAAAATAGTAACACAGTATTGCATAAAACATAACAAAACAGATCCAGATGCAGTAACCACACTTACACAGTATTTTCACAACTTAACATAGAATACGCATAATACAGCAGCCACCACAGATTCGCATAAAAAATACACATAGATTAGTAGTCAAACAACCTTTCTTATTCATCAATCCGTTAATTCCTTCTTACAATACCCAACCCGACCTGTGCACATAGCAGCAGGGTCTGTACATAATAGGACTCTGGATCTCCATGCACACAGCTAGCATGAGTCCTTTCCCCAAAAACCCAAATAGATCTACTAAGCCACAATTTGCATCAAGAGCTCTTTATCTTCCTACCTTACAATTCAAAATGTTCCTCTATTTATAACAATCTATCCTAATCTTTCCTATGGTCCGAAAACCATGATTTGCGGATTTTGGATCTACCCTTTAACCCATTACAATTATTTTCCACCCCAAAACCCTTGCGCTAGACTAAATATAATCAAGATTATACAAAATTGGACTAGTTTCAGAGGTTGTAGGAGACCATGTTCCAAAAAAGGGACAAAATCAGATCATCCCTCGATTCTAGATTTTTACTACCATGGTAAACTTTTTCTTTCTCCTCAATGTGCCTATCATTGGCCTTCACAACAGATAAGTAGGACTTGACATCATGCGTTCCATTCTCATGGCTTGAGAAATCCTCCCACTCGGAGGACGAGCAAGAGGATGCCTTGGAATCTTGGCAGTTGAAGTGTTTCCTAGTACTACAGTAGTACCTGTGTCATTCCTCTATGCATTGAAGCAAAGCAAATAATTCTTCGAAGTTGTCACCATATAGGCTAGTTGCCATAGTAAAAACAGGCGGGGAGGATGAGGGAAAGGAAGAGAGAAGCCGAAAGAATGCAATAATGGGTCAACAACAGAGACTGAAACAACCTCGAATAAAAATAAAAGATATGTGGAGAAAGCATCAAGAGACAAATCTGGAATTTGATGAAATCATTAAGAGTTTAATGTCAGAACTACCTTTTTTTTCAGGAATGAAATATGAAAGTTGGGCAATTGAAATGAAAATAATATTATGGAAGGTAGATTTATTAAATGTTGAAGGTGATTTTTCTAAATCAAACCATGATATGAGTTTAGGTGCATCAACATTTCACCTAATAACAATTGCATTAGATGAAACCATATTATTCAGTATGCTACATGTATATGGTGTGATTCAAAATGAAAAAATTTTATGGGATATTTTAGAAATGAAGTAAAGTTTGAATGAGGGAAAATATGATGTAGGTATTACTCATGATGGTTGTACTTTCAGTCCCATAACTGAGTGTGAAACTGAAAATGACAACATTGAAAATGCAATGATGGATGATGAATGTGTGTCTTTAATTGACAGTAAAACATGCAATGATGAAGAAACAACCATTGCTCTAGAATCTGAATTTTTTTATGAAGAAATATTCCATGATGGAGAGACCTATGAAGTCAACTTTGATGAGAACTATGTATCTCATGACAAGTGGATCAATCTGATGCATGAAAAACATATTATTGATGAGTTATTATTTGGTGAGAAGGAAAGTCTTACTTCATATACAGATCAAGCACAGGACAACATGTTTGCGGCAACAAATATGATTAAAGAGGTTGAAGGCATACATCAACAAACTATCTCAACAAAAAAAGATGAAGGAATGAAAGAGCTCTTAAAGGACCGGATGATGAGAGCCAATATGGTCCTCTTTATCAATCTAAAATTGTTTTCAAATGTGTATAATTGACATTCAGGAAGAAGCAATTTAAAACATTAAGGACAAGTCTAAGTCCCAAGAACCTGCAACATTAAATTCAAATAATGTTAGCCTATATTTGAGATCAATAATGTTGGGTATGTATTATATTCTTTCCATGACTAATCACACGCAAGGGGTAAGATGGGGGGCGATAGCCCCCCCTTTGCGCTGGGCGCAACGGGGGGGGGGGGGGTCATAGTGGCGCTGATAGCCCCCCTATCAGGGTTCGAGGCAGCGCCCCGACGAAAATTTTTTTGGTCCTTAATTTCCGATGGGCTATCCGCACCCATGGTTTTGTGCATGGTTTTACACATGGTTTTGGGGTATGATGGTTTTCGGCCCTTGCTATTTTTGTAGATCCGGTCAAGGGAACTATGGTTATGTTATAATCCAGGGTTAATGGATTAGGGTTTATGTATGCTTTGGCATGTATATATATGTGTTGTAACACTAAAAGGAATATAATGAAATATCAAGCTGGTCGTCCCAATTTGGGATCCAAGGGAAAATCTCTGTGTTTATCTATTTTATGTTTTATGCTCTCGCTATTGTTCATTTTCTGTTATAAGATTCGTGTGTAGATAATTTCTGTTCAGGGTTAAAACCTACAAATAAAGTGGAGATTAAGAGTTCAAGTGTTCCACATTTGGTGCAGAAAACGCAAAAAGAAGGATAATATCCACCACTATCATATGGCAAGAAAAGTGAAGATGCAATTTCACCCGAAAAATGAACAACCATGGGCTCTTTAGAAAGAAGACAAAAATGAAAGCTTAGTTATAATGTACCATTGTAAGCCTAGTTGAGACTGAGACTAGCAGGCACGTATTAAGCCAAGGAAGAAGAAATATGACTTTGGGTGAATTTCTCCATTAATGGGGAATGTTAGAATTAATGAAAAAAATCTATTAATATATTTGGTTGTTTGTTGTTAATATCTATATCTTCTATTTAAGTACGAGATCCTATTATTTAGGGAATGGTTCAAATCACCCAACTAATGTGTCAGTTGATATGTACGAGAATTTCATTGAATGAATAGAGTGTGTGTGTGAGTGCTTCGGCATTCTCCAGGTTACTCACCTCGAGAGCCTCTTGTTTTATGTCATATTCTGTCTCTCCAAATTTTATCATGCTTGCCTTGGGAAATGTAAAATAGCACAAAAATACTCCATAGTCAACGATTCTTGACAGAAGTCATGATCTTTGACGAAACCTTTTCCTTTAAATATTCATAGCGGCTCAACATAGTTATCAGATCTACGAACAAAAATATAATTTATTCGTGCAAACACTCGACATAACACACTATCTTACCCTAATCTATGTATAGAGTGTAAAAACTCAAGTCTCTCTCACATCTTCATGGCCTTCCCTTGAGGGAGTCAAGCCATATCAAGCTCTCATACCATGTTAGAAAATTAAGATATCATAGAGAGTGATTAAACACAACACCAAACACACTGTGATATCTTTATTGATCACAATAGTTACAAATATATATGACATAAAACACTTATTTCGACATATCTAGATCACGACTACAACTCATACATAGGAAACAAAAAATTCTAGATTAAGGATTGGGAATTCACAATGACAACTCATGACAACACATGGAAGCATTGCTTGAGTAACAACTATAGATGTTTGCGTAACAACAATTTTTTATACATTTAATACATTTTATTATACATCTAATGATATAAATGAAATCGAATGCATGTTCAAAATGCATTACAATTTAATTCAAAATGAAAAATCACTATGGTATTGTATTTGAGCTAAGAGGCTTGGCTCATTCTACAACCTCAAAATGAGATATTAAATTTAAAAATTGTGTTCCAAATAGAAAAATAATATAGGCTATAATAAAGAAAAAGTGAATATGTTGTAAAGTAATTAGAAGTAAAAAGAAATATGGAAGTAATTGTTTAAATTTTATAGTTTTCAAAGATATTTCAACAAGAAATTTTAAATAAGTTATTTGAAGATCTATGTTAACTAATTTAAGTAGATATCAACTTCATATATAAAAAAAATGTTAATTTTTTTTTAAAATGTTGTATATAAGAAAATATTCAATGTGGGTTATCAATAAAATATTTTACTACTAACTAATATTGACATATATTTAACATATATTAATACAAAAAATCATTTTAATTTGAGTGATAAAATATCATGTACATGTTATGTAAAATATTTTAATGTCAATTACATTATATCGTTTTAAAATAAATAAATATATATGATGAAAAAAATTAAGTTTTTATGGTTAAAATGTTTATTTGATCTTATATAATTCAAAAATATAATTTAAACAACGAAAAATAACACATTGTATTTTACACTCTAAAAAAATTTGCATATAAAAAAAAAAAAATCTCTCTTAAATCATATTAAATGCTTATTTAAAATAAATCTATATTAATTTAATTAAAATTTATCTCATATAAATAATGAGAAATATGCCAATTCCGTTACATCACAAACCTATTTGAAAACATTTATATTATTATATTTTATTTCGCTGAATAAGTAGTAATCACCTATTTAGAATGATTGACCAAAGATTTTTCAATTCGATTTTTTTAATTGCAAAATATTTACAACATTATAAAAATAAACACAAAAATAAGATTAATTTATTTTTTAAAAATATTAAAAATCACATATTACATTTTTCAACAAAAGAGCAGAACTAATATGTTTTTTAAGAAATACTAAAAAGAGAAGAAGCAACGAACAATCAAAGAATAACGAAACATTCAAACAAATATGCGATCAATAGGCCAAAGTTATTCGTGAATCCCTAACTTGGAAAAGTAAGAGATGGTCAATGTGTACAAGAAGCCCGGAGATTTTGTCCCTGTAATTAAATTGTTCTAGGTTTTGTTTTTTTTTGTTAATTTTTACGCTTTTTCTAAGTATTTATTAAAATTATAAAATCGTTATCATTTAAAGATTTAAAAAAGTTTTCAAAACATTAAGAAAACTAAAACAGACCATCTTCAAATGAGAAATTCTACACAATTCAGAAGGATTTCTTTTTTACAAAATTCAAAAAGAAGAAATAATAGAGGGAAGAATTAGACTCGGCCGTTCTTATATATATCTCAAAATTATCGATGAGCCAAAACAACCAATATTGTTTATGTGGATCTCCAAATTATCGATATGTAACATCCAATGACCGAACGAGCAACGCGGAAAATCCACAAATATATCTAATAAACAGTTAGTTCGCGACATTGAAACAAACTTACGAGAACAGTGAACGGTAAGTTCCCTCTGTTCCTCGCAGTTCAATTGAAATTTTCACAAACTAATTGAATACTTCACCTTCAACTCCTTCGCCTCCTCGACTGCGACTTTTAACACTCCTTACCCCTACAACACTGAACGCTCAATACACGCCTTCTTTGGAAAAGCTTTTGCTTGCGGAGCCTTCTAATGAAGTCCTCCGCCAAAATGTCGATCTCGTCCTCGAGCGAGCACGTAGACATTCGCTAGCCCTCTATAACTGACATAGAATTTCTAGGGTTATCAGTGGGCAGATTTGACTGAAGAAGTGCGTGGGCAAGGCACTCCAACCTCTGCTCGCTCTGTTGAAGTACTTCACGGGATATCTGTTGGAATTAAATTTCGGGATATCTGTTGGAATGTAATTTCAACTGCCACGCAGAGGAAAGACGGCAGAATTCAATTCAGATGTGAAGTTGAATGACACGAACAACCTCCAGATTTGGAGATCATGGTTTTTGATCTCCACGCAACATCCCCTTAAACACTCATCTACCCCGCATGAATTCTGCACCAACCTTTTGTCTTGAATTGATCGCACAACAACACCATTTCGGGGGGCAACAAGCATTAGCGGCGAAGGGTGAAGACAACTCGGTCACCTTCCTCGTCACCAATCAAATCATTTTCGGGGCAAAGAAATTGGCTCTTGCAAAGTTTGTTTAATGTTTTGATTTAATTTTTATTTGCAGCATTATGTTTTAAAGTTTTAACTTTAGGTTAATCTTTTTTTTACCACGGAGTATTTTATGTTTTAAACTTTGGTTATATATATTTTGATATATATCTATTATAAATATGAAATATTTATAGTACATATACATGTGTAATGTAATGTGTCGTGAGCATTCAAAAAAAAGACTTTGTATTGTAATTTATTGTCTTCTCTGTATTGTAATTTATTGTCCGAAGACAAAAAAGAAAAGAAAAAGAAACAGAGATATACATGAAGCAGGTTTTTGCAGCGCTGCGTGTGTAGCACCTAGATAATTTTTTTTGTAAATCCAGAACATTGTTCTGAAAACAAAATCTCAGTTTGTAATAGATTTCTATCTTTAATGAAACAGAAAGTTTTAAAGTATCTCTCTGTTCGTAATTTTATTTTAATCTCTGTGTTGTAGAAGAGGAATTTTATTTTCCTCTGTGTGTTCGAAATTGTTCAGAAATTCCAACATGGTATCAGAGCTAGTCTAGGCACTCAGTGAACGAAGCAGAGATCGCTCTTCACTGCAGAAACCGTAAGAAGGTTGTTGAAGTGGATTTCTCCAGCAGAGAGAGCTTTTATTTGTTTACACAATCAAAAGAGTTTGATTGTTCCGTTTGTTTTTTAACACAGTCAAGAAAAACTGTTGTGTTTCCACAGTTACGATGGCAGTAGCAGGCACCAGCCTCACAAATCTCCAACTTCCACAGTGTAACAGGAAGAACCATGAATATTGGGCAATCACGATGAGATCCTTGTTTGCTTTACAAGACATATGGGAGCTAGTTGAGAATGGCTACCTAGAACCAGCAGATGCAACAGTGTTGGCTGCTTTGACAACAATAGAAAGAGACTTGTTAAGAGATAATAGGAAGGAGGACTCCAAAGCCCTCTTCTATCTCTTTCAATCAGTGCACACAATTATTTTCCCAAGGATTGTAGCAGTAGCAAAGTCTAAGGAGGCATGGGATATTCTCAAAACAGTCTATCAAGGCATGGAGAAGGTGAAGACAACAAAGATGCAAATGCTGAGGAGAGATTTTGAAACTCTCTATATGAAAGAGTCTGACACCATAGACTCATTTTTCACTCATTTTATTGGGTTGGTTACCTAGATAAGGTTACATGGAGAGACACTTGAAGAAAGAAGAATAGTGGAGAAAATCATGAGAAGTCTACCCTCAAGATTTGATGCCATAGTAGTGGCAATAGAAGAGACAAAGGATCTCTCACTATTTACAGTGGATGAGCTTAGTGCGTCCCTGATGTCTCATGAACACAGATTGAACAGAGGAACATATTCCTCATTGGAACAAGATTTCAAGACTCAAATGCCTTTTGGCCGAGGCAGAGGTCAAGGAAGATCAAACAAATAAGGAAGAGGCAGAAGCCAAAACAGAGGAAGAAACAACCCTACAAGTTCAAGTGGAAGGGGTAGCAATCAGAACTAGAATGAAGGCTCAAGCCAACATTAAGCTCATGGAAAAAGGTATGGTAAATCCCAAGTCCAATGTCATTATTGCAAGAAATATGGGCACTATGCCAATGAATGTAGGGAAAAGAAAAATGACATGAATAATAGAGAGAATGCTAATTTTACAAAAGAAGAAAAGAACCAGAAGAATGTGATGTTAACATGCAATGTAGCACAAGATAGACAAGATGATGTATGGTTCTTAGACTCGGATTGTAGTAACCACATGACTAGAAACATAGCAATGTTTGCCAATCTAGATGAAAATGTTAAATCTGAAGTAACAATAGGGACCGATAGTAAGGTCTCTGCAATGGGAAAATGAAGAGTAAGTATCCTGACAAGAAAAGGAGAACAAAAGTTTGTGCCAGATGTATATTATGTACCTGGCTTGAAATGTAATCTTTTGAGCATTGGATAGCTCATAAACAATGGCTACAATGTATTATTTAAAGATGATGTGTGCAAAATCATGGACATACCTCCAAGCAAGAAAGTCATTGCAGAGGCGCAGATGACAAGCAATAGGATGTTTCCTCTCAAGCTCCAAATAGACTTGAAGGAAAGAAGAAATGTAGTAGCTGTGACACAATAGGTCTTTCAAGAGGAAGTGAAAGATGAAAACTGGTTATGGCACTTGAGATTTGGACATCTCAATTTCAGAAGCCTAAACCTATTGCATAGAAAGAGAATGGTAAAATTATTACCACTGTTTGAGAAACCGGACAGCCTTTGTGAAGGCTGCATGTTGGGAAAACAACACAGAGAAAGATTTCCATCAGGAAAGAGCATAAGGGAAAAGGTACCCTTAGAAATTGTCCATTCTTATTTGTGTGGACCAATTCAAACGCCATCTTTAGCTGACAGCAAGTATGTTTTGATATTCATGGATGATTACACCAGAAAGACATGGGTGTATTTCTTGAAATAGAAGAGTGAAGTGTTTGAACAGTTCTGCCACTTCAAAGCTCTTGTTGAGAAGTAGAGTGGGCACTACATCAAAGTGCTAAGAACTCAAAGAGGTGGAGAATACATCTCCAAAGGGTTCTTACGTTTCTTTAGGGAGAATGGCACACACAAGTAGTTTACCATAAGGTACACACCTCAGCAAAATGGTGTTTCGGAAATGAAGAATATAACCATCATGAACATGGTCAGAAGTATGTTGAAGGCATAACATTTGCCAAATGAGTATTGGGTTGAAGCTGTCAATTGTGCAGCATATATCTTGAATAGATGCCCAACCAAAGCTGTCATGAATAGAGTTCTGAAAGAAGCATGGAGTGGAACAAAGAAGTTTGTCACTCACAATGAAATTTTCTGGATGTGTGGCTTATGCACATGTCCCAGATCAATTGAGAAAGAAGCTTGACAGCAAGGGGGAGAAGTGTATCTTTGTTGGATATAGTGATGAATCCAACACATACAAACTCTATAATCCATCCACCAAGAAAGTGATAATAAGCAGAGATGTGCAGTTTATTGAAGAAGAAGCTTGGGATGGGAGCTTAGAGAAAATAGTGAATGTGAAGACATGTGTGTCTCACAAAGAACAAGAGGAAGGGACATCAGGAAATAATCCCTCCTTGGTGGCTCCTCCTCCACCACCACAAGCACAAAAAACCACACCACAAGCTAGAAATAGAACAACCTTCAGAAATCAAGGAACTGCTTCTTCAAGCACACCATAGGGAACTGAAACTCCCTTGAGTTCAAGTGGAACTCCAAGTACACCTAGAAGACCGAGATTCAGAAATCTAAGCGAGATTTATGAACAAGGAGAGGTAAATGATAACGCTAGTCTGAAATCTTTCTTTGCTTTGTATTGTCATGTTGATGACCCGATTCATTTTGAAGAAGTCGTACAAGAAGAAAAATGGATTGAAGCAATGAACGAATAGATTGGTGCAATAGAAAAAAGTAATGCGTGGGAGTTAGTGGATCTCCCAAAAGGCAAGGAAGTAAGTGGAGTTAAATGGTTTATAAGACCAAAAGAAATGTTGAAGGAAAGATTGAAAGGCACAAGGCAAGACTTGTTGTAAGAGCTAAAAGCAACAACAAGGAATAGATTATGAAGAAATGTTTGCACCGGTTGCAAGGATGAAAACAGTAAGAGGAGTGTTGTCCATAGAAACACAACACAAATGAAAGGTTTACCAAATGGATGTGAAATCTGAATTCCTGAATGGAGTGTTGAAAGAAGAGGTATATGTTGAACAACCTCCAGGGTATGAGATTGAAGGCCAAGAGCACGAAGTATGTAAATTGAAGAAAGCTTTGTATGGGTTGAAGCAAGCACCAAGAGTATGGTACAACATGATAGATGTTTATGTGAATGAAAATGGATTTGAGAAATGTGATGGAAAATAAGATTCTTATTGTTGTTTTATATGTAGATGATTTAATCTTTACTAGAAATGAAGTTTCTCTCATTACTGATTTTAAAGCAGTCATGAAGAGTGAATTTGAAATGACTGATTTGGGTTTTCTGATATATTTTCGATGAAAAATGAGATTTTTTATAAAAAAAAAGATACGAATTCAACTGTCATGGGGTTAAAATTGAGCAAATAAGATCACAACAAGAATTTCGATCCGACATTGTATAAAAGCATAGTTGGCAGCCTCATGTATTTGACTGCAACTAGGCCAGATATTATGCACGTTGTAAGTTTAATTTCCAGATTCATGGAAACACACCAAAAGAGACTCATTGGCAAGCAGCCAAGAGGATTCTAAGGTATGTGAATGGAACAAAGGGGTATGGTATTTTATACTCCCCATATGAAAATTATAAACTGATTGGTTAGACTGACAGTGATTGGGCTGGAAGTGTAGATGCCAGCAAAAGCACATCTGAATATGTGTTTCATTTGATATCGGGAGCCATTTCATGGGCTTCCAAGAAGCAACCAATAGTTGCTTTATCAACAGTAGAGGCAGAATATGTGGCAGCAACAGCAGCAGAATGCCAAGTAGTATGGGTGATAAGAATGCTCAGAGATTTATGTCATGAACAGGACAAAGGAACAACAATTTATTGTGATAACATATCAGGGATAGTTTTGTCAAAAAAATTTGTCACAAAGCATATTGATGCAAAATTTCATTTTATAAGAGAACTGGTTAATAATGGTGAGATTGTTTTGCAGCATTGCAGGACAGAGGAATAGTTTGCAGATATCCTCACACAGCCATTAACGCAGAAAAGTTTTAACTATATCAGAAAATGTCTGGGCATGAAAGAGAACAACAGTTGTAATTAAGGGGGAGTGTTGGAATTTAATTCCAATTTCCATGCAGAGGAAGGACGAAAAAATTCAATTAAGATGTGAAGTTAAATGAAAAGAACAACTGAATTCGAAGTACAACAACGCAGCCTCCATATTTGCAGATCGTGGTTCTGATCTCCACGCAACCTCTGCCTTAAACACTCATCTACCCGCCATGAATTCTGCAGCAACTTTTTGTCTTGAATTGATTGCACAACAATACCATTCCGTGGGGCATCAAGTATGAGCTGTGAAGGGTGAAGACAACCCACTGGAGGAGGTGACGTCACCTTCCTCCATACCAATCAAATCATTCTCTGAGGGGTAAAGAAATTGACTCTTGCATAGTGTTTGAACCCCACGGAAATTTTGTTTAATGTTTTGATTTAATTTTTATTTGCCGCATTATGTTTTAAAGTTTTAACTTTCGATTAATATTTTTTTACAGTAGAGCATTTTATGTTTTAAACTTTGGTTATATATATATATATATATATATATATATATATATATATATATATACCACTAGAATATTTGGCCCAATTTCCTATGTCCACTTCGTCGCTATTCTGACACATAGTCGTCGCAAGAGCGACAGTTCGAGGCCAGACAAAATGTGGTTAGAAATTACATCACAATTCCGACACTTTTCCAAAGTGTCGCAATACTGACTCTTTTTCTGACGTTTCCAATCAACCGTCGCTCTTCCGACGTTTTCCAAAGTGTCGCAATATCGACGCTTTCAAAGCGTCGCAATAACGATGCTTACAAAGTGTCGCAATAATGACGCTTTAGAAGCGTCGCAATACTCTATGGCTAACCATGCTTTTAAGGTGTCACAATATCGATGCTTTCAAAGCGTCACAAGACCGAAGTTTCTAGGACGTCACAAGATCGACGCTTTTGTTGCAAGGCGTCGCAAGACCGACGCTTTTGTCGCAAGGCGTCGCAAGACCGACGTTTCTAGGACGTTGCAAGATTGACGCTTTGTCACAAGGCGTCGCAAGACCAAAATTTCTAGGACATCGCAAGACCGAAGTTTTTGCCGTAAGGCGTCACAAGATCAACATTTGTAGGACGTCGTAAGACCGACGCTTTGTCGCAAGGCGTCGCAAGACTGACGCTTATAAAGCGTCGGTATACCGATGGCTAGTTAAATTTTTTTTAAAGAAATGAAAATTTCCATGTGAATTGTTTTATCGACGGTTATATCTGGTTTAATATTTGTTCGTGGTTTACGGCTATTGTTTGGTAAGTGAAAAATAAATCATATAATATCATAAACAATACAAAGTAGCTATAGTATGGATGTTTGATCAGTAATATAATGGTTACAGTGGGAAAATTGAGTTGCAGTCGACTTGGGAGGATCACTGATAAAAGTAGTATATTTCTCGAGGCACGGGGAGCTACCAACAGGACATGGGGGGAGTGGTGTTTGCTGCAGAAAGGAAATGATTGAACGAAGTCACAAGTCTCCCATTTTGGGCGGTTGTCTTCACTTTGTGAAATTTGAGACCATCAAGTTGAATGATTGCTTGGACTTCATCCATTCCAAAAACTTCCATCTCGGGCAAAATTTGAATGCAGGGGCCTGTGCGGAGTCCGACACGAGAAATACCATAATTAAGGCCACAGGGGGTGGAGCATTTAAATACGAAAAAGTATTCAAAGAGAAGCTAGGATTTACTCTGGATAAGGAAGATGAGATGGACTGTCTTGTTGTAGGAGTGAATTTTTTGTTGAAGGCAATCCGACATGAAGCATTTACCCACATGGAAGGTCACAAAGAATTTGTTCATATTGACTAGTTTGATTTATTTCCATATTTTCTTTGCAATATTGGTTCTGGTGTCAGCATGATCAAGGTGGATGGAGATGGGAAATTCCAAAGGGTAAGTGGAACAAATGTTGGAGGTGGTACATTTTGGGGTTTGGGCCAACTTTTGACAAAGTGTAAGAGTTTTGATGAGATACTTGAACTTAGCCAAGGAGGAGACAACCGTGCTATGGACATGTTTGTTGGAGATATCTATGGTGGTCTGGATTATTCAAATATTGGTCTTCCAGCGTCAACTATTGCTTAAATCTTTGGGAAAGTTGTAACTGAAAATAAAGACCTTTCAGACTATAAACAAGAATATCTTGCTCTTTCCTTACTGCGAATGATTTCCTACAATATTGGAAAAATTGCATATTTGAATGCACTTCGTTATGGGCTCAAGCGAATATTTTTTGGAGGATTTTTCATACATGGTCATGCATACAATATGGACACCATCTCATTTGCAGTAAAATTCTGGTCAAAAGGAGCAGCACAAGCAATGTTTTTACACCATGAAGGGTTTTTGGGTGCCTTGGGAGCATTTATGAGCTATGATAAGCATGGGCTTGCACACTGGACTGCTAATCAGTTTCTAATGGGAGCACCATATGCAGGAGGAAAAATTCATGGTCCACCTATTAGGGATCTAAATGAAAAGATCTCATGGATGGAAAAATTTGTACAAAAGGGCATAGAAATCACAGCTCCTATCCCCATGGCTCCTCTAGGTACAACAGGTCTTGGAGGCTTTGATCGGCCATTTTCTCAGGAAGTTTTATTGTGTCCTGATTCTAGTGCTACTCTCAATGTGGGGGTGCTCCATCTTGTTACATCATTGGAACCATTTCCATTGTTAGCAGATCTGAAATGATATGAGCCAAATACAAGTTGACCTTGGGGATCCCAATGAACTTCAGTACTGGTTCACCATACTATCTGACCATTCGCCTGATCTAGTTGATAAGGCTATAGCTAGTGAAGGTGGCACTGATGATGCTAAAAGGAGGGGAGATGATTTTTCTCATGCATTTCATGATCACCTTGCAAGGTTAATGGAGGAACCTGCAACTTATGGAAATTTGGGCTTCGCCAACCTATTGGGGCTCAGGGAGGAATGTTTGAGAAAATTTCACTTCTCAGATGGATATAAAATAATTAAACAAAGGGAAAATGAAGCATCACTTGCATTTTTTCCAGATATTTTGATGGAACTCAATAGCATGGATGAGGAGAAGAGATTGCTAGCTCTTATTGAAGGTGTCCTTGCTACTAACATCTTTGATTGGGGTTCGCGTGCTTGTGTCGATCTGTACCATAAAGGCACAATTATTGAAATCTACCACATGAGTCGCAAAAATAAACTTACCATCATAGCCTAGAAAGTTCAAGTAATGGTAGTAAGAGAAGGCTACCATAAAGAGAAAATTTGACAGTAAAACAGGAATGAATCCTTGTGCAACTAACAGAGGTGAGACAAAATATTGAATCACTGCATAAAATAAAGTTGTACAAATTAGAAACATAGTTCTACTAGAGGAAGATGCAAATGAACATGTGGACTTATTTAAAAGATAATTGGGCTTTATGAGGATTACTATAGAGTGCAACGAACAACAGGAAAAATGAGTTGCAATGTACATCAAATGCATAAAGCCTGGTTCCATACAATTTTAATGTGGTAGCACATGGGCAGAAAACTCATTTTAATGACACCATGTAGGGAACCACCAATATGGAATTAGTAACAAGATCTCAATAGAAAGTTAAAACTTTAATCTCTTCCAATGGAATTAGTAATAATATCTCGATAGAAAGTTAAATGTCTTCCAATTGTTGATTTCACTAGCAAATCCACATCCATTTCTATTCAATCAACTTGAGAATTTGCACATGAAATTCAGTAATGAAAAAGACAGAAAATGGCAGGCTAGAGAAAGAGAGAGCTTGCCATAGAAGATGGAAAAAATAATCTATTAATTTACAAGAATGGACTCCAGCAAAATGAAAAACCAAACTCAGAAAACTACCAAGTATCCATTCATTTTATACACAATTCTGCTAACTACTACAGGTGATTGAGATGCAAATTAGCACCTTTAAAAAGAGCTACATGTGGCTAAATTTTCATACCACCCATTGTTCGTTCCCATATCAGCTACAATTCTAGCCCAGGTAGTGGTGATTTATAAAAATGGTTCCCTTTGAACGCTTCTAGCCCTAGTAGAAACTCAGAACATATTGTGTAGGATTGAAGCTAGCAAGTACCACTAAACATACAATGCACAAACATATAATTTTCATGTTATATCAAAAAAATAACACATAACAAACATTGTATAGTTAGCAGAACAAAAAACTTGAAAGTTCAAAACCAAATTTGAAAAGACTAAAAGAAATATACATTTGTAGGCTCTCTGAATCACTTACAGAATGGAAAGAGAATAATAATAAAGCCAATAGGGTAGAGGAAAAATGTTGTCTTATCTAAGAATGGTAACACTGTAGCACATGCACAGAAATATCTGAAGTATTAAAGATAAACGTATAGAAACAACTTAGAAAATGGAACGTTAATTCAGTTCAGATCTCATAACTTTTATCAAAATAAACTTACCATTAAAACAGAGTTAGGAAGGGATGAACCTAACAATCCTCCATAACCTCCACTGCCTCCCAACCTTGACCCAAGGGAGCCTCCCAAACCACCAATATCACCAAATGTTAAACCCCCACCAGAATATAGAAGCTGTACCCAGAAAAAAAAAAAAAATATACTATAAAGTATCGAATATATACAACATACAACAGAAGAAATAAAAACAAACCATGTTAAAATAATGACTGAGATAATTAAGCAAATACCCCATTTTTGAAAACTCACCTGCTAAATCTTAATCCCTTTGAAAACCCAGTAAATCATCCATGGTCTTCTCTAGCAGAACATAAGGAAGTATGAATGGAAACAAACCATCCCTGCCAGCGGATCTACTATACATAAACCCTCATATTCTAAGTTGCAAGAAGTAGGGAAACACTAAGAAAGACTAGGGCTTAGGGCTTTCCAGGTATTAAGGATTAGGAGGAAATAGGGTTTTCTAGGTTTTAGAGATAAAAGAAGAGATTTTTTTCCTTCTACTGGGATGTGCCTCCGCTGAGTTCCACAGATTTGCGATGACCTGTGACGGGTTTCACGTGGTGGAGTGGTAATGTTGTTGGAGAAGAAGGTGCAGGATGATAAACCATTGTTTTCCCATTTTCGCCACCCCGCTCCTTCTTCGTGCGAACCAGAGACATTTTCTTTGTTCTGTCTATCTTGCCCTCGTCAACTGGTATTTGAAATGGATGGTTGTGAACAGTAACGAACGAGGGGCAAAGAGGAAACTGAATTTTGACCCTGATTTTTAAAATTAAAACCAGAGGGAGGGGGAAGTCGAGAACGGAGGAATTTTGATATTGAATTTAAAAATTAGATGAGGAGTAAAAAACGAGCGCCAAATTCTCCAAATTTAAATTATATAATCTCCAATTTTAACCACGACATATATAAGGTTGTGTACAAAGTAAAAGGGAGAGGGAAATGATTTATTTGATTTCCTAGGGGCTTCAAACTCAACCCAATCGAGAGCCAACATATGATATTAGGTATCATTAACCTAATTGAAGGAGCCCACATGTAATAATCATAAGTAGGTGTCCTTATGTATATGACCATTGTTTTGGTTATGTAGAAAAAAATCACTTATTTATGTAATAATTTAAATGTATTATGAAATTTCTCTTTTTCCAATTATTTAAAATAATAAAAAGTAAAATTGATATTTTTAAGTTAAAATTAGATAGGAATATTTTATATATATTTTTTAAATTAAATTTTGAAAAAATGAGTAAGGATTATCTAAGTAAGATTTAATGATGGAATAGTGGATATTGAAAGTTTTTTTAAGGTGGATTATGTGGATGTTCATTATAAACTTTAAGCTAATGCTAATAATTTTAAAATTAATATTTAATCTAAAAAAATGTATGATATAGTAAAGGTTGAGACATCTAAAAACACAATTACAAGTAATGTTTATTTTTTAGCCATGTTATAATGAGCTAAATGTTTTGTTGGGATTTGAATCTAGGTAGTGAAAGTGTCAAACCCTTCTTCTAATGATTCGAGCTATTGCTCCTTGACTTAACAAATATTAGATGTTCAAAAAAGACAAAAAAAATATACAAGAATTTGTAACTAGTTGTGATTATCTCAGTAGTATCTGGTTGGTTGCCAATATAACCCCTAAGCTAATACCAACAACGTACAACATAACAACTAACTTGTGACTTAGCAAGGGCCAAAACGTATAAAGATACACCTACAAGTGGGTCCCACTCATGGGGGGAACCTACCTATAAACCGTATTAGAAGGGGGACAATGCAAGCCTTATTTTTCGATCATATCATCAAATCAGGCCAACTAGCAAAGTTTATAATTTTTTAAAACCATGGTTAATCAGTAACTTGTTGGAGTAATTTGGGCAAGACCTATGATATAACCTAGTGGTTGCCACTATAAAAACAAAAATATATCAAATAGCCCATGTGTTAAATATATCAATAACTTGTGACTTAGCAAGAGTCAAGACTCTGTGTGGCAACCGAAACGACCTGACCCGAATGGGTTTGGGCGGGTGCCCTCAAACGAAATGGAAAACGGGCCATACGAATATGCACAAGGCACGAATGTGGTCACAACTTAGAAAATTTGATACGACCACCCTCAACCGAAACGACCTGACCCAAACGCGTTTGGGTGGGCATCCTCAATCGAAACGACCCGACCCGAACGTGTTTGGGCAAGCGACCTCCACAGAAATGACCTGACCCGAATGGGTTTAGGCGACCACCCTCAAACGAAATGATAAACGGGCTGCACGAATGTGCACAAGGCACCAATGTGGTCACAACTTAGAAAATTTGATACGGCCACCCTCAATCGAAATGACCCGACCCGAATGCGTTTGGGCAGGCACCCTCAACCGAAACAACTCGACCATAATGGGTATGGGCAGGTGCCCTCAAACGAAATGGAAAATGAGCCGCACAAACGTGCACAAGGCACCCATGTGGTCAGAACTTAGCAATTTTTTTACGACCGCCCTCAAACGAAATGACCCGACACGAACGGGTTTGGGCGGGCGCCCTCAAACAGTGACCTCACACGCCGTGACACGGCGCACCCGACTGAACGATGCCACAAGGGAGAAAACGGAAAACAGGCCACCCGAATGTGCAGAAGGCACCCAGGAGGTCACAACTTAGCAAAACTGATACGGGCGCCCTCGAAATGGCCTCGCACATGAAGGAATCAACATAAACACTGAATAAGTGAAAAATGGTTCCACATATGCTCAAATGGAACTATGTCATTATAAACAAAAGTATTTAACATCCAAATGAATGAAACTATTACAGAATTAGAAGGGAAGAGAAAGGAAAAGGCTCAGGTATCATATGAGAGAAGGAAGCAATTGGAAAAATTGAGATACCCTCATAACCTAGTATTGTACTGTGCTAGGAAGACTTTCCAAAGAAGTTGGATGGAATCACTATGAAACTATTACAGAATTAGAAGGGAAGAGAAAGGCAAAGGCTCAGGTATCATATGTAGAAGGAAGCAATTGGAAAAATTGAGATCAAAAGAAGTGGAGTTAGCCAAAAGCAGCTTGCGCCATAGATGGATAAGATAAAACTTGACAACATATTGGTCAATTTCCTTGACCCTTTATTGGTTGTTCAGAAGGAGGATGAATACACCACCGTTAATATCAAGGTAACTGGCCCCTAGCAGATCAAGGGCTACAAGTTGTAGTTTTCGTCTGAACATCAACATACCACAACCATGCTTACAACCAGAAGCCTTAATGTAACAATTTTGTAAGTATTGTTGCTTGTTGCCATGTCTTCTTTATTTATTAATTTATAGTATTTGTTATCCATTGATTTACATTTATTGATGAAAATTTCTATTGCAATCAAACCAAATGTATGAGAGAAGGAAGCAATTGGCAAAATTGAGATCATGAAAAGCAATGGAGTTAGCCGAAAAGCAGCTTACCCTAGAGATGGATAAGATAAAACTTGACAACATATTGGTCAATTTCCTTGACCCTTTATTGGTTATTCAAAAGGAGTATTGGTTATTGGGGTTTAGGGGGTTAGTGGATTTAGCAGTTAAGGATTTTAGAGGTTAGGGGTCGTTACGGGTTAATGGGGATAGGGTTTAGGGGGTTAAATGGGTTAGGGTTTTAAAGGTTTAGGGGGTTAGTGGATTTAGAAGTTAATGATTTTAGGGGTTAGGGGTTGTTACAGGTTAATGGGCCTAGGATTTAGGGGTTTAAATGGGTTAGGGTTTTAGGGGATTAGGGGGTTAAATGGGTTAGGGGTTAAGGGTTTAAGGGTTAATGGTTAATGGTTTATAGGTTTAGGGTTTAGGGGTTAAATGGGTTAGGGGTTTAGAGGTTTATGGTTTAGGGGGTTAAATGGGTTAGGCGCCCGACCGAACGATGCCACAACTGAGCAAACGAAAAACGGGTCGCTCGAATTACGTGCATAAGGCACCCGAGCAGTCACAATTACTTAGAAAAACTGATACGGGCGCCCTCAAACGAAACAATGTGACCCTAATGGGCCCGGTCGGGTGCCATCACACGGCGCAACACAGTATGTTTGACTGAACAATGCCACAAGGGTGCAAACGACAACCGTGCCGCCCGAACGTGCAGAAGGGACCCGAGCGATCACAACTTAGCAAAACTAATACGGGCGCCCTCGAACTAAACGACTCGGCCAGAATGCCCCCGGTCGTGTGTCGACCTCACACAACGCGGCACAATGCGCCCGAACGAAAGTCGATGCCATAAGGGAAAAAACAGCAAACGAGCAGCCTAAAAGTGCACAAGGCACCCGGGCAGTCACAACTTAGCAAAACTGATACGAGCGCCCTCGAACGAAACGACCCGACCTGACCAGAACGCGCCTGGTCAGGCGACCTCACACGACGCGACACGACGTGCCCAGCTAAACGATGCCACAAGGGAGAAAATGACAAACAGGCCACCGAACGTGCACAAGGCACCCGAGCGGTCACAAATTAGCAAAATTGATACGGGCGCCCTCGAACGAAATGGCCAAACACGAACGCGCCCGGTCGGGCGACCTCACATGGCGCGACACGACGCACCCAAACGAACGATGCCACAAGGGATAAAATGGAAAACGGGCCACTCGAACATGCACAAGGCACCCGAGTGGTCACAACCTAGGAAAATTGATATGAGCGCCCTCGAATGAAACGACCCGACCCGAACACGCCTGGTCGGGCGACCTCGCACAACATGACACGACGCACCCGACCAAATGATGCCACAAGGGAGAAAATGACAAACAGTCCACCTGAATGTGCACAAGGCACCCGGGCAGTCACAACTTAGCAAAACTGATACGGGCGCCCTTGAACGAAACGACCCGAACTGAATGCACGCGGTCAGGCGACCTCACACAGCGTGACACGGTGCGCCCGACTGAATGATGCCATAAGGGAGAAAATGGTAAACGGGTCACCCGAAAGTGCACAAGGCACCCGGGCGGTCACAACTTAGTAAAACTGATACGGGCGCCCTCGAACGAAACGACCCGACCCGAATGCGCCTGGTTGGGCGACCTCACATGGCACGACATGACGCGCCCAACCGAACGATGCCACAAGGGAGAAAATGGAAAACAGGCCACCCGAACATGCACAAGGCACCTGGGTGGTCACAACTTAGCAAAACTGATACGGGTGCCCTCGATTGAAACGACCCGACCCGAAGACACCCGGTCGGGCGACCTCACACGGCGTGACATGACATACCCGACTGAACGATGCTACAAGTGACCAATGGCAAACGGGTCGCCTGAATGTGCACAAGGCACCTGGACGGTCACAACTTAGCAAAAATTATACAAGCGCCCTCGAACAAAATGGCCCAACACGACCCGAACGCGCCTGGTCGGACGACCTTACACGGCGCACTCGACCAAACGATGCCACAAGGGAGAAAACGGAAAACAGGATGCCCGAACGTGCATAAGGGACCCGGGCATTCACAACTTAGCAAAACTGATACGGCCACCCTCGAACGAAGCGGCCCGACCGTAATGCTCTCGGTCGGGCGCCGACCTCATACGGTGTGACACGACGCACCCGAATGAATGCCGATGCCACAAGGGAGCAAACAACAAACAAGCTGCTCGAACGTGCAAAAGGCACTCGGGCAGTCACAACTTTGCAAAACTGATTTGGGCGCCCTCGAACGAAATGGCTCCACCCAAACGCGCTCGGTTGGGCGACCTCGCACGGTGTGACACGGTGTGCCCAACCGAATGATGCCACAAGGGAGAAAATGACAAAAAACCTGCCTAAACATGCACAAGGGACCCAGGCAGTCACAACTTAGAAAAACTGATATCAGCGCCCTCGAACGAAATGACCCGACCAAAACGCGCCCGGTCGGGCGCCAACCTCACACGGTGCGACATGACGCACTTGAACGAATGTCGATGCCACAAGGGAGAAAACACAAAATGAGCCACCCGAATGTGCACAAGGCACCCGGGTGGTCACAAGTTAGCAAAACTAATACGGGCGCCCTTGAAAGAAACGACCTGACCCGACTCGAAAGCGCCCGATCGGGCGACCTCACATGGTGTGACACGGCGCACTTGACCGAACGATGCCACAAGGGAGAAAACGAAAAACGGGCCACTCGAACGTGCACAAGGCACTCTGGAGGTCACAACTTAGAAAAACTGATACGGGTGCCCTGGAATGAATCAACCTGACCCGAACGCGCCCAGTCAGGCGACCTCACAGTACGGCACGACATGGCGCGCCCGACTGAACGATGCCATAAGGGAAAAAACGGCAAAATGGCCACCTGAATGTGCACAAGGCACTCGGGCAGTCACAACTTAGTAAAACTGATACGAGCATCCTCGAATGAAACGACTGACCTGGACGCGCCCGATCGGGCAACCTCACACAGCGCGACACGATGCGCCCAACTGAACGATGCCACAAAGGAGAAAATGACAAACAGACAGCCCAAACATGTACAAGGCACCCGAGCGGTCACAACTTAGCAAAACTGATACGGGCACCCTCGAACGAAAGAGTCCGACCTGACCCGAACATGCCTAGTTGGGCGACCTCACACAGTGCGACACAGTGCGCTCAACCGAACAATGCCACAAGGGAGAAAATGGCAAACGGGCCACCCGAACGTGCACAAGGAACCCGGGTGGTCACAACTTAGCAAAGTTGATATGGGCGCCCTCGAATGAAACGACCCGACCTGAACGCGCTTGGTTGGGTGGCCTCACACGGTGCGACATGGCGCACCCGACCGAACGATGCCACAAGGGAGAAAACGACAAACAGGCCACCTGAACGTGCACAAGGCACCCGGGCGGTCACAACTTAGCAAAACTGATACAGGCGCCCTTGAACGAAATAGCCTGACCCGACAGAATGATGCCACAAGGGAGAAAATGGCAAACAGGCCACCCGAACGTGCACAAGGGACCTGGGCGGTCACAACTTCGCAAAAATGATACGGGCACCCTCGAATGAAACGACCCCACCTGAATGTGCCCGGTCGGGCGACCTCACACGGCGCGACACGACGCACCTGAACGAACGATGCCATAAGGGAGAAAATGGAAAACAGGCCACCCGAACGTGCAAAAGGCACCCGGGTGGTCACAACTTAGCAAAACTAATATAGGCGCCCTCGAACGAAATGGCCCAACCTGAACGCGCCCGGTCGGGCAAACTCACACTGCGCGACACAACGCGCCCGACCATGGTTGGGGGCACACATTAAAAGTGAACCAAGGAGTGAGCGCATCACGTCTTTAATATTTTATGAAACTCCTTAAAAGTCCCATCATTACCACCTTCCATCTTAATCACAATGTGATATGTCAACTAAGGATATCTTATTATGTCGCTCCAACCATTCAAAAAGGGGACCCAAGTAAGATTATTATTTATTAAAGGAGAGGCCAAAGAAATTAATTTACAAACCGTCGCTATAGCGACACTTAGCCCAAATCGTCGTAAGAGCGACACTTAAACGTATTAATCACGACACATGGTTAAATAGCATATTCAATTATGTTTAATGTATGCTTAGTTATCTAAAAATGGAAAAAAATATATTAATAGTGGTATAGAAATGACTGTGGTAAAAAAAGATTATATGATATATGTTAGGTATATGTTAGTATGTGACAAGTATAAATCTTAATATTTTATGTAAAAATAATGCATTAAAATTAAAAAATGAATTGAAAATTGAAAAAACTCTTAATATTGATACAATAGTAATTTGTGTGATTGTCCAATTTTCAGTTCAAGCTTCTATAAGAAAAAAAAAATTGGGAAAATTAAATTTTTATTAAAATTCTCGAAAGGTGAAGTACAAAGCTATCTTTATTCTCTGATTTTAATTTTAATTATAGTAATTGTTAATTTTAATTATATTAATTGTAATATGCATATGATAATATATATGATTTTACTTATATTAATTGTAATATGCATATGATAAGAAATATTATGTCATATATAGACATTAATTCATAGAATAAATAGTAAAGTAAGTTGAAAATAAAAAATCATATGGTAAAATGAATGAAACTAAATATTCATCCTAACTATATATTTATCAAACAATTGTAGCATGGATAAGTAGTTATTTTTAGTGTAGCATGATAAGTAGTTATTCTTAGTTAAATTGTTAAGATGTATCAAATCACTTTAATTTTAGTTTCTTCTATAGAGATTCCAAAATGATTAATTTTAATTTCAAGTCACTTCTTTTATATTGATGTGTGAAATATGTTTTTTAATATAAAAGATTGTAAAATATATATTTTTAATATAAAAATAAAAAGTGGAATGATAATTATCTAATAAATAAATATTTATTAATTTACAATTTTCATTAAAAAAAATATACAAATTGAAATAAAATTTAATAAAAACATAAAAAGAAAAGAACAATATATAGGTAAAAAATCAAAACACTTTTGTCCATTCAAATTAAGCTCTAATTACTTGGTGTATATATATATATATAAAAAAGATCAAATATATATCAGGTTATATTATCGAGATATGTTTCCAATTAAATATTTAAAAGATAGATTGCACGCTTCTTCCACCAGCGCGATGGAGTGGAAAAAGCATTGCAGCGTTGATGGAAGTTGATCAAATAGATGATAGTTCAACTCATGCTTTTTCTGTTGCTTTTATGTTTAATGCTTTTACAGTTTCTCCAACCATTTATTTTATTAGATTGTATAGAATATTGATGTCAGAAATTTATTCATTCATTTTAAATATGTAGTTCTCACAGTCCATGCCTGTGAATTATGCGATTGGTTGCCTTTACATGTAGTCGAGACAGTCTTGTTACGTTTTGCAGCTTTTGTCCTGAACTCTGTAATTTTTGACAAAGCCACTGGAATTTGACTCGTAAGTAAAAAGACTTTATTGTCGTATACGTTTTATCTCGTAGGATTGGTAAGGTTTCAAATATTGTGTTATTAGACTTCAGATTTTTATCTCTTAGGGTTAGTAGGGTTTCAAGAATTTTTTGTTTGACAGTGTACATTCATTCAGTCTTCAAAAATATTAGATGGACACGTTATTTAGGAATTTGAATTTCGGCCCGCAACTAGCCGTTCCAGGGCACGCAGTATCTATGACGATCCCATAAAAGAAAATTGTTAATACTTTACAATTAGACTCATCTAAAATTAGATAATAAATGAGATCCAGACAGTATTTCATTCTGTTACGAATTTATTTATTTTGCAAATGGAATTTATGCAGACTTTATTATATGGGAAGAGTCCTTTTGCCTTTCATCTCCGACAGAATATTTTTCTTTGGCAACCTACCGGTACAAACATTTCAAGATTATAAGTTGCTAAATCTTGAAAGGGAGGCGCGCATCCGAAAGTTGAACTTTGTCTGGGTCAGCGTCTGGTCCTCACAGTAAAGTATGGATTTCCAAAAATTAAGGTCACAAATAAGTACATTCTTTAAAATTCTACCAATTTTGATGCCTAAAGGCAGACCGAGCTGTAAGAAAATGAAGCGCAGCGTTAGGAAATCATCTTTAGCTTTGGTCAATGTAAGCAGAGAAAGTATTGTTAATTTTGATGTATAGTTCCCTACGCATGGGGAGCAAAGGCGGTGCCGCGGTTGGAGTCAGTGGCAATTGAATTTTAAACAAAAGAAGAAAGTACTAACTGTTCTTTCGTTCTTGCAGTGTATTGTTCAGACATTTTTCTGTACTGAATGGCTTTTCTAGGATTCGAACCATGGTTGCATCGTCATAACAATTGAATCACAAGACAGAAAAAGAATATATATTTTATGTTCTACTTAGAAACACTGTAGAATCTTTCGATTCAAAAACAACAGCAGGCTCAGCTTATGAATTCAGCTATATTTTCGTCGACGCGTAGTTAAAATTAGGTCTAAGATTTTACTCTTTATACATTGCGTGATTTCCTGCGCTATGTCTTGCATCACAATACATAGCTTGCATAGGGATTTCTTTTATAAACGTGAATATCAAAAGCATGAATACATTTCCAATAATTTATATTAATACATATTCATGTTAAGAGTTTGATTATGTACTGTTAAGATTTGTACGCCTGATCGAACCCAGCGCATTACAACTGTTATGAAGGCGCTTACCTATTTCGCCCAAACCGTCGCAAGAGCGACACTTAGCCCAAACCATCGCAAGAGCGACACTTAGACCAAACTATCACAATAGCGACGATTTTCTGAAACTGTCGCAATAGCGACGCTTTTTCCCAAACTGTCGCAGCGACACATAGCTCTAATCCTTTGCAATTCCGACGCATTTTCCCAAACTATCGCAATTCTGACACTTCTCTACAAACGTCGCAAGACCAACACTAACTTCTATGTGTCGCAATACCAACACTTGTCTCCAAACATCGGTATAGCAACAGTTGTGGGCAGGATTTGAAAAATTGATAAATTTTGGGGAAATTTCCGACATTTGGTCAAAAGTGTTGGAACCAAAGTGTCGGAATTTCCGCCAAATGTACTAGTGTATATATATATATTATAAATATGAAATATTTATAATATATATACATATGTAATGTAATGTGTGGGTATTCAAAAAAAAGACTGTGTATTGTAATTTGTTGCCAGAAGGCAGCAAAGAAAAAACACAGAGAGATAGGAAGCATTTTTTTGCAGCACTATGTGTGTAGCAGCCAGATAATTATTTTTTGTAAATCTAGTTCTGAAGACAAAATCTTAGTTTGTAATAGATTTCTATGTTTAATGAAATAGAAAGTTTTAAAGCATCTCTTTGTCCTCAATTTTATTTTAATCTCTCTGTTGTGAAAGAGGAATTTTATTTTCCTCTGTGTGTTCAGAATTGTTCAGAAATTCCAACAGTATCTCATCGTCCGGCTGAAAAGCATGATATGCAATTAATGACATATTGTTGTCGCTGGAATATTGCGTTTGCTTCTCTTCATGTGCAAACAGGAATTCATCTTACCAGATATTGCACCGAATATCTTCTTGCTCTTTATGAGGACGAATACCTTCTGTGGGTTGCTTTGCCCCTGAGAGCACATGATTTTGATTTCAGAAATCTGCTCAGGACCGACCACTCTTGTTTCACTACAGAAGGTGCCTCTTTTATCTTCATAATTCCTCCTAAAATTTACAATTTAGTGCAGTGGTGCACGATATAAATTTAGGTTTGTGGCCGATAGAACTTCACAACGGAGAAAGCAGTTGATTTCCTTCCACCTTCGTTAGAACTTGTCGACCGATGCAAAACAATGGTCCTCCCCACTATATATATAATTAAAAATTTTATCGACCTTTCATCATCAACCTAAAAAGCATAACACATGAATAAACGTGAAGTAAAATAAAATAAAAGAATTTAAAGGAGAGAAAGTCGGTTAGTCTGTTCTGCGCCTGCTGTTTCACAAAAGATGGACATTTAAGTACAGGCTGTGAACAACCAAAAGAGAAGCAAAATTTGGAGTAGATCACCATAACTCCAGAAAACGTGCTCTCTTTACCAACCAAAAATTATACTCGTGCATTAAACAATTCCTAGCCTTTATTTTCTATATACACTTTTATATTTTGATGTAAAAGCATAAGAAAGAGGGAAGTTTATTTTTCTTCCAAATTTTTGTTTTTTATCCTTCATTTTGTGTTTTCAATGTCTTGCGTGACATTTGGGAAGTAGCTATGAGGCTTCGCGGTTGTGCTTCAATTCAATTTTCTGAGCATTATTACCATTACTTTGTTGTATTTTATTACACTGCAGATCTAAGCACCACATTCCTTCCTACTTCACTTTGTTTTCTCTTATAAGTGCAACTATCAATCGTAGCAAATAGAACAGGAATCATAAAAATTGGTTTAAATAAATAAACTTTATATGAAAAAATTAAAGATAAAATATCTGTGGCATCTTAATAAAGTGTAAATATCTAATTTTCAATACAATAATAATAATAATATATTAACAATATTAAAATATAAATAATAGAAAGATTCATAATAAAAATAATAGTTAATGGTTTTACTGTAAATTCTGAGAGAGTGTTGATTTAAGAAGACCAGTGGTTGTAAAAGATCTAGCCATGCTAAGACTAGTGTGGTCCAAACTTGATATGATTCCTAGGTGATTTTGACAACTTAGATGTCTATAAGTCACAACTACTCAAACCGCATGTTAAATATGTCAATCATTTTAGAACCTAGAGTACCTAATAAACCATAATAATAATAATAATAATAATAATAATAATAAATATATTACATAACACCCTTGTTTATCAATATCATACTATTAAATAATTGATGCCATTGTAATTGATGATGATGATGATGGTGGTTAACGTCCACTGAGACCAATATTTGGTCTATCGGACCTAAAGAAAAGAGTTATTTAGTTTGATTTAAGATTTTATTCCTATGCTCAAAAATCTTGGAGAGAAGCCTCCCTAGCTCACTATAATTTTGACATCTTAAAAGGCTAGGAAGGTCAGTATTGCAACAAAAATTATGAAATTGAGCTCTAATGTGGTTGTATGTGAGGCACTCTAAGAGGAAGTGATTTTCATCCTTGATGTTCATATTCTGATAGAGATGGCAGATCCTTTCCATCCATGGTGTTTTAGGAACTGTCCAACGACCTGTTTCACTATGGAGGTCATGAGATTTCGTTCTAATATTGGCTATATTAATATTCTTCTTTGAGCTAGTTAAAATATATAGATACTTTTGATCTTCTAGGGTGGGGATGATGATCTCCTTATAATATCTTAATTTTCTTTTAGCTGCTAGATCTTTCTCATGCCACATTTTTTCTTTGAACTTAGAAGTAACAATTTTTTAATGTTATTAATGTTTTGCAATGCAACATTCTTATCGATCTCCCAATGGTTTAACCAGGCCCTAGTGTCTTTATACCAACCTCGTTTAAGCCTTAGGTGGTTTTGGCTGGAAGTTAAAGCTAGCTTAGGAAGTCTATGGTCTCCTATGCTATTGAGCTTGTGCTTGTACAACAGAAGCCTAGTCATAGCTAGGCTCTCGATAGGGGAAAGACCCACTTCTATAAGGAGAATAGGATAGGGTGTATTGTTTTTAATTTTAAGGTTATAAGTTATAAAACGCTTCTGGATTTGCTCAATATTTCTCCAGGATTCTCTAGAGATGCTGCAACCCCAAACCTCACATCCATATAAGATAACAGGTGTGACTAAAGTTTCAAAGAGGAACTTCTTTCTATCCCACATTACGATGTTTGTCATTTTACAATTATTTTCAAGACCAAAATAAGCTTTCCATCCCCCATTAATCCTTTTCTGAATGCTATAGTTCCAGTTGAGCTTGTGATAAATATCAATTCCTAGGTACTTGTAAGATGACACTTCCTCCAAGTTACTATTGTCATACATAAAATTAGCGTACGTGTCCTTCTTGGATTTAATAATCATAGCTTTTGTTTTGTCATTGTTAACAGACATACCCATGGTAGAGAAGAAATCCTTAAGAAGTCTAAGTTGCTTATCAAGATCAGATGGGCACTTTGCGAGAAGAACAATATCGTCAGCATAGAGAAGAAGGATCATGACTATCCCAGCTAAGATCGTGCCAGCACATCTTGCTTCCTCTAAACAACCTTCTAGCTTGTCGATTGTGATCCATTTTGATTGTTTTTAAAATTTATATTGATATTTTTTTCTAATTTATTTTATTATTTTGATTATATGAAATTGAAAAAATAATCACTTTTAATTGTTTTCCCTTAAATACATTTATATTTTGGCATTGTAATTAGTTTTAACTGTTTTTTTTAATATATTTATATTTTGGCATTCTAATTTATTTTAATTATTTTTAATTATTAATATGATTAAATGAAATAGGAAAAAAAGTTATTTTTTTTAAAACTTGTTTATAATTTTTTTACTTTATCATATGAAAAAAAAACTAAAATAAAAATTATTAAATCTTAATTTTAATTTTCTTATATTTTATTTTATCATATAAATATAAACAAAAAATATTTAAATATTAAAACAAAAATAACACCCATTACTATATCAATAATTGTTTTTGTAATTTGAATGACCAACTCATGAACTTTTAATCCTTAAACAACTTTCAATAAATTTCTCTTGCAATTTGTCGTAGTTATAGAATCATCAAATGTGTACAATGTAACTAAGTAATTTGCTTATGATTTGTTTAAAATCTCTTTTCATATATGTGTACCTTTTTTTACTTGTACATTTAAAGTTAATTAATAGTTTTATTTTCAATATAGAATTTCTTTTGCAATTTGCATTAATTAATTAAATTAATTGTTTTCATTTCAATATAGAATTTCTTTTGCAATTTGTCATAGGTATAACATTTTATTTGTCATAGATATAACATTATAAAATGTGTACAATGTGTTTCTTTTTAATGTAAATACTCTCAAGTATAATTACATTCATACCATTAAAAAAAAAAAATACCCATCATAGCACGTGAAAAGACGTAACACCAATTATTTATGCATTAAATTTGATTTAAGTTTTACAAATCAAAGTTTTTACATAGCTTATTCTTTTGCTTGTGCACTTAAAATTAAATTAATAGTTTTCTTTTCAATATAGAATTTCTTTTGTAATTTGTCATAAAGTTAAATAAGTAGTTTTCTTTTCAATATCAAATTGCTTTTGCAATTTTTCATATGTATAACATTTTACTTGTCATAGGTATAACATTTTACTTGTGCAATGTGTTGGTTCCTAATGTAAATACTATTAAGTATAATTACATACTTACCATAAAAAAAAAAAAAAAAATTACCCATCATAGCGTCTGAAAAGGCATAACACTAATTATTTATGCATTAAATTTGATTTAAGTTTTACATATCAAAGTTTTTACATAGTTTATTCTTTTACTTGTGCACTTAAAGTTAAATTAGTAATTTTATTTTCAATATAGAATTTATTTTTCAATTTTTCATAAAGTTAAATTGAGATTTTTATTTTCAATATAGAATTTTTTTTGCAATTTGTCATTGGTATAACATTTTACTTGTCATAGATGTAACATTATAAAATGTTTATAATTTGTTGGTTCCTAATGTAAATACTCTTAAGTATAATTACATAAAAACCATAAAAAATAATAAAATTACCCATTATAGCACGTGAAAAAACATAACACAAATTGTTTATGCATTAAATTTGATTTAAGTTTTACATATCAAAGTTTTTAAATAGCTTATTCTTCTACTCGTGCACTTAAAGTTAAATTAATATCTTTTCCATAGGTATAAAATTTTACTTGTCATAGATATAAAATTATAAAATGTGTACAATGTGTTGGTTCTTAATGTAAATACTCTTAAGTATAATTGCATACATACCATTAAAAGAAAAGAAAAGTGAAAATACATAACACGAATTATTTATGAATTGAATTTGATTTAAGTTTTACATATCAAATTTTTTTACATAGCTTATTCTTCTATTTGTGCACTTAAAGTTGAATTAATAGTTTTATTTTCAATATAGCATTTCTTTTGCAATTTGTGATAAAGTTAAATTAATAGTTTTCTTTTCAATATAGAATTTATTTTGTAATTTGTCATAGGTATAACATTTTACTTATCATAGATATAACATTATAAAATGTGTACAATGTGTTGGTCCCTAATGTAAATACTCTCAAGTATAATTACATACATACCATAAAAAATAAAAATAAAATATTACCCATCATACCAAGTGAAAAGACATAAAACCAATTATTTATGCATTAAATTTGATTTAAGTTTTACATATGTAATATTCCTAATTTAGCTTCAGCTAATAGGAGTATTAAAATTTTCTTTTGGAATCTAGATGCATGAATAATTGAGCAAGGAGGCTCATAATTTTCTCAAGTATGAATAAAAATCCCTCATAGTGTGAAAGGGGATCATGTAATAACTAGTTCAAACATCCACATGTGTGAACAAGGTCTAAACTATGTGGGAAAGGTCAAGTTTGACCAAGTTAACATAAATTACTCTAAAAAAAGTGGATTCTAAATAAAGCCATCTCAATATGAATAGGGATCAAATCCAGCTAGATAAAATGAAGGCACCTTGAGTGTGAAAAGGGACAAGGCATGAAGAATCATTCAAGGTTAACCAAGTCAAAAAAACTGTATAGATGCATTGAACCATCTTGTTGGACAACACAGTTTTTGTGGAGGAGCCTTTGCATGGAAGCAACCTCATAGTGGGTGGGACCCTTGGTGAGGAAGCTCATAAATTATATAATGAAGGAGATGGAAAGCATATGGAAATATTGGAGATTACATTTTCATGAGTTCTGCTTAGAATTCCTGCATACTTAGCTGTTTAGCTAAGTTGCTACACTGGTTAGTGCAAGGGTTTGCCCGGGTGGGGATTCGCTACTCTTCTTTGGAGATCTTGTTTAAGAAATCTAAGAGGAGGTTTTCTATTTGAATTTTACACTACCTGGTGTTGGGCCAAGCATATAACTTGAGAAAAAATGCAGTCCCTTCAGAAAACTGCATTATTTCTTAAGGTGTTCATTGGAAGGGGTTGAAACCCCATTTTGAGGAGCTAGTTTCCCAAGAGGAGGATCAACCTTTCTTTGGGATAACTAGAAAAGGAGTCTACAGCCATTTATTTGTATGTTCAGACATTATTTTGTAGAGCTATAGCCATACAATGTTATTCAGCCACGTATTTTCAGCATCTTTCTCATGTACATCTTTTCTGACAAGAAACCCTTGCTGGGTCTTCTTGGATCTATGTAAAAGAGATTAGATCTCTATTTTTGTACCTCATTGAGTATTCTAATAACATTATCAGATATATCTCTCTATTTTCTGAGTTTACCTCTCTTTTGACTGTGTAGTCACTAGTGCAGCTACTCCGGCATTTTGTAGTCTTGGGGTTTTACCCATTTTTAGCAGTTGTGAGCATGGGAGGCTTGTTTAACTTGGCTAATTACATTTGTTTCTGAAAATATTTTGCATGCATGTCCTATATTTCCTATTATAAGGGACACAACCGTTATTTTCCACTTTTTTAGCTCACTACTTAGAAAATAACGTTTTTAAGTCAACAATAGCTGCTTTTCCCCACTCGGTGAACTGGATAAATGCACAGTTCATTGTTGTGATTTTTATTATGATGGATATGTGTTCAAAAAAATTACATGAGTTTATTACTTGTTTTTCTCCAACTTTGGAATACCTTAACGTATTCTTATTGTTTTAGAAAATTCCAGTTTTGGGATATTACAGTGGTATCAGGGCAACAATCTTGGCTCAGCCTATGAGCCCAAGAATTATGGACTCTTCTCATGGGCAGGAGGATATTTGTAGAAGAAATAAAAGAAAACCTTTTTTTTTCTGGAGAAGAGAGGTCCTCAAAACTTCTCTTTTCAAATCTTTAGGACAAAAGCAAGGGCATCAAAGAAATGAGGAGGGAAACACATCCCTCAGCAAGATCTACACAAGAGGAAGATTCTAAGTCCTCATATTTTGGATATGACCACTCAGCCATATCATCAGATCTATCATGTGCTATCAGCAATTTCTTCATGAAGAGGAAGAAAGGAGATGTGCCAAAGAGAGATACTCTTGGTGATTATTTGTAGGAATATGAAGATCAATCCGAGGAGTTAAAAGATCACTTGAAATTCCAAGGTTTTTGCCAAATGAAGGAGGAAAAGAGCACAAGGATCAAGAAGAAGGGGGAGGATAGATTCTTTCTATCAACTTTTGATGGATCACCTCTATGTCGAGCTAGGGCTTGGGTGAAGGAGCTAGACACCTTTGTGCAGCAACATCAAGTTTTAGAATTTGAGGCCATTAAAGTAGCAACGTTGCATTTTGAGGGTAAAGCCTATGCTTGGTGGTTGTTTGAATCATTTTCCTTAAATAATGAAAATACATCTACTTATGCAAAGTTCATTGAAAGATTAGTAGAGAGGTTTGATGATACTTCATGTGAACCATCTTCTATTGCAACTATCAAACCACATCAAATTTTTTTTTTGCATGAGTTGGGAGGGTCTATCTATCCAAATCCATTTCTGAAAACCAATGAAGAGGAGGTGAGCTTTCTTGATGCTTTTCCAAGGGCAAGATTTCCTTTGGATGAAGGGCTTTCTTCTCAAATGAAAGACATGAAGATTCCTTCTTCAAAAGAAAACCAAGAATTGAGGTCTCTTGTTGAAGATAAGGAAACTTCAGCTATTGAAAAGGAGAAAGGGAGGGCAGAGGAGAATAACGCAGTCATGAAAAGGGCACCTCAAGCACCTCATGGAGAAGAGGATGGAGCACTTTTTCCAAGGAAAGAAACTCTTGCACTCTTGCAAGGAGTTCCACAAGGTCTCACACATAGAGCTCTTGGCATAACACATCAACAGCATGTACTTTCATTTCCAAGTGATGGGATCTTGAAGATAGGAGGAGGAAAAGAGGAGGAATGACATCATAAGATGAAGAGCATGAACCCTTCTCTATTTCAGAGTTTGAAATAACAGAGAAGGCAAGAGGACCCATGCAACAAAGGTAGGGGAAAATCTGTCCACCTACATTCACATCCTACTCTATGCCTTGATGCCTCTCTTCAAGAAGGCATTTCAGTAGGAAGACCTCCTGATTGGAGGGAAAGTAAAGTGTTCTCTCAACTATATACAATAGAAACCTATTTGTTTAATGAGGGAACCTTGGAAGGAGCCACTACAGTGCTGAAAACCATTGATGGAAGGCTAGGAAAATTTCTAGAATTGACCTTGTTTTCTTCCACTCATCTATTTGCGTTGGAGGGGATAGATTCAGAAATTTGTGCTGATATGAGCATAGTATCAAGAAGCTAATCCATAGCTTTGGGGCAGAAAAATATACTCCAATATATAATGAATATTTCTGAACATAACAAAAAAATAATTTCATTTTTGCATGCAAGAGCAAAGAGGTGGAATTTTTTGAGAAAGAGAACCTTTCAAGGGAAGGGTGACTTTCCTAAACTTCAATCTTATCTTCAGCAAGATCAGCTGCAAGAGGGGAAACAAAGGAAGGTTTGGAATACTCCAACATGTGACTTTGACATCAAGCATGTGAAGGTGGAGAGCCATCATATGACAAATGCATCATTTCAGATTTCTACAACGATGTCAATGTTGGGAAGCCTAGACCCTTATTGGGAGTCCCAAATCTTGATGGAATATTCTAAGGACCTATTCACATGTAAGGTTCTTGATGGGCAAGCAATGGATGGAGAGTATAAATTATTTAATGGAATCATTTATGTTCATGATCATATCTACTTAACTAAAGATTCCAAGCTCAATAATAAACTACTTGATATAACTTATGAGGTCTTTCTTTCAAATTCCTCTAGTTTCATTAAAACATGTCATACTATATTAAATGGATTCATGTGGGAGAATTTCAAACAGGAGATGCACTCTCATATGAGTAAGTGCATGGATCATTTGTTGGTTGAGGAGGAACATAGCTATTGGGAAGAGTTATCATTATCACCTCCTTATTCATGGAGTGTGAGAGAGAGCTCATCCATGAGCTGCCTTGCTGATTTTAAACAAGTGTATGATAAACAATGTATTTCTGAACCTCATGATGTATTTATTATATACTTGCATTTTCTAAACACTCATGTGCAGGTCTTGGCTCCAAGAGGGGGCACTTTTGCTGATGGGCTTCATGAGCCACTTTGGGCCATGAACAATGGTGATGTTGGCCATTCTTTGGGAGATCTTGGAGATATGATGTACTCTTCATGGTGTGGTTCCTTGACACCAACCATCATACACCTTCTCCAAGCATGCAAGAAGGATGGGGCGGCAAGAAAGTTTTGGGAAGAATTCTTTTCATATCATATCCTATAGCAGTTAGGAGGAAAATTGTGTTGGTTTCACATGAGGGACCATTGTCCTTCTCCCTTATTGGATATGGTAGCTAGCATGATCTTAATTATGATCCCACATGCTGAAGATGTTCTTATCTTTGTTGGGGGCATGGTTGGAGGAGAGGCACACTTGTTGGATGTGTCTTTGGGGGAAGAAAGTCCCTACTTTTTCTGCACTACATGTTCCAAGGGGAGCATGAGAAACTATATGGCCACCATTGTATATCACTTGTTTCTTTATGATGAGGACAATATGTTTGGTTGGAGCACTTGGGGCATGCCTCTCATGAGCAATTGGGAGGAGCTTTTATATGAATTACCAAGCTAGAGGGTGACTCATTTTATTTGGATGATAGCATGGAGGAGGGAGACCCCCATTGATGATGAAATTCCCCATGATTATTATCACTTATTTCTTGAGAAAGCCATGGATCAACAAGAAGGTTTCCACAACAACCTCCCATTCTTTCATGATGAGAGCCATTGGGTTTATTCACCAAAGGCAAACTTGCACACTTGGGAGGAGCCATTGGGAGATGGAATTTTTGCAGAAATTCTGAAGCAATGGAGGAGACTATGGGATGAAAGGGCCACAAGAGGAAGAGGGGAGATTTTGCAGCACCCTTGTAGTTGCTTGAGGAAAAGCAACATTTGGGAGGGGGAGACTGTAATATTCCTAATTTAGCTTCAGCTAATAGGAGTATTAAATTTTTCTTTTGGAATCTAGATGCATGAATAATTGATAGCGGGGTTCATCCACACCCCACAACCACAGTCCTGTTTTGCTCAAAATTTTAACAAAAATGTGTTTACAAATGCATTCAAAATTTTTGCATGACCAAGAAATTCAAAAATTGGGCAAAATCACAATATCCCTTTATTCTAGGCTGGCAAATTCAACACTTAATCTGAGAGTGTTAATATCTCAAATCTCTGAGATTTGAGATATTAATTCCAAGCTCTTATGTTATGCGCTCTATATCAGTACATATATTGCTCACTATAGTTAACAGTTGAGCCCACAACCTATCATTCTTCCGAATCAACGTTCTGTTAGACCATACTTTGATTATTATGTGCTTGTATATAACTCAATGACATCATATGAATATTCACACAACATTTGAATGTTGCCATATATGCACATTCGCTTATATATATAAACCGACTTTAATAAAATATTAACCGTCACTTATATATATCATCGCATATAATCACAACTTCGATTAAACCCGCAAACCTCAACACATGCGTATGGGCCCCAACACTAACGGTTGTTATCGTGTCGCACCGCCTCATTTGATCAGACGGATATCTCTCAGCGAAGATGCGTGATGGCGCGTAGTGGAGGCGGTTTTCCAAATTCCTTCAGGGACACATGTTAGCTACTCTATGGAATCGATCCGATTTCTCAAATATCGCTTGCCTGACGAAAGCGGTGCGATGAAAACTGGGAACCGCCTTTATTGTTCACTCCAAACCGCGTTCACTATTTACTTCGGTCACGGTTCTGCTTCTTCGACATGCCAGGTTCCGCTCTACTCAAATTAACATATTTATTTCGCCTTTGCCCTTTAGCGCAATTCATACAGACTTGGTCAATCACAGGATTATTAACTGCTACAGATTCAAATATTCTCCATCGAGAACACAAATATAATCACGCAGGATTATTCATATTAACAACCTAGCAATCCTCCACACAGATCGCATACAATCTAGCAAATTCAAAGGAATTAAAACCATACTCTCACGAATGGTTCGAATAGTCAAAGCAAGCAATTCAATCATTTCGGTACTCGGGATTCATAGTTATTCTCGGGGTTCAAACATGCTTCAAATAGATTCTACCAAGGACACATGCTATGCACACAGAACTTATGAACAATTCTCCACAAATAAATAAATAAATAAATAAATATATATATATATATATATATATATATATATATATATATATACATGTGATCAATCTCAAAAGAAATTCTTACAATTTCATGGTAGGCCAGATATTCAATTTAGTGGCCATTGTCCTCCTACTCTGTTGCTGAAGAGTTCTCTAACTCTCTCTGAGTCTCTCTCTCCATCTAATCTCTTCAGAATTACATTTATACCACAAGGATGACCTGAATCGGTTCAGGTCTCCAAACAGTCCAGCAACTCTTAGCATTCTCAATTCCTGAATTTAGACTCAATAGCTGACTGGTCCTAAACTGACTCTTCGTATTCCTATCTTAACCAATTCTCATGTTCTCAAAATAGCTTGAGAATAATTACAATTCCCTACCAAAATATTCAAAATATTAATATTTACAAGAAATTCAAAGAACATGGGGCCCCCTATGTCTATTTATGTACAAAGTAACTTTTGAGCCTAATGCCCCTGCATCAGACTCCCAAGCTTCAAATTGTTCATGATCTCCTGATCATGTGTCTTCGTCTCTGCCTCCAGGATCTCATACTTGGTTTTTTTGCTGTCCATCAGCTACATCATTCTTCAACTGATCTTCTCCAAGCTTCCAGAATTTGTTCTGTAATATGCCCCCAGCTATGCTTTCACATTCTGCCATTGTCTTTCTCTCGCTGAAACTCTCCTGCTTTCCTGCTGCTGTCTGCTGCTCCTGAGTCACTCTCATCATCAGTCTTTTGATGTACTCAATCTCTATGTCCATCTTATCTTCTAGCTGGAAATTATCTTGCCCTCTGTTGCTGCCTTCAATCTCTGTCGCTGCCAATATTGCTTCTCTTGCTGTCTCACATGCTATTAACATGTTTATTACTTCTGCAGGTGTCACCCTCCATGTTGTGTCTACTGCCACCATGGGTGTTGCTGCTGCCACCGTGGGTGTTGCTGCTGCCACCATGGGTGTTCTTGCCTCCATGGGTGTTGTTGCCTCCCCTTCCTATCCCTCTGCAACAATTTTATTTTTTTCATCATCTGCAAATTCATTCTCATAAAACAATCCACTATTTAAATTCCTACCAGCAGTGACATACTCCTCCAGTATACTAGTAAACAGAATATGATTCTGCAAGCTAGTATCTGCTCCTCTTTTCTTCACAGCTTCAGGCATTCTTGCTCCAGGGTCTATAATCCCTTTCTCTTCTTCAAATGCTCCCACCAAATAACTCAACCAATTCTCCTTTGTTTTTTTTACATCTTCCACATGCTGGAAGTTAGCTCCAACATCTCTTCCTTTTTCTTGGAAAATCTTCAAAAACTGCCTCTCATCCTCTTGATGAATTATGCAAATCCAATAAAGTTCTCGGAGCTTTTCTTTCTCATATTCTATCAGCATGGAATGCTGATTCCTCCTCACTTCAACAGCTTCCAAAACTTGTTCTTCAGGCTGGCTTTGGCCTACCCAACTACCCAACTATTTTTTGTCAATGGTAGTGACAAATCCCTATATATGAGACATGGTTGTCTCATCCTCCTTCAGAAATAGTTTTTTCTTCTCTCAAGACAATTTCAAAGGATGAATTGTCTTTTGCATCACCTATACACATAAACAAATTGTCAGTGTTAAAACCATGAGACCTAATGATCTCAATTGATGACCTGGTCACCAATTCTTATCCCGGCATTTCTAAGTCTTGTTCAAGGCTCAGAAACTCTTCATCATCTTTCTCTGCAAATGGAATCTTCAATTTCCATCCTTGTCTCAAGAACTCTGGGTTCTTTTTCCTCTGTGGACTCTGCCATCACTTCACATTTGTTAGACTCAAGAACACAAGCCCCTACATCATCTGGACTTGTCCAATAACTCAGGAATTCCTCAATGACTTCCTCCTCAGTAAGACAAGATTCTTGCTGCCTCAAGTCTTCACTATGTCTCATAAGATCTCCTGCAGGTCTCCACTCTTCATCTGTGCTCTGTTCTGCTTCACAAGCAGAAATTTCTTCTCTCAACTCAGCTGCTCTGAGTTCTTCTCTGAACAAGGCAATCTTCTTTTGCCTCAACCTCAACTGTAATGGTTGCCATTTCACATTCTTCCTCATGAACCAACCAACTCTCTGGCTTTCTTCTATCCTTCGTTTCAATCTGTTGAACTCTTCCTTGATCTCAGAAAATTCTTTCTGCCATTCTTCATCTGTGGATTTCTTCTTCATGCCATTTGCTTTGGCATCTTCACTCACTCTTCTGCTGTGGCTTCTCCCAGAAACTCTACAACCTCTGCAGTCTCTGCTATGGCTCTCAGTAGCCATTTTCTTCTCTAGGAGTTCTTCACTCACAAGCTGCACTAAGCCTCTGCAACAACAAGCTCTCTTGCTGCAACTTACCTCACCAAGCTTCTCTCTAAGCTCCGGATTTTGGCAAGTATTGGTCCCCTTCTCTGCAGGAACCTTCTAGGCTTCACTCTGCAACTTATCTTAAGAACACCTTTGCTCTCTGCTCATCCAACCTCTATTGGGAATCTTCCAGGTTCTTCCACACTCTTTCTGCACTCAGAATCCCTTGTTGGATCCTTCTATCGCTGCTCTCAAAGCTGTGATCTACTTCTGCTGAGATGTATTCAATTATCTGCACTATGACTTCTGCAAACAATCCCTCAACCAGAGTTAACACTGCTCACTCCTCTAGAGAACATCACAATTTTCCTCTTTATCCAGCCTTCAGCTGAATACCAGGCTCACTACCTTCACTATCAAACTATGTCTTCAATTTTCCGCAACCATAATTATGCAATTACAAATTCAATCAGATTAAAGTTAATTACCTACAAGATCATGATCCTGTCCTCCACTCACTCTACAAATCCTGTTCACTATGATTCTGTGTATCCTTGCTATGTGATCTTCCTTCTTCAAATCTACAGTCTTCAAAACTCTTGTCCTCCAATTGGACTCTGCAATTCTGCAATCACCTTCTGTAGGCTGCAATCTCATCAGTTTCCACAAGTCTGGTTTCCTTGCATTCACCAAACTTGGACTTTTCAAAAAGAGCTATTCCTGAAGCTCTGATACCACTTGATAGCGGGGTTCATCCACACCCCACAACCACAGTCCCATTTTTCTTAACTTTTTAATGAAGCTGTGTGTATAAATGCATTCAAAATTTCTGCATGACCAAGAAATTCACAAATTGGGAAAAATCACAACATCCCTTTATTCTAGGCTGGCAAATTCAACACTTAATCTGAGAGTGTTAATCTCTCAAATCTCTGAGATTTGAGATATTAATTCCAAGCCCTTATGTTATGCGCTCTATATCAGTACATATATTGCTCAATATAGTTAACAATTGAGCCCACAACCTATCGTTCTTCCGAATCAACGTTCTGTTAGAACATACTTTGATTATTATGCGCTTGTATATAACTCAACGACGTCATATGAATATTCACTAACTTTAATAAAAGATTAACCGTCACTTATATATATCGTCGCATATAATCACAACTTGGATTAAACCCGCAAACCTCAACACATGCGTATGGGCCCCAATCCTAACGGTCGTCTCTACCAGACGTTGTTATCACATCGTGCTGCCTCATTTGATCGGACAGATATCGCTCGGGAAAGATGCACGAACAATAATTCGCGATGGCGCGCAGTGGAGGCGGTTTTCCAAATTCGTTCAGGGACACGTGTCAGCTGCTCTATGGAATCGCTCCGATTTCTCAAATACTGCTTGCCCAACGAAAGCAGTGCGATGAAAACTGGGAACCACCTTTACTGTTCACTCCAGACCGCGTCCACTGTTTACTTCGGTCACGGTTCCACTTCTTCGACACACCAGGTTCCGCTCTACTCAAATTAATGTAGTTCTTTCGCTTTCGCCCTTTAGCCGCGATTCATATAGACTTGGTCAATCACATGATTCTTAACTGCTACATATTCGAATATTCTCCATCGAGAACACACATATAATCACGCAGGATTATTCATATTCACAACTCAGCAATCCTCCAAACAGATTGCATACAATCCAGCAAATTCAAAGGAATTAAAACAATACTCTCACGAATGGTTCGAATAGTCAAAGTAGGCAATTTAATCATTTCGGTACTCAGGATTCATAGTTATTCTCAGGGTTCAAACATGCTTCAAATAGATTCTATCAAGGACACATGCTATGCACACAGAGCTTATGAACAATTCTCCACAAATATATATATATATGTATACATATATATATATATGTATACATATATATATATGTATATGTATATATATATACATGTATACATATATATATATGTATATGTATATATATATATATGTATACATATATATATATATATATGTATACATATATATATATATGTATATGTATACATATATATATATATATATATATATGTATACATATATATATGTATATGTATACACATATATATATATATATATATGTATACATATATATATATATATATATATATCTATACATATATATATATATGTATATATATATATATATATATATATATATATATATATGTATACATATATATCTATATATATATATATATAGATATATATGTATACATATATATATGTATACATGTATACATATATATATACATGTATATATATATATATAGATATATATATCTATGTATATATATATATATATATATATATATATATATATATATATATATATATATATATATATATATATATATATATATATATGGGTGATCAATCTCAAAAGCAATTCTTACAATTTCATGGTAGGCCAGATATTCAATTCAGTGGCCATTGTCCTCCTACTCTGTTGCTGAAGAGTTCTCTAACTCTCTTTGAATCTCTCTCTCCATCTAAATTCTTTAGAATTACATTTATAGCACAAGGATGACCTGAATCGGTTCAGGTCTCCAAACAGTTCAACAAGTCTTAGCATTCTCAATTCCTGAATTTAGACTCAATAGTTGACTGGTCCTAAACTGACTCTTCATATTCCTATCTTAACCAATTCTCATGTTCTCAAAATAGCTTGAGAACAATTACAATTCCCTACCAAAATATTCAAAATATTAATATTTACAAGAAATTCAAAGAACATGGGACCCCCTATGTCTATTTATGTACACAGTAACTTTTGAGCCTAATGCCCCTGTATCAATAATTGAGCAAGGAGGCTCATAGTTTTCTCAAGTATGAATAAAAATCCCTCATAGTGTGAAAGGGGATCATGTAATAACTATTTCAAACATCCACATGTGTGAACAAGGTCTAAAATATGTGGGCAAGGTCAAGTTTGACCAAGTCAACATAAATTACTCTCAAAGAAGTGGATTCTAAATAAAGCCAGCTCAATGTGAATAGGGATCAAATCCAGCTAGATAAAATGAAGGCACCTTGAGTGTGAAAAGGGACAAGGCATGAAGAATAATTCAAGGTTTACCAAGTCAAAAAAACTATCTAGATGCATTGAACCATCTTGTTGGAAAACACAGTTTTTGTGGAGGAGCCTTTGCATGGAAGCAACCTCATAGTGCGTGGAACCCTTGGTGAGGAAGCTCATAAATTATATAATGAAGGAGATGGAAAGCATATGGAAATATTGGAGATTACATTTTCATGAGGTCTACTTATACTTCCTGCATACTTAGCTGTTTAGCTAAGTTGCTGCACTGGTTAGTGCAAGGGTTTGCCTGGGTGGGGATTCCCTACTCTTCTTTGGAGATCTTGTTCAAGAAATATAAGAGGAGGCTTCCGGTCTGAATTTTCCATTACCTGGTGTTGGTCCAAGCATATACCTTCAACAAAAAAAAATTCCCTTCAGAAAATTGCGTTATTTCTTAAGGTGTGCAGTGGAAGGGGTTGAAACCCCATTCTGAGGAGCTAGTTTCCCAAGCAGAGGATCAACCTTTCTTTGGGATAACTAGAAAAGGAGTCTACAACTATTTATTTTTATTCTTAGCCATTATTTTTCAGAGCTACATCCATATTCAACCATATATTTTCAGGAGCTTTCTCATGTACATCTTTTCTGACAAGAAACCCTTGCGGGGTCTTCATGTATCTGTGTAAAAGAGATTAGAACTATGTTTTTGTACCTAATTGAGTATTATAATAACATTATATGATATATATATCTATTTTATGAGTTACCTCTCTTTTGACTGCGTAGTCACTGGTGCAGCTGCTCCGACATTGTGTAGTCTTGGGGTTTTACCCATTTTTAGCAGTTGTGAGCATGGGAGGCCTGTTTAACTTGGCTAATTACATTTTTTTTCTGAAATTTTTTTTCATGAATGTCCTATATTTTCTATTCCAAAGGAAACAACCATTATTTTACGTTGTTTTAGCTCAATACTCAGAAAATAGCGTTTTTAAGGCAAAAGTAGATGCTTTTCCCCACTCGGTGAACTGTATAAATGCATAGTTCGTTGCTGTGAATTTTATTATGATGGATATGTGTTCAAACACATTACATGAGTTGATTAATTTCTTTTCTCCAACATTGTAATACCTTAAGGTATTCTTATTGTTGTAGAAAATTCCAGTTTTGGGATATTACAACATATCAGAGTTTTTGCACAGATTTTTCATACACTCGTGCACTTAAAGTTAAATTAATAGTTTTATTTTCAATATAGAATTTATTTTTCAATCATAAAGTTAAATTAATTGTTTTCTCTTCAATATAGAATTATTTTTACAATTTTCTATAGGTATAACATTTTACTTGTCATAGATATAACATTATAAAATGTGGACAATGTGTTGGTTCCTAATGTAAATAATCTTAAGTATAATTACATACATACCATAAAAAATGATAAAATTACCCATCATATCATGTGAAAAGACATAACACCAAATATTTATCCATTAAATTTGATTTAAGTTTTACATATCAAGGTTTTTACAAAGCTTATTCTTCTACTTGCACACTTAAAGTTAAATAATATTTTTCTTTTCAATATAGAGTTTCTTTTGAAATTTGTCATAAAGTTAAATTAATATTTTTCTTTTCAATATAGAATTGATTTTGCAATTTTTCATAGGTATAACACTTTACTTGTCATAGATATAACATTATAAAATATGTACAATGTGTTGGTTCTTAATGTAAATACTCTTAAGTATAATTACATACATACCAAAAAAAAATAATTAAATTACCCATTATAACACGTGAAAAGACATATCATGAATTATTTATCCATTAAATTTGATTTAAGTTTTAGATATCAAAGTTTTTACATAGCTTGGATTATGTTTATACTTCAAAGCTATAAGAAATTTCATGTTGAATTATAATGTTTTTTGGGTCTTTATTACTCTTCGATGGAACGTGTTGTATATGGTGACAAGATATCTTATAATATTTCTCTATGAAAATGTAATTTATACCAATAATGGTTCTTTTAATTTTTATGGTGGTTAATCACCATCCCATATCAACACATTTAACCACTGATTGTTATGTCAGTCACCATTACATCAAACTCTTTGGAATGTAGTCTATTTTCCAGTTGTGATCATGAACCTTGGTTCCACAACCTCCATCTACAGGCCTCATCCCATCCACACAATTGACGGTTAAGAGATAAGGGAAGTGGTTGAGGTACAACTAAAACACTCCTCTGGTCGTCGCAAAGGCTATTTCAACTCCATGCTTTGGCGGAGGGTTAGCTCTACAAATCTATCAAAAATTTTATCTTTTTTTGATCTTTTTCCTCCATTCAAGTTGTTTCTCTTTTACCTTGTTTACCCAATTCAATACCTCTTGTGAAAACTCACAATTTTATGGTTGGTTTCGGCTCCTTGATCGAGTTCTACTCTACTACACGACGTTGTCCATATATTGTTTGTTCTTTGACAAGAGAAAGGGTTTAACTTCATATCAAAGCCCAGGTAAGACTCTGCACATGTCTTTGGGTTCTTTTTTTTTTGTAGCTTGTGGTTTGTGTCCCTACAACGATGAGCTAGTTTGTCTTTATCCATTGATGAGTTCGTTAAGACACTAAATAGTAATAACAGAATCACGAGCTAGCTGAAGGAGCTTAAATCCCTTTCATGAAGCAACTTGAAGCCCTCTGCCAAAGCCATATAGTCTACCATATTATTAGTCTCTACAGCACATGGCATAGCATAAACTCTGAGTAGCCAAGAACGGTAATCTTTATAGCTCCACTAGGTCCTATAACTCCAAGATCTTGACAGCCCCCGTCAAAATTAACATTGATGAAATTTTAAGGAGGGGTCACATATAAGGAATTGGAAGTGTCAAGAGGGGCAGGAGAAGGCTATTGAACCAAAAACCCCATCCTCTGATATAAATTTAAGGCCATCAAGGTTTTTGATTCCATCACATCAGCGACCCAATCCTTAGAAGACCAATAAACCACTAATACAAATTCTCTAAGGTTAGAGAGAACCAATTCCACCAACAGGCGTTTAAGTCATCATTCATGATAGAAAATTCATTAATTTCACTCTTTCCATAAGTTACCAAGAATAAATCCCATAATAAAATACTATGCATGATTCACTATAGGATTATGAAAGTAGTAGGGAGAACCAATTCCATGAGGAGGTGTTCAAGCATCGTTTGTGACAGAAAATTCATTAATTGTGCTCTTTCCATAGGTTCCAAAGAATAAACCCCATAATAAAACACCATGCACATTTGACTATAATATTATTACAGTATTTAAAATTCCATTGCTCCAACAAAAAAGAGAAGCTCTAGTTTTCCAAGAAGTGACTATCAAATGAAGAAAGAAAGTGACACTATACCACTTTGGGATAACAAGTGAGAAAAATATGTTATTGCATCTCTTCATCCCGACCACAAAAAAAACACAAGGATGGGCTTTAAAAACCTTTTGGTCAGAGGAAATCCCAATTTAAAAGGAATTTCCATGCTACCAACCAAAGAAAACAAGTGATCTTAGGCCAATAAATCCCAGACCATATTTCCTTCCACATGGCAACGTGATCATCTAAATTCGGATCAAAGATGAGTAAATAGGCTTCATTAATATTATATCATCGTCATAATAGCATGAAATTATTCTTGTATCTACCTCATTTTGGAGAGCAGCCCAAGGTAAGGCTTCAGAAGTAGTCGCTGAATCCTATGGATTCTTCCATACTCTCCAAAATTGAGAATGATTATTTTGTTTCCAGTAGTACCTAACTCAAACCACGCCAAGATTAGTTAAAAAAACTTTCAACTCCCTGAAATTCTCAGAATCACTAAGACATACATTAGCCCTAAGGCTAAAGAAACCCCACCAGCAGAAACTAGTAAGCCTGTAATGACCAGGTCAAAAAGATTTGTCAAGTTGAAACCTAGAAAGCAAGTGAAATAACAAGTCAGTAAAGCATCAGTGGTTATTCTTTAGACTCCTCAACCTACAAAAGAAAAGATAGCTAAGGTTAGGGAAATGACACAAGAACAGTCAGCTAATAAACCAGTTCAAAGGAGATTGACTAGAAGTCAAATTGCAAAAGGAAAGGCTAAATTAGTGATTTCAGCAAAGATTCTAGGCTTAAATGGTAACTTAAATGATATTTTACAAGCCATTGATATTGAAGAATCCCCTTTGGTACAGGTATATTTCATAAAATTTGATGAAATAAAACCTAAGAAGATGAAATCTTCTAAGAAACTACAATTCGAGGATGAGGTTGCAGCATTTGTGTTCAAGCCTAAAAATCCTTTAACCAGGCAATCTAAAAATATGCAAGAGTTAAATATTGAGTTAGGAGAAACAGAGGAAGCTTCCACTATTCAAGAGGCATTTGTAGATCTTTCATCACCAATACCTGAATGTGAAAAAAACACAGTATTTTCCACTCAGACAGAAAAAACCAGCTATGAAGAATTGGAACAAAAGTTGAAATTAGCTAATTATGAAATTGCTAGACTAAGGAAGAGAGCATGAAGGCATGTTGTTGAAAAGATAAATTTCAAGAGGATAAAGGCTCTATGGGAACTTGAAAAGATTTCCAAACCAGAAACAATAAGCAGTGAAGCTCAGTACTTTACTTGGACTGTTCCTGCAATTAAGGAGGCTAGGTATGTGAGAATGATGAATGTTAAGTTAAGGGCTACCAACAGGAAACTAAGGAGGCAGATTGGAGACCTAGAAATACAGTTGCAGCAACAATGAAACAGGGCAAAGAATGATAAATCCTTGAAACAGTTTTGTCATGAAGAAAAGGATAATTTTTGAAGGAGAACATATTTTAAAGCTATTTTATGTTGATATCAATCCTTGAAAAATCTTAAATATCCTCAAAACTATAAATTTTGAAAAAATTGTTTTAAAGGGAGCATACACAGCAGTTTCGTAGCGCGCTACGAAACAGCTGAAGGTGGATTTTTGACATTTTTTGTATGTATTCGGGAGGTAAGGACTGTTGGTTTTAAAATTTTGGTATTGCTGGTGGAAATATCAAGATAAAAAATGAAGTTTCAGATTGAAAAGTAGGAGAAATAATGGTCAAAGGAAGTGTTTTTATAGTGGTATAAAAACTGCGCTACGAAAACAGGTTTTTTTCATAGCACAGTCATATCTCATCTCCTTTTCATTTTTTTTCGAGGATTTATTTTTGCACAGGTGGAAGGTTCAAGTTTTAATAGAATGTTAGCACATGTCACATATACAAAACAGTCATCAAGGCCAACAAATTTGTTCGAAGATAAGCATGGAGATTAAGTGCTGAAAATCAGGAAACTCTGTCTCCTGGTTTTTAGGACAATTAGGTCATGAATCAGCAAGGTTTACCACAAAGCTAGAAGCATCATAAAGGTCGAAGACATGGATTAAAAATTGTCAAAGAAATTATTTAAGTTTTAGATAAGGTTGCTTGAGACATGTTTAGGAGTTTCACTCCTATTTGTATTAGAACTCCTAGAAGACAGTTAGTTGTCAGTTTGTAATTAAGAGTTTGTTTTATGAGTAGATAGGTGTCAATTTTATAAATTTGAATTCTCCTAATGATGGAACATGGAATCCAAGAAATGTAAATACTCTATATGAAGCATGAGGACGAATTCCTCAAGGTTGGCATTTTCATTAGCAAAGCAGTCGTGTTATTATATGTCACTGTGATCTTTCAACTTAATACAGAGATATGTTTGAGTACTCAAGATTCACAAGGAGTTTAAGTGTATCATCTTTCTATGGTATTTTTCAATTACCTATTTGCATTTGTATGAGCATATGTTACTTAGAATTCATTGGATAATGCTCTAACTTCATTCATATGCTTGTAGACTGTGCTTATTAATTGTGTTACTATTTCACTTATAAACTTAAAATCTAAGTGCCTTGACTTCCATGTTTGACAAATTATAATGTTTTGTTGAAAACTTTCTTGACACCATGGCCCAATGAGTGTTTGCTAATCTTTGATTCAACCAGTTATACATTTTTATCCTTTTTATTCCTAGAGTTAGGCATATAATCATTAATCAAAAATCTTAAACCTATTGAGAGAGCCCTCTCAAGTTGAGGAGGTGAAGCCTCAGCCAAAATATTGGTTTGAAAGAGTTACTAAGAGACTACTTGATGAGCAGCCTATCAGGGTCAGATTTTGTGATAACACATAGCATCTGCTACCAAACATCATCCCAGAAAACAACATACCGTCTAGAAAGGATCTTTCATTAGGAATGTTTGTGCACCATGTCTTTACTACCCTGTACCCAATTCAAAATATGAGAACAAGAAATGACAATGTTGTATCGTCATCTAGATTCTTGAGACACAATGGGGGCATACATATGCAAACAAATTTGCTTCCAAAGTTCATCACCTCCTGCAACCCAATGCCACCAAATGTTTGTTGCAAAAGCTTGACTAATAAATTCAAGGTCATGAAAACCCAACCCTCAGAACATCTTATATTTGATGAGGAAATCCCAAGCAACTAAGGTCCATCTCTTGGCTTTATTGGAGCCATTCCAAAAAAATCTTTCCAAAGAGACTTGAGTTGACCACATACTGCATTTGAAAGTGGCATAACAAATAATTCATATTAACTAACTAATACTTAAGTAAACTATCATATTCATGTTAGACATAAGACTTTTGTGATCCATAATGTAGATGAATGTGATTCATATTAACTAATATATTTCAATATCAACCTTTGATATATTTATATATAGAAAAAGAAAACCAAGAATAAAATTAAGTTAATATTAAATATATATAAATCTGTTTTTATTCATTCCATTCTTAACCTAAAATTAATATTTACAAAACTATTAAAATAATTAAAAAATCAATATATGTGATAGATAAGATATTTTTTTATTATAAATTAAATAATATTAACACATATTTAAAAATATATTAATTAAAACAATATTTATTAATTATTTAATTAATTAGATATTAATTAAATAAATTTAAAAGGATGGATGAATACCACCTCATAAACCTGGATACCTCCACTTCGATTATTTTTATTTGGGTCTTTATCTGAAATGTTTATAAATCTAGTAGTTTGTGGTGTTCTTCTCTTCATTCGTTTTCTCACTTATGGGATAAATATTTTATTTTACAGTAGGTTATGAGCAACCTTATGCATGTGGTCAGAAACTTTGGTCAATCATTCTATTGTAATCTTGGCTGGTCTTTCCACTACGTGTGTAGATATTAACCTTTATAGTTTGTTGGTTCATGGTTCATATATATCTATAATTATTGAAAGTTCTAATTTTTATTCATTCCATTCTTAACCTAAAATTAATATTTAGAAAATTATTAATAATAATTAAAAATTCAATGTATGTGATACATAAGATATTTTTGTATTATAAATTAAATAATATTAACACACATTTAAAAATATATTAATTAAAATAATATTTATTAATTATTTAATTAATTAGATATTAATTAAATAAATTTAAAAGGATGGATGAAAACCACCTCATAAACCAGGATACTTCTTTATATTCATGACTTCGATTATTTGTATTTGGGTATTTATCTAAAATGTTTATAAATCTAGTAGTTTGTGGTGTTCTTCTCTTGATTAGTTTTCTCACTTATGGGATAAATATTTTATTTTACAGTAGGTTATGAGCAACCTTATGAAAGTGGTCACAAACTATGGTTAATGATTCTATTGTAATCTTGGCTGGTATTTCCACTATGTGTGTAGATCTTAACCTTTATAGTTTGTTGGTTTATATATATATAATGCAATGAGTGCTAAGTGGATTATTCAAAAAAACATGAGAAATTAGTCAGTTACCACTACCTCTTATGGAAATGGTCATAGATGAATGACTTACTTAACACAGTTGAATCCCAAAAAATGATATCTAATATAATGCACTGTAAAAACCCCTCAATACTTAAATACATGTTGAAGATAATGGAGAATGTAATATTAGGAGAGATTCAGTTCACCAGAACCTTAGATTAGGAATTACTTCCTATTTCTTAGTTAACTTGTTCTAACTTCCATATATGCGTGAAGACTATATATTCATGGTTGTAATTTAATTGAGGTAGAGAGTTCTCTGTGGAAGTGTCTCCTGGTGGAGTCTCTCATCTTGGAGCTGCCCACTTTGATTCAATAAAGTCAAATATTGTATTTTTTATCATGGTATCAGAGCTCCAGGGTTGGTGACTCAAAACTAGAGTTATTTTATCCCTGAGTGAGTGTCTCTAGGGTTGGTGAGTCAAAGAGAGAGTGCTTTGATTCCCCTGTGAGACTCTAAGTGGAAGAAGAGAGGTCCCTAGTTGCGAGACAGAGTTGTGTTCTATGTATGTCTGTTGATCAGAGCTGGACCAAGCAGAAAAAGGGTGTTCATCTTGTTGATTCAGCGCTCATTCGAGAAGGGAAAACGCGTCAGCTTCATCAAGGAAGCAAAAGGATGAATAGCGCTGATATGCTACTCACCGTGGATCCGAGAGGCGGAAGCGCATCGACATGCAACAAAATTATGAAATCGACTTCAGATTCAGTTAAGAGATGATTCGCTAATCGGAAGCACCTTGATCTATGGCACTGTGCATTTGCGTGGAGGATGCGTGAAAGCTGAGGCAGCCTGTGGTGATGGAGCCTGTGAGCTCGGGTCGAGGAAGTCACCGCTCTATTTGGTGTGGTGGCAGTGAGTGTGGAGAGTGTTGTGTGGATGATTATGGAGGCCAATACTAGTGAGCTCATGAAGAAAGTCGAGGCAAAGGTGAAAATTATTGGAGGGTGCGTGGAGTCTGTAGGTCATTGAATAAGCAATGCCGACGCAGTGGTGGCTGAGCCTAGGTAGAGGCATCATGGAGGATTGTTCCCAATGATGGGTGGATTGGATGCTACAACAAATACTATTTAATTGAACACCAAACCAGAGTGTTGGTGTGAATCCGCTTTGGGATTAAAGGCAAGTAAAAAAAAAGAAAATTATCTTTCATTTTTTTTAATTCATCCATTTAGAAAAGATTGTGTTTTGAAAGAAAATTTTGGAAAGGAATTTTTTTTAGCGTATTGGCTACAAAGGAAAGATGTTTGGGTGCATTTTTGGTTAAGGTGTTATGTTTTTAAGGAGGATCTCTATTTTCTTGAGATTGTCTCTTCGGATTTGGGGCAGATCCATTTTTTTAATTATTGGAGGTTAATTTTTTTTTAAAGTGTCAATATGAGTAACCAAATGGTCAAGGAATACATTAACGAGAGTAATAAGCTCGATGGTTCTAATTATTCTAATTGTAAATTCAAGTTGCAAACTTTGCTAGAAGGGAAAATTGCATCGAGGATCGTGAATGGAGATGAATTTAAACCTATAGTTGCAGGAGGTGGATCGGTTGTGAAAGTTTAGATTGGGAGAAGAGGGAGAAAAAGATTAAAAACGTTATTGAAAATGTTAGTCAAAGATTGCATTATCCCTTAGATCAGAGAGCGAAAATCAGCAAACGAGATCTAGACAACCCTCAAGGATATGTATGAGATTAGAAACACAAATCATATTCTATTTCTCAAAAGAAATATTCTCTCCATTAAAATGGAGGAAAATGAATCAGTAGTTGCGTTAATCTCTTGCATCAAGGACCTCAAAGAAAAGCTTGGTGACATCGCGGAGGTAGTGTAAAACACTGATTTGGTAACAATTACCATGAATGGTATGAATGATGACTATCAGATGTTTATCACATGCTTGAATGCGAGAGAGAAAGCCCCAAAATTTTAAGAATTGACTAGGATCCTGATGCAAGAGGAATAAAGGTGGAGGACCCTGAAACTCGAGAGTTTAGATCTTGCTTTAATGGCGAAGAAGAAGCCCTTCAGAGGGAAGACAAATGGAAGACAAAAAGGTGGAACTACAGCTCAAGTAAAGCTAACTCTATCTCAAGGTATGTCATCAAACATAAATGATTCAACAACCAAATGTTTCTATTGTGGTAAAGTTGGTCATATAGCTAAACATTGCTCGAATAACAAGTTTGATGAAAGTCAACATAGACATAAGAGACATGCATGACACTTTGTTGATGATGACCATAACCAAGACCTTATTCTGTTTATGGCTGATTCTAATGAGAATGATGAATGAGATACATGGTTTGTGGTCTTAGGAACTTCCACCCACATGAAAGGTAATAGACAATGGTTTGAAGACTTCAAATAAATGAGAAATATTGAAAAAATCTACCTTGGTGATGATGGAGGGTACCGGATCAAAGGGCATGATAATGTTCTTGTCATACTGCCTGATGGAAATATTAGACACATTCAAAATGTGATGTATGTACCTGAAATTAATAAGAATCCGATTTATGTTTTTAAAGTCATATTGTGTTATTAAGGATATATTGGATTGTATGAAGACAATTGCAACAAGTATTCGAGTGAGAGGTCTTTACAAGTTGAATGTGAGAAGTGTGCCATATGAAGCATTGACATCATCAGGTATGACTTCAGAAGATTTATTGCATCATAGATTCAACCATATTAATTTCAATGATTTGTTGCTACTTAAAAAAAGAGGTAGGGTCAATGGTCTCCCTGTTTTAAAGCATATTCATGTTGACTATGAATCATGTGGTCTTGGGAAGATTCACAGGAATGATTTTCTTGTAAATGTAGATAGAAAGAAGAGAGATATACTAGAGTTATTTCACACTGATTTGTGTGGGCCAATGTAGTAAAGGTCATTAGGAGGTGCTTATTATTTCTTATTATTTTTAGATGATTGTACAAGATTCACATGGGTATATTTTCTCAGTAAAAAGAGTCATACTTTTGAATATTTTGAAAATTTTAGAAGCATGATTGAGAAACAGATAGGTAAATTCATCAATATTCTCCACTCAGACCAAGGGGGAGAATACAGGAAAATTCATTTCATCAAATATTTCAAAGACCATGGAATACTACAACAGTTTACAGTACCTCACACTCCTCAATAGAACGGGGTTATAGAGTGGTAGAACATAACCCTTGTGGAGTGTTCTCGTAGCATGTTAAAAGGTAAGAATATTTCTAATGGTTTTTGGGTGGAAGCGATAAATACTGTAGTATATTTGAAGAATAGGAGTCCAAAAAAATGTCATGAGTTTAAAACACCATTTGAAGCTTTATTTGGTTTTATGCCTAAAGTTAAACATTTAAGAGTTTTCTGACACTTTAAACATTTAAACGCTAGTACATATGGTCAATTTTCCGACACTTTAGTTCTGACAACTTTTACATATTGTCAGAAAGTTCCCCAAATTTTCTCATTTTTTTAATCCTGCCACGCAGTGTCTTTCTTGCGATGGCAATGGCGACGTTGTCGCTCTTGCGGCACTACGAAAAAGTGTCGCTATTACGATGCACTTTACTAGGCTATTGCAATAGCAACAGTAGTAGAAGAAGACATCGCTATAGCGATGTCCATGTTATGTGCGTTGGTATACCAACAGATATGAAAAGACTGGTCACTTTCACTTTGACAAAGTCAAATTCAACTTGGTCAACTAGTGTCGCAATAGCGACGGTTTATTTTAAATATAGGGTGCATTGTAAATATGTTTTCTGATAACCCTATAGTCCTTAATCCCCCAATTCCCAACCTCTAACCCATTTAACCCCTAACCCATTTAACCCCCTAGACCGTAAACCTCTAAACCCTTAACCCCTAACACCTTAAACAGTAATTCCTAACCCTTAACCCATTTAACCCCCTAAACCTCTAAACCCTTAACCTATTTATCCCCTAAACCCTAAACCCCTAAACTCTTAACCCGTAACCCCTAAACCCTTAACCCCTAACCGATTTAACCCTCTAAACCCCTAAACCCCTAACTAATTTAACCCCCTAAACCTTAAACCTCTTGATTCTTAACCCCTAAGCCCTTAAACCCTAATTCTCAACCTGTAACCCATTTAACCCTCTAAAACCCTAAAACCCTATCCCATTTAACCCCCTAAACCCTAACCCCATTAACCCTAACCCCTCGAAGGCACAATGGAGAAAATGGAAAATGGGTTGTACAAACGTGAACAAGGCACACGAGCAGTCACACATTAGCATTTTTTATATGGTCTCCTCACATGACCTGACCCGACCCGACATGAACGTGTTTCATTAGGCACTGTCACATCACCTGACTTGACTCGACCGGCCTGAACGAAGGCACAAGGGAACAAACAATGAACAGGTTCACGAACGTGCACAAGGCACACGTGTAGTCCCAAATTAGAATTTTTTATATGAACGCCCTCACAGAGCCTGACCGAACCTAACCCAAATACGTTTCCTTCGGTGTCCGAACGAATGCAAAAGCGACCAAATGGCAAATAGGTCACACAAATGTCCACAAGGCACATGGGAAGTCACAACTTATAATTTTTTATACGACCTCCCTCACAACACCTCACCCGACCTGACCCAAATGTGTTTCCTTGGGAGCCTTTACATGACCTAACCCAACCCAACCCAAATTCATTTCCTTAGTTGCCCTCACACAACACGACCCAACATGACCCGGCCCGCCCAAAAACATTTCCCTGGGCAGCCTCAGATGAACCAACCTGACATGCTCGAACATGTTTCCTTGGGTTCCCTAACATGACACAACCTGACTCGACCTGCTTGAATGCCTTTCCTTAGGCACCCTCACATGCCACGACCCGACCCTACCTGACCCGACCCAACCCGAACGAGTTTCCTTGGGCATCGTCACATGACCCAACCTGGCTCCATTTGCCAGAATGCGTTTCCTTCGATGCCCTAACACGAAACAACCCAACTGGACCTGACCTGACGTGACCCGACCTGACGTAACCCGCCCGAAAGCGTTACCTTGGGTACCCTCATACGACCTAACTCGACCTGAGCCAAAATCATTTCCTTGGTCACCCTCACACGACCTGACCCACTCGAACACGTTTCCTTAGGCGCCCTCACACGGCACGACCCGACCTGACCCAACCCAACACGACCTGCTCGAACGGAGCCATGAGGGAGAAAAGAACAAATGGGTCACACGAACGTGCACAAGGCACAGGGGCAGTCACAACTTAGCATTTTTAATACAACCTCACTCACAGGACCCAACCTGAATGCGCTTCCTTCATCGCCCTCACATGACATGACCCAAAGTCCCAAAAAAAGGCCCAAGGGAGAAAAAAATAAATGCGTCACACGAACTGCACATGCTACACAAGTGGTCACAACTTAGCATTTTTTATATAGCTACCCTCACACGACCCGACCTGACCTTCCCAAGCGTGTTTCCTTGGGCATCCTCACATGACCCAACTTGGTTCGAACCGCCCAAATGTGTTTCCCTAGGAGCCCTCACACGACTCGACCAGCTCGAAGGCATTTACCTGGGCGCCCTCACATGACCCTACCTGACCCGACCTGCCCTAACACATTTCCTTGGGCACCCTCACATGACACAACCTGACCCAACCCTCATGAACGTGTTTCATTAGGTGCCCTCACACAACCTGACTCGACCTACCCAAACGCATTTCCTTGGGTGCCCTCACATGAATCGACCCACCCGAATGGGTTTCCTTGGGCACCCTCACACAACCCGACCCAACCCGCCCAAACAAAGGAACGAGGTAGGAAATGACAAATGGGTCACAAAAACGTGAACAAGGCACACGGGCAGTCACAACTTATAATTTTTGGCACATCATCCCTCACACGACCTGGCCTGGCCTGCCCAAATGAGGGCACGAGGGAGTAAATGGAAAATGAGTCGCACAAATGTATAGGACGCATTGTAAACATGTTTTCTGATAAGCCTATAGTTCTTGATCCCATAATTCCCAACTCCTAACCAGTTTAACCCCCTAAACCCTAAACCTCTAAACTATTAACCCCTAACCCCTTAAACACTAATTCTCAACCCTTAACACTTTTAACCCCCTAAACCTCTAAACCCCTAAGTGAATTAACCCTTAAAACCTAAACCTATAAACCCTTAATCCATAACCCCTAAACCCTTAACCCCTAACCTATTTAACCCCTTAAACCCCTAACCCATTTAACCCCTTAAACCCTAAACCTCTAAACCCTTAACTCCTAACCCCTTAACCCTCATTCCTAAACCCTAACCCATTTAACCCCCTAAATCCCTAAAACACTAACCTATTTAAAACCATAAACCTTAACCCCATTAACCCCTAACCCTAAAATCCTTAGTTGATAATTCTGCTAATCTCTTAAACCCCTAAACCCCTAACCCATTTAACTCCCTAAACCCTAAACCTCTAACCCCTTAACCCTAACCCCTTAAACCCTAATTATCAACCCCTAACCCATTTAACCCCCTATACCACTAAAACCTTAACCCATTTAACCCCCTAAACCCTAAACCTCTAAACCATTATCCCCTAACCCCTTAAACAATAATTCCCAACCCCTAACACTTTTAATCCCCTAAACTTCTAAACCCCTAACCGACTTAACCCTTAAACCCTAAACCTATAAACCCTTAATCTCTAACCCCTAAACCCTTACCCCTAACCTATTTAACCCCCTACACCCCTAAACCCCTAACCCTTTTAACCCCTTAAACCCTAAACCTATAAACCCTTAACTCCTAACCCCTTAAACCTTAATTCCTGAGCCCTAACACATTTAACCCCCTAGACCCCTAAAACAGTAACCCATTTAACACCGTAAACCCTAACCCCATTAACCCCTAACCCTAAAATCCTTAACTGATAATTCTTCTAACCCCTTAAACCCCTAACCCATTTAACCACCTATACCACTAAACCCTTAACCCATTTAACCCCCTAAAACCTAATCCTCCAAATCCTTAGCCCCTACACCCATACACCCTTAACCCCTAACCCATTTAACCCCCTAAACCCCTAACTCATTCAATTCTTATGTATTTTGGGGGAGGGGGATATTCTTATGTATTTAATAGGGAGATTGGACATAAGGGTAGTATGGATGGGTAGAAGTGATAAGTTCGAGCATGGTTTACTGAGATATATAATCATAACCTTAGAGAATGAAAGGGGGCCTTAGGACCTCATGGCATACGGGCTAAGGGGGCTAGAGGGAAGGAAATGAGAGCAATCGATAAGGGAACTGCGAATAGTTTTGATAAGGGGATTAGGGGTCCCATTATCACACCCAATAATCCCTTAACCCATAACCACTAAATTCCCTATCCCCTTAACCCCAAAGACATAATCCCTTAACCCCTACACTCATAACACATTAACCCTTTGATCCCTCAAACCCTAAGCCACTAACCCCTTAACCCATAACCCCTTATAACATAAAATATCTAACTTAATGTCCACACATGTATCTAATTTCATAGGAATAAAGTAACCCTAACCCTTAACCCTTAACCTATAACCCCTAAACACTTTAACCCCTAACTTCTTAACCTGTTAACACCTAAATCCCATGACCCTTAAGATCTTAACCCATAAGCCCTTAGTTCTTAACCCTTAACCCCTGATGCCCTTAACCACTAATCCATAAGAAATAACCCCTAAACACTATAAGGAAAAGAACCTCTAGTGGATATTTTTTAGGAACACCTTATAAAAATAGCCCAAATATCTGTTTGTAGTGGAGTTCTCTAGAGGAGGTTAGTAGGTGGAGGTTTTTGTGGATTTTTTTTTTCTGGTGTGTTTCTCATCATAAACCGCACTGGTGTGTTTAATGTACAACACACTGGTGCGTACTAAAAATTGGCACACTAAGACACCATACTCTCTGTATAAATCCACCCGGTGCATCTAATTACTGTAGCGTACCAGTGCGCTACTCAGAAATAGGCCCGGCACATATAAAAGGCCCACGCTAAAACAGAAACAGGCCCCACGCTATGCAGAAACCACTCGGTGCATCACAAAAAACTGGCGCATCGAAATAGGGTTAAATAAAAAAAATTACCAACCAAAAAATACACACTTTCACTTCTTTAGTGCTCCATAGGTCTTAAGTACTGATGCGAATGTCTCTTGTGTGATACACCCTTCCATCGGTGCTCCCATTGCATGCACTACCGTCGTCCATTGCCCTCCTTGTGGAGTTCGAATTTTGGAAAATGGTGGGAAATTTTGGTTTTTTAAATTCTTAATAAAATACGCCTCCTCGACACCCAAATGTATGGGTATTTCACTTGTTTCTCAATAACTAAAAATTTTAGCAGATCAGATTTGTAAAAAAGTGTAAAATTTGCCATTAAAAAAAAAAAAATTTGTGCAATGTGCTAGAGCCGTTCGCGGTGTTGCCTGTAAATTTACAGGCCACACCACGAATGGTTCTAACGGAAACTGCATCGGGTTCTAGTGCGGTACCAAAAACATGAACCATGTTTTTTTTTAAACCTGACATGGCGGTGCTGTTGTTTAGATGACCACACCTTTGACTATGTACCAGTGTTGGGAGGGTGGTGCATTGACCAAACAATTATTATTACCATCATTGTCCCATGATTATGGCTAGAACATGTAATGTTACAATTGGCAAGGTGAAGCGGTTGCCCATTTTCATCTACCAAATGCACCTTGTGATATGCTGCTCCTGGTAAGAGCTTCTGATGTTTTTGAGTTGTTTGAATATTTTGTGCATCTGAAATTGATTCTAAATCTACATGAACATGCAAATTGTATACATTAATTTTATTTAGTTGATTTAAATGGATAAAAAAAAAAAATTCAATTAGATAATGAAAATATAAATAAAACCTGAAGTAAATATTACGTCTCGAGATGGATAGGGAGAACTTAGCGATGGAATTTGAGAAATATTATGGAACGAGGTGGATTTTCAAGAATTTTCAATTCGATATAATTATGATATTTTCTCCTTGCCTTTGAGAAAAATCAACAATAAATTTTGGTGTACATACTGAAAAGTAAGTTAGGTGCCTTAAAAATAGACTTATTGTTATCAGTGTTAATGTACAGTAAACTGCATCGGTGTGTTTTAGTTACTGCATACCGGTGTTTTGTTATGAATTGATTCTCCAGTGCGGTTAGATAACAAATGCACCGAATAGCCACAAATAAAAAAAATGTATCTTTATTTTTTTCAGTGAAAAAAAAGGTGGTAAATTAAAAAATGTGCTGAAAATTATTTTCGAAAATCTAATTTCATAAAAAAATTCTTTAAATCGTAAATTTTTTTCATTATTTCATTATTTTTGCAAAAAATTTCAGGGAGAGATTTGCACGAGAGATATACCTGGAGCAAGATACCATGAGAGCACTGTGGAGCAGCGAAATACTTTTGAACAGAACTATTCATAAAATCATAATTTCAAAAATCTGGTGATTCAAACCCGGTAGCATAGAATTTCAAACCATATAGTGATCAAACTTTACTGTAATAATTGTTTTTTTTACAGTTTCTGTTTGATTTAATACATGGCAAGTAAAAATTTAGAATTTTACTATTCATTTTCATAAAAAAAAAACAAAAAAAATCGATTCTTACGCTAAATGCTTTATTCTTTTTGTTTTTGCCCTTGCTTCTTCCTGTTTCTATGACTTTAGAAATATGCCTCTTCATTTTAGATTTATAGGGTTTGTATTTATATATATATAGGCCTATGACATCTAACCGGTGGAATGACTTGCAAAGTTGGATCCCAATCCATGTCGGCCCTTGCGTGAATCTTTAAAAAACATATGTTTTTAATCTATGTGCCCTATGTAACTTAGTGCACCACTGCGCTATTTTATTATAGCACACCATGCATGCAGTCTTTGATAAAAAAAAATTAAAAAAAAAAAATTCTAATCTGTGCACCCTGTGTAAAATAGCACGACAGTGCACTATTTTATTATATCACACTAGTACGCTATTTTATTATAGCGCACCGCACACGTATTTTTTGATAAAAACAATTTAAAAACAGATTTTTTAAAATCTGGGCGCCCTGTGTAACATAGTGCACCTACGCGCTATTCCATTATAGCACACCACGCATGTACTGTTTGATAATTTTTTTCTAGATATTTTATGTCTGTGTTAATTAGTGCACCAGTTAACACATAACACATCGAGTCTCCTTGTTGACAGAGACAACTGCATGTTGGTCCCCTGTTTTCTTGGTGTGTTTATAAGAACATGTTGCATTGCCTCCTCCACGACATCTTATGCTACAAAAAATAAAAATAGAGGATTTTTATTAATTTTTCTGTGTTAATCAGTGCATTGGTTAACATATAATGCACTAGCTCTCCTTGTTGATAGAGATCACCGTACAGTGTTTCTACTGTTTTGGCGGTGAGTTTATAAGAACATGCCACATTGACGTTGGTGGGTACTTCTTGAAAGTTGCACCGTTTTCTTGAATTTTTTTTTTATCGGAAAATTTTATGATTTATTTATAAAACATATTAATGAATGGTATGATACAAGATTCATATTGATAAAGAAATGGCTGACAAGAGATCCAGTAACAAGAATATTGATAGCACATGAAGAAAAGAAAAAAAGGTAAGTTATTTCTAAATTCTTTACAAAAATTATTATTTTTGAAGTATATTTAAGTTTAACTAATATGTATTGTTTACTGTGTATCATGCAGAGCCAAAAAATGGAAAATCTCGATAAGATTATTTCTGATCTAAGAGCAGAAGAGCGTAAAAGCTTGATGGAAAAATTGCAGAAGGATGAATGAGGTGAATGAAAAAATACTATCGATCCAATATGAGTTTCTTTTTTTAGTTTTCATTAATAATATACTTCAAAATATTAGATAACATGTTTCAAACAATCTATTAATTCACATATGTTTAATATTCTACTGGGGCCAAAAACTGAGAAAAGGAATGTTGTTGTAAGAAAAGAAAAAAAATAGAACATGCAAATGAATTGCTCCTTAGCTCATCTGGAGTGGTGCAGGAGGTTAACGAAAGGGGGAATTTTTTTAAAAAAAACTTTGAGGGATCTAGTGGAATGAATTTGTATACACTCTTTCCACTTACAATACAAAAATCAATCCAATGATTCGATGAACCATATTTTGGTCAATGTGACATGTTATACTTTTAATAGCAAAAATGTAAAACAACAAAAAAAAGGAGTGAAAAAAGTAATATTCCTTTAAATGTTTTTTTAGAATTATATGTATATATTACTAGAAAGAAATCATTTATAAATATAACTTTTGTTATATTTAATTTTCATATATCAATATAAAAATTAAATAGTTTATTTTCATGTTACATCTTCATATGGTTTATTTTCATGTTACATCTTCAGGAAGATTATGAAAATTTCAAAGGATGAATGAGCGTATATTAGAAATATGCTAGTAGCAATTTCCAAAAAGGTGTACAAGGAGATGGGCAAAGAAATGGACATAATTTCATCGCACGAGGAGCCATCTCAACAAAAACATGCTTCAAATGTAATATGTAGTCATTGAATTTTTCAGTTAGGTACAATAAATAAACAATTTAGCATTAAATATGAATTTTCAATTATTTTATTGCAGAAAAGAAAAGAAAATGGAACCCATTCATCACATAAAATAGAACGACAAGGAAGGAAAGGGTTTGTATCTAATTTTGTGAGTAATTGTTACTTCCTTATAATAACTTAACTAGATTTCATTTTTGTATATTTTAAGTTGTTTTACAACAATCATCATTGAATGTATTCAAACAGGTGCTAACATACAAAGAAGAACCATGAGACGAATTGATTAACATTGTGTTAAATATGGGTTTTCAATATATGCTGGCATATCATAAATTAATTGTGTAATTTGTAAGCATCTATCTATATTGTTTTACTTAGCTCCGTATATAATTAATAGAACGAAAAAATGTTTTATATTAAATATGTGAATTTTTATGGGGTATAAAACTTGCAGGAAACAAAGTATGGAACTGCGCCAACAATTGAAATGTTGAAAGATGGCATGAAATTTGGTTTTGAAAGAATTTATATAGTTCATGAGTCAATTCTTTCTATTTTACGTCATTTATTTTCGATTTACATTGATGTATATTATTTACTATTTCAATTTTCATTATTCTCACCAATGTATATACATTCATTACAGTTTATTTTTATGTTTTTAGATGGAAGTTGAAGAAGAAGAAAACAATCAACACCATGAACAAAACATTCCTCAAAATAACCCAAGTCATGGAAGTAGCTCGAGCAGTGACAAAAGTTCAAGAAAAGAATGATGATCAATATGTTTGGATATCAAAGAAAGGCGTTGTATTTTTTGAAATAGTTTTCTATGAATCAGACATTTTGTATAATGTAAAGGACATAGTTTCCCAATTGAAAGACAGAGGGATACCAATAACTTTCCAATTTTGTATGACGAAGAGTGTCTTGTTCATATATATATAATAAAATACGTTTTAATATATTGTATTGTGTTCTCTATTATCGCTATAAAAAGTTACACTGCCGATTAAATATATGGATGATTAAATATTATAATGAAGAGATGTGAAATATGATGATATGATATAACAAGTTAATCCAAACATCACATTCAAATTCACTAATAAAAATTTAATTGATATGAATAATGTTATAAGATATGTGTCGACTTTTTATGAATAATGAATTTTAAAAAAGCACAATAATTGCACTATCACAGGTCGATGTTTCTAAAAAAAAAAAAATGATCACCAACGTGTGTTAGTTATTGTGCATCGGTGCATTTGTATGCTAATGTGTACCGGCATGTTTCTATGACCTATGGGCACCACACAAATACCAATACCAATTAGAATGCTCAGTGCTTTTTTCTAATACTGTGCACTGGTGCATTTGTATGAGACTGTGCACAGGTGCTTTTCAATGACCTATGGGCACCACACAAATACCAATGCCAATAAGAACGCCCTATGTTCTTTATTGATGGCTACCACCCGGGCAGTCCAATAGGCGTTGCATGCACTGATGCGGTTTTCCTTTAACGCGTCGGTGCTTTTTTATAACTTGACAGCCCAGTACATTGTATCACCTACAAGGCACCCGATGCAGTTTTACATCTTAATGGCCCAATTCATGCACCTTCAACCACCTCGGTGCCACTATCTGGCTGACATGCACTAGGACATTGCTAAACACCCCGAGGTGTCTGAAATTTATTTTCTGTCTCTATGCTTGGTAGGTTTACAGTACTAGTGCGTTTAATGTACAATGCAATAGTGCATTGACACCTGATTAGCACACCAATGAGAAAAACATTTGTAACAAGCTTCGACCACCCAAGTTCCTTTAGTTTTGTTGAAATTCCATTATAAGCTCTGCCAAAAACTTCGTTACCGAAAATGGATGTTGTAGCAAATTATTTTTTGACAATTTTGGCCAATTTTATAACACCAAAAACCCTCATTATAACCTCCTTTACAGATTCTTTTTCTTGTAGTGAAACCCCCTAAAACTCAACTCCATAAACCCTAAACCCCCTAAACCCTAACCCTTAACCCTTGAATCCTAAACCCCTAAACCCCTATAATACCTAGGTCCTTGACCCCCCTAACACCTAAATATGCTAAGCCATAATCTTTAAGCACATAAATAAATCATAATCCTAACCCCTAGTCCTTAAGATCCTAAGTATCCATCTGTCAACACATTTAATACAAAAACAACATAAATGAGATCTTCACCACATTAATGAATCTTAATGAGTAGATATTCCATGTGGCACCTTTGAGAAGTCGACATTTCTTCAATTGTGCCTCCTCACCACCAAATTTTCCATACTAGGCAATAGAATCTCATCATTGAAGACCTCAATGCAATGACAATATGAAGTTTCCATAACCATAAAACTCATCTAACCTTCAACGTGACTCCATAATATGCACAACCAAGTCTTGTCGTGATAAAAACAACCAAATGAAAATTTTCTTCCTTACTATTGGCTTTTTCTTAGGCTGGGCTAGACCACATATTGGATGGAAAAACAATATACCCAAATGTGAAATGTTTTTTCTAAAATTGTGTAAGATTAAATCAAGCCTCATTACCCCTTAAGATAGATAGTATAACTCCTATAATTAACTCCCACATCAACCATTCTAGAATATTTAAATTAAAAAACTTGATGAGAACTAAAATACATACAAACCACCTTATTTACAAGTCAATATTAAAAATTAATAAATCACATGTACAAAAAATAAAAAATATTAAAAGGTGAAAGTGTATTTTAAAAAAAAACTAGGTTTCCCAATGTAAAAAAACATTGGATATGTGACTTTCCCAAATATTCATCCTAGCCAATGGAGAATCTCAAAGTGAATTTCTAGTAAGAATGAGCTTGAGTATTTGGCGCCAATCTAGTTAAGTTAAAACTAATTTTGAAGGGTTGAATTTTTGCATTGCAATTATTTCGAATTCATCACTCTAATGGATGTTTTGGAAGCTCCTACATTCTCCCTCGACCTCGATTTCGAATAGTAGCACCCGCCTTTGGCTTTTAGGATGATGAAGGAAGGTTTTCCCTCGGCCTCGATTTTGAATAGCAGTGCCTGACCTTGTCTTTTAGGACGATGACGGAGGGTTTTCCATCGGCCTCGATTTCGAATAGCAATGCCCACCCTTGGCTTTTAGGACAATGAAGGAGAATATGAAAAACCTGCCAGTTCTAATGAATATCATGTCAGAATTGATCCCCGAATCCCGGGGCTTCCGATGGCAGGGATCAAGCCTAGGAACTTAATTTTTCCCAGATAAATATGATGAAGATCCAAAGTACTGTAACGAAGAGCCTCTTCTGAGATTCAAGAGGCTAAGGTGAGGCTCCCCTGTGAATGATAATCAGATCCCTTGGAATACTTTAGTTAGGGTATCTATTTTCCCCTTCCATGCTTCTCTTCAGTACATTGCTATCCTTCAATCAAGGAATATCCGGCTGCAATTATGCAACAATCTGTTCCAATTTGATGAAAATTGTTGTCTAAGACAGAAAGACCTCCAAAAACAATAGGTGGATATTGGCCTTTTATTTTCAGAAAACTGATATGGGAAGATGATTTCTTCTCAATGATCATACAACTATTTTTTCTCATGTATTTTGGAAAATGTTGTTTAAATTTCCCATTTTCTCTTTGATTTTCTGAATGCACCTCTTCCTCATTTCATAATTTGATACTTGGTTTTCTTGAACTTAGTTATCTATAGCAGTATTGCTTTTTGGAATCTCTTTCCCTTGAATTTATGCCCTTGGTAGATGTAACAACATGTTCAAGTTGTTCATGCATGAATGGAACATTATCCTGTATAGATGAACTTCTATGGTCAGCGAATTGCTTCGATATGGCTACAACATGTTTTTCCTGCATTACGATTTCATTTTTAACAGCTCCAAGGTTATCTCTATTTCTCACTTTTGACCCACCATCTTTGACATATTCCACAACCATATTTTTTGAGAATGGGTTATCCTTAAGTGTCTCTTCTAATAAAGGTGTTACCTTCTTTGAAGCTTCAATGTCTGCCTCTTGGGATTCAAAATTTTAATTTCTAACCCACAAATGCAGGTGCTCATTTTCCCCCGACCCATCATCCTTCCTTCATTTTTCTTCCTTTTAACACCGGAAGTCCTATTTTGCATGGATCTCCAACGTTGGTTTCCATCAGATGAGGAAGATATTTCCATATAGGTCTGGTTGACTTTCTTCATTTAGCTGACACCTAGAGATTTTAATTCTTGATGATTTCTCGTAACATATTAGTCAGTACATGTAGTCCTCATCTTGATTTCTAAGGAAGGCTTCATTAAGGATACTTATAATAAAATAGCAGTGTCTTTACCACGTGAGATCTTGCAAATATTCACCTTAGCAGTCTTGTTCATGGTATCAGAAAAATATATTTTATGGCCTTTCACACCATATGTAGGCTTCTTTAAGGATGCTACTGACAAACTAGAACTTTCCTTTCCAAGTGATACCTTATGATCATTCACATCAGCACTTGCAGAGCTAACAACGAGTAGGTGCTTTTGTGTCCCATTGAAATACAGTAGGCAGGATTTTATTCCAATATAGTTTGATATCTCTACTTTCCTTGGAATTATGATCATCATATGCTTCAAAATCTCCTCCTCTTCTTTGAATTCCAGAGTCTCTACTCATATACTTGCTACCAGAAACATGTGAAAATGCGCAACCCCTGGAAGTGAAGAATAATGGCACTCCATTTGGGCCATCCATAAGGTGTGGATGGGGATGGGGATTGGAATTGGAATATCTTGAAATGCGATATACATATTTGTCCAAATTCCAAATGGATGGATCATTTTCTCTTTAGACGCTTCGCTTGATGGACTCTAAATGGGAAAGAGTCGAACCCATGAATAATGAGTTTGGATAACTTCCGAGCAACAAAATTTTGGCTGCAGGAGGGAATGATTGCCTCAAATTATTCCATGGATAATTGATGCCAGGTAATTAACTTGATGGAAAAATAAATTCGAGTTGTGCTCAATACATATGCAATTCTTCTTAGACATCACCTTCCTTGAAATCTATGTTTCCCCATAAAATTTTATAGGGTCATTGCCCGGATGTTACAATGATATGGGGAAGCAATGATGGATGAAAAAGGAAACAGAAATGATTCCAACCCATCATTTCATGATCGATTCCTTCATGTGATGTTCCATCTGTGACTAAATTCTATGGATATTCCTTTATGTCACAACGACGGGATTGCAAAAAACAAGATTTAGAAATATCGCTTCCCATTTCACACAACGTCGAATTGGTAAGATTTACCAGGAAGCAGAAGATCCCTTAAAGAGTGCATTATCACGCTGTCTTTAGAATGTAGTAATTTTTTGATAATTCTAGTCTATTTTATTCTAGTGTATGGGAAGAAACCTCCACCTGATGTGTTTTACTAGGAATAACTACGATCATGTCCTTAATTTCCCAAGATTTTAGCTCAGGAATGTTTTTTTGAAAATTTTATTTATCATGTGGTATTATCCTTGATAGAGAACAACAAGGAAATAGTGTGGTATTATTCTTTTCAAAATTGTAATTAATTTTCTCATCGTTATTAGATGTGAATTAATAATTTATGTTATTGATTTATATGTCTCCAAAATGTCAGCTTATTAACATGGTTAAGATCAGGAGTGACAACTAGCTTCTTTTTTAGAATGGAATAGTAGAAGATAGTATAACTTTACATTCCATTCATATTTCATTCTATTATTGTGCTATGTACTGATCAATTTTTTGGATATAAAGTTGCTTTTCTCAACTTAATGCATGGTATTTAACTCGTTCACATAGTTTTGTTTATTTATGGGTGTCTTCTATCTAAAACTATTTATACATTGGTCATGTAAGCGAATGAAGTTCAAATATTAATTTTTCAAATCTCGTTAGAAAGTTAACGAGTAGAATAGGATGTTGGAAAATCCAAAAATGTTTCTTTGATGAGACTTAGTAATAATGTTACTTTGGAGAGACTTGTTTTAGGAACCATGTATGAACATGTATAATATATGTAGGCCTATATCTATTTGGGTGACTTAGTCTCAATTGCTAATTTCCCCACTTTATTGTATTTTATTGTAGACATTGTCAACTTTGATTAGCCCCCCCATAAATTTGTAGTATTTTGTATGGTCTTCCTGAGCATTTGTATGGTCTGGACAAGCTTATTAGCCCTCCAGTTTAGTAGCTCTATATCTCTTTAGTTTTGTTCCTTGTTTCATTTGTACAAGAACACAGCTTATACCAATACATTCTATGGTCCCATCAGCCCAGAAAATTCTCTAGCTACTTAGTAGAACAGGATGTTGGGAAATCCGAAAATGTTACTTTGATGGGACTTGGTCATGGTGTTCTTTCGAGACTTGTTTTATCAAACATGTACGAACATGTATAATAATTGTACACTTCTATTTTTTTCTTTGTCTCATCTCTTTGGGTCTCATGTTATAAATTGTTGAGTCACCTATTTTATTGGAGACTGTCAACTTTTATTACTCTCCCCACAAGTTTGTTCTCTTTCTATGATAAAGCTATATGTACTTGTGCACTTGTCTCTTACTTCTTGGCTTGTGTATATGTCATTTCAGTTTTTTTTATTGTGCTCATCCTAATTGGTATCATAGGCTTAAGATTGTGGCTTCTTATGATCTTTGTAGCTTTGTCATTATGGCCACTTTTATAATTTTCATTCTACGTGGAATCTTTCTTGAAACAATTTTACAATGACTTTTGGGTGATAAATAGGTAAACTATTTTTTATTGGATTACCCAAACCATTTTTCTTTTCGTTTCCACACTTTGTACGATTATTTTTACCATCGCAAGGCCTAGTCATGACAATCCATTCCATTTTTTTTTAGACCATACCTTAGATGAAAATAATTGGTTGATCCACTAATTTAGTTCTTTATTACACTGTGATCTAACTAAATATAGCATCCAACACTTCTGGAACCCCATTTTGTGTTTATATCTATGCTCACTATTCCTCTCATTCATCTATGAGTAGATTAGAAGTGGCTTCATGACAACTCTCTAACAACAACAACAATTTTAGACCATAATGTGTTGAAAAGTCAACAAGAAATTTGTATCTAATTTAATTTTCCCTTAATTAAATTGGACAATAAAATGTAATATTATCTCATAATCACTTGTAATAGTTAACTAAGTGTGATAAAATCAGTTAGCTCATGAATTTAAAGTTGAGGGTGGTTGGTGAGGCATGTAGATTGATTCTATTAGTTATGGAGTTTGAGTTGCAGTTAGTGCATTATTTTAATGCATGAGAAATTAGTTAAATCAATTTATTGAGTTAAATTTAGTTGAACTAGTTGTAACTTGTTGTTGCACTAGTGAGCGATCAAGTGAATTAAATCAGATTTGATTCACATCCATTAATCTGCCATGCAACTGATGATTTACTATTAATAGCTGCATGCATTTCAATTCTAGTGGAGACCCAGTTGAGACAAAGGTCAAAGGGATGTTAACTATCAGTTGTATCATTAGTAGGTTTCCCATATGCAGTAAGACAACCATAGGTTTTCCCATGAGAATTGTGCATTTTTGGAAGACTGAATTTCCTAAAGAATAGGGATTGCATTCCACATGAATTGTGCAAGCAAGGCAGGCTGATTAGAGGCAGGAAATTGGCTAAGTGTTGGTCGATTTTGTCTAGGTCATTGTGAGATAGTTGTGAGAGTGGAGGATAGTCTAGTGAGAAGAGTGCATTTTAATTGTTTCAAGATTCCTTGATTAATATACAATAGAATATAGAGGGGTTTTGAGAAGAAAGTTTTACCTGGGAAAACATGTGTTGTGGTTTGATTTGCTTATTTCTTTACTTGTTATGATTGGAAATCATGTTTATTTTCCACAATTGATTTGTAGAAGGATTCAGTATATTGCTTTAGTACATTTTTTGATCCAATTTAATCCATTTATATACATATTTTTTGTATAATTTTTTACATAATGATGGAAAACATTGTGGGCATATTCCAAAACTTTAAAAACAGCTCCAACATCTACAATTTTATGCTAAAGAGGTTTCAAGCCATTTGACATGGGTTGTCCCTCTTGCAACAATCTCCACACCTATTTCACTTCCATATCGTCTGAAACTTCTCTTGCATATACTTATACAAACAATTTCATATGCCAAGAAAACATATTTTATAATGGGTTCATGTTCTTGCTAATTTATAGGAACATGATTCACTGCAATTTTTGAAGTTTTCAACATTGCTGAGATGCAACAGACAATTCCAAATGGTGAAACTATGATGTTGGATAATAATCTATACTTCATCTCAACACCATCTTCCCAAGGCTTATCAACTTCAAATAATCCCTCTATTTTTGTCTATTTGTAGCTTCTTTCACAATCTTCTCCTTATTTGGCAGTTTTTCAAACATCTCACTAGAACATCCTACATAAGCAAGGAGGACCTTCCCTACATCACAATTATCAAATATCTATCTTCATTTTTCTAAGGACAAGGATTCTTTAAACTCATGTGTCAACTATGGATCTAAGTGAGTTTGAACCTTCGAAGTAGCAACCCTATTTTTATGGCTCCCCTATTCCTACTTCTTATACATCAATGTTTCTCCTTCCTGATTTTCAGCAAGATCGTATTGTTTTTATTCTTAGTCTACAAAGCATGTCTTTATATTATACATTTTCTCAAGGAACTCGAATTATTTTTGATATGACATGAACAATCTCGGGCTCTGAGATGAAATTTATATGGGGCCCGTCAAGAGGGTGGGGCAACTCAATGACGAAGAGCATATAATCCATTGAGGTCTCATGGATCTAGAATCAAATAAGGTGTTGCACTTGGCTTACCACATGATGGCTCAAGTAGATTGGAGCATCGAGAAAAAATATGAGATTACTCTAAGGTTCTCCCGCATGAAGAAAGATAGGCATATACAACTTAAATGTTGAAAGAAGGTCAAAGCTGATTTTTGTGATCCTTGAATAGGAAGTAGAACCCCCTTTTGATCACATAATGAATGGGGTTATGGAGTATGAAATGTCCTTAGTGTTAGTATCTTGTAGATGTGTAATAACATAAGTGGGTGTTACCAAATAACCAGATGACATAGATACCTAATTGACAAATAGAATTGTGAAATGTTAGCCTATGAATACATTATATTTCTTGTTGTTACGATTTTTTCATGTCATCTTACTAGTCATTTGAACAAATATTTTCTTCTTTTATTTATGATAAAATTATTGATAGACTTACTTCATTTGTCTTGTTTCAAAGTAGTTGCATATTCGGTAGTCATTAATGTATTTCCATGCATCTATTATAACATTTAAAAAAAATATAATTAGAAGTGAATTTTTGGCTCACAATGTGCATGATTATTATTGTAGGGGTATATAAATGTTGGTGTTGCAGTGAAAAAACCAAAAACGAAAGATGATTTTGAGCCAAAGTTGAAGATTTTAAAAGAGAGTATGGAGACATAAAATTGTGGTGATAAAGATATTGATGGAGATACCGCAAATACCTCTATAGGGGCAGAAGGAAGCCTGAGATGATCATCCACCTTAGGAAGGAACTCAAATTTTGCTTTTGACAGGGTGCCAATAGTTGATAAATGAGAAACAAATATCGGCGACCTCCCAAGCGACCTAGGCTAGGATGTAATAAAGCTGAGACAATTGTCTTGCATCTTGGCTCTCTTGGGAGCTCGTACATCTTCATTTATCATTTATCAACTACTATTATCATGCGATAAGCCAAATGTGAGTTCCTTCTAAAAGTGGATGATCATCTCAGGGTTACTTCTTCCCTGGAAAAAAAATTTCTAGGAGTCGCGTCGCAATATCGATAGTTTTTTCTTCTACACTTCTGACGGTTGTTTCCTTCGCACTTTCGATGATTTTTTCTGTCGCTGGTATGGCCCAGTTGTCTCAAAAATTTTATGCTAGTTGACGGAATAGTGACGACTTTTGTAGCACTTTAAAATGTTGTTTCCATTGTTGGAAAACTAATAGAGCCAGACGTAAGATGACATGTGCGACCACAGGCTGTTGGTATTGCGACGCATTCTAAGAAGGCATCGGTGTCATAATACTGACGTCTCCACATGATGTTGGAATAACGACAGTAAATAGCTTGATTTTAGTATTGAATAAATGAAGACACGCGTCGTGTCTTGTGTCGCTCTACTGACAGTTATTAGAAGTGTCAGAATTGCGACAGGACAGGAAATGACGTTTTTCACAACCTCAAAGTGTCACTCCTGGGACGCTTATGTTTTGCAAGAGAATCATTTTGGACGTTGAAAATTGGGCCAAATGTGCTAGTGAAATCTTTTTTTCATGTTCCAAAGGACGATAGGAAGAAATTGGATTCAAAGTCCATTAAATGCACTTTTGTTGGGTGTTGTACTAAATTTAAATCTTGCAAATTGTTTGAACTCTCTATTCATAAATGTTTTTCAAGTAGAGATGTATTTTTTCATGAGAAGGTTCATGATGGAAATAATGATAACAACAATGAATAATGGGACATTCCTTTATTGGTCGAATAAGGGAGTGATGAAACATGGGTCAGCCATGAGTAGCAGGATTAGCAGAAAAAGGAAGAAGCAGATGGTACAGATGCAGTAGCTAAACCATGTCCACAAAGGGATGATCAGAACAAGTGTGAAGCCACTCCACCACTCAGGAGAACAGGTAGGAAAACTTAATTTCTAGCAAGATATAGGGAAATTTCTTTTATAACTAGCATGTTAAATGTTGTTGAACCCTCTAGTTATAAAGAATCCAGTCAATATAATGAATGGAGGGTATCCATGGAAGAGGAATATGAATCAATACTTAAAAACAAAACTTGGTAGTTATTTGAATTAATAAAGGCAAACAAACCATAGGTTGCAAATGGCTATACAAGCCTAAATTTAAAGCGTATGGGAGTATATATAAATATAAATCTAGGATGTTTGCAAAGGGGTACTCGTAGAAAGAAGGTATAGACTATGAGGAAACCTTCACCCCTAAAATTGCTTTAGCTACCAAACATCATTGGATGATACATTGGCTAGATGTGAAATCTGGATTTTTAAATGGGGAGTTGAAAGAAGAAGTGTATTTAGAGCAACCTGAGGTGTTTGTTAAATGAGGGAAATAATATTTAGTCCATAGATTGAAGAAAAATTTCTATGGAATAAAATAGGTGCCCATGTCATGGTCTGAAAAAATTGATTCATTTTCTTCTAGCACAGTTATAAAAGAAGTAAGACTGATCCTAATCTGTATATCGTGTTTGATAAAGAGGGGAGAGATGTTTTGATTTTTTTATATGTATATGATCTTATCATTATAGGAAATTCTGATTAACTCATTAAATAAATAAAAGAGAATATGTCACAGGTGTTTGAGATGAAATCCCTTGGTGAGCTACGCTACTGTTTGGGTTTTGAAGTTTGGAGAGATTTAGGCCTTAATTTTCTGTCACGGGGTAAGTATTTCAGGAGTTTACTGAAAAAGTTCAAGATGGAACAATGCATAGTTGCAGCAGTGTCTTTATAGCAGAATACCAAACTTTAGAGTGATGACAATTCTAAGGAGGCGGATGCAACATTGTATAGAGAGTTGGTTGGGAGTTTAATCTACTTGACCACTACTAGACTATATTTGGCTTATGTAGTTAGTGTATTGAGCCAATTTATGTCCAAGCCACTTGAAATTCATTATATTGCAGTGAAAGGTGTTTTAAGGTATCTTCAAGGTACCTTAGACTTTGGTATTATATATATTGATTCATTTGATGTTAGATTGAAAAAATTTTCAAACTTCGGTTGGGCCACAAATCTAGATAGCAGACGATCCATAACAGGTTATGCATTCAACATAGGGTCTGGGGTCATTGCATGGAGAAGCAAGAAGCAAAATAATGTATCCTTGTCTTCAAAAGAAGCAGAGTATAAGGTTATGTGTGCAACAACATGTGAGGTAGTTTGCTTGAGGATAATTCTCTAGGATGTCAGAGAAGAACAGAAAGATGTAACAGTTATCATATGTGATAACTAGAGCTCCATAAAACTTGCAAATAATACGATGTTTTATAAAAACACAAAGCATATTAATACACAGTTTCATTTTGTTAGGGAGAAGGTTCAGTCAAAAGAGATTTATATTGAATATTGTAATATTTGTGATAATGTTGCTGATATTTTTACTAAGCCTCTTGGAAGAGTTATTGAGTCATTTAGGGAGATGTTAGAAATTTTAATGAACCCTTTCTCCATTAAGGGGGAGTTTTTAAGATAATGAAGAATGTAATATTAGGAGAGAGTCGGTTCACTAGATCCTTACGTTAGGAATTAGTTCATATTTCTTAGGTAAGTTGTTCTAACTTCCATATATGCATGAAGACTATATATTCATGGTTGTAATGTAATTGAGGTAGATATTTCTCCATGGCAGTCTCTTCCAGTCGATTCTCTCATCTGAGAGCTGCCCAGTTTCATTCAATAAAGTCAACCCTTATTTTTTATCAATACAAAGAGTGAAGGGAGCTCTACTTGAACGGTGAGGCACAATACTAGCTAAGGTTTTGAAAATGGGGTAGCAAGATAAGTGGGCTTGATTGTGGGGAAATCTCCATAGTTAAGCGCACTTGAGCCAGAGGCGATCTCAGATTGGTGACCTCACAGGAAGTCCTGGTTTTCAGCTGCAAGCCTTGAAAGTGATGATTGATGCTATGTGATTAATTTCACTAGTTTAAATCCCACTTCTTAACCCCTATGAGCATCACCCGATGTAATGAGAGCTAAGTGGATTACTCAAAAAACCATTAAAAATTAGTCACTCATGACTACCTCTCATGGAAATGGCCATAGATAAATGACTTGCTTAACGCAGTTGAATCCCAAAAAATGATATATAATATAATGCACTATGAAAACTCCTCAATACTTAAATACAAAGAGTGAAGGGATCTCTACTCAAATGGTTCATGAGGCACAATACTTGCTAAGGTTTTGCAAATGGGGTAGCAAGCTAAGTGGGCTTTATTGTGGGGAAAAATCTGCAGTTAAGCGTGGTTGAGCCAGAGGCGATATGGGATGGGTGACCTCCCAAGAAGTCTAGGCTACTAGGTGCAAGCCCCGGAAGTGATGTGCTATGAAAGCAGCTCCAAAAATAGAAGAGAGAGATCAACGCCTTAGAAATAAGCCACTTCGAGGGGGAAATCTCCTTTACATTACATAAATGAAAAATTGTTGGATGATACAACTGACAAAAACTCCTTCTATATATAGGAGTCCATGTGGTCATAATATAATCCTAGTCAACCTAACAATAATAATGTAAGGGCACAATAATAAAAATATTGGGGTTGCAGGGGTACAACAAAAAAATTAATGGGGCTACAATAACAACAATTAGGGACTACACTAGTAATATAAGGACCTAACTGTTGAGTGATGGAAAAGGTATGAATTTGCCATTTATTTCTTTATCTTTTTCTTTAATCATAACTCCTTTATATTCTAAAATGGTAATATATCAAAGAATTATAGTAGAATTAAGGAGATTAGTGATCATTGCAAATTGATTGAATATTGTCTTTTATTCTATACAGAAAATAGAAGAAATAGAAAGCCACCATTCGGGAGGAAAAGAAAAAGTAGAAGTAACTGTTGTCCCTTCACCAGGAATCCATATCCAGAAAAGAAGATTGAGATCAGAACACACAGTCAAAGAAAGGAAAGGAAAGGTGCGGCCTCAGCGCAAGAAGACAAAAAGATGACTGGAGATAGAAGATAGAGCAAATCCCTCAAGATCTTTTGATCTCGAGGGATCACTGCTTCAAAGCTCATCTATATTCTCGTTTTTTCTGCCTGGTTTTTATAAAAGGACAATGCTTGTAGAAATCAGGGAGAGCATGTATTGCCATTATTCATATTTCCCTTTTGTGTTTTCACTTTGATCATCGACTCTCGTTGGTTAAAACAGAGTGCGATTGCCTGTAAACTTCTTTATACATGATTAATATATAATTCGATTGCTGTTCCATTATTTGATACTAGAGTAGTTCAGAAGTGCTTCACTAGTGGCAAAGGGCTCGGCCCTAGTGGATCCACTTGCTATTTTTACCATTACTTTACAATTCCAGTCGTGTGATGGTTTTCTTTAATTTTCATTTCCCTTAATCGTATTTCTTTACAGTTCCCTGTTTTATAGTTTACTGTTTCAATATTTTATGAAATCGTTTTATTTCATAAGCTGTGATTGAACCGTGTTGTCGTTCCCTTCCACCATAACAAGATTACTATCCTTTGTAGCTTATATTGTTATGCTATTCATTTCAGATTTTGTTGTTCATTTCTATTAAACAGCTTTTATGTTCATTACTAATAAATAAGCTTCGATGTTCATCTCTTTCCTGCAAGTATTTGGTTTTTCTTTAGAATATTATTGCAGTGAGCGTGTAAATTCTATTTCCATTAGCAACATTATTAATTTAATTGAGTTATCATTTCCAATTAGTTGTTTTGGTGTGGAGTGCAAGGTCAAAAAATATAAAGGACATTGGCTATTACTGTCTAAGTTCTCAGATTGAGGATATTGTTTATGTTTGATTTCATTTACATTAGTTGATAGAGGAAAGAGTTATTACTATTGCATCCTTGACTGATGATTGTTGTAGTTTCCTAAGTGAGTGATCTAGTTTCAGAACATTAATTTTCTTGTAATTACAATTAGATTTTATTTTCAAGAATCCGTTTACTCTTGTATTTGGAACACTGTACTGCAAATTGGAAAAAATTACTTTTGGATTAAATTTCCTTCTTAGACTGAGTACACTCTTGAAATAAAAAATCGTACCTGGATTGATAATTAATGTGGGAGAAATAGGAGTTAAAAATACACCTTTTATACCTCAACATTTTGGCACCGTTGCCGGGGAGAGTGTAGCCATTTTTTTTCCTTCAGAGAGTAGTGTGATGAGTGTCTGCTAAGGAAGAACTGGGTATTAAAAATGAAAGGTAAAACCCTGCGTAAAAAACGAGGAACATGCTCGTTCACCTGCCTGCTTCATAGCAGAACTGTGTAGAAGTCTAAGGTAGGAATGAATGCTTGCGTTTTTTGAATGACTAGAAAATCTAAACAAAACAAAATTACTCCTAGACCTGAAAAACCTAAGGGACTAGTGACGCTTGGGCGAACAACCTTTATCGACGAAATCATAAGAAAATCTGAGTCTCAGTCATCGGTAGGACCCTGAATTATTACTTCCAGACATCCTATTGATTTCCTTCAAACCACAAGATCACCATCCGTAGCTAACGCTAAGATTCATGGTGAAACTGAAGGGGTAGAACAAAGTTTTCAGGGACTAAAAATCCGCAAACCAGCCCTTCACAAGGAGAAAATTATAGTACCCTCTGTGAAGGAGGAGGAGAAACAGGGGAAATAGAAGAACCAAGATCTCCTCTTGGAGTAGTACAAACACTAAGTAGCCCAGATAAGGTAAGTGCTACCAAAATAATCCAAAAAAAAGCTGAAGAACCTGAAAAACAAAAATCCCCTCAGATAATACTTTAGCAAGGAACACTCATTATCCTAGACCAAGGAATTGTTGTTAAGGTAATCCCTACTCCTTCTAGTTAGCCTAGGAATAACTCCCTAGAATTCCCAGAAGGATATTGGCACATATTTGATCAGATGGCCCAAAACTAGAAAACACCTCAAACTTCCACACTGCAATATCCCATTGTGGACACTACAATTAATGCACCTATGAAGGCCATTCCTCTCCAGCATATTCCTACATTCCATGGCTTGACATCGGAAGATCTAGATGCATTTCTGTTTCAATTCGATGTATTATACCGGGAGTATGTGTTGTGTAACTAGCTCCAAAAATAGAAGAAAAGAGATATCAATGCCTTAGAAATGAGCCACTTTGAGAGGGCAACCTCAAATACATTACATAAGTGAACAATTCTCGGATGATACAATTTACAAAACCTCCTTTCTATATATAGGAGTCCATGTGGCCATAATGTAATCCTAGTGGGCCACAATGTAATCCTATCCGACCTAACAATAATAATTTAAGGGCATAATAATAACAAAATGGGGGTTACAAGGGTACAATAATAACAATAAGGGGGTTACACTAACAACAATAAGGGACTATACTAGTAATATAGGGACCTAACATGCCCTTCTCCTTCAAAAAAGTGTTGTCCTCAACGCTTGAGTAGCTCTGGGTGCTTCTGTATAAAATTCTCATCCTCCCATGTAGAATCTTCAGTGGGTAAGTTCTTCCACTTGATGAGATACTCTGAAATTGATCGATTTCGTAGTTGTCGAGTTCTTGTTTCCGTGACTGCTTCAGGTTCCAATATGATTTTTCCTTCCTCATCAAGTTCGGGCAATATTGTTTGAACTGGAAGATTTTCACCTATAACCTTCTTTAAGCATGAAACATGGAAAATTGGATGCACTCGTGAAGAAGCAGGAAGCTCCAACTTGTATGCCATAGTACCAATCTTTTGCAACACCTTGTAAGGACCATAGTACTTTGGCGATAATTTATTATCCTTCTTAGCTTGCTTGAGGGACATTTTTTTGTATGGTTGTAGCCGTAAAAATACCTAATCTCCTACATCAAAACTTCTCTCGCTGCGATGTTGATCTGCCTGTTGTTTCATTCGATTTTGTGCCAAATTCAGGTTATCCTTTAAGAGTTGGAGAACTTCTTGTTGATGCTCGATGTGATCTTCCACTGCTTGAACCTTCGAATTTTCTCTTAAATATGATGTGATGGATGGTGGATGATATCCATAAATTTCCATAAATGGGGTCATTTTTGCTGCAGTATGGAAGGAAGTGTTATACCACCATTCAGCGAGAGGTAACCACTTGACCCATTGTGTTTGTTTATCAGATACAAAACAACGAAGATATCCTTCCAAACATTTATTTACTATCTCAGTTTGACCATCAGATTGAGGATGATAAGATGAGCTATGAGCTAATTGAATACCCAAACAAGAAAATAACTCCGTCCAAAAATTTCCAGTAAAAATGGGATCTCTGTCGCTCACAATAACCCTTGGGCTTCCATGTAGCTTTTGAATTCTATCCATAAATGTAGTAGCAACTGTACTTGCTTTTAATGGATGAGATAATGCACAAAAGTGTGCATACTTGGTAAGTCTATCAACTACCACCATGATGACACTCTTTCCTTCGGACTTAGGTAAACCTGTGATAAAATCCATTGAAATCTCCTCCCAACGTTGACTTGGAATGGATAAAGGTTGTAGAAGTCCCGGGGTCTTAATTGTCTCAACTTTATTCTGCTGGCAAACTAAACATTCCGCCACAAACTTTTGAATATCAGATTTAAGGCCATCCCAAAAAAATTCTTTCTTCACCCTGTGGTAAGTTTTTAAAAATCCTGAGTGTCCTCCTAAAGGAGAAGTGTGAAATTCTAGAAGAATCTTTTGTTTTAGTTGGGAATTCTTACAAAGATATAAGCGATCTTTGTACCATAAGGAATCATTTTTCCAACTAAATGTATTAGATGTACTAGGATCTTGCTGCAACTTTTGAATGAGTGCCCATACATCTTTGTCCTTCTTCCCTTCATCTCTTGCTTCGGTTATCCAATCTGGTTGGATAATAGAAATGGCACAAAGCAATGCTTCCACCTCTTCATTCTTTCTTGAGAGTGCATCCGCAACAACATTAAGCTTTCCTTTTTTGTAGATTATTTCAAAGTCATAACCCAACATCTTTGTGACCCATTTTTGCTGCTCTTCTGAAGATAGTCTTTGTTCCAAAAAGTGTTTAAGACTATCATGATCAGTTTTTACCTTGAAGTATCTTCCCATTAGGTAATTTCTCCATTTCTTTAGTGCATGCAGTATTGCTAACATTTCCTTCTCATAAATAGGTTTCTGTAAATACTTTCCTTTGATTGGACGACTTTCAAAAGCAATGGGTCTTCCTTCCTGCATTAAAACTGCACCAATTCCATTTCCTGAGGCATCACATTCCACAATAAAGGTTTTTGTGAAGTCTGGTATAGCTAAGACCGGTGCTAGGCACATTGCCTCTTTAAGACGTTCAAAGGCCTTAGTTGCTTCAGGAGTCCATGAAAATGCATCTTTCTTCAATAATGTTGTTAGAGGTGCTGCTATTCTCCCATAATTCTTAACAAACTTGCGATAATGCCCTGTTAACCCGAGAAATCCTCGCAACTGCTTTATGGTTGTGGGGACTTTCCATTCCTTAATGGCTTTAATTTTGTTAGGGTCTACCTTAACACCCTCGTGAGATACAATATGACCCAAATATTCCACCTCTTGTACTCCAAAGAAACATTTTGATGTTTTTTCATATAATTGTTTCTCCTCCAATAGTTTGAGCACCCCGTCAACATGTTGAACATGATCCTTCCAAGACCTGTTGTAGATTAGTATATCATCAAAAAATACTAGCACAAATTTTCTAAGGAAGGGTTTGAAAATGGAATTCATCAACCCTTGAAATGTAGAAGGTGCATTGGTAAGGCCAAAAGGCATGACCAAAAATTCATAATGACCCTCATGAGTCTGAAATGTTGTTTTCATAATATCTTCAGTCTTCATTCTAATTTGATGATATCCTGAATCAAGATCCAACTTGGTAAAATAAATTGCTCCATGTAATTCATCCAATAATTCATCAATCACAGGAATGGGAAATTTGTCTTTAATGGTGAGCTTATTGAGCTCCCTATAATCTGGACACATTCGCCATGATCCATCCTTATTGTGTACCAATACTACAGGAGCAGAGAAAGAACTTTGACTAGGTTGAATTATACCCGCCTCTAACATTTCTGCAATCATACGTTCAATTTCGCTCTTTTAGACGTAAGGATATCTATAAGGCCTGATGTTTGGAGGAACACTTCCTGGAATCAAATGAATAGCATGATCATGATCACGAATAGGTGGGAGTCCTTTGGGAGTTTCCAACACCTTGGAATGATTGTCCAAGACTTGTTGGAGATCTGCAGAAATAGATGATTTTGATGTTGGAACTTCTAGTGAGCATAATTGTGCAATTACGCCTCGTTGTTCTTTCTTTAGAAGCTTTGCCATGCCATTAGAGCTTATTATCCTTCCTGGCTTCCCTTCAATACCCCGTAGTTCGACTTCCTTTCCTTCTGAAAAGAATTTCAAGAAAAGTTCTTGAAAATTAAAAGCTACCGTCCCCAAAGATTGTAACCATTGTACTCCTAGTACAACATCAGCACCTCCCATAGGAATTGAAAGCATTGGACTAGTCAACACATATTCCCCCATGGTTAGCTTGATGTTATGGCATTTTCCAGAGCAATTTATAGTTCCTCCATTTGCAACCATCACTTGACATTCTGGTGCTGGGTATAGGAAACAATTTAATTCCTTGGCTACCTTACAATTAATAAAATTATGGGTGCTACCTGAATCAATCAACACTATTACCTTTTCTTCTTGATTTGTCCTTGTATCTTGAGAGTTTGAGGAGTGGTAATTCCTGCCAGTGCATTACACGATATGGTCGGATTCATTTCTTCCTCTTCTAGGGTTGGTTCCCGGTGTATATCCTCTTCTTGTTCATTTTCTTCTTCCTCTTCACAATCTATGTAAAATAATTTCTTCTCAGCACACTTATGACCTTTAGTGTATTTTCTATCACAATCGTAGCAAAGCCCTTTTTCTCTTTTTTCTTCCAATTGTTGTGGTGTCAACCTTGTAGGTTGTGGAAATCTAGGCGTAGCAACACTTCCTTCTTTATAGAATTGAGTGGTAGGCTTCCTTGTTGCCATAATTTTACATTCAACTTTTCTTGCCAACCCGAATGCCTTCTCCAATGAATCAGGTTCCAAAACACGAACTTCATGTTGGATGTTATCCTTTAAAGTGCCTAGGAAGAGATCAATCCTGTGTTCCTCTGTAAGATCAGTTACCCTTATATTCAATTTTTGGAAGTCCTCACTGTGCTGCCCCACTAAACCCTTTTGTTTGAGATTTATCAATTGGGTAAAGAAGGTGTTGCTCTTTGTATCCTCATAATGTGCTATCATTTCCTCCGTAAAAATTGACCAAGTGACAATTTTTTTACGGGAGCAAAGCCATCGATACCATACAAATGTATTTTGTTCTAAATGTAAAGTTTCAATGCGTACCTTTTGTGTGTTTTGAACATTATGGAGATCAAAATATTGCTCCATCTGTAGTATCCATGTTACAGGATCCTTTCCATCAAACTTCCTCATATCCATTTTTGGAATATGGTGGTTCTTCCCGCCAACATTAGAGTTTATGAAATCACGATTAACAATTATTTTGTTCTCATCATGAGTTTCCTCTACTATCTTTTCACCATTAGGAAACATTTCTTCTATCAACTTTGTCAAACATTCTATGTCTGCTTTTAGATCATTCTTCATGTTTTCCATTTTAGATTCCATGCCAGCTTCCATGTCATTTATCTTAGATTCCATGTCTTTCTTCAAAACTTTCATTTCATTTTTTGGTACTCTTTGCGAGAGCGAAATTTGGTGCACTTGCTCTTGTAATTTTGATATCATGTTGCAATTCTTCATCTTCATGAGTCATAGTAGAGCCTTCTAAAGGCTTAATGGGTGTTGAATTATTTTTACAGGGCATTTTTTAGAACCCAATATTGATATCTATTCTACAATATGCCCTTGGAATCAATTCAAATTGATTTTTCAAACAAGACTTATGCAATTCGGAAAAAAAATACACACCTTTTTCTTGCTTTTGAGGAGCTCAATATTGAAATTTGATTATCTCTGTGATTGCGGCTCTTCAATATCTAAAATTTAGCACTGAAGTAGCCCTATGAATTTTATTTTGAATTCCACAGGTCTGACATAATTTGGATTCTCCAAGACAAAGTTATGTGCAATATCCCACAATGACCTAATTATGGACTGGTTCAGTAGAGCGAAATTGTACAACTTGCCACGCATCATTGTTTCGTCCTTCGCCTCTAAAATTGATAGCCAAGAAACTACAGTCTGTTTAATTTTAACCAATTTTTACGGCACTCCAATCCAATGCTCAGAGAGAGAGTTATTGAACTTTTCCCACGATCACCTCTTTGAGATGAAATTCATGAGCCTGAAAATCACCACCTTCCACAGATCATATCTCCAAAAATATTGCGAATCAAGCTCTGAAATTTTTTGACAAGTTTCCTAAAGATTTCAGATTTTCACCCTAGAAAAAGCAGATTCTGAACCTTTGTAGAAAAAGATTTATAGCGAAAATGCCACGATGACCTGTTTAGGAGCCTGAAAAAAGACCTAACTTCCACAGATCATATCTCCGAAAATATTGCGAACCAAGCTCTGAAATTTTTAGAAAATCTTCCTCAATATTTCTGCTTCGTACCCTAAACATTTCAGCTTTTGAAACTTCATATAAAAAAATTTATAGCGAAAATTCCACAATGACCTGTTTGGAGCAGCGAAACCCTAGAATCCAAAGCTCTGATACCAAATGTTGCGTAACCAGCTCCAAAAATAGAAGAAAAGAGATATCAATGCCTTGGAAATGAGCCACTTCAAGGGGGCAACCTCCAATATATTACATAAGTGAACAATTCTTGGATGATACAATTTACAAAACCTCCTTTCTATATATAGGAGTCCATGTGGCCATAATGTAATCCTAGTGGGCCACAATGTAATCCTAGCTGACCTAACAATAATAATTTAAGGGCATAATAATAACAAAATGGGGGTCACAAGGGTACAATAATAATAAAGGGGTTACACTAATAAAAATAAGGGACTATACTGGTAATATAGGGACCTAACAGTATGACTATACCACCGATCCCCAAAAGCTAAAATTATTTCCCTCCACATTAAAAGGAGTAGCTCTACGATGGTTTATGGGGTTAGGTGGAGGTGTTATAAATAACTGGGATGAGATGAAAGCTGATTTTCTAAAGAAATATCAGGATTATGCTAGGTCCACGAAATTAAAGGATGAAATATTTCAAATGACAGCAAAACCTAATGAAACATTGGAGGAATATGTAGAACGCTTTCAATACAACCTCCATATATCACCTTATGCATCTTTTCCCTTACCTGATAATGTGTTAAAAACTACACTAATTAAAGGGATGAAGGAAAAATGGGTTGAAACATTAAGCATTATGGTCAAAGGTGACAATATCAGGAAAATTTTGCTGACATCATTGATTTATGTATCAGGAGCTCGAGAAGCAGCACAAGACTAAAACCAACAGAACATGACATGACCACAAGGGATAGAAAGATCTCCGGTGGAGGTATAACCAGCGCAAAAATCGGAAATCTACTAGAATATTTCAAAACTAATATTCTAGGGACTCTGACAACGCAGCTCGACATCATGCAAGCTAAACAAAAGCAAGCAAAAGAAGAACAAAATTTGGCAATATTCTGCCCTAGATGCAGAAAGAAACACAACCATAAAGAATGCCCACTGGATACAATCCAAGTCTGCGCCATCTGCATGAAAGATCACTCCACAGGAAGTTTCCCCTCACTCCCGGGATTGAAAGTAGTCTACAAGGAAGTAGAAGAAGAAACAGAACCGGTGTACCTACTCAATCAACGTCGTCAATGGTAGCCACGACAAACAGGTATTCCCATTGATCCATCCTCTTCTTTTCAGTATCCTCAGTATAATGCTCAACAATATAATGGAATATGGAAAATTCAACCACCTTTCCCCAGCTGGTCACAATAGCCATTTCCTACATCACCATGGCCAAATCAAACAAATCAAACCAATTGGCTGAACTTTCCTTACTGTCCACCATTTTGGCAAAATAATGCATATCCAACACAATGGTCCCCCTCCACCTCACAGAGTCAAACCTGGCAGTCGAACTGGCAAAGATCTATGAATCAGCCAACTAGAATGATTCTTCTCCCTCCACCTACACTGCGAGCGCCATATACATTGCAACAAAATCCCCAGACCAACTTAAGACCACAACTCCTAGCCCAACCCAACCCAAACCCTAATAATAGACCGGTTAAATCTGTTCAAATAATCGAAGCACCAGAACTAGAAACCGAGTTAAGGAATGCAATGACCTTCAATTAAGGTCTGGGTGCATAATAGAATTATAGGGAGACAAAAATGTTCGAGTTGAAAATTCATTACCTTTAGAACAAACATTACAAAAAGAGAATGTGGTTAGACCACAAAATCATGAGCAAGCAACCAGCTCTTCTCCACCATTCCCAAAACGACTAATCATACCTCGCCCAATAAAACATCCTGTTTTAGATCTTCTGGGAGAAATAAAAAATTTGTGTATAAAAACTCCACTCCTCCAAGCTATCCAAGATATTCCAATTTATGCAAAAACCATCAAAGAATTATGTATAAGAATTCCAAAGAGGATAATAACAACTAATCCAACCATCCAAGTAGTCGGCACCCTATCTGACTTACTATCAGGAAGAGAAGCACCTGTAAAATATGAGGACCCAGGAAATCCTATAGTTACGGTGCAAATCAATGAACAATCATTTCCAAATGCCTGAGTTGATTTAGGAGCTGCAATCAATATCCTAACAACCACCACTTGTCAAAAACTTGGAATTACATCATTATATCCAACCACAACCTTATTGGAATTGGCTGACCGATTGGTAGTCAGGCCAGAAGGCACACTACATGATGTAATGATATCTGTAGAATCCTGGGAATACCCTGCCGAATTTCTAATTATTAACCCCAAAAAACAGCTATATGGACACCCTTTAATCTTAGATAGACCTTGGCTAGCAACTGTTGATGCTTACATTGGCTGCCGACAAGGCAACATGACTATAACTAGAGGGAGTAATGTCAAGAATTTAGCCTTATACCCTCCCGCCCAGCCAAACTTAACAATAATGAAAACAAAGAAACAACCTATATCATACCTCACAGAAAACATTAGATCACCATTAACCACAGAAGATGACCTCAAATTTAAAGACCAAATAGAGGACGACATCATTAACAATTTGATTAACCAACCAAAAACTAGATCCCATTTGCAATGTCACATGATTGAGGCAGAATTTGATAATGAAGAAGAAGAAGATCCCTTGAAAGACACTAATGATCAATCAATACCTACCACCTATGTTTACAATAGCAAAATTATAGAAATTGAGCCAGGAAAAACTCTGAACATTAACAGAAACCTGACTGCTAAACAAGAAGAGAAGATGGTCCAACTACTGAGAAAATATAAGGAAGATTTTGCATGGGATTACCCAGACATGAAAGGAATTGATCCCCAATTATGTACGCACCACATTTATATAGAAAAATATGCTAGACCCATTCACCAACCCCAACGAAGATTAAACCCTCATCTTAAGGATATTGTGAAAGTTGAATTACAAAAACTTTTGGATGTAAACTTTATTTATCCAATATATAATAGCAAGTGGGTCTCTCCACTAGTAGTGGTGCCAAAGAAGAATGGAAAGTGGAGGATATGTGTAGACTACAGAGAATTAAACAAAGCAAACCAGAAATACCACTTTCCCCTTCCTTTCATTGATCAGGTATTAGATACATTAGCAGGAAAGAAATTCTCTTCTTTCTTAGATGGCTTCAGTGGATACAATCAGATTCAGATTGCCCCTGAAGATCAGGATAAGACTACTTTTACCTCTCCTTTGGGAACATTTTCTTATAGAGTTTTACCCTTTGGCCTTTGTAATGCCCCTGCCACATTTCAAAGGGCCATCCTCAACATCTTTTCAGATTTAATAAATGAAGGGCTCAAAGTATATATGGATGATTTCACACCTTATGGAGATGATTTTGAGCCAACATTAGAAACATTGGAAAAGGTGTATTTCCACCAGGCTCTGCTTGAGCCATGAAAAGTGTCATATGATGATGATTGAGGGACTTATCTTAGGTCATTATATCTCAACAGCTGGAATATAGGTAGATCCAGCTAAAATTCATATAATTTTGTTAGTACCTACTCCTACCACACAAATAGAGGTACGTAGTTTTCTGGGATTTTCTGCTTATTATAGAAGATTCATAGAGCATTTTTCTCAAATAGCTGCACCTCTATACGCACTAACAGGGAATGTTGATTTTTTTTGGGAAGATAAGTGTGACCATGCTTTTGAGGATCTGAAAAAGCTTGTATCAATAGCCCCAGTGCTAAGGGGCCCAAATTGGGATTTTCCATTCTAAATTTCATCTGATGCCTCAGACAGAGCTATCGGAGCAGTCCTTGGGCAGGAAGAAGATAAAAAAACCATATGCAATTTATTATATTAGCAAGAATATATCTCCTGCCGAATTAAACTATACCGTGACTAAAAAAGAATTTTTAGCTGTAATACATGCTATAAATAAATTTAGACATTATATAACTTGGTATCCTGTAGTTTTATATATAGATCACTCTGCCATAAAATATTTAGCAAATGAACCTGTTACAAATGGTAGAGTAACAAGATGGTTGATTCTATTGCAAGAATTTGACATCACAATAAAGGATTGACCTGGAAAAGAGAACCTTGTAGCTGATTTTCTCTCACGAATGCCAAAACCAGAGGACGCAGTAGCAGTCGAAGATCAATTTATAGATGAAAATTTGTTTGTTGTTACTATCAGAACACCATGGTATGTTGATGTTGAAAATTATTTAGAAGTAGGTAAATTACCCAAGCATCTAATGCCCAATGAACGAAAACAAATAGTGCAACACAATACCCAATTCTCTTGGATTGGGGGCTACCTATTTCATACAGGAGTAGATATGCACATCAAAGGATGCATCCGAGAAGACGAAATATTTGACATTCTGAAAGCATTCCATGACGGGCCGTGTGGCAGACATTTCGCAGATCGCAAGACTGGTCACAAGGTTTTACAAATAGGCTATTACTGGCCCACAATTTTTAAAGATGCTAAAAAGTTTGTACAAGCTTGTGATAGTTTCCAAAGGGCGGGATGCCCTGGATAGTCCAATGAAATGCCTTTTAATCCACAATTACTAATCGAGCCATCTGAGCACTGGGCGCTCAATTTTATTGGTCCCATTAACCCATCATCAAATCAAAAAACGTACATACTAGTTGCAACAGAGTATGTTACCAAATGGGTTGAAGAAGAGGCACTTCCAAGAGCTATAGAGGACTCTGTAATACATTTCCTTTTCCAAGTATTTGTGCGATACAGCCTCTCGAGGGGCATAATTATAGATGGAGGACCGCAATTTGTAGGTAATAAAATCGCTGCAACATTAAAAAATTACCACATTCGGCACAAAATTACAACCCCATACCACCCACAGGAAAATGGCCAAGTAGAGAGCATGAATAAGGTGATAGAGGCAATACTTACAAAAAAATTTGCATCACATAGATGTGACTAGGCTTCAAGATTGCTGAAAGCCTTGTGGGCATACCGAAAAATGTGGAGAAATGCCACCGGGTATTCACCATATCAATTAGTATTTGGAAAAGAACCCATCTTTCCAATAGAATTTGAAATTCGAACATTAAGAACAACGCAGGAGGTGGGTTTGAATTTAAATGAGGCCCAGGTTCGCAGATTACAACAAATCAACGGGTTAGATGAAATTAGGCTCTTAGCCCTTCAAAACACTGCATTAATTCAACAGCAGAGAGAAAAATGGCACGATACCCTTATTAAAAAGAAAATCTTCCATGAAGGAGATTGGGCACTCCTATATGACTCCAGGTTTCAGGATTTCCCCGGAAAACTCCAGACACGATGACTTGGCCCTTATGAGATACAGAAAGTGCATGGCAATGGCACCATTACATTAAGTACCATTGATGGATCTGGACATTATTTTAAAGCAAATGGTCATCGAGTACGACTTTACCACAAACCGCTTAATCGGGAATCCTTTTACCAACAATTACGGGGAGATTCCACTATGCAGATTCTTGTTGAGGAAGATAACTCCTCCTCAGCATTAATTCAGTAAACAATTCCTTTGTTTCTGAAATTTGTACATAAGCTTTTCTCTTTAATTTCTCTTGTGTAAACTATTTTTTTGTACAGATTTTTTTTTTCCCATGATATTCCTCTTAAGCAACCGTTGTTGTTCCTCTTAAGGAAAAACAGTCGTTCCCCTTAAGGAACAACAACCTTGCGTGCTTATATTCATTTGTTGTTCCTATTAAGGAACAATAATCATTCCTCTTAAAGGAACAACACTTCTGCCTGATTGTTTTTGTTGTTCCTTTTAAAAGGAACAACCCTTTCACCATTTTTTTCACTTTCTGTCGTTCCTTTTAAGGAACAATAGTTTCAATTTGGAATGTTTTTAGGCTGTTCCATCGAAGGATTAGCATTTTATTTTGCTCTTGCTTTATCTGATGTTCCGCTTAAGGAACAGTTGTTGTTCCTCTTAAGGAACAACAGTTTCGCGTGTGTCTTTTTCTTTTATTTGTTGTTCCTCTAAAAGGAACCGCATTTTTGAGTGCAGATGTTTTTTTTGTTGTTCCTCTTAAGGAAAAACAACTGTTCCATCTAAGAAACAACACTTTTTGTTTTAATTTTTTTTTTCTCTTATGGAAAAACATTTTGAGAATTTTTGTGAATAATGTTTCACTCTTCATGATCCTTTCAAGGCAAAGATACAAATTTATGCAAGGACACAAAAATTAGAGGTTACTGAAATCAACAAATCAAGGAAAAATTGTAATCTTTAAAGAAATTGCTTTGTATTAATAAGAAAAAAGGAAAGGACACAACTATCTATATCACTTTGATGTCTTTATCTTCACTAAAACTAATTTGATTGATTATTTTTATCATGCTGGTTCTTCCCTAATCCTCATAACTCTCTTTGACTTTTATTATTGAATAAGAATAAGGGCATATTTTCCTCTATTGAAATGTTCAGAATTCTTCCACCATCCCTACTCTTAAGGAGTGTTGAGCCATCCTCTACATACAAATAAGAAAGTGCTATATAAAAGAAAAGGAAAAAAGAAAAAAATATATAATAAAATATGTATATGATTACTAACAATTCTATGATTTGTCAGATGGAGGATAGGGGGTATCATCAAGAGCCATCCTACCATGATCATAAGGAAGCAGTGAAGTGGAATTCCCACTATGGTCACCACACCAGGGATATGATCCAATGGGCACATCAGAAAAATAAAAAGTCCTTGGAACATGAGGTCTCATCACGAGCCGACCTGCCCACCTTTCACTCCTTCCTGGTGAATGGCATTGTGATTCATCTGGTTACCAAGCTAGCACAATGGCCTCCATCCTGACATTACAAAGAAATTTCCTAGGCATATATAAAGGAATATGGTTCCAAAGGTGAAAAAAGCAACTTTGTCAAGGTTATAAACACCAGTGGGCAATAGAGCTCTGTTGATGGTATTGGACTCATATTTTTCACAAATCAATAGTAATTATAAGCCCTTTTCTTATATCTTTATCTTGATTTCAAATGATATTATGCTCCTAAATCCCTTTTTTTCGAACCTCTTATACATGAAATATTGTTTAAAAATCAATCATAATGGTTCAAGTGAATAATGACCGCATAAGAATTTTTACTTACGTCAGCTGTCCTCTTCCATATTTTCGCATCATTCCATAGCATTTCCATATCTATTCACAATTTTCATCATAAGCCTCGATTTCAGTAATTCGATACTTTTTGTGATCATGTCATGGATACGTGTGCCTTTATATACTGTATGATTATCGTCCGGTATGTTGATCCTCCATTTGCATGGTCGAGGACGACCTATCATATTTCACGGGGGTGTGGGTGACTTCTAAAATATGCCTACATACGTGTCAATTCCTTATTTTCATCAGATCCCAGAAGTAGCAAGTTTAATGGTATTGATATTTTCTGATATGCACGGGTTGCTGTTCCATTTCCATTTCTGGGTATTGCTGTGAAAAATTAACAAGAGCTTAGACGAAATGGGAGGTCGACCAGTACGCAGCGAACCACAAGTACTAACAGTTTCCGACGCTGCACGAGAAATCTTGGTAAGAGCAGGGTGGATTACCTACCTCACACGACTCCAGCAGCCCCATGAAACTGTGGCCATCGAATTTTTGCAGAATTTGCAGGAGGATCATTCCATAGTAAGAGGAAGGCGAATAATAATAACGGATGCAGTAATTGCTGAGGTATCTGGACTACCAGTAGTTGGACCCATATGGACCCATAAAAAATTGAGACTTCAAGAGGCCATAACCATCTTACGGGACGAAGGATAGAACCTGACCGTCAAAGGAAAAGGAGTCCAGCTGGAAACTCTGGGAAAACCATGGGCAGAACTGGCTAGAGTAGTGCAAAGCTACATTACATGTGATGGGAGAAAGGATGTGGTAAGACCATGCAAACTCAAATTATTAGCAGTACTAAAAAAGAAATGTGTTGTAAATTTGCCTGCATATTTAAATTTTTTACTGCACGACGCTGCTCGAAGCATAAGGAAATCCCGAAATACAGGAATGGTAGTAAGCCACCATTATTTAATTCGATTAATAGTTAGTTATAGTATTTCTCAGCAGCAGACTAGCTACGAGGAATTGGTATTTTTAATAGACAGGGGAATAGCCTTACCTGCCCCAAAATGAAAAAAGAACCACCAGCACAGCAAATAGACCTCTAGAACATAGACAATCCTTCAGATTGAGAAGAAGCAGGGGAATGTTGGGAAGCCTCCAAGGTAGCAACAAACAACCCTTATAATTACATAGTTCTGGAGATGAGCAACCCCCGCAACCTAAAGGAGGAGAAAAAAAAGAAGAGGAAGAAACTGAGCACACCAGTGAAGAAGAAATGGAGGAAGAAAAACCTCCCATAACCTCCAGCGCAATTCCACCGCAGAGGCCATTGCAGGAGGACGAATTGGCCCAAATTTTTGCCAATATGAGTGAGTATATTCAACCCCAGAGTTCGCTCAACCTCAATATTGAGGCAGAGAAATCACAGGAACACTTTGTCCACAGCAAGGGTACATCCGAGGAAATGCATGATGAGGAAGAGGCAGAAGCAGAAGCCCCTAAGGAAGTGGTAGATCAAACTAGGGTTACCTCCCCTGAGGAACCTAGTCAATATAACGCGAACACTGAAGAAGTGTTCCAAAAAGAGAATATGGAAACAAGCCAGGGCAAGGGCACAGGCCCTGAAGAACAACACCCAACTGAGCAGCCAAGTCCAGAAAAGGAAACAGTTGTTCCTCCTAAGAAGAAGAAGAAGAATAAGACAAATTAAATTAAGAGGCTGCGGAAGGAACACCAAAAGCTGCTAAAATTAGTAAAACAACTCAGACAGAAGATAAGGGTCCTGAAAAGGGGGAAAATCTCTAAAAGAACCCCGAAAACACAGACTGTAGGAACTCGATATCGTAAGAAGGAAACCTAGGTAGAGCTTCAACCCATAAGTGTTTTGATGGACAATGACCCTGGTGTAGAAAAAATCCAAGAGGATCTGGCACAGGCTCAGCGGGCTAGAGAAAAGCTCAAAGAAGGGACTGTTCCTAAGAAGAAATACCAAGAGTTATAGTAGCAATTAAGGGACATCAATGAAACAGAGGCAGAAGCCCTCGATAAATGTTGGGAGGCAGAAGAACAAGTTGAAAAGGTAAGGAATATACTAAAAATAGTCAGGAGTCAAATGGATACTCTTTTTTCTCTATATACGGACGTTCTAGCATGTAGGTCCCCTGCCAAAAAATATGCTTTGTTTTTGTTATAAAGATATTTGCAGTTAAAAATTAAGGCTGTTAGGGTAGGGAAACCTATAGAATTAAAAATTGTTGATGAATTTATAAATTGCTGTAAACTCTATGGAGTAAAAGTTCAGCAATTACTCTATGAATTTTATTTGCATAATTTTATATTGAAAGAGGAAATGGAGAAGAATCCTAGTCCTTTTGTGGGTGATGTCCAGTATCAAGCATTCATTTCATTTGCTGTTAACCAGTTAAAATGGCTCAAGGCCTATAACACTTTTCAGAGACAAGAAAACGAGTTAGACCTTTGGGTTAGGGGTGAACCGAGACACCCATTACAACTATGGGCTAAGAAGAAAAGCTTAATGAAAAAGAAGGGTGTGATCCAAACATTGGGACCCATCCACAAAGAAATTATCTAGCAAGCGGTAGAATATTTTATGTCCATCAAAGACCAGGCCATAGTAGCAGCTAAAATTTGATGGAAGATTTCTAATCAGAATATTCAGGATAGAGAGCCATTCAATTACAAAAATTTTAAGTTAGTTGTTGACCGCTTGGTTACCTATAGTAACCTCATCTTGCAGGAAGGCCCGTATTAGCTAGGTTGTAGATTTCGAAGCCCTATTATTTGGTATCCTACAGCAGGATATAAGGCCATATATGAATTTCCTGAAGGGAAGAAAGGGTGTATTTTTGAAGCTTTAGTTTCAAATAATGGTTTTATACCACTTCATGAAAATCCCTCTCCAGCCTATTCTCTAACTGCTTTACATGTAAATTACATGGTTTTCATGAGGGCATGAAAAAGGGTAAGCAGGGGGGTGTGTTGAGCGATGGAAAAGGTATGAATTTGCCATTTATTTCTTTATATTTTTCTTTAATCATAACTCCTTTATATTCTAAAATGGTAATATATCAAATAATTATAGTAGAATTAAGGAGATTAGTGATCGTTGCAAATTGATTAAATAATGTCTTTTCTTCTATATAGAAAATAGAAGAAATAGAAAGCCACCATTCGAGAGGAAAATACAAACCATAAGTAACTGTTGTCCCTTTTCCAGGAAGCCATATCCAGAAAAGAAGATTGAGATTGGAACACACTGTCAAATAAAGGAAAGGAAAAGTGCAGCCTCAGCGCAAGAAGACAAAAATATGCCTGGAGATAGAAGACAGAGCGAATCCCTCAGGATATTTTGATCTTGAGGGATCACTGCTTCAAATCTCATCTATATTCTCATTTTGTCCTCCTGGCTATTATAAAAGGACAGTGTTTGTAGAAATCAGGGAGAGCATGTAGTGCCATTATTTAGATTTCCCTTTTGTGTTTTCACTTTGATCATCGACTCTCGTTGGTTAAAATAGAGTGTGATTTCCTGTAAACTTATTTACCCATGATTAATATATAATTCAGTTGTTGTTCCATTATTTGATACTAGAGTAGTTCGGCAGTGCTTAACTAGTGGCAAAGGGCCCGGCCCTGGTGGATCCACTTGCTATTTGTACCATTACTTTACAATTCCAGTCGTGTGATGGTTTGCTTTAATTTTCATTTCCCTTAATCGCATTGCTTTACAGTTCCCTGTTTTATAGTTTACTGTTTCAAAATTTTATGAAATCGTTTTATTGCATAAGCTATGATTGAACCATGTTGTCGTTCCCTTCCACCATAACAAGATTATTATCCTTTGTAGCTTATATTGTTATGCCATTCATTTCAAGTATAAAGCTTCGTTGTTCATTTCGGATTTTTCTGTTAATTTCTATTAAATAGCTTTGTTGTTAATTACTACCAAATAAGCTTCATTGTTCATATATTTCCTACAAGTATTTGGTTTTTCTTTAGAATATTATTGCAGTGAGCGTGTTTATTCTATTTCCATTAGCAACATTATTAATTTAATTCAGTTATCATTTCCAATTAGCTGTTTTGGTGTGGAGTGCAAGGTCAACAACTGTAAAGGAAATTTGCTATTACTGTCTAAGTTCTCAGATTGAGGATCTTGTTTATGTTTGATTTCATTTACATCAGTTGACAGAGGAAATAGTTCTTACAACTGCATCCTTGACTGATGATTGCTGTAGTTTCCTGAGTGAGTGATCTAGTTTCAGAACATTAAGTTTCTTGTAATTGCAATTAGATTTTATTTTCAAGCATCCTTTTACTCTTGTATTTGGAACAATGTACTGCAAATTGGAAAACATTACTCTTGGATTAAATTGCCGCCTCAGACTGAGTACATTCTTGAAATAAAAAATCGTACCTAGATTGATAATTAATCTGGGATAAATAGGAGTTAAAAAGACACCTTTTATACCTCAACACTAACATGCCCCTGTCCTTCAAAAAAAGTGTTGTCCTCAACACTTGAGTAGCTCTGGATGCTTCTATATAAAATTCTCATCCTGCCATGTAGAATCTTTAGTGGGTAAGTTCTTCCACCTGATGAGATACTCTGAAATTTATCGATTTCGTAGCTATCGAGTTCTTGTTTCTGTGACTACTTCTGGTTCCAATATGATTTTTCCTTCTTCATCAAGTTCTGGAAATATTTTATGAACTAGAATTTTGTCACCTATGACCTTATTTAAGCATTAAACATGGAAAAATGGATGCACTCACGAAGAAGCAAGAAGCTCCAATTTGTATGTCATATTACTAATATTTTGCAACACCTTGTAAGGACCATAGTACTTTGGCGATAATTTATTATCCTTATTAGCTTGCTTGAGGGACATTTGTTTATATGGTTGTAGCTGTAAAAATATCTAGTATCCTACATCAAAATGTATCTTGCTGCGATGTTGATCTGCCTGCTGTTTCATTCCATTTTGTGTGAAATTTAGGTTATCCTTTAAGCGTTGGAGAACTTCTTGTTGATTCTCAATGTGATCTTCCACTACCTGAATGATCTAGGTGGATATTGGTGGTCACCCACCTATTCCACTTGGGGCCCCACCATTGTATCTTTTAGTTTTTCAGTTTCGGCACAACTTACTATTTTTAGTAGTTTTTCGGGTCTTGAACTTCCAGAGCCGTTTTGAGGCCCTAAACGACGTTTTTTGGGAAAATTGGGAGCAACATGGGTCCATGGAGCGACGTTGCTCACTCAAAATTTGTAGACCTCAGATAGATATTTCTAACGAGGTATGTTTCGCGTCAAATGGAGATCGTATACCAAAGTTACGTCCCCAGGAAGTTGAAACACCAATTTACCCAAACGGGGCCCATAGTTTTGGCGCTTCATCTCCTAGGGTTGGGGTTTTGGATCTTTAGGGTTTTCCATTATTTATAAATAATAAATAGGCCCTCGAGCCTCATTGAAACTTATTTTAGAGGCCTGTAGCTGCCACATCTCTTATCAGAGATAGCTACCATCGCCCTAGCTAGTTTATTTCCATTCTATCTGCAAGCAAATTTCAGTTCTTTGATATTAATTAAATGAAGTGATTTTTCCGCTGCATATTTGTAGTTATGGTTATATTTTTATTCTGTTGTGTTCCTGCATAAATCTGAATCAGTGGTATTAGAGTGGTATGCTTTTTCTCGATCCTTCTTTGCATGTCCCCAACGAGGTCAGGGTATAAGGAGTTAGGGCTCAATCTGGTGGAACCTTTGCAAGATCAGTCTCGCAAACCTGGACGGATGCCAATGGGGGACGAAAAGAAAGATGAGGGAGCAGGAAATCCTATCAAAATATTGCTTGAGGAGGCCCTCGAAAAACAAAGGAACACGATGATGGATAACTTTGCCCAGATCCTTCAACGGCTGCCCACTGGCGGCGCATCTGCATCTAGCAGCCACTCTGGAGGTGTGACTCCTTTTAAGGTACAAGTAAATTTTGACATTCCCATATTTGAGGGTCAAATATATGTAGATTTCATAGATAGATGGTTGAATCTATTAGAAGGATATTTCTCAGTTCATGACTTTTCTGACCGGGAGAAGAAAATTTTTGCACTCCTCAAAGCTAACCCCCATGTCAAGGACTAGTGGGAAACTTACTGTGAGAACAAGGACCAGACAGAACCCTCTCTGTCCTCGACCGTACCAACTTAGAATTCTTTTCGAGATGCCATCAAGGAACAGTACTATCCCTTGGGGAACTATGAGGACAAGTACATACAATGGACCACGTTGTGACAACAAAGGGATCAAGATGTGCATGAGTTGACGAATTTGTTCCATACCCTGCGCACAAATTTAAGTATCAAATATTCAGAGAAACATATGGTGCTAAAGTATCACAGTTGTCTACATAGATACATTCAGGAGGAAATTGAGTTCCTCGACATCTCCTCGCTTGGTATGGCATACCAGTATGCTGCCGAGATTGAGCAGAAATTCAAACAGAAGAAGCAAGACTTTGGATCTGCGAATCAAAACCAAGGGAAAGGTGCTCCCAAGCCGCAGAACAAAGGACAGAGCTAAGGCATGGTGGCTCAAAAAAACTTGTCGAAGCCATAAGTAAAGAAAAACACTGCAAAGCCAAAGAAGGACACGAGAAAGTGGTGTGAGTTCCATAAGAGCTCCACTCACAACACAAGTGAGTGTTGGGCCAAGCAGTCACTAGTGGCAGAGATGAGGGCTTTTGAGTCAGATGCATGCTCTGACTCTAAATCAGAACCTGACAAGGGGAATGAAAAATGGAAATAGATTATTGATGCAGAGCCCAACGCCACTATTTCCACTACAAAGATCCAGAAGGAGGAACTGGAAGATCCAAAGGAGGAGGAACGTCTCTTCCACTCCCAGATGTGGGTAAAGGGCTCCCCTGTACAGTTCATTGTCGACAATGGGAGCCAAAAGAACCTTATTTCAATAGAATCCATGAAATGGTTGGGCTTGCCGACCACAGCTCACCCACATCCATACACCATCGGGTGGCTTCACCAAGGATGAGATCTCCGCGTCAGCCAGTAGTGTTGCCTTCCCTATAGCATCAAGCCCTTCACGGATGAGGAATTATGTGAAGTTGCTCCTATTGATGTTTCTGATGTATTATTAGGACAACCATACTTGTGGAAGCGTCATGTTGTGTATGAGTCTCGGCCTCGCACTGTTATTGTTACTTTGGGAAATAAGTTGTATATGATACCAGAGGTACCACCTCTTACCACTATCTCTTTGGTTACTGAAAAAAATTTTAGTAAGCTCATTTCCCAAACCAAGAAATTAATTTTCCTGATGATCCACCCCCGGGGAAAGAAGAAGATTGTGGCCACGACCTCCAGATAGGGCTCCTCTGCATGACAACAACAAATGGACAAGGTTGTGGAGGAGTACGAGGACATCTTCACCTCAGCCACAGGGGTTCCTCTACACTGTCAGGTCAAGCACCCGATTGATCTGACCCCAGGTGTGCCACTGCCCAATGGATCGATCTATCGGGGCTCTGTTCTGGAAAACGATGAAATCAAGAGGCAGATTCAGGAGCTACTACAGAAAGGTCACATCTGACCAAGTTCATCACCCTGTGGGAGCCCGATCGTGCTGGTACAGAATAAGGATGGGATATGGAGACTTTGTATTGACTATCGGGTGCTAAACAAGATCACTGTCAAGAATAGGTACCTGATCCCACGGATTGATGACCTTCTAGACCAAATCAAAGGGGCGAAATATTTCAGCAAGATTGACTTGAATTCTAGGTATCACCAGGTACCAATTGAACCCTCCGATGTGTGGAAGACTACCTTCAAAGCTAATGAAGGCCTTTTCGAATGGCTGGTCATGCCTTTTGGGTTGACAAATTCTCCCGCAACCTTCATGAGGTTGATGGACGAAATATTGCAGCCATTCACCAACTCATTTGTAGTGGTGTACTTGGATGCCATTCTGATCTTCAACCAGACTTGGGAAGAGCAACTCCACCACATCTGACAAGTCCTCCAAAAATTATGGCAACACAAGTTGTGTGCCAATTTGGAGAAGTGCACTTTTGGCATGAGCCAGGTTCAATTTATGGGATACATTATTGATGAAAGGGGGGTGTATGTGGATCCAAACAAGATCCAAGTCATTCGAGATTGGCTAGCCCCAACCACTATAACAGAGTTTCGCAGCTTTCTGGGTCTTGCTAGTTTCTACAGTAGGTTCGTGTTGGGATTCTCTCATATCACTTGGCCCTTGAGTCAAGTCACCAAGGGAGGAGCTAGAGAAAAATTCTTTTGGTCGGAATCTCAACAATAGTGTTTACGGAATTGAAAAATTGCATTTGTTCTGCCCCAGTGTTCACATTTCTAGACTTGCAACAGCCATTTGAGATCAAGACAGATGCCTCTAACTATGACATTGGGGTGGTTCTTACTCAATAGGGACATCCAGTGGCATATCATAGTGAGACATTGTCTAACACAGTTCGCAAGTATCCCACTTATGAAAAAGAAATGTATTCCATTGTGCAAGCTTGTCGACAATTGAAGCATTACATTTTGGGGAAGGAAACAATCATCTACACAGACCACCAACCCTTGCAGTTCATACAGACACAAGGGAAGTTGCAGAATGATGGCCATCAAAAGTGGTCCACATATCTGCAACAGTTTCATTTGAATATCAAGTACAAGAAGGGTAGAACCAATAATGTTGTAGACTGTCTCAGTCGACCACCGATCGTGGCGCTCACCACCATTCTAAACTCTTGTGGGCATGAGACTTTTGATGGTCCGCTTCTCTACGAGAGCGACCCAGAATTCGGCCACACATACAAGGCACTCTTGGGGGGTACGAAGTTCCAAATTTTCACCTCCAAGATGCAATTTTCTGTCACCTGGGGCACCTTTTTTTTCCTTCAAGTGAGCGCACCAAGATGATATGGGAAGCACACTACAGCCGATTCGCTGGGCATTTCGGGGTCGAGAAAATAGTAGCAGTACTACAGAAGTATTTCTATTGGCCGAACCTTTGAAAGGATGTTCGAAAACACATCAGATCCTACACTGCGTGTGCCATTGCCAAACCGACCATCAAGAAGCAAGGCTTATATACTCTGCTACCTACCCCTAGTCGACCTTGGGAATCCATCTCTATGGATTACATGTCGATCCTACCTTCTACTAAGCATGGAAATGAATGTGTTTTTGTGGTCATTGACTGATTCTAGAAGATGGCCATTATGGCGGCCTGCAAGAAGAATATCACAGCAGAAGCCATTGCTAAACTCTTATTTGAATGAGTGTGGGTGCACTTTGGGATCCCACAGTCTATCATATCATATTGGGATAGCAAGTTTCTCAGCACATTTTGGTCTAGCCTCTGGTCAATGTTGGACACCAAGCTCACCAAGTCCACAACTTTCCATCCCCAAACAGATGGCCAGATAGAGGTCGTCAACAGAATGATTGTACACATTCTGCACATGTAAAATTCCAAGCATCCACACACATGGGATGAGAGCCTGCCCTATGTACAAAACAGTTATAATCGGACTCTCCACATCTCAATCGGCCATAGCCCCTTTCAGGTGGGCTTGGGATTCCAGCCACTATGTCCCATTGACGTAGCCATGCCATTTGCGGCTACTCAGGCCGATTCGGCTCATGTCCAGTCGGAAGTTGACAACGCAAATAGCTTCATCGAGCGCATTCAACACATCCACCAATAGGTTCATGACATATTGGAAATAGCTAATGCTAATTACAAGCAACGCCATGATCAACATCGAGTGCCACACAACTTCTAGGCGGGCGACAAAGTGTGGCTACATTTGCAGAAGGAGCACCTCATTGGACCGCACCGCAAGCTTCGCCCACTCTGATATGGGACGTACACCATCACCAAGGCTATAGGGAACAATGACTTCAAGCTCAATATCCCACCATTCCTTGGTTTGCACCCAGTATTCAATGTGGACAGCCTTTGTCCTTACTTCCCACCTCTACTTGACACCTCTGACATTGCATAACAACTTACACCAACAGAGTTAAACCCAGAATGCATAGAATAGGCCACCACAGATTGTATAATGGACATGAAAATCAAGAACACTCGCCAAGAGAAGATTCAACTGTATCGGGTTGTCAAAGCTGGCCAACTCCTACACCAAGGAAAGTGGTTCACCAGGGACCAAGTTCAGCAGAAGTTTCCTCATCTCATGGAGGAACTTAACGCAATAGGGACCATTGCTTCCTAAGGGAGGAGGAATGATCCAGGTGGATATTCGTGGTCACCTACCTATTCCACTTGGGGCCCCACCATTGTCTCTTTCAGTTTTTCAGTTTCGGCACAACTTACTATTTTTAGCAGTTTTTTGGGTCCTAAACTTCCGGAGCCATTTTGAGGCCCTAAATGATGTTTTTTGGGAAAACTGGGAGAAAAATGTGTCAATGAGTATATTTTAAGCACTCATAATTTTTATTCCTCAGATATATCTTTCTAACGAGGCATGTTTCGTGTCAAACGGAAATCGTATGCCAAAGTTACGTCCCCGGGAAGTTGAAACACCAATTTACCCAAACGGGGCTCATAGTTTTGGTGCTTCATCTCCTAGGGTTAGGGTTTTGGATGTTTACGGGTTTCCATTGTTTCTAAATAATAAATAGGCCCTCAAACCTCATTGTAACTCAGTTCAGAGGCCTGTAGCCACCACATCTCTTCTCATAGATAGCTACCAGTGCCCTAGCTAGTTTATTTCCATTCTATCTGTAAGAAAATTTCAGTTCTTTCATATTAATTAAATGAAGTGATTTTTCCACTACATATTTGTCTTTATGGTTATATTTTTATTTTGTTGCGTTCCTGCATAAATCTGGATCATTGAACCTTCGAATTTTCTCCTAAATATGATGTGATGGATGGTGGATGATATCCATAAAGTGCCATAAATGGGGTCATTTTTTTTGTAGTGTGGAAGGAAGTGCTATACCACCATTTAGCCAGAGGTAGCCACTGGACCCATTATGTTTTTTTATTAGCTAAAAAACGAGGATATTCTTCGAACAATTTTTTCACTATCTCAGTTTGATCATCGGATTGAGGATGATAAGATGAACTATGAGCTAGTTGAGTACCCAAACAAGAAAATAATTTTGTCCAAAAATGTCCAGTAAAAATTGGATCTCTGTCGCTTACAATAATATTTGGGTTTCCATGATGTTTAGTCGGGACTCAAATGGGAATTTGAACCTGAAATGAGCTCTGAGGAACGAACTCTGCTAGGGTCTGTCTTTCTGTTACTTTCCCAAAACCCCAACACTCTCTGCAACATTGTTGAGTCTTGTCAGCGCCTACCTTTCCAAGCAACGGAGCTCTGCACACGAGTATGGAAACGCCAACAGGGGGAGGCATCCAGCCTCCCCTTGCAACTGAAGAAATAATCAATGTTACATCTAGCCAAAGAAAAACTGACACTGGCAAAAAGCAAGAGACTGATGTGTCTCAGACGCCGACCTTTGGGAAACAATCGGACGCGCCGACTACCACTTCCTCTACATGCAAACCCATTGCATCAGACAGGCCCAAGATCGACTTGCCAAGTCATCGCATAAATGCCAGAATTCAGTAAATGAGGGATCACTCTCTCATTGGTAAATTCATTGGTTTTTGGCCGACAGAAAAAGCGCTGCAAGGATGGATTGCTTCCAAATGGAAGCCCAAAGGATATGTTACTCTGTAGCTGGGTCCGAAAGGCTTCTTCACAGCTATATTCAACTACATCGAGGACAGAAATAAGGTAATGGATGAAGGCCCATATTTTTTCAACTCGGCTGGGTTATATCTCAGGAACTGGGTCGAAATATTTAACCCAGGTAAAGAAAATTTCAACTAGGCTCCTGTATGGATTCGTTTATATTCGCTGCCACTAGAATACTAGGATGAGGATTCACTTCAAGATATTGGCATGGGTTTAGGATAGTTTATTAAGATAGCGGAAGAAACCAAGCTCCGAAGATACACCTCTTATGCAAGAATATGTGTCTACATGCATCTGGACAAAGCCCTACCAGATGCGGTAAGTTTATTTCATGATGATTTTGAATGGATTCAACCATTAGACTATGAACATGTTCGATTCCGATGCAGGAGGTGCCATGCCCATGGACATATTTTCATAGATTTCCCACTCAATGCTCAATCCTTGAGCAAAGAAGCTGAAGAAAAAATGGAAGAAGATGGGTTCACTAAAGTACCCACTCGAAGAAGAAAAAATAAGAAATCATCCTCTTCAGGGAAAAAACCTAGCCCTCCAGCCAATACCCCAACCACCAGTAACAGCTTTTCCCTCCTTCCTCAATCTGACCCTCAGAATGATTCTTCCCCTGCCTCCCTTAATCCCTCCTCCCTTTCCCCTTCCCCTTCGAATCTGCCCATCTCTCCAAACCCTAAGCCTTCTCAGACTAAGTCACATGCAGTCGATTCCTCTGATCCCAATCCTTCCCTAGCAACAAAGCAGGTGACTTGGAACTCTATCCTCATGGAATTAGATGGGCCACCGACTAACCCTAGTCCTTATAATAAGGAAACTCCGGAAACTAGTCAGCTAAGCCTCATGGATGAAGATTCAGAAGGCTTTTACCTAGGGGAGCTGGATCTCTTGGGTCTAGAAGATGCTTGCAGGCATAAAGAATTTGATAAAATCAATCCTCGGAAAATTGAGTCACTTGAAGTTGCCCTCTCCAAAGTTCAACAACAAAATAAACTAGGTATTCTGCCAGGCAGCCATTGGGATAGTTTGAAATTCATAAAAGAAACCAAGAAGCGAGGTCGAAAACCATATTGGCAATGCACCATCACTTTGGGGGAGATGTTGGTGGAGTCAGGGCGATACCCCAAGCTAACACGTTTTTTTAAACTGCTCGCAAACAGTTCCCCATGAAGCTTGTCTCATGGAATGTAAGAGGGCTTAATAGCCCAGGGAAGTACAGGATGATCAAAAACATGATATAGAAAGATAAGCCACAAATCCTCTTTCTTCAGGAAACCAAATGTAATAGTGAAGTGCTTGGCTCAATCTTATCAAAATCTTGGCCCAGCTGTAACTCGGTAGTAGTGGATGCCTTAGGCTTCTCAGGAGGACTTGCAGTGGCCTGGGACACTCAAGCCATAATGTTAGCAAACTTCCATGCTGCGCACAATCTTATTCCAGCTACTTTCCATCCTATTGGAACCAACATACATGGGCATCTTTCCAACATCTATTTTCCTCAGGACCAGGCCAGCAAGATAGCACTTTTAAACATCTTGGAGATTTTAAACTCCAATAGAACCCATCCCCTATGGATTATAGGAGGAGATTTCAATATGATCACCAGAATGGAAGAAAAATCTGGAGGAAGGCCAAGACTAGATCCGGAAAGCTCCTACTTCAAAAATTTTATCAACAATAGCTATCTTATAGATATACCTTTCTCTAACGGCATTTTTACTTGGAACAATAGAAGATAGGGAGGTCAGCGGATCGCATCAAAACTGGATAGATTCCTCATTTCAGATAATGCCATTCATGAGGGGGGGGACATCACAGGCTCCATACTCCCTCTAGTAGGCTCGGACCATTGGCCTATTTTGCTTCAGTGGAAAAACATAGGATCCCATCTAAAATGACCTTTCAAATTTGAAGCTTTCTGGCTCACTCATCCTTCCTTCAAAGAAATGGTTTACGCTACTTGGAAAATTTTTGTCCCACCAAAAGGCTAAAAAATGTAACAGTTTCAACAAAATCTCAAGTTCCTCAAGAGCCATATCAAAAATTGGAATCAGACAGTCTTTGGGAACATTTTTCAGGAGAAGAAGATCCTTGAGCAAAAAATGGCTGATGTTCAATAGAAAATCATTAATGAAGGAAGATCAGAGACTCTTGCTTCCAAGGAACAGGACCTACAGAAGCAGCTAGAGGAAAGATACAAACAAGAGGAAATCCTCTGGAGACAAAAATCAAGAATTCGCTGGCTAAAGGAGAGAGAAAGAAATACCAAGTTCTTTCACAACTCAACTATTCAAAGAAGAATGCAAAATCGAATCAGCCACATCACCAATCAACAAGGGGAATGGATGGAGAATCATGACGACATGGAACAGGAGCTCCTGGAATACTTTAAAAGCATCCAACAAGAACCTTTAGTTAATAGACAATAGGCTATAGATCAAATCTCTCAGCTGATCCCCAAATTGATTACGGCTGAGCATAATCAAATGCTATTGCGCCCTGTATCTCTCCAGGACGTTGAATCTTCTATGGCTCAATTTAAGGATGGAAAAGCGCCAGGCCCAGATGGTTTTACCTCCAACTTCTTTCACCATTTCTGGGAGCTCATCAAGCATGAATTTTGGCAGCTTGTAGAGGAATCAAGGACTACGCACTGGCTCCTACCCTCTCTCAATGCAACCTTCATTGTGTTGGTTGTTTGGTCTCAACCTAGTCTCCTAAATTGAGTTCATTTAATTGTCAACCAGGGTTGGTAAACTGCTGAAGTGAAGTGCACTGTATGTGCCTAGGTGTTTGTTTCTTAATGCGTTGTGTTTAGTGTTTTATGATGTTTTTGGTCTTTTGATGTTTTTATGTTCACAAGGAAAAGAACTAAATGTTGGTGGAAAGAAGCTACTGGTTAAAAACAAAGTGAAGCCTAATTTTTTGATGACAAATGGCAAATGCAAATGCAAATACTGAAACAGAATCAAACCTAAACTATGACTAAGCAGAATACAAATCTTGATAACGACTTCAAGAAAATGAATCAAAACATAAACTTAACTTGTCAAATTCTTTCATTAAAGGTATTTTGGAAGAGCTTGAGAAATGGGCAGCTAAGTATACAAATTCTCCTAACTAAACAATTAAACAATCAGCTTATAATGATACAAAATCTTATCCATGATTAAATATTTGTTGAAACATATTTGGAGAAGAACATTGGTAACATCATAAGATCTCTACTCTAAGACTAGCTCCTAATTCTATTCTGCAACTTAGTTTAACATCACTAAACCTCACTCAAAAGTTATAGATTTCTTTTTAAAGTAGTATTTTGAGGAAAGGATTTGTTTATGAAATGATAAAGAGGTTGCAAAAGTACTTCAGGCCTTGGGATGATACTGTCTTCTGTCCAGATGGTTATGAGTCAATTATAGATTTGGAACAAAAGAGGTTTTGTAAATAATGAAGGCCGTGGTGTTTAAGTTTAACAACTATTGTAATCTAATATACAATGGATGACAACTAAATGTGGAATGTAAATACAATGAGCTAAGCTAGAACTGAACTAAAATGTCACTAGTCTACAATAAACAGTGTTGAACTAACAAGCCATTATCAATATTAAAACGAAATAACAGAGCATGAATTGAATGCAATTTGACTCCGGAGTACCCTAACTAAGTTATCATGCAATTAATCTATGGGATTCTACAACCTATTGTTTCCATCATGAATGGTATTTTGGAAGAGCTTGTTAGAACAATCCTAGTTGTACAATTCAGTGCAAATGCAAACATAAAGACTGAAAGCAATTTAAAAACTAAGACATCACAGCTATTTCCTACCCATTGTTATGATATTTTGGAAGAGCGTTTTAAGAGTAAGATCAGCTATGCTACTTAGTGTAAACAAACAACTGAAACATTCAGTATCACATTCATGCCTTAGACATCATAAGGATTTTTTGGAAGAGTTTACTAGAATAAGTTCAACTGTGATAATGAACAAAAGAAATTACAAATAAAACCTACAACACTACAGCCATTTCCCATTCATTATCATGATCTTTTGGAAGAGTTTCTTAGAACAAGTATAGCTATAGTGAATAATGAAATTAACTATGAACTCAAACTTAAAAAATGTGAAAATGACTAAGATACTTATCTAAATTATGAAAGTAAAGCCGTGCAGGAGGCAGGGGCCCTCTACCACCAGACGGAATCTAACTCAAAATCAACTCAACGTGTTCAAAGCAATGTTGTCTTCTTCATTAAAGGAAAATAACTTGAAACAGAGTATTCTCGGTCTTCAAAAATATAGCAGTCAATCCATGAAATCTAAGCAAAATCTAGAGCTTGTCTCTCGGTTTCCCGAGTGCTTTTATAAAAAATCTACATAACAGAACTTGCAACAATACGGGGATCATTGTCTTTCCTTATCAAAATCGTACTAGGACTCTAAATATGGTAGCGTAAAGGGACAAAGGACATCTGGATTGTCATAGTCCTATTAGAAATCTGCCTCCTTGAGTGAGTTCCCACGTACCAAAACCACGTCCAGAATTCGGTTCATTCTTCATGGTGAGCAACGAACGATGAGGACATGATGTGGAATATACCCATGTGTGGCTTTTCCTGAGAGGACACCTGGAACATGCTTGAATGTGAAGACAGCTGTAGAATTGGCGGTTAGCTACGGAATGTCTACATTCTGTAGCTAGTTTCGGTTCAAAATGCATTACAATGACAAAGTCACAAAACTTAGCAAGTTAGCCATGTTATTCATTCTAAAAGTAATTTTAACTAATTTCATTGATCAATTGGGCCTGGGATAACAATGGAAAAAGGAAAATGGGGTAAAGTAAGATGAAAGAGAGAACAATCTTGGGGCTCAACATACCCCCACTGCTAACTTCTTTCATGTCCTCATGCAACTTATTCCATAAACTCAGAGACTTCTGCAAGAACATCCAACCCTCTTCTTCTTTTTTTCCTGGAATCTAAAGGTCTTCTGGGTTTCCTAATGACTAACTTGAACCTTAAGTTGATAAGTGCTCTGATTAGATTCTTGTTCCTCTTTTTCAACTTTTCATTAGCCTTTTCCACTTTGTCCATTTGTAGAGATAAGGTTGAGTTCATACTGGTTTTGAGTTTGACTTGTTCCTTGAGAATATCATTCTCAGTTCTGATATGTCTATTAAGTACTTCCAGCTCATACCTATCTCTTCTTAACACATCTATTTCGGACAGTGGATGACTAGGGGTTCTATCTCTACTCTCTGAATCTTTCCTTTCCAATGTTTCAACATAGTCATAAACTTCTTGCTGTGTAGGGTCAATTTCAGGGGTTTCTTCATTAAAATCTTCTTCAACATCTTCTTCAATAGTTGTTTCCTCATCTTCTATGTTTATCACCCCTATTTGTTTGATCTGTGTTTTCCTTAGTTTTCCCCTGAGTCTATGGCTTCTTCTTGGCTGGGATGATCCCTCTCCTTTTTCTGTGGCAGATTTTTTGATTACCCTTTCTTTCTTAAGTTGTCTCTTAATCTGAGTCAACTTCTCAGAGATTATTTCTTCACTACTTTCCTGTATTGTTTTGTCAATTTCAATTTTAGAGGCTCTCCATTTTCTGCTTCTCCTTGTAGGCTGATGTTCAGGTGAAGGCTCTTTTGGTTCCTCAAAGTGATTTCTTACCAAGAAATTATCCCAAGTATCTTTTGTTTTGGCTAAATGTTGTTCAATTAAAATCTTAACCAAGCCATGATGGTATAGAGTTGTCTTTAGGAATTGGACTCTCCTTTGAACACCAGAAGCCATCTTTTTTAAACTTTGAAGCAAGAAATAGGGAAAATTTAGCTCTTCCTCCAGAAAATGCATTGTCAACCTAATATGGTAAACATAAAATGTGCCATATCTACCTTCACAAGTGATAAATTTTTGTACAATAAGCAATAAGTTTCTCCGTTTATTTTTTAATGTAGAACTTGGAATTCCCTTTTTAAACACAGTGACATCCATGCCTGGTGATTTTAGGATTTTCTTCCATGATTCATTATGAAATTATCTATTTTTAAACCATCTTTCTCCATGTCTAAGCAATCATGTTGCTTCTGCAATAAAAACCTTTGTGAAAGTGAATTTAACATCTCCAACTTCAACCTCGGCTCCTTTGAATGACCTTGCAAATGTTTTAGCAACTTCTTTGTGGAAGCCATTAAATTTCTCAAGAAATTGTAGCCATCATGCCTGTTGCAACATTTCTCTGCTTTGAGGGTATCCTTCCAGGTATTTTGTGCCCACTGGTTCAATTCTTACAATGAGGCCCATAATTTCTTCTTCAATATTCAGATTAGTACTATTTCTACTCATGGAAACAATAACTTCAACCTTCAAACTGATATACCTCTGGTTCATGGTGATAGTGCTTCAATCTTCAAACTGATATATCTCTGCTTCATGGTGACAATGGCTTCAAATTCCAAACTGATATACCTCTGCTTCACGATGATAGTGCTTCAATCTCTGCTCACGGTGATAGTGGTTTGATATTTCAAACTGATATACCTCTGCTCACGGTGATAGTGGTTCAATATTTCAAACTGATATACCTATGCTCACGGTGATAGAGATACCTCTGTTTTGCGGAATGATATGATGAAGGGCTGGCTACAGAATGGAGTAATAGGAAGTGGTTACGGAACGAGTTAATGAAGTGAGGTGAAGAAAGAAAATCAATGAGTGAAAATACTGCGGAGATTTTTTTACAACGGATTCAAAAATCATTATTAAATTATTTGGCTGGGTGACGTAAGGAAATCAAACACTTCAGCCTTTTAACCGCTTAAATGATGATCGGGTATAGAATTTGAAATGAAATATTTTTATCCAAATTTTGCGGAGGGTATATTTGGCATGATCAATAAAAATAATCAAAATAACATTTCGAATGATTCATAACTAGACTATACTAAAGTTTTCATGAAATGCCATTATAACCATAACTTTTTACCTTTGCTTTTCATTTGCTTTTGTGGTCTTTGTATACTTTGTTCTCCTCTGGAAGAGTCTTCATAATCCTTCTTGATTCTTCCTGTTCATGGATATACTGGATCATCTTGTTGCACTTCAAATGTCTGTTGATCAGTGCCTTTAGGATCTGTAGCTGCGGAATGACTGTCTGGCTGCGGAAATTTTGATTAACTGCAGAATGTCTGTTTAGCTGCAGAATGTACTTGTAGAGAATTTTAATCATGGAATGGAGTGGTTTGGAATATACATATAATATTTTATGGAATGAGTGAAGATACATGATGAAATATGGTATAATGGAATATGTATGAAGTGAATGATGGAATGGGATGGATTCAATTTATCAAATGGAGTGGAAGAATATAAGAAATGGCCTGCAATCCATGACATGTGTTATTCATTTGCAAAAAAACATGAAAATTTAAATTTTGATATGGAAATGAGGTGGATGAAGTATGAAATGAGATGAATGAAATATGGAATGAAGTGAAGTATGAATGAATGAATGAAATGGAGTATGGATGGATAAGTAAATGGAATGAAATGAAATGAGATGGATCATAAGTGCAATGGATCTGAACTTATGATTTTGTAACAGCTGCTTGCAAAAAAAAAATGGAAAAGTTAGAGTTTCAGAAAGACTCTAATTTTCACCCTATCTTTTTTGTATAAACATGTCAATCAATGATTGGTTTTCATGTTTATACCTTCTTTTTTTTTTTTTTTTTTTTTTTAAGAAATGCTTCAGAAAATTCAATCAAGTTGATGAAGAAGAAAGATTCTTCTTCATTAACTTCACATCACTGTTTTCTTGGAACCTCTTGACAAATTCTTCTCTTGAGAGTGGTTTGTGATACAGCTTCAATCTATGACCATTCACAAGAAAAGTGACCTCTTCTTCATCTATTGTCCTGATTTTTACTGCTCCATTGTCAAAAATTTCAACAATTTCATATGGCCCTAGCCAATGTGTTTGAAATTTACCTTAAAAATCCTTGAATTTTGAATCAAACAAGAGAGCACAGTCACCTTCTTTGAATTTCTTCTGTTTGAAGTACTTATCATGCCATCTAGTCCTTTGCTGTTGGACTAGACTTGTTTTCTGAACTGCATCTTGTCTGATCTCATCTAATTCATTAATCTGCTCCAATCTATGCTTTTGTGCCTCCGTTAAATCAAGTCCTAGCTGAACTGCCATTTTGAAGGTTTGAATCTGGAACTCTATGGGAAACAAAACTTGATTTCCATAAACAAGTTCATAAGGAGTATGGCCTGTTGTGTTTCTCCATGTAGTTCTAAAGGCCCATAAGGCTTTAGGAAGCCTATCTACCCAATCTCTTCTATGTAAATGAACAGTCTTTGTTAGGATTCCTTCAATGACCTTATTAGTAGATTCCACTTGACCATTTGCTTGTGGATGATAAGGAGTAGATTTTCTATGCCTAATTTTGTACCTCTCCATCATTTGTTCCACTAGCCTTGATGTAAATTGAGCTCCTTGATCTGTAACAATTTCCCTTGGGACACCAAAACGAGAAAAAATATCCTAAAAAAGAAAATTAACTATAGATGCTTCATTAGCAAAAAGTAATGGCTTGGCCTCTACCCATTTGGTAACATAATCAGTGCAAACTAATATATATCTCTTTTGTCTTGATGGAGGACTAATAGGTCCTACAAAATCCAAAGCCCATTTTTCAAAAGGTTCAATATGTACCTGAGGTTGTAATGGCATCTCACCTGAAGGAGAAGGTGTCCCTACCCTTTGGAAACTGTCACACCTTCTGACATACTCTTTAGCATCTTTAAACAAGGATGGCCAATAATATCCTAAATTAAGGATTTTATAGGCTGTCCTCTTATCAGCAAAGTGTCCGCCACAAGGTTCATCATGACATGCTTTGAGAATCTCAGGCATCTCATCTTCCCAAACACATCTCCTAATGATCAAATGTGGACCTGTCTTGTACAAATCATTAGCAACCCATGAATATTTTGCACTGTCATAAATGATTTTTCTTTTATCTCTTGCATTCATTATTGAAGGAAATTTTCCTGAAACTAAATAATTAGAAATGTTAGCAAACCAAGGAGTTTGAGTAGAAATTGAAAAAAGATATTCATCAGGAAATTGATCTTCAACTGGAGTGTCATCTTTGATGTTTTGGAGTCTAGATAGAAAATCAGCTACTGTGTTTTGTTTTCCAGGCCTATCTAGAATGGTAATGTTGAATTCTTGTAAAAGCAATAACCATCTTATGACTCTGCCATTAGTAATTGATTTGTTCATTAGATATCTAATTGCAGAGTGATCCGTGTGAACAAAAGTTTCATAGCTTGTTATATAGTGTTTGAATTTTTTTATGGCATGAACAACAGCTAAAAACTCTTTTTTAGTTACAGTATAGTTTAACTCTGAAGGAGTCAAATTTTTACTGGTATAGTAGATGGCATAAGGAATCAAGTCTTTTTGTCCCAATACTGCTCCTAGAGCTGTATCAGAAGCATCTGTTGAGATATGAAAAGGTAACTTCCAGTTAGGTCCCCTTAAAATAGGTGCTTCAGAAATTTTTGTTTTCAGGGTTTCAAAGGCTAACTGGCAATCAGAATTCCATTTGAATTCACAATCTTTGGTAAGTAATTTGAAGATTGGAGATGCTATCTTGGTGAAGTTTTCTATAAACCTCCGATAATATCCTGTAAATCCTAGAAAACTCTTAACATCTTTTTGACAACTTGGAATAGATAAGTTAGAGATGACTTCAACTTTTGACTCATCAACTCTAATCCCATCACCTGAAATATGATGCCCTAAAACAATACCTTCAGTAAACATCATGAAACATTTCTCATGACTAAGTGAAATATTTGCTTCCTGACATCTCTTTAAAACTTTTTCCAAGTTTTCTAAAGCTTCTTCAAATGTATTTCCATAAACTGTGAAATCATCCATGTATACCTCTACACAATCATGTATTAGATCTGAAAAAATTCCTAATACTGCCCTTTGTAATGTTGCAGGTGCATTGCATAATCCAAATGGAAATACTCGGTAATCATAGGTACCCCAAGGACAGGTAAATGTGGTTTTGTCTTGATCTTCAAGTGCTACTTGGATTTGGTTGTAACCACTAAACCCATCTAGGAATGAGAAGTACTTTTTTCCAACTAATGTATCTAACACTTGATCTATGAAAGGTAAGGGGAAATGGTCTTTAAGAGTAGCTTTGTTTAATTCCCGGTAGTCAATACATACCCTCCATTTACCATTTTTCTTTGGCATAATTACCAAAGGAGAAACCCACTGACTATCTGAAATGGGATAGATGAAGTTGACATTTAACAATTTTTGCAATTCTTCTTTAACAATCTCCCTAAGATTTGGATTCATCCGTCTTTGAGGTTGTCTAATTGGTTTGCAATTTTCCTCTATATAGATGTGATGAGTGCAAGTCTTGGGGCTTATCCCTTTCATGTCAGTGTATTCCCATGCATATGTAGAAGAATGTCTCTGTAATACTTTGACTAACTCTTCTTGTTGAGATTTTTCTAGGTTCTTGTTTATGTTCAAAGTTTTGCCTGGAAATATCTCACTTGTAGAGCTGCCAAATTTATCCATAGAATGAAGAGACATCTGCCTTGTTGACAAAAACTCAATGTTGGATCCCTCTTGAAATGGTTCATGTTTTTATTCTGAAGAGGATTCAAAGTTTTCTAGAGTATTCAGAATTTGATTATCTTCACTAATTTCTGAAATTGTGAAGAGAGGTTGTAAATCTTCTTCATCCTCTATCCATTGAGTGTCATCTAAATCTGTAATTGTCCTAGCTGGAGGATATAAAGTGAATTTCTTAGTTGAACTACCATCAAAGATGTACATATCACCGGATCTACAACTAATAAAAGCATTAGCTATAGCCAACCAAGGTCTTCCTAATATAACAGGATGTCCTCCTAGATTATTCTTAGGAGTTAGGATCATGAAATCCACAGGGTACTCCCAAGAATCTAGGGACACTGGAATGTCTTCTATTACCCCATCTGGTTTGATCATAGATCTATCTGTTAATTGTAATAATGTGGGTGTAAAGATAAGATTAGGAAGTTTCAATTTATCCATGATTTGTCTACTCATGATATTGATTGCTGCTCCTAAATCAATGAGTGTGTTTTGGATTTCAATTCCATTGATGTGAATTTTGACAACTGGATTTCCTAGGTCAAGATACTTTGGAATAGAAATCTTGCCCATCATAATGTCTGCTATTTGTCCTGCCAGTTGAAATTTCTTTGTTTCTCTTATTCTTTTTCTTGTTTTCTTCATACTCAACTCCTTTATTGTTTTGGCTAAAATTGGAATTTCCTTGATGGCTTGTAATAATGGAATTTTAATGAAAACATTTCTCAGCTCATCTAGGAAATCATAATTAGGCACCATAATTTGTTTTTCTACACCTCTATCAATTTTTAATCTTTCTGGAAAGGGGGGTATAGAAGTAGATGTGGATGGTTGCTCTAATACAGGAGTTGAAATTATTGGATCTTTTTGCTTTAATTTTTCAGTGTTTGGGTCTTGAAAAGATGTGTCTTCCTCAAGACTTTTATTCACCCGTAGAGAGTCTTCCTCAGAGTTATCTTGTTCTTGTATGATCACGGAAGGTTTCCTCTTTTCAAGTATTCTTCCAGACCTAAGTTGAACATCACTAAGGTCTAAAGGAGCAATTAAATAAGTTGGAAACTGTTGGCCTTCTATCATGTATGTGTTCTGAGGATTTTTATTATTGGGGTTTGGTATGGGTTGAGCAGGAAACTGATTTGATTTTTGAGGAAATGGTAATGGAAGTGGTTGATTTTGATGTGGTAGGTTTTGATGATGTTGTTGAGGGTTTTGTTGAAAATTTTGTTGAGGATTTTGAGGATAAAAATGTGGGTATGGTGGATAGGATGGTGGATACTGATAGGACTGAGAGTATCTTCCATAGGGATTTTGTGCCCCTTGTACCCAAGCTTGAGATTGATTTTTAAATTGAGGCCAAGGTTGCTGCCAAGAATTCCAAGGTGGAGGTTGGTTATACATTTGATCATGGAATCCTTGTGTTTGAGGTCCTTGCCAAGGCCTTCTAGAGACAAAATTGAGAGATTCTGTGGAATTTGTATGAGTTTCCTCTTGAAAGACAGCTTTGAGACCGGGAAGAGAAGGAAAATTCTTGGTCTCATGTTTTTCAGAACAAATGAAACAGGTCTCTACAACTTTTACATCCAAAGGACACTCTCTCAAGGCATGTTTCTTTCTACATTTGGGACAAAAGATTGCTAAGGCATCAGATTCAACTTTTTGCTTGTTTTGTATCTTAAGGGTGTCTATTTGTTCACTAAGACTCCCTAAGATGTCAGATTTGAAATCATCAAGCATATGTCCTATTTCTGACCTACTTACTGTCCCAGAAGCAGACTTACTTGCCCTTGCAAGAGCAGGATCTCTTGGACCTTTTACAATTTTAGATTTCCCTCTTGAAAGGTTGATACATAACTCAGATATTTCAGGTAATGTGAGCTATGATATATCCCCTTTTCCCATCATGTTAAGGATATCCAACCATTCATCCCTAATTGTTTTCAACAAAAGAACTTTTAAGGTGTCTTGATCTAAGTTTTCCATTTTTGCTCTTTTGATGTTGTAATGAAATCTCTCCAACAAATCTTCCAAGTTTTCATCTTCTTTTTGTAACATCTTAAACACTTCTTCCTTATGATTGACCGGCATACAATAATCCAAATGCCTCTCTAGAAATGCTTGTTTCATGTCTTCCCATGTCCTAATAGAACTGTTGATCAAACTCATAAACCACTTCAATGCTGCTCCTTTCAATGTTGAAGGAAATAGTTTAAGTTTTTGAGCATCTTGTAAGTAGTCATAAGTTCTAAACAGGATTTCAAATTCAAATAGGAAGGTTTCAGGATCTTCAGTTTTAATTCCATAGAAGTTTGGAAGGACAGAGAGTGAAATGTTTTTCATGGTTGTATTGGTTTCTTCATCAATTATAGGGAACCCAAAAGAGCTTCCCATTTCTCTTCTACCTCTTCCTCCTTCTGCACCTCTACCTCCTTCTCCTCTACCTCTACCTCTACCTCCAAATAATGTGTGTTCTCCATTATAGACTCCTCCTCCTCCTTCTTCTGCCATAGTTGATTCTCCTGTGGAAGTGGAAAATTTTGTGTCCCTAACAAGAGTCTTTACATATTATTCTAGGGCAGGTTCAGTGGATGAAGTGGAAGGTTTCTCTAATGGAATATCTGATCTTAGGTCCTCTAGAAGTCCAGGATTAGTAAAGGATGGAATGTGGGTCTGAGTTGAAGGTGTACTAGCTCTTGGTCTAGGTGAAACAAGTGGTGTTCTAGGAATCAAACTTCTGTTTCTGTTGCTTATGAATCTACCCCTTGAGTCTCTCTCTCTACGCATATAATTATTTTTGGGAGTTAAGAAACAAAGGTTACCTATTTTTCGCTTCCCTGGCAATGGCGCCAAAATGTTTGGTCTCAACCTAGTCTCCTAAATTGAGTTCATTTAATTGTCAACCAAGGTTGGTAAACTGTTGAAGTGAAGTGCACTGTATGTGCCTAGGTGTTTGTTTCTTAATGCGTTTTGTTTAGTGTTTTATGATTTTTTTGGTCTTTTGATGGTTTTATGTTCACAAGGAAAAGAACTAAATGCTGGTGGAAAGAAGCTACTGGTTAAAAACAGAGTGAAGACTAATTTGTTGATGACAAATGACAAATGCAAATGCAAATACTGAAACAGAATCAAACCTAAACTATGACTAAGAAGAATACAAAGCTTGATAATGACTTCAAGAAAATGAATCAAAACATAAACTTAACTTGTCCAATTCTTTCATTAAAGGTATTTTGGAAGAGCTTGAGAAATGGGCAGCTAAGTATAAAAATTCTCCTAACTAAACAATTAAACAATCAACTTATAATGACACAACATCTTATCCATGATTAAATATTTGTTGAAACATATTTGGAGAAGAACATTGGTAACATCATAAGAACTCTACTCTAAGACTAGCTCCTAATTCTATTCTGCAACTTAGTTTAACATCACTAAACCTCACTCAAAAGTTATAGATTTCTTTTTAAAGTAGTCTTTTGAGGAAAGGATTTGTTTATGAAATGATAAAGAGGTTGCAAAAGTACTTCAGGCCTTGGGATGATACTGTCTTCTGTCCAGATGGTTATGAGTCAATTATAGATTTGGAACAAAAGAGGTTTTGTAAATAATGAAGACCGTGGTGTTTAATTTTAACAACTATTGTAATCTAATATGAAATGGATGACAACTAAATGTGGAATGTAAATACAATCAGCTAAGCTAGAACTGAACTAAAATGTCACTAGTCCACAATAAACAGTGTTGAACTAACAAGCCATTATCAAACTTAAAACGAAATAACAGAGCATGAATTGAATGCAATTTTACTCCGAAGTACCCTAAATAAGTCATCATGCAATTAATCTATGGGATTCTACAGCCTATTTTTTCCATCATGAATGGTATTTTGGAAGAGCTTGTTAGAAAAATCCTGGCTGTACGATTCAGTGCAAATGCAAACATAAAGACTGAAAGCAATTTAAAAACTAAGACATCACAGCTATTTCCTACCCATTGTTATGATATTTTGGAAGAGCGTTTTAAGAGTAAGATCAGCTATGCTACTTAGTGTAAAAAAACAACTGAAACATTCAGTATCACATTCATGCCTTAGACATCATAAGGATTTTTTGGAAGAGTTTACTAGAATAATTTCAATTGTGATAATGAACAAAAGAAATTACAAATAAAACCTACAACACTACAGCCATTTCCCATTCATTATCATGATCTTTTGGAAGAGTTTCTTAGAACAAGTATAACTATAGTGACTAATGAAATTATCTATGAACTCAAACTTCAAAAACGTGAAAATGACTAAGATACTTATCTAAATTACAAAAGTAAAGTCGTGCAGGAGGCAGGGGCCCTCTACCACCAGACGAAATCTAACTCAAAATCAACTCAACGCATTCAAGGCAATGATGTCTTCTTCATTAAAGGAAAATAACTTGAAACAGAGTATTCTCGGTCTTCAGAAATATAGCAGTCAATCCATGAAATCTAAGCAAAATCTAGAGCTTGTCTCTCGGTTTCCCGAGTGCTTTTATAACAGATCTACATAACAGAACTTGCAACAATACGGGGATCATTGTCTTTCCTTATCAAAATCGTACTAGGACTCTAAATATGGCAGCGTAAAGGGACAAAGGACATATGGACTGTCCTAGTCCTATTAAAGGTCTGCCTCCTTGAATGAGTTCCCACGTACCAAAACCACGTCCAGAATTTGGTTCATTCTTCATGGTGAGCAACGAACGATGAGGACATGATGTGGAATATACCCATGTGTGGCTTTTCCTGAGAGGACACCTGGAACATGCTTGAACGTGAAGACAGCTGCAGAATTGGCGATTAGCTACGGAATGTCTGCATTCTGTAGCTAGTTTCGGTTCAAAATGCATTACAATGACAAAATCACAAAACTTAGCAAGTTAGCCATGTTATTCATTCTCAAAGTAATTTTAACTAATTTCACTGATCAATTGGGCCTGGGATAACAATGGAAAAAGGAAAATGGGGTAAAGTAATATGAAAGAGAGAACAATCTTGGGGCTCAACACTGGTCCCAAAAGAAGAGCAACCAAGTAAGCTAGAAAAAATCAGGCCTATAGCTCTCTGTAACGTGATTTACAAAGTTATCTCCAAAGTTATAGAAAATAGGCTTAAACCTCTCCTACCACTTCTCATCTCGCCTGAGCAGACAGGCTATGTGGAAGGTCGACAAATATTGGACGGTATAATCTTAACCCATGAGATTATCCATTCCTTAAAAGTCTGCAAGAATCCAAGTATGCTCCTTAAGATCGATCTCTCCAAAGCCTTTGACAAATTGAATTGGAACTACATTCAACAGATTTTAAGTGCTTTCGGTTTTGATCAAATGTGGATAAGATGGATAATGAACCTCATCACTTCTACTTTTTTCTCTATCCTTGTCACTGGGATCCCTTCTCCTCCTTTCTATCCTATGAGAGGAATCAGGCAAGGGGATCCCCTCTCCCCCTTCCTCTTTTTTCTCATGGCTGAAGGCCTCGGAAAATTAATTCACAATGGTGTTCGAGCTCATCAAATGAGAGGCATCTCCCTTCATGACACCCCTGTCACCACTCACCAACAATTCATGGATGATAATATGCTATTTGGCCACCCTTCCGTCCAAGAAGCTCGTTCCTTTAAATCCATTCTGAACCTTTTCTCTAAAGCCTCTGGTTTATCCATTAATGACTCCAAATCTCAGATTTTCTTTTTCAATACTCCTCCCCAAACTCAAGCCAATATTTCCCGCATCCTAGGCTTCTCTATTGCTTCTCTCCCTGATAAATACCCGGGTGCACCTCTTATTGACTCTGCAATTAAGCACTCTTCCTGGAACCTTCTCCTTGATAAATTGGAAACCCAGTTATCCTTCTGGACCTTTAGAGCTCTTAATATGGTCAATAGGCTTACTCTCATCAAAGCAGTGCTGCAATCCATGCCCCTCTATCTCTTCACTGTTCTTGCCACACCAAAATGGGTCCTCAAACAAGTAAAATATCTGCAAATTAAATTCCTTTGGGGATCCTCTGACCGGAATCGAAAATGGGCCCTGGTAAATTGGAACACAGTCTGCACTCCCAAAGAAGCAGGGGGTCTAGGACTCCGAAACCCCATGCATAGAAATGAAGTCATGGGAGCTCGTATATGGTGGAAATGGATATCAAACCCACATACTCCTTGGGCCAAATTATGGACAGCCAAATATGCCAACAACAGACCTCCTGATGATCTAATAAGGCTCTCCCCTGAACGCACAGGCTCTCTTGTTTGGAATGCGGCCAAGCAACACTATGCGCTTATACAGCAACACAGTTTCTGGGACATTCGCAAGGGAAACACTGCTAGGTTCTGGACGGACTCCTGGCAGCAAAACCCAAAGCGTCATGAGACTTACTCTCAAATCAATTTTGGGAATAATATCGCAATTATCGAAGACAAGGTCTGTCAATTCTGGCTTCCCTCAAATTTCAATGGGTTCAGACAATGGATTCCCTCACCCCTTATAGCTCCTCAAGCTCATGTTCCTGATTGGGAAGCCCTCAGCGATGAGCTTCAACGATGGAAAATCAGATGTTCGGATGATTCAGACATTCTCAGATGGGGATACACAACGAAGGGTATGTTTTCAATGAAGGAGGATTATTCTTTGATGCACCCTATGCCTCTCCCCTGTGACCCTCTATGGCAACTGATATGGGCCCCTAATATTTGGCCAAAAGTTTCTTCATTCCTTTGGCTTCTCAGTCATAGAAAAATCCTCACTTGGGACAACCTGATCAAAAGGGGCTTCATAGGGCCCTCCAAATGTCCCAATTATAATCAAAGCAATGAAACCATTCAGCATCTCATGATGTCCTGCCCTCTGGCCAACACTCTATGGGAGAAAATTAATTTTCATAGCCAAAGAAGCAAGCCCGCTGGAGAGATAACTAATATCCTTCACAATTGGCCCAAATTTCCTTACAGTTTCTCCCTTCTCAACGCCCTCTGGCAGCTCGTCCCTGGTATGCTCTTATGGTATATTTGGAAGGAAAGAAACAAACATATTTTCAAAAATCAATCCTCATCTCTGGACGCAATTTGGAGCATCTTCAGAAATAAGCTACAGGAATCCCTTACTCTTCACTCCTAGCAGGAAGACAATCTTCCCAAACAGCCTAAAGAAATCTCCATATGGGAGAACTGGAATCTTAAAATTGCGCCTACTCCAACCTTCAGGAATAGAGCCACCTCTGAATCTTCTCTGCATTGGTCTCCTCCTCCATCCGGGGTAATCAAATTAAACTTTGACGGAGCTTCCAGAGGAAATCCTGGACAAGCAGGATTTGGAGGCATTTTTAGAAATTATAAGGGGGAAACTCAAGTTATCTACTATGGATCAATTGGATGGGATACTAATAATTCGGCTGAACTAGAAGGGCTCTGGCAAGGTCTATGCCTCATTCAACATTACAACTTCTTTCCCATTATCATTGAAGGGGACTCACAAATCCTCATCAATATGGTTAATCAGTGCCTTTGGGGTACCAACACAGCAAAAGTGGCCAACAGTTGGCGTTTGGCAGCTAGAATTGATAAGATAAGAAATTGGTTGAAAAACAACAAGGCAGTTTATTTCACTCATGTCAAATGAGAAAGCAACAAAGTAGCAGATCTCCTTGCCAATTTTGGAGCAGACAGTACCAACACACTCATTCATGGCTCCCTCAACATCATCCATGAACGAGAAATGCTGCAAAATTGCACCATGCTGGTGCACAAGGATTGCTCTTCTCCGAATGTGGATGTTTTCCTGGGGTGATGGGACGTCGGTCCCTACGCGACTCTCGAAGGAGCTTGCATGGGGTGGCCATATGGCCCCCTGTACATGCATTAATGAGCTCATTAATCCGCCAGCTTGCGAAGCCATTAATCCACCTGCTCATATGCTTCATCAATGCGTTATGTGCGTTCATTCGACTATGGCGTTTGTTCTCGATTGTTAGGCTGGCTACGGTAACAGTTGTGGTTCCCCACCTCCTTTGAGAGGTGCCTGCCCTCCTGGTTGTGCTAAGCCCAGCGCTCACACAAAAACATGACATCGATGCACTATCTTTAGCTGCTTAGAAACGTTGCTGGGGCATCATTTCTCTCAATTTTTTTTCTGTGGTGTCAATTCTCTTCACTGTGCTCAGCCTGCAGATAACTGTGGGTTTCCTGGGATTCTTGTCTACTCCATTTGTCATAGGTATTACCATCCTGCCCATGCTACTATGTCACGCCTTCACCATAGAATGAGGTGTCGGCGTGGCACCAGTAGGGTCCATGCTTCCCTTTCTCGTCCCTTTTCTAGCTCGATTTCAGAGTCTTCCTCAGGTGAAGAGATGCGAAACCATCCTTCGGTGACACAAAGCTTCAGAGGTCGTGCTCGCCATTTTGAAAATGTCCATTTTGCTAAGCCCGCTCCTCCCCCCTCTGTTGACCCTCCCAGAGCAGCAATTCCTCCAGTCTCCCGTGGGTCTACCAACCTCCCCATGCGTCAAACCTCTCAGAGAGCTGACTTCCACTTTGAATGTTCCCTAGATAGACCCATTGTTACGACCTTTGTCACTATGACTCTTAGAGAAGAGTCTCCTCACCTTGACCCCTCCCCTGCTACCTTTCCCCTGCCCTCTCCTGTCAAGAATATCTCCAAAGGCCCGGATTTGCCTGCAGAGATCGCTCAACCTTCCAAAGACAAGGAGCACAAGTTGGAAGTGGCTGCTAACAAGGAAGGAATTCTCAAAGGAGATATGGAAGAAAGTAGAGATGAATATTGGTGCAGAGTTGTGGAGGAACCTCCGTCCCCGGCTCATGATCAGTGATTCTCTTGACCTACAGCTTCCTTTGGTACTTCTGCTCAATCACTGTTGGAATTTTTTGTTTACTTTTCTCAAGACTCAGCTGGAAAAGTTGAATGTTATTTTTATCATATATATCTCTGCTAGGTTGTTTTGTATGAACTGTAAGCTGGTTTCCCTTCCAAGGGTAGCCAAACTGTTTCTTAAAGGACTGGTTTCCCTCCCAGGGCAGTCCAGACTGTTTTTGTTTAGCATGACTATCAAGCCCAGTGTTCAGGCTTTCACAGATGACACTGTGGCAGTTTTGTACTAGTATTTTTTTTTTTATACATAATAGAATTAGTATTACTTAGAAACAAAATTTGGGTTTCCATGTAACTTTTGAATTTTTTCCATAAATTCAATATCAACTGTACTTGCTTTAAATGGATGAGATAATGCACAAAAGTGTGCATAATTCGTAAGTCTATCAACTACCACCATGATGACACTCTTTCCTTCGAAATTAGGAAAACCTGTGATAAAATCCATTGAAATATCCTCCCAACGTTGAATTGGAATGGATAAAGGTTGTAGAAGACCCGGGTTATTAATTGTCTCAACTTTATTTTGCTCAAAAACCAAATATTCCACCACAAACATTTGAATATCAGATTTAAGGCCATCCCAAAAAAATTCTTCATGCCTTCCATGTTGTATTTCATTTTTTCATTGATCTTAGCTTCCATGTCATCCATCTTAGCTTCCATGCCATTCTTCAAACCGTCCACCTTAGGTTCGATGCCTTTCTTGAAACCATCCATATTAGCTTCCACACCTTTCTTCAAAACTTCCATTTCATTTTTTGTTGCTCTTTGCAAGAGCGAAATTTGGTGCACTTGCTCTTGTAATTTTGATATGTCATGTTGCACTTCTTCCTCTTCATGATTCATAGTAGAGCCTTCTGAAGGCGTAATGGGTGTCTAATTATTTTTAGGTGGAATTTTAGAACCCAATATTGATATCTATGATTCAATATTCCCTTGGAATCACTTCAAATTGATTTTTCGAACAAGACTTATGTTATTTTAAAAACAAAATACACACCTTTTTCTTACCTTTGAGGATCTCTATATTGAAACTGATGTATCTATGTAATTTCAGATCTTCAATATTTGAAATTTGGTCCTATAGTATCCCTCTAAAGCCTCTTTCAAATGCCATGGGTCTGACCTAACTTGGATGCGTCAAGGAAAAGTTATGCCTAATATCCCACAATGACCTAATTATGGACTAGTTCTGTAGAGCGAACTTGTACGAAATTCCATGTGTCACTTTTTCCCCCTTTGGCTCTAAAATTGTTACACTAGGAAACTAAAATCCGTGCAATTTCAGCCACTTTTTATAGAATTCCAATCCGATGCTCAGAGAGAGATTTATGACGATTTTACCAAGGTCACCTCTTTTAGATGAAATTTGCGAGCCTACAAAAACCCTAACTTCCACAAGTCATATCTCCGAAAATATTGCGAACCAATATCTAAAATTTTTACATGAATTTCCTCAGGATTTCGGCTTCGTGTGATGACAATTTCAGCTTCTAAACCTTCATAGAAAAAATGTTATAGAGAAAATTCCACAATGACCTGTTCGGAGCAATGAAACCCTAGAATCCAAATCTATGATACAAAATGTTATGAAACCAACTCCAAAAATAGAAGAAAAGAGAGATCAATGCCTTATAATTAAGCCACTTCGAGGGGGAAAACTCCTTTAAATTACATAAATGAATAATTCTTGGATGATGGAAATGATAAAACCTCGTTCAATATATAGGAGTCCATGGGGTCACAGTAAAATCCTAGCCGACCTAACAATAATAATGTAAGGGCACAATAATAAAAATATTGGGGTTACAAGGGTACAAAAATAACAATAAGGGGGCTACAATAACAACAATTAGTGACTACACTAGTAATATAAGGACCTAACATGATAATTGATGCTATGTGATTTATTTTACTAGTTTCAATCCCAGTTCTTCACCCCTATGAGCATCAAGCAATGCAATGAGTGTTAAGTGGCTTATTCAAAAAATCATGAGAACTTAGTCAGTTATGACTACCTCTCATGGAAATGGTCATAGATAAATGACTTACTTAATTCATTTGAATCCCAAAAAATGATTTATAATATAATGCATTGTGAAACCCTCTCAATACTTAGAAACAAAGAGTGAAGAGATATCTACTTGAATGGTTCATGAGGAACAATACTTGCTAAGGTTTTGCAAATCAAGTAGCAAGGTAAGTGGGCTTGATTGTGGGGAAAACACTACAATTAAGCATGCTTGAGCCAGAGACGATATTGGATGGGTGACCTCCTGAGAAGTCCTGGTTACCGGGTGCAAGTCCTGAAAGTGATGATTGACGCTATGTGGTTCATTTCACTAGTTTCAATCCCACTTCTTAAACCTTGTGATTAGCATCACCCAATGCAATGAGTGCTAAGTGGATTATTCAAAAAATCATTATAAATTAGTCAGTTACAACTACCTCTCATGGAAATGGTCATAGATTAATGACTTACTTAACGTGGTTTAATACCAAAAAATGATATCTAAGAATTGGGAGCTTCCAAAAAGTTTATTTTCAAAAAAATATATTTTTATTGTTAATAAAAATCAATTCTCAATATTATTAATTTAAAATACAAATATTTTAATATTTATTTAATTATTATAAATTTCTATTTTATTATAAATATTTTTATTATATTTATTTAAAATATTAAAAACAGGACTAAATTATATTTGAAGAGAAATAATAATAACAATAATAAAGTCGTTCATCTCATAACTCCCTCTTATGCCACCTGTGCCTTTGTGTGTCGTTGATTTGAGTGTTAGATTATAGAAATAGCTTTGACCATTAGATTCACTCTGCCCATATTAGTCAATTAAAAATCCTCCTTGCACACCTTTTTGCTACACATGCATATTGAGTAACCAGACCATCAACATACACAACATTTTTCAATCGAAAATTCAAGTATGGATATCTCTGTAAAATTAAATGAGAGCTAGCATCATCCCGTGAGGGCGAACTACCTGTTTTGAATCTAACCCAAGCAATGGAACTTCAACATATAGAAATAGATGAATGCGAGTTTTCCATATTGATTGATTTTTGAATAGTTTCTTTTGCAACAGGGCTCGAGAAAGTGGCTTCCCTCATCTCTATTATCACACTATGATCATCAACAATTGAAATTATTTTTTGTTCAAATTCTACCTTCACAACCAAAAAAGGTGGCGCCATGAGAACTTTAGAAATCAGTAGTTCAAGGCTTAGAAAAACACCCTACACTGTCGATAGTCAATCAAGAGACACGCTGAAGAAAAGCTCTAAAGATCGGCATTGAAGAGGGTGTGAAGAGCTAGGATGAGACTGAATGGAGGCCTCGTGTAGATTCCTAGCAAGATTTCAAGGAGCGACATGAAGAGGAGTCATTTCATCGTGCCCGCGGCAAATGCAGGCCTAGCACAAATGGCTAGCAGCCCCTTCCAAGAGTGTTGCAGTGACATGAAGAGGAGTCATTTCACTATGCCCGCAAGGACAAGCTTCTGCTAGAGCATGATTTAGGATAGGGTGAATAATCACAACATCAATCCAAATGTTAGGTTGCTTTCGATGGATGATAAGTGCCACAACTCCTCCCATTGATTCTCCGTGAAGGAACCTCGCTTTCTTCGTATACTCAACGCCCTCTATAACGTGATTTCCATACTATATTGTTACTATGCACAACTACATATCTCATACAAATATGTCAGTCTAATGTAATTTTCATGGCCTCTTCCTACTATCCACAACTATGATGGTCATACAATTCTTTCAGTGGAAATTTAAATATATATCATGCATAAAAGGATCCCAATCATACATGCCAGTGACACACTTGAAAAATGTTGAGGAATCGACTACAAGGTCGTTGAAGGTTTTTTTTTTCACAATATGTTCCATCCGATTTTCCAATGTCCTTAGTAATCTATACCAAATGTTGTATATTCTTCCTTTGAAAAACTGACCTAACTGTTGTGTCTATAGATAAATCAAATTGGGTTATTAGATTTCAAAATAGATGAATAAGAGAATTCATAAAATCCAAACAATTTCGTTGTTTAACTAACTTTTTTTTCATATTTATTTATATTCCATTGATCCTCGGTAACTGTTAGAGTGATTTCTAATCGCAAGCGTACGAAAAAAACTCACTTTAGCTATGCATAAAAAACAACCCTAACGTCAAATGTGGCTGTCAATTTCCTTAGATCTGCAGTAGGTGATCAGAATAAATGCTACAAAAATCTAGATCTATGCAGTTAAAAACCTTAAACAATGAAAATAAACAAGAGTTGCTCCTTACATCCAATAGACAAGACAAGAAATTATAAATATTTTTTTGTATTATGACACTTGGGAAGGGAGCACATAAAGAGGTTGCCAGTCCCCTTCAATGGGACGGGTTCTTGTATGTCCTCAACGCTTCAGATCCAAGATCTCTCTCTCTTGATGGTGTAGAAAACCCAGACAAAATAGAACTCAAAGGTTGCTCACAAGAAAAAGTAGAAAAAATATGACAATGATGGAGGATAAAAGTTAGACCAAAAGTATAGATCAAAAGGTGATAAAAAAAGGTAGTTAATGAATGGAAAAACCCTTCTATTTATAATAAATATTGAGTTAGCCTAGATATTGGTGCATAATTAAAAATTATTAACCAAATATAGATCCAACTTACTTGGAATATTTTATTATTTTTGGTGTAGGGAAAAGGAATTTAGAATTGGTTAAATCCCTTTATTTATAAATAATAAAATAATAAATGATTTATTTATTATTTCAAGGATGAGGTTAAGGAATAATTAAATAAATAATAATTTGTTTAATTATTTAAAAATGATTTAGTCAAATTAAACAAGGAATATTATTAAATAATGATTTAAATAATTATTCCTAGAGAATAATAAGATAAATAATAATTTATCTAATTAATTCTCATGTTTTGGGTTAAATATGACCAAGAACATTAATTAAACAGTGGTTTAGTTAATTATCCCTAGAGGAAAATCAAACAAATAAGGATTTATTTAATTATTCCTCACGGGGTTGCCTATTTCGCCCATAAATAATTTAATAAACTATGGGTTATTAAATTACTTCTCATAGTGAAAGTAATTTTACTATGGTAAAATTAGTCTTACATGGTGTACTTTATTCCATCTAATAGTAACAGATTAGATGACCAAAAATTAGCGTAAAATATTGCCCCGCAACTTGTGAGCATTAGGAGCTAATTCTATGATCGAAGTACATTGTAAGAACACAATCACTAGACACTGAAGGGGAATTAGAGAGAGAGAAATATAGGACAGATTGAAGCGAGAGAGGACAAGACCCTGAGGAGGCGAGACTTACCAGTGCGACAATTCTCTTTTGTGAGTGAGTACATGTTCTCAATCAGGCGGGGGAGGTATACCTATGCCCATCGAGATGACAAAGTACAAAGAATAATGGTGCGCCCAACAAACACGGGACTGAGCTATATAGTACATGCTCGCATAAAAATGGTCCAGATAAAAAACATAGTGGATCCCACGTACATACTATGCCTAGGAAAACATCGAGGGCTTATACAATAATATCTGAGTACATGAGATATAATAACAACCAAAGAGGCCCTGTAAAATAGGAAAGGGCTCTGAAAATCTGAATGATACATGTAAACTAAAAAGGCGCTGCAAGCGGCTCAGGAAAGAACCATCAAATTTGTAGACCTGCATCCAAGGTTGTAGTAAAGAGGTAATAAGGGTATGTGGGGGGCTACCTGAAGGGCCACCCCCTCATGAGGTCTAGAACATCTCACACACACCTAGGAATCACTGGTACAATCTGCTGCATCACTAAAACATCAAGTATATGGACCTCGATCATGCCATAAGGAGCTGGAACTGAGAAACAATAAAGTCAAATGGAAATAAAGGGTCCCTTTTCTTGATTCAAGGTACCGAAAAAGAGTGGAAGCTGGAACCAAGGTATGGCACCCTCTAGACCTATCTTCTGGAATAAATAAGCTGATGTCGATAGAAGGAGGTCCGTCATAGGTGAGGCAATAAGGAATCCTCAACTAAGGCACTAGAGATAATAGTAGAGTGACTGATAGACTGACAGCAGGGATGATGGTGGAATGCGGGGTACTGAGTAGCGGGCTGACAACTTCCCTTGTTAAAGAAGAAAGGGCATGAATGACCTAGAAGCTACTGACTCAACCTCAGAAGGGATAGGGGACAATATGACTGAAGGAAAAAATGTGTGACACAAGAGAGTTAAAAAGCAATGAAGGATAGAAGACTGTAACGGAGACAAAAGGAACTTAGGACAAACTCCATGGATACGATGATGACTCAACTCAGATGCTCTAAAAAAGGGTGACTCAATGATGCTACCACACATAATAGTCCCAATGGGGACCATAAAACATGAGGAAAAGATGGTTACTCATGATGAAAATCGACATGAGAATCGAAAAGTATGAAGGAAAAATGGTGCCCCAAGTACAAGTGTCGCAGGTGAAGAAATTTGATTTTTAGAAGTGACCAAGTGACCCTTCTTGGAAAAAATAATTCTGCGTGAAGTATCAAATCACCAAAAATGAATGGATACCCATTTGAGTGCTCAGTGAGAGATTTCCAATGGTACTAACGTTTCGTCAAATCGAGCTACAGTTTGGTCGTAATTAGCGAAAGAAAAAATTGTTGTTTTCTTTTAATAAGGAATTTTCCCTCCAATTTGATTCATTTGCAAGTGTAGCTATGGTGAATGTTGAGAGGCGAAAAGGCCCTAAATCTTGCAGTGATCGTAGCAGACAAACCGGCTGTTGGAATCAAGATCCATCAGTTGCAGGTAAGAGACCTAATCATACTCTTTCAATTTAGTGGATTAAAGTTTCATATTAGGCACCCAGAGCTCAGGAATAGACCTTTGCTCCTCCTCATAGCTGGGTAGCACTTTTTGGGGTCTGTTCTGTGACCTGGGTAGCAGGTAATGGGCAAAAAACTACAACCTATGCCAGGAAATGGCCTGAAAAGTGTGACCTGTCAGAGAAAGTTGTTTCAGTGCTATTTTTGGCTAAGAGGTGAGATTTATGGTTATGATGCAATATTTCCTTTCTGTATGCTAAAAAACATGATGGTTTTATGAAGGTATGGAAAATTTGAGGATCAACTGGAGAGAGAGAGACCTAGATGCATTATGTTTTGATATCCGAGGGGATCATGTAGTTCGCACTGCATTGGCCAGGTTTGGGGTCCTCAAATTTGTTGAGAAACCATTGATGAGGGTAGGATAGCCCTTGCTAGCCTGGATAGTCATATATTGGCACCTGGGTCATGAGATATTTATAATGCAGGGGCACCGGATCGAGCTGACAGTTCAGGACATATATTTCCTGACCGGTCTCCCACCACTAGGGATGGTGGGAAACACACAGCCAGTGTTACCGCGAGGGAGAAATATTATGTAATTTGTAGAGTGCCACTGTCAAGCAGATGTCCATGTGAAAGGCATGCGGATACCGATCGGAGATCTATAGAGGCTAGAGACTCGTGCTGTGGCTGCAGCGGTGCTGTGGATCCAGGGAACTAGGCACTCTACCACATCACCGGAGGGAAAATGATGCTGGTTGAGGGTGTATTGAGTGGCACCCACTATGGGTGGGCCGAGATGATGTTGTTTTCATTGAAACAACAAATGTCATTGTGCAAGTGGTAGGTGGACCATGACTGTGCATATGGCACCGTGATTTGCTCGCTCTTCCTTGAGAATATCCCTATACTTCATCAAGGGGAATGTAAATTGAGGATGCAGTGGCCCTCCTGGAGGATGTCCACCATAGATGTGAGAATTTGATGACCGATGTTTATGATCACTGTTGGTAGGACCTTGAAAACCAGTACATAGAGCCATGTGTTGGTCTACCCTCAGAGTGGCGAGGGGTCATGCAGCACATAGTGATGACCAGATAGGGGATGCATGACCTACGGGCTGCAGGACCTGAGCCATTGGCCTGGGACATTCCAGATAGTGATTAGATGTAGGGGCATGAGGCACCCCTAGTTTTTGTTTTTTGTAACATGCTATGGGCATGTTATTTGTATCAAAGTTAATGGACTCCAAAACATTGTATATTTGGATGACAAATATTATGGATATGCATCATTTTATGGTTTATGGTTATTGTCTTGTGTTAAATGCGTGCGATAAATTCCAATCTAGAATATTTTTTGCAACGCTATATACATAGTGATTATGGGCTCTAGGTACACAAATGAATTTAATGGTTTCAAATTCACTCATTAAGAGTTTCACTCTCGTAAATATCTTCTAAAACGGGTAGGATTATGCATAGGATAAACACCATTCAATTGCATGAAAAGCAGCAAAGAATCTAAATGAAAATGAAGGTGAAGGATGCGAGAGTCAAGGGAATTGGCTAACAAACCTATCATTGCATCATATTCGGCCTGGTTATTAGTGGCAACACCAATTCATACACCGTTAGAGAGGACAAGCGAATTGTAAGGGGGTGAAAGTGGTCCATGTTGCCGAGGCTAGATTTCGGGAGTAGTGACTTGCACTATCAGCATATCCGATATACAGTGTGGATGATGGATCCATCTGAAAGGTGCCACAAGACAACATATGAGATGATGATGAAAAATGCTAGTAACCTAAACGAAAGGCAAAAGTAAAACAAGCATTGCTAGGGGGAATGCTATGGGTATAATTTCTACACCCCGCACAATAAATAGTGGATGGTGTGGGGAAAATGTCTTGGGGACATATTTTTCTTAGGTCATGGAAGTCACCATAGACACAGATGGTGCCATTTTTCTTTTGGGCTGGATAGATAAAGTCAGGGGTGTTAAATGATTCTATAACGTCATCATCACAGTATAAGATAGGGTGACTGGTGGAAGGATGACCACATGATGCGACAAAGCTACCTGACTCATCATTATGAGAAGTGAAGTTCACATGTGCATCGTCACAGTGGGTGACAGAAGAACAAGTAGATGAAGAATCGACTGATGTTGAGCACAAGGTGATCGATGAAGGGAGGTTAGGCGAAAGAGAAGGTGATGCCTTCGAGGGGTATTCCCCCGTGGATCTCATAGATGATGATGGGTAGAGGATAATGGTTGAAGCCTCTGTCATCTCGACATTGGGAGGGGGTATGTCAATGGGAGTGGATGTGTCTATTGAATCTGCTAAAGCAAAAATCGTAAGTAAGAGAGAGACGAACTCATTGAACTTGGCCTCGAATTGGCGAACCTCTTCCAAGGAGGTGTAGAAATATTCGAGGCTGGGACAGAGGTGAGTATACTGGACATGGAAATCACACAAATAACAAGGTTTATTTGTGTGCAAAGTCTTGAGTTTCTTGGATGAATCTGGTAAAGTAACATGGACTTCTGGGATATCAGACTCAGGAAATGATTTGTTGACCATAGGTTTGAGACGAGGTAATTCGGGACAATTGTGGGTAGCATGACCAACAACATCACTCAAAGCACATGGAGATGTATGCTTTGGAGGATTAAGTGGAGCAGGTGTTGTTTGGGCAGCTTTGTCCTCAGATTCCTTTTTGCGTGATTTCCCCCCCTCACCCGAGGCTTTCGCAACAAGAGTATATTCCTATAGTGGTGGCTGAGGCACATAAGCAAAGGGAGGGTTCATAGTGACTGGTTGGAATGGGGTCAAAGTAGTGTAAGGTTTGAGCTGACCAGGCAGGGTATTGGTTGGGGTATCAATGTGCCAGATTGGGATCCCTAGGGTCATGTTGGGAAGGGTCAAGGTAGCCATAGTAGGTGCAAAAAATACTCCAGAAGGGGGAGCAAGAAATGGTATTTGATGGGAGGGGTAATAGCTAGGAAGAATAGCTCCCACATGGTTAAGGCTAGGGAGAACCGTTCCATGAGGAAAAATAGGATCAGGAACACCAGGTACAGATGAAGGGCCTTTATGAGGAGGTCCCGAAGGATGAGTCGAAGTACTAGGAGCAGGTTGCAGAGGGCTAGGCTACTGAATAGTTGACTTGAACCGTTTCAATTCAAATAGAGACAATTACATCATGAAAACATTCGACAAGCTAGGGTTAGAGATAAGAGCGGGGAGACTAGGGAATGAACCAAGCTAAGAAAAATATTTATAGACTCTGGTTGAGACACTGGTCGAAGGATCGACTATTTTTTTACTGGCCATCAAAGAAATAATGCAATCTGGAGAGGTCTGAGACTTCGGTTCGTAATATGTCAGTTGCTCGATAGTGAGCATCTTTTCGTTGTGAGGTAAGGACATATTACGATGAACTGCAGATGGGACAACAGAAATCTCATAAGTGTAGCTACAACCTAATAAAATGTTGTAGTCTAAGGGGGCATCAATGACTTCAATGTCAACACAAACATTTTTTCCCAGAAGAGCTATAGGAAAATTGAGGAACATGCCAAGGGGCTGGGAAGAGTGGCCATCCCATGCACGGAGGGTGATAGTGGAAGGAGCTAACTCAGGTGATCCAAAATTTTTCCAAACAAAAGCAGACATCACACAGATGGATTCCCCCTCATCAATGATACATCGGGAGATGTTGGAAATTTAGATCTTGACAAGTATTTGGAAGGCAATGGATGCAGGAAGGGGTGGGTGCTTTGACTTGTCAACATCGAAGACAATCAAACGATCATATGAAGGATCCACAACACCCATGGTATTTATTAGAGCCTTACGTTGTGAAGGGCATCACTATAGTACTTCCAGCGTTGGCATGGTGGCAGGGGATTGCGCCAAGTCATCTACTATACTAGAGGTGTCAGTGGCTTTACTAGAAGCAGCGTTTCAGAATAACAGTCCTTTGGGGATCTTGGTATGTACCTATTCCTTAGGCTGAGGGATCTGTAAAGGACCATTAGGTGGTGAAATTGGCTCTGTGGAGCCTTAGGACTAGGGCTCGATTGCGGATGTAGCGAGAGGCTTGGTGTACTGACACGTCCAAGTCTGAAGGTTGAGATCGGCGGTATTGGCCTAGTCAGACTGCATCATAAGGATCTGGTAATCATAGGTACCAAAGAGAGGAGGTTGAGCGGCTACCTGACCTTCAAGGATTTGGGCAGCCACATATCCTTCTTGGGGGAAGGATTGGTAAACACATCCTATTGATTAGTTGCAGAAATAGGAGGAACCAAAGAAAAGGCTTGTTTTCCTTGAGTTTTTTCTTGAGCTTCCCACAATTGACACATCTGAGGTAAAATGGGACAATCATGGGTATAATGACCATGGACACTGCAACAAGATCAAGTCTTATTAGTATGAAGAGTTTGGTTCTGCTTGTGCTAGTCGCCCTGTTGCTGAGTTGCAGTGTTAGATGTATTCCCTTGGGGATTTTTTCCTTGATTAATTTGATAGGGCTAGTTTTTGTTTCCTTTCCTCTTATTTTTGGAAGTGGGAGGATTATTCACACTCTGGTACGCATACACCTGCCCCTGAGGGGGGGGGGGGGGGGGGGCTGCTACTATAGAGCTTGAAAAGGCATGGGCGGCTGAGGTGCTTGTGCTGGAGGAGCTGGAGCACCTGACTTTGGATACGCATAGTAAGGAGGTTAAGAAAAATTGTGGTAAATAGGTCGGGAAATAGTAGTCCCTGACATTGGAGGATGTGGTTGGGAAAAGGCATGACGCATGCCGTGTCCTGGATACATGCCGCCGAGAGGGGGAAAAGTGCTAGAGGAATTGGCCCCTCCCTGAGGAAAACCATAACCCATAGGAGGATGAGTGTACGGATGTGAAAGGGATCCAATGATACCATCGGCAGCATGAGATGCCCCTGGTGCGTTGGCACCACCAGGTCTAGGGAGACTTGGTAAGATGGTATAAACATAACTAGAGTGTGCGTAGATGAAGTCATAATTCAACGCAACTTGGAGGGATTCATCCTCAGTATAAGGAAAGCGAGACACGACATCTTTACTAATAGAGGGAAAAAGGGATCTGAGAAACCAATCCATGTAGACACGGTCTTCGAAAACTGGAGCTTGACATAAGATTTTCCTTCTATGCCATTCTTGAACATGGTCAGATAGGCTGGTGGCAGAAGTTTTATGGAAAGCGGTCAAAAGATCAGTACCGGTGTGATAGCGAAGGGGAAGCTAGAAGTAGGACTTAAAAGCCTTTTCAAGGGTCACAAAAGTAGCATGAGAGGCAGTGGCCTGGTCGACGTACCACTTGGAAGCTTCTCTAGCAAGCGTACACTAAAATAACCGAAGACGGATAGATTCATCAGTGAGTTGGACGAACACCACATGTGGAAAGAACGAACAGGGTTGGTAGGATCCTCTCTAACATTTACTTCAAACTTAGGGATGTCTAACGGAAGCTTGATTGGAATAGCATTCCAACCTGGATCATGGTGTATAAGGTCATTAATCAATTGGTTGAAATCAAGAAGGCTTAGGCTTGCCATATAAGGAAGCAATGGAGTAGTCGGGACAGTTCCTATTGCAGCTCCACTAGTAGTGGCTCTAGCATTAGAGCCGGGGCCACCACTAGCGGTACGTCCTGCACCAAACATAATGAAGGTGAAAGGTGGAGGAGAGCCAGAGATAGGAACATAAGGAGAACCCGATGAACCAGAATCAGAGTCGGAATGGGGACTCGGCGGAGGAATAACTCAGACCCTACGTGGTGGGGTAAGTCTTCCTAATGGAAACTAAGGATGAAGGCCTTGGAGTCTCTGGGATAAACACATTGGGGGTACAATTATGGAAAAGATACATGGAACCCAATAAGGAAGAGAGGTAAGAAAGGGCATAGAGATGCAGATTAATTAATTAATTACAAAGTTTTAGTCTTGGCCTAGCGGTGTAAACTAGGCACTCTTCGCTTTAGGTGTGCATGTGTGTGATAAGTGTGTTAATTTTAATTAAGCCCAAACATGTCTATATAGAAAATAAAAAAATGTGTTGTATAACTATAAACAAAACTAAAAGAGAGAGTAAATAAAACTAAAAGCGACAGTAAAATAAACAGCTAAAGATGCATAAATTTAAACCCATAAAGGAGGGATTCCCAACAACTAGAATAAGGGTGGGCTAAATGTAATCAAAACACACAATATGGTCAATATATCTAATTTCAATAGGGATAGGGATATAAAGGTCATATCTGCTGAAAATAGGTGCAGAAAACAACAAGAAACCAGAGGGGAAAATGCTGAAAAATAGGTGGCGAAAGGCTACAAGCTAAAGGGAAATGTAGGGGACCCTAAAGGGAGGACCAAAAAAAACTAAAAAGAGATTTTTTGGATGGAAAAATAACTGATCTAAAATGGATCTAAAAAATATAGATTCAGATTTGAAAAAATGGTTGAAAAACACTGAAATCTCGGGAGACCTGCTTCAGCTAAAATCTTCATAAAAAAGTGGAAGCGTACGGAAGCCCTAAGGGGCTTGGTTCCTACTTTGACGAGTAAAACTAAGCAGTTATAGGTCTAATATAGGTAAATATGGAGGTCAGACAACCCTGAACACTTCCCCAGACAAACTCTGAAAAATAATAGAAAAAAGCCCGCAAAAAAGTTGAAGTCGCAGGTACTGACATTTGTTTTGCTGAGATCACAGTTTTTGGGCAGTTTTCCACTACCTGGGAGCTGAGGTCGCAGGTTTTTGGCTGAAAAGTGCAACCTGCACTTTCAGCTGTCTCGGTGGTAGGTTTTAGAAAACAAATTCGTCTCTATCGTGGTTGATGCTTGTTACCTGCGCAAATGGCCCAAAAACACACGAAAGTTAGAATTTTTACTATTTTAGGGTAAAAAAGGTTAAAAAAAACATTAAGGAATGTAACATAAGAAGCTCAAGAAAAACCATAGAGGCTGAAGCAGCTAGTCATGCAGGGATCTAAAAAGTGACAGCGGTCGTAACTAAAAACAACAGTGGAGTCGCGAGTTGTTATAGTGAATTCTAATCGTAAGCGCACGAAAAAATATCGCTTTAGATGTGCATAAAAAATAACTCTAACATCAAATGTGGCTGTAAATTTCCTTAGATTTGTTAGTCATCAATATTTTTACCTGTTATTGATGAATAGTTTCCTTAGTTGAGTTTTCTAGAAGCTAATCTCCAAACTGTCAAATCTATCATCTAGAAAACACCCCAAAACAATTTTTTTCCTCCTACCCTTCCTGTCAGCCTATGATGAGAAAAAACCCCAGTTGTCAAGCCCTATCTTGTTTCAGCAAAATAACCCTGTCCATAACTATCATAGCTGAAAATTATCTGCTATCATTTACCCTTGTTCCTCATGCCATTCACAATCCAAAGGTTGACAAAGTGTCTACAACCCTATCCCTGGTCATCTGTCATTCGAAATCTATTCATACCCAAGAAAACACTCAGAATATGTGAAGATTTCCCCTAAGTTAGATAGTGGTGTTTAGGGAGTCTTTTCCTTGGCAAAAATATCCTAAGCCAAAAAGCCTCTGTCTAGTACCAATCAGCCATAGATTGTCTTCCTATTATGCAAAATAAGTCTCGATCCATCCATAGGTCGCACACCACTAAGAGGTCATTTTGTCTCAGTTCAGAAGAAGTTCAACAAAGATCCAAATCAAAAGAATATAATCATGTTCACTGTCGAAAAAGAATATGCTTAGATCAGGCAAAAATCTCCATAAGACACCAAAAGAGCTCTCCAAGGTTCAAACTCATATATTTTACATCTCTGCAGGGGTGTAATTGAAAGATAAACAATATGCAAATAAGAGCAAAGGGACAAGTTCAAATAGTTCTCTCATGATTGAAGAGATTTTCCATCAATGAAACAAATGAAGAGCTGTAAAGTAAAGGGCAGTAGGAGTACATGTTTCAAAGCCAAAAGCTGCCCAAAGAGCAAAGATCATCCTCCAAGTCACATGAAATACAAAAGAATGAATGATGTTGATCAAGTAGTGTTCCATTATCTCCTCCAAAAGAAATGTTGTGCAGTCTTTCCAAAAGGTGTCATCATGTAGGACATAAGAAGACAGCTACTTCTTATGTTGCCTTGAGCTTGCGATAAGAACACTAGTCAAAGAGCAATTTGGACACACCTATGCAAACATAGTCAAGAGATGTTAGTCGATAATCTATAGCAAGAAAATACTCTACATATACAAGTCATATGGCTTCTGGTCTAAGGGTTCACAGGGATATTTTACAAAGGATATATATCTCAGACCATGTCTCATAAAGCAAAATGTCAAATTTCACCTTCTTGCTTAATTGATATGATACCAAGCAGAGACATATGATTTGTAGAAAGATGACATAGTTTTGAAATAGATGAGATGTCATATCTACAGTGATAACCTCCTTCAAAAGAGCAGATGGTTATAAGAACATTGATAACCTCCTTCATTAAAAAGTAGATGGTTAGGAGACATTATGATGAAGCCTCCTCCAATCAAGAGCAGATGGTTAGGAACAGGATAATAAAACCTCCTTCATTTAAAAGCAAAGGGCATACTGTTAAGATAGAAATATTTGCATTATTTGAAGGCCCTCTTAATTTTGAAGTTAAGGACCCAACCATGTTTTCACATAAGCATAGGTGGTCACACTTGCAGGGTTTTTCTTTCAGTGCAAATAAAGGTTTATAAACAGTCAAAAAGAAAATATTAATACAAGGTGCCTAAAAATATTGGCAAACTTCAACAATGGTTTTTTTTTCACAAAAGGGAAGAGGGACGACTCCTCAAATGTTTACATTGTGGAACATCTCATTCAAAGGGTCAAAATGTGTGAAGCCATGTTTCATTTATAGTCAAAGAAGACCTCCATCAGCAGGCAAGGAGAAGGGCCTCACATAAGTCTGAAGGGCCATTTGTAAGGGCTGCAATAGTGGTGTTATGATAAATTTTCCATTGTTGACTATTCTAAGAAGAACATAGCTTCTATAGCCCTTCTATACCAATCAGAGTGTTACAGTCACCTCTTTGCAAACCAACCAAAAACAACATGGTGAAAAGGTCTATTCACTTCATAAACAACAGTAGACATATGAGTATTTGTTGGCAAATGACTGTTGTGAAATATTTGTTTGAAAGTTTTTTCTAAATATCATAACCTTGGTAAAGGTTCCCACAGGGTTACTTCTTATATTGAAAGTTTCTCCATTGGATCATTATGGAGAAAATACAGTTTAAAGGAATGAAATAGTTGTTAAAAGACTGCCCCAAATTGCAAATACACCTATACTTTCTATTCAAAAGGAGGTTTTAATTTTAAAAAAAACAAGGAGGAAAAGGTGTTTAAAATCCCTCATCAAGTTTAAAAACTTGAAAACCAACGATCATTTGCCAATATGCACAGCTAAGTTACGAAGGAGAATAGATATTGGGAGTCTTTAAATCATCTTCAAGCTTGAATTTATGCGCAGCACGCCTGAAACTTAGCGCAACGCGCCTGTAGGAGGTCATCAAAAGGTGTTCTATACAGGCGCGGCATGCCTGTAGAATAGCTTGGCTTGCCTACGTTCAGGCTCCAACCAACTCTGAACGTTCCTTCATTCAGACCCCAACCAACTCTAAACGCACCTCCGTTCAGACCCCAACCAACTCTGAACGCACCTCCATTCATACACCAACCAACTCTGAACGCGCCTCCATTCATACCCCAACCAACTCTGAATGCACCTCCGTTCAGACACCAACCAACTCCGAACGCACCTCCGTTCAGGCACCAACCAACACAGAACGCACCCCCATTAAGACCTTCCCAACCACTCCTGAACAACCCGTCACTCCTAAACGGCAGGGCCTGTTTGTTTTTCGCCTTTTTCAAAGCCATCCAAACACATGAACAACCACTCTAACTTACCTTATGCCCTCAATACGCTCAGTTTCCACTTTCAATCCTTAAACCTATGAAAAAATACATCTAAACATATGTTTTTAATACTACCTGGGCCACCCCTGAACGGCCCACCACCCAGGTGCTCAGGCCACTATCAACACAAGTCACCAAAGAAATTTCAAAAGGTGCCAAGTATTTTTCCCACAGTGATTTCATATCCAATGCATCAATATGCTTTGAGAAAGGATTTGTATAGTCTCCAAAGTGAACAGAATTTGTAGAGGTCTTTCAAATCAGTTTAAAGGGTATCTTAACAGTAATTTCAAAAGAGCACCAAGTTTACTAAATCAAGGAGAAAATAGTGACTAGAGGATAAAGAGTTTTTTCAGTTGAAAGAAGTCATTTAAAACATTGATTTCAGGGGGCACCATGTTATCATAACCATAGAAAAACAGAGTTTGATTGAAAGTTTTTTCAATCAGTTCGAAGGAGTATTTAAAACAGTGTGTTCAATGAGTCCCTTTTATTTCAAATAACCACAGAGAGATAGTGATAAAAGGGATGAGGACTTTGCCAGTTTAAAAGAAGGTCTTTTTACTTTGAATAGTAAAGGACAGAAACAGAGAAAGAGAGGAGGATTAATGACCCAATTTGAAATATTTTTGTGCTGTGAATAGCTAAAATTTCACACAATCTCTACAAAACAAAACAGAGTTTATATAAATGGTTTTTAGTTAGCTTAAAGAAGGTCTTTTTTGTGTTATGAAAAGTTAAGGATTGGCAAAATATCTAGAAGGAAAAGCAGAGTTTTGCAAAAGCCTCTTGGCTCAAACACAATGCTGAAGAGGTGACTTTGTTTTCATTCAATAAATACTTGTTTGCTAAAATCAAAGAAGAAAAGTGATTTTCAAAGAGGAAAAGATGTGTTGGTTGAAGATTTATTTCCAGTGATCACTTAATCAGTTTGTCTTGGTAAGTCAAAGTAGAGAAATATAATAAAACTAGTGATGATGAGAAACAAGGAAAAAGGTCCAAACATGACAGTAAGGATGGGAAAAGTGGCAAGAAGCAAAGTGATGATAAAGAGAAAAGTGATGGGCAGCAAAATAGTGAAGGGAAAAAACATGACAGTCATGAAGAAAGCAGTGACCAGGATAAACAAGACAGCCCTAAAGCAAGCCATGATGAGGGAAAGCAAACAAAAAACATAGAGCATGAAGGGAATTCTCCAAAGTATGTGCTAGCTGTCTCTCATAGGCAAGGGGCCATAACTTCTTCGCCAAAGAAAATGCCAAACAATAAGGAAGAAAATCAAGAAAAACTCAAAATTGCCCAAAGAGGGCACCCGGTGGGAAAAAATGAAAAGACACATCTAGACTTGGAATTTTGGCTCGAGCTTCTAGGCATGTTTCTAAACACCCTTAAGGGGTTTTCTCACCAAAATTGAGCAAAATTCGACATGATCTTGTTTTTTGACATTTTTGGGCCTAATTGCATAAATTCATGGGCGTTGCCATTTTTGTTTGGAGCATCCTCAGCTATTGAGAGTGCTATCATTGGATGCATTAAATTCAGGGGCATCTACTTAGAAAATTTCAAATCAAATGAAGATGTTTTGGCCCCCCAAAGAGGCAAAAAACAAAGATTTTTTAACTTTTTGCCTCACATATCAGCAAAGGCTATTTTTTGGTTTTTCCCACTCAGTTCAGTTTTTTATATACTTATATTGATAATTTTGGGGAAAAAAAAGTATCTTTAGAAACTAGACATCCAAGGCTTTCCAAAGAGTCATCATGAGCCTCGTTTTGACATCAAGAGGTCCTTCAAAAGTTGCCCACAATACAGGGAATTTTCTGCTACTAGATTTCTGTAGCATTTTGGTAAAAAATGCAGTTTTCTGAAGTGGCTTTTCCAAATGTGCGTTTAGCCTTTTTTGGCCATTGTTAGTTAGGAAAATTCAATTTAATTTCCTTTTTTAGCATTTTAAGATATTTTTATAGATAATTTGTGCCTTGGGCTTTGCAAAGCCTCAAGGACAAAATCAGATATTTGTATTAGGCCAATGGGCTTGCTAGTTGCTCTAGGAGGTTTTCCTTCTCTTTGGCCTATTTATTCCAAGAGATTTCATTGTAAATGAGGCTGAACTTGATGTTATAGAGAAATACATGGTTATACAAGCTTGGAAGAAATACTTTGTCTCATGCATTGGATAGTTTCTTGAGTGTTTTGGATGGTGAAAGAGGACTGTTGTAGGATTCCTTGACTTGGTAAAGTGGTATAATGTTCCTTCTCTGTTATGTTTCCTTAGTTATCATACATATTTTCATGTTTCTTTCTTGCTATAGGACCGTAAAGAATAGATTTGAGACATGCCCATGGAGGCACCTCAAATTTCCTGATTCATTACAGCTTCTATGTTTGTCTTCTTTCTTAGTTATGTCAAATGAATTCTTAAATGCTCTTTGATACCCTAAGAACTTATTCTCAGTTTCATTAATGGTTATTATGTGTGCTAATTAGTATGATTCATGGTATGCCCTGTTTACTCCTTAGTTAACCAAGACCCCATTACTGAAACCTTTCTCTGAATGTTTGATTGTCCTAGTTGAACCAAAGAAGTCTTGTGTCGATCTTGCCCTTTGCCTATACTCTGTAATCTTAGTTCAGAGTTCCCGATAGCTCAGAATATGATGTCTAGGAGTTCCCTCTTCATAGATTGAGTTATTTTTTTGTCTTGTTTGTTTTTCCCCAAAGTCTCATGGCGATTTTCCTAAAGTTAGAGAGTCCTATACCTCTATGTATCGCCTGAATGTTTATTTTATGCATCAATTAGTTTGAATTTTCATTTATCATGATTAATGGTTATGCCTTACCACATGGATGTCTACTGTAAAACTATTTATGTTTAAAATTATTTGTCCTTCACAAAACCTAGTGTCCATCCCATTTTACTCCACCTAAAGAATCCATTTTTACCTCGACCAAATTGGCCCTTCAATATACCTTGTCCACCATTTGAGGCTTTCTCGACCTTTTCGACCCCATAGCCCAGTTGATCTAATAATATTTTTATCTATTTAGTCTTTGATCAGTTCCTCCCTCAAAAACCTAAAAACAAACTAAAAAGCATACTTAACAACTAGCCTAAAATCAAAAACATAAGAAGCAAACAAATATACATCCCTTTCACAAATAGAGAGAGCCCTCTCTGAGTCCAGGAAGGCTAGTTCCTTGGGCTCCAATGTTGGTTTGATGTTACCCTGTCACTTGGCTTGCCAATCTGCCAAATTACGGGACCCTAACATAATGGCGATCACGGTGGGACTCTGAGTGATAAACAAACTTAGATTCCCTAAACTTTGAGAGACCTTTTAGAATACTATCTTATGGACTTATCTCACCGCTCACTAACATAATGGCGATCATGGTGGGACCTTCTAAGTTCGTGAAAAACTAAGTATACCTTAGGAATTCAGAATCCCTCAACCTAGAAGTATTATCAAAGAGTAGAATCTAGTTGTCTCACAATCCTAGAAAAATGATTACCCAACTATAGGACACTCTTACAAACCCCAGGGCTACATAAAAACTCAGAAAACCCCAAAACATCCTTAGATTGGTTTTTGTCAGTATTGGTGGTGGACCATACACATATACCTTCAAAACAACTAAAAATCCACCTGGCGACTCCATTAGCCTCCAGTAGGCCTTACTACTTTACTAAATTATATAATACTATCCAATCGATCCATCCCAGCACTCACTAACATAATGGTGATCAAGGTGGGACCCTGAGTAATAAACAAACTTATATTTGCCTAAACATTTCAGCATCCCTTAAACAATACTATCTTTTGGACTTATCCCACCGATCCCTAACATAATGGCGATCATGGTGGGACTTTCTGAGTTAGTGAAAAACTAATTATACCTTAGGACTTCAGAATCCCTCAACCTAGAAATATTATCAAAGAGTAGAATCTAGTTGTCTCACCATCCTAGAAAAATGATGACCCAACTATAGGACACTCTTACAAACTTTAGGGCTATATAAAAACTCAAAAAACCCCAAAAACATCCCTAGGTTGGCTTTTTATCAGTATTGGTGGTGGACCATACACATATCTCTAAAAAAAAAAAAAAAAAACTAAAATCATCCACCTTGCGACTCCACTAGCCTCCAATAGGCCTATTTCTCCACTAGTCCTTATAAACTCTTCTCGAATGCATTGAGCAATCCCAATAATGCTGATGGTGGACAGCAAAGTTCAAATCTTCCACCTGGAGACTCCACAACCCTCAATAGACCAAAAGACTCCATTGGTAGAGAACTCTAGACTGGTTGAAAAGACACAGTGACCCTTTCTGATTAACAAACATGGATCCAAGGATGCAAAAGAGATATGCTCCGATGAGTAGAGACCATATCCTTGGATTCCCACACAAAATTCCGGAAATAAATTGGATGAAAAACCTACCTATCTTTCAAGATGAAAAGGTTGATGACCCCTTGTTACACCTTATCAAATTTCATATACACATATGGAGGTTGAAGGTTGAATGGCATGAGGACTGCCTCATGAAAATGTTTATGGCAGCATTAGAAGGTAGTGCAAGAAATTTGTATGAATGGTTAGAACCTGGAATCTTGTTTTCTTTGAAGGATTTCCACAAGGTATTCTATAAATACTATATAGGATATTTCCCATATCTATCATTAGCTGAAATTTGTTGTGATCAATCTTAGGATATCATACAATACCTTATAGATAGTGATGAAAATTTGGAAAAAATTTATCCCGAATACCTCTTAACATCCATTCATGAATTTCATTCTTAAGATAACTATCATGACAGCCTAGTTGAGTTAGTTGAGGAAGAAATCATTCAAGGTAGAGAAGAAAACCAACAAGATCTCTTTGAAGGCACAAGTGATCATTTATCACCCCCACTAGATGAGGCTCAAGAAGATATCCAACCTTAGAATCAGTCTTCTCTAGAGAAGGAAAACAATTGTTGCCCAATCCAAAGAAAACATAAAATGCCTCTTCCTTTAACTACAAAAGAGACAGATCAGATGTTGAGAGTAAAACCAACCTCTGAACCTTTATATAAGGAAAATATTGTTGTTTGTACCATTCCTACCTTACCTACTAAATAAATTGATCATAAAGAAACAATGGAAAAAATTGTTGTTGAGGTTGTAATACCTCCTCAAGAAGACATTCATCCTTGTGAGCAGTCACAAAAGGAAGAGAAACATCATAGTTCCATCCAAAGAAAGAGAAAGACACCACCCCTTTAAACAAAAGAAGAAAGCAATGAAATCCTAAGCATACAGCCAGCATCCAAACCTTTTTGTAAAGAAGATATGTATGTGTTTTCTATTGCTGACTTATCTACTAATGTATTTTCTCATACTAAAAGTACAGAGTAGATTGATACTGATACTACAATATCTTCTCAAGAAGACATGGTACCAAATAATGGTCTTACTCATCAGGATAGTGGCTCACAAACAAAAATCATCTCACTAAAACATGGCATACCAATATTTCTTGAAGATAGCATAACATTACTTTCTAAAGATGCCAAATTAGATAATCGTAAAGAGGGAGAAGCGATTCTTTCTCAAAATAATCCCAAGGTTAGTCAAGTAAAGGAGGGAGTAATCGTAAATGAGGTCTATTTTTCAAATCCTCTAGGCCAGTTATTATTCGAAGACCCCTTTGTTGTTTCCCTAGAGACCTTTAAAGAGGGAGTAAAACATGCCAAGAACAGTTTGTGGCAGAGCTTAAAGAAAATTTGGGGCGCTACTGTTCAGAAGAAGACAAAGTGGGAGTGGCCTACCAACATACCTGAGAAATGGAGCAAAAGACAATCATCAAATCACTTGCTTGATTGGTTACATTGGAAAAGAGAATTCACCAAATGAATCTATATCATCTATAGTTTATAATAGAATAGATAGACAGGAAAAATAAGCTTAGCCCCATGAGCATATTTCTTTCAGTTTGTTTTGAGAAAAAACAGAAAACACAAAAAAAGTAGAAAATTTGAAAAGAGGGTAGTTTTAGAAGATAGCAGAAAATCCCCATGTTCAAAAAATAGTCATTCTGGAAGTACGCAAGTCTAAATGCCACTACTAGTGCTCAAAATATGTCTTGTTTAGTTATCTAGCCTAATCATAACTGAAAATGTTTTAAATTTATTGCTGATAAGTTAGTGAAAGAAGGGATAGTCAAATTCGGTAAGATTGACTTGACAAAGACAGTAGATTAGGAAAAGATACTGGTTCCACACGCTCAAAATAGAACCAAAGAGGAAAACAGGGATGAAAAACAAACTATGTATCCTAGCCCTGATTTTTCTTTAAAAAAAAAAAAAAAACTTATTTTCGTGCAAAATAATATTTTTGTGTAGTTTGTCTTTTATGCCACAAATACATGACAAATCAGACTGTCAAATCCTGATTTGATCATTTTTCAATTTCATGTTCTATTTTACTGAATCAAATCCTGTCAAACATCTTAATCTTGACAGTCTATCTAGCATAAGTAGAGAAAAAAAGGAGTTCATCATTTTAATCTAAACTCCTGGTGGATATAAGTGTAGAATTAGATAGTGTCTTTTTCAAAAATATCATGTCAAAGGGTTGCTAGTCCAAATGCACCTAAAAGACGAAAAAATGTTAGGAAATATAGCTGGGTAGGTAGAGATGACTTTGATGCTAATCATGCTGTCAATTTTCAGAAATAGCATCAATAAAGAAAGAAATTTGCACCAATGAATAAGGCACTGGTCTTCAAAAGCCAAAGATCTGAAATTTTGGACACCTCATGAAAAAGAGCTGCCCTCCCCAAATGGAGCCACTGTTAGTCATCAATATTTTTACCTATTATTGATGACTAGTTTCCTTAGATGATTTTTCTAGAAGCTGATCTCCAAACTATCAAATCTGTCATCTAGAAAACACCCCAAAACAATTTGTGTCCTCCTGCCCCTTCCTATCAGCCTATGATGAGAAAAAACCCCAGTTGTCAAGCCCTATATTGTTTCAGCAAAATAACCATGTCCATAGCTGTCATAGCTAAAAATTATCTGATGTCATTTACCCTTGTTCCTCATGCCATTCACGATCCAAACGTTGACAAAGTGTCTGCAACCCTATCTCTGGTTATCTTTCATTTGAAAATCTATTCATACCAAAGAAAACACTCAGAATATGTCAATATTTCCCCTAAGTTAGATAGTGGTGTTTAGGGAGTCTTTTCCTTGGAAAAAATATCCTAAGCCAAAAAGCCTATGTCTAGTACCAATCAGCCATAGATTGTCTTCCTATTCTGCAAAATAAGTCTCAATCCATCCATAGGTCGCACACCACTAATAGGTCATTTTGCCTCAGTTCAGAAGAATTTCAACAAAGATCCAAATCAGAAGAAGATAAGCACGTTCACTGTCTAAAAAGAATATGCTTAGATCAGGCAAAAATCTCCATAAGACACAAAAAGAGCTCTCCAAGGTTCAAACTCATATATTTTACATCTCTGCAGGGGTGTAATTGAAAGATAAACAATATGCAAATAAGAGCAAAGGGACAAGTTCAAATAGGTCTCTCATGATTGAAGATATTTTCCATCAATGAAACAAATGAAGAGTTGTAAAGTAGAGGGCAGCAGGAGTACATGTTTCAAAGCCAAAAGCTGCCCAAAGAGCAGAGATCATCCTCCAAGTCACATGAAATACAAAATAATGAATGATTCTGATCAAGTAGTGTTCTAGTATCTCCTCCAAAAGCAGTGCTGCACAGTCTTTCCAAAAGGTATCATCATGTAGGACATAAGAAGACATATGCTTCTTATGTTGCCTTGAGCCTGGGATAAGAACACTAGTCAAAGAGCAATTTCAACACACCTCTGCAAACATAGTCAAGAGAGGTTATTCGATAATGTATAACAAGAAAATACTCTACATATAAAATTCATATGGCTTCTAGTCTAAGGGTTCATAGGGATAGTTTACAAAGGATATATATCTCAGACCATGTCTCATAAATCAAAATATCAAATTTCACCTTGTTGCTTATTTGATATGATACTAGGCAGAGACATATGATTTGTAGAAATATGACAGTTTTGAAATAGATGAGATGTCATATCTACAGTGATAACCTCCTTCAAAAGAGAAGATGGTTAAAAGCACATTGATAACCTCCTTCATTAAAAAGTAGATGGTTAGGAGACATTATGATGAAGCCTCCTCCAATCAAGAGCAGATTGTTAGGAACAAGATAACAGAACCTCCTTCATTTAAAAGCAGAGGGCATATTGTTAAGATAGATATATTTGCATTATTTGAAGGCCCCCTTCATTTTGAAGTTAAGGACACAACCATGTTTTCACATAAGCATAGGTGGTCACACTTGCAAGGTTTTTCTTTCACTGCAAATAAAGGTTTATACACAGTCAAAAAGAAAATATTAATACAAGGTGCCTAACAGTATTGGCAAACTTCAACAATGGCCTTTTTTTCACAAAAGGGTAGAGGGACAGCTCCTCAAATGTTTACATTGTGGAACAGCTCATTCAAAGGGTCAAAATGTGTGAAGCCATGTTTCACTTACAGTCAAAGAAGACCTCCATCAGCAGACAAGGAGAAAGGCCTCACATAAGTCCGAAGGGCCATTTGTAAGGGCTGCAATAGTGGTCTTATGATAAATTTTCCATTTTTGACTAATCTAGGAAGAACACAGCTTCTATAGTCCTTCTACACCAATCAGAGTGTTACAGTCACCTCTTTGCAAACCAACCAAAAACAACATGGTGAAAAGGCCTATTCTCTTCATAAACAACAGTGGACATATGAGTATTTGTTGGCAAATGACTGTTGTGAAATATTTGTTTGAAAGTTTTTTCTAAATATCATAACCTTGGTAAAGGTTCCCACAGGGTCACTTCTTATATTGAAAGTTTCTCCATAGGATCATTATGGAGAAAATACAGTTTAAAGGAATGAAACAGTTGTTAAAAGACTACCCCAAATTGAAAATACACCTATACTTTCTATTCAAAAGGAGGTTTTCATTTTTTTTTTAAAAAGGAGGAAAAGGTGTTTAAAAGCCCTCTTCAAGTTTAAAAACTTGAAAACAAACAATCATTTTCCAATATGCACAGCTAAGTTACGAAGGAGAATAGATATTGGGAGTCATTAAATCATCTTCAAGCTTGAATCTATGTGCGGCACGCCTGAAACTTAGTGTGGCGCGCCTGTAGGAGGTCATCAGAAGGCTTTCTATACAGACATGGCATGCTTGTAGAATAGCATGGCACACCTGCGTTCAGGCTCCAGCCAACTCTGAATGCGCCTCCATTCAGACCCCAAACAACTCTGAATGCACCTCCATTCAGACCCCAACCAACTTTGAACGTGCCTCCATTCAGACACCAACCAAATCTGAACGCGCCTCCGTTCAAACCCCAACCAACTCTGAATGCACCTCCGTTGAGACACCAACCAACTCTGAATGCACCTTCGTTCAGACACCAACCAACGCCTATAGAATAGCACGGCACGCCTGCATTCAGGCTCCAACCAACTCTGAACACGCCTCTGTTCAAACCCCAACCAACTCTGAACGTGCCTCCATTCAGACACCAACCAACTCTGAACACACCTCTGTTCAGACACCAACCAACTCTGAACATGCCTCTGTTCAGACATCAACCAACTTTGAACGTGCCTCCGTTCAGACCTACCCGGCCAGTCCTGAACGACCCGTTACTCCTGAACAACAGGGCCCATGTGTTTTTCGCCTTTTTCAAAGCCATCCAAACACATGAATAGCCACTCTCACTTGCCTTATGCCCCCAATACACTCAGTTTCCACTTTCAATCCTTAAACCTATGAAAAAATACCTCTAAACATTTGTTTTTAATACTTCTTGGGCCACCCCTGAACGGCCCACCGCCCAGGCGCCCGGGCCACTATCAACACAAGTCACCAAAGAAATTTCAAAAGGTGCCAAGTATTTTTCCCATAGTAATTTCATATCCAATGCATCAAGATGCTTTGAGAAAGGATTTGTATAGTCTCCAAAGTGAACAGAATTTGTAGAGGTCTTTCAAATAAGTTTAAAGGGTATCTTAACAGTGATTTCAAAAGAGCACCAAGTTTACTAAATCAAGGAGAAAATAATGACTAGAGGATAAAGAGTTTTTTCAGTTGAAAGAAGTCATTTAAAACATTGATTTCAGGGGGCGACATGTTATCATAACCACAGAAAAACAGAGTTTGATTGAAAGATTTTTCAATCAGTTTGAAGGAGTATTTAAAACAGTGCTTTCAATGAGTCCCTTTTGTTTCAAATAACCACAGAGAGACAGTGATAAAAGGGATGAGGACTTTGCCAGTTTAAAAGAAGGTATTTTTACTTTGAATAGTAAAGGACAAAAACATAGAAAGAGAGGAGGATTAATGACCCAATTTGAAAGAGTTTTGTGTTCTGAATAGCTAAAATTTCACACAGTCTCTACAAAACAAAACAGAGTTTATATAAAGGGTTTTTAGTTAGCTTAAAGAAGGTCTTTTTTGTGTTATGAAAATTTAAGGATTGGCACAATATCTAGAAGGAAAAGCAGAGTTTTGCAAAAGCCTCTTGGCTCAAACACAATATTGAAGAGGTGAATTTTTTTTCATTCAATAAATACTTTTTTGTTAAACTCAAAGAAGAAAAGTGATTTGCAAAGAGGAAAAGGTGTGTTGGTTGAATATTTATTTCCAGTGATCACTTAATCATTTTGTCTTGGTAAGTCAAAGCAGAGAAATATAAGCAAACTAATGATGATGAGGAACAAGAAAAAGCATCCAAACATGACAGTAAGGAAGGGAAAAGTGGCAAGAAGCATAATGATGATAAAGAGCAAAGTGATGGGCAACGAAATAGTGAAGGGAAAAAACATGACAGTCATGAAGAAAGAAGTGACTAGGATAAACAAGACAACCCTCAAGCAAACCATGATGAGGGCAAGAAAAAAAAAAACATAGAGCATGAAGGGAATTCTCCAAAGTATGTGCAAGTTGCCTCTCCTAGGCAAGGGGCCATAACTTCTTCACCAAAGCAAATGCCAAACAATAAGGAGGAAAATCAAGAAAAACTCAAAATTGCCCAAAGAGGGCACCCGGTGGGAAAAAATGAAAAAGACACATCTAGACTTGGAATTTTGGCCCGATATTATAGGCATGTTTCTAAACACCCTTAAGGGGTTTTCTCACCAAAATTGAGCAAAATTCGACATGATCTTGTTTTTTGACATTTTTGGGCCTAATTGCATAAATTCATGGGCGCCGCCATTTTTGTTTGGAGCATCCTCAGCTATTGAGAGTGGTATCATTGGATGCATTAAATTCAGAGGCATATACTCAGAAAATTTCAGATCAAATGAAGATGTTTTGGCCTCCCAAAGAGGCAAAAAACAGAGATTTTTTAACTTTCTGCCTCACATATCAGCATAGGCTATTTTTTGGTTTTTTCCACTCAGTTCAGTTTTTGATATACTTCCATTGATCAGTTTGGGGAAAACCAAGTATTTTTAGAAACGAGACATCTAGGGATTTCCAACGAGTCATCACGGGCCTTGTTTTGACATTGGGAGGTCCCTCAAAAGTTGCCCACAAAACAAGGAATTGTATGCTACTAGATTTCTGTAGCATTTTGGTAAAAAATGCAGTTTTCTGAAGTGGCTTTTCCAAATGTGCGTTTAGCATTTTTTGGCCATTTTCAGTTAGGAAAAGCCAATTTAATTTCCTTTTTTAGCATTTTAAGATATTTTTATAGATATTTTTTGCCTTGGGCTTTGCAAAGCCTCAAGGACAAAATCAGATATTTGTATTAGGCGAATGGGCTTGCTAGTTTCTCTAGGAGGTTTTCCTTCTCTTTGGCCTATTTATTACAAGAGATTTCATTGTAAATGAGGCTAAACTTGATGTTATAGATCAATACATGGTTATACAAGCTTGGAAGAAATACTTTGTCTCATGCATTGGATAGTTTCTTGAGTGTTTTGGATGGTGAAAGAGGATTGTTGTAGGATTCCTTGACTTGGTAAAATGGTATATTGTTCCTTCTCTGTTATGTTTCCTTAGTTATAATACATATTTTCATGTTGTTTGCTTGCTGTAGGATAGTAAAGAATAGATTTGAGACATTCCCATGGAGGCACTTCAAGTTTCCTGATTCATTACAGCTTCTATGTTTGTCTTCTTTCTTAGTTATGTCAATTGAATTCTTAAATGCTCTTTGATACCCTAAGAACTTGTTCTCAGTTGCATTAATGGTTATTATGTATGCTAATTAGTATGATTCACGGTACACCCTGTTTACTCCTTAGTTAACTAAAACCCCATTACTGAAACCTTTCTCTGAATGTTTAATTGTCCTAGTTGAACCAAAGAGGTCTTGTGTCGATCTTGCCCTTTGCCTATACTCTGCAATCTTTGTTCAAAGTTACCGATAGCTCAAAATATGATGTCTAGGAGTTCCCTCTTCATAGATTGAGTTATTTTTTTGTCTTGTTTGTTTTTCCCCAAAGTATAATGGCGATTTTCCTAAAGTTAGAGAGTCCTATACCTCTATGTATTGCCTAAATGTTTATTTTATGCATTAATCAGTTAGAAGTTTTATTTATCGTGATTAATGGTTATGTCTTACCACATGGATGTCTGTTGTAAAACTATTTATATTTAAAAGTATTTTTCCTTCGCAAAACCTAGTGTCCATCCCATTTTACTCCACCTAAAGAATCCATTTTTATCTTGACCAAATCGGCCCTTCAATATACCTTGTCCACCATTTGAGGCTTTCTCGACCTTTTCGACCCCATAGCCCAATTGATCTAACTATATTTTTATGTATTTAGTCTTTGATCAGTTCCTCCCTCAAAAACCAAAAAATAAACTAAAAAAAATACTTAACAACTAGCCTAAAATCAAAAACATAAGAAGAAAACAAATATACATCCCTTGCACAGATAAAGAGAGCCCTCTCTGAGTCTAGGAAGGCTAGGTCCTTGGGCTCCAAAGTTGGTTTGATGTTACCCTATCACTTGGCTTGCCAATCTACCAAATCACGGGACCCTAACAAGATCTAAAGAAGGTGATCAAAATAAATTCCACAAAAATCAAGATCTATGTAGTTAAGGACATTAAATAGGGGAAATAAACAACAGTTGCTCCATACATCCAATAGACAAGACAAGAATTTATAAAGAAATTTTTGTATTATGACACCTGGGAAGGGAACACATAAAGATGTTACCAGTACCCCTCAATGGGATGGGTTCTTGTATGTCCTCAGTGCTTCAAATCCAAGATCTCTCTCTCTTAATGTTGTAGAAAACCCAGAAAAAATAGATAACTCAATATAGTTAGGTCGGAAGTCTAAACATAACCCAGGATATGTAAATACTTTGATATGCAAGAAGTAAATAAATTTTAACTCATAAATAATTTGTGTTATGTCTTTTCATATCCTATGACGGGTAATATATATATATATATATATATATATATATATATGGTAAGTATGTAATTATACTTAGGAGAGTTTACAATTGGTATCGGAGGCCAGTGTTTCAACACTGTGGCCTTGAGGAATAAAAATTTTATGTGTGAATAGGGAGAGAGAGAGAAGAAGCATCATGAGGAGAGATGGACCTATATCAGCAAGACTGATAGGTGGCACTGGATCGATACCTTACATAGAAGTTAATCCTCAGATGTGGGTGTAGTCACGAGAAGAATCTCAGAATGTCAATGATGCATTTTTTGAAATCATGTAAGAGTTAAAGAATGAAATGGAAATATTAAGAGAAGACAATGAATGGTTAATGGAGGAACAAGAAAATATTATGAAAAGACTGTCAAATTGGAAAAATCATTGACATCTTAACTGAAGTCCAAAGTGTGAGAATAGAACCAGAATACATAGACCATGAGACGAGCATCTAGCTTCAGAAGAAGAGGATCACGAAGAGGGATATGATAATGTTGCATATCATCAGGGTCCTAAAATATAAAAAGTATAATTACAGGGGGGAATTAAAAAAAAATAAACCTCCAATATTCGATGGTGAGCAAGAGGAGGTTGCTGAAGTTTAATTGATTAACATGAATAAGTGCTTCCAAATCTATGAATATGACCGCAATTTAAAAGCTCGGTTAGTATTCTATCAGTTACAGGGTAAGGCCACCTTATGGTGGGAGGAAGTGAAAACAGTCAAAAGAATCAAGGAGAAAGAAGAAACTTGGGATGAATTTCAAAAACATTTCAAGGATAAATATCTAACAAAGTGATTCTATGATGAAAAGGAAAAATAATTTCATAACCTGTGGTTGGGTGAATTATCCATGGACGAATTTATAACAAAATTCACATCATCGTTAAGGTACATTCCTTACATTTGTGAGGAAAATGTAAAATTCCATCATTTGTTAGCAGCCTCCCCTCATTTATGAAGGATCAGTTCGAATTTGATAATCCTAAGACTATGGACGAAGCTATTAGAAAGGCATGAATATGATTTCAACAAATGAAACAAAAATGGGATGATAGGCATATATGGACATAAAATAAGGGGCATAAATATTTACAAAATGATAAATTATTTAAGACAACCAACTTCAAGTGTCCTTTGGAAAGATAGCCAAATAAAAATACATGAAGAATTCCATAGAAGCCAAAATTCCCAAATGAGCCAAAGAGTAATGAAAAACTGAGTAGAGTTGAAATGGAATTAGCTACTAGACCCTCATTACAATGTTGGGGATTTGGAGCACTGCACTTTGCTAAGAACTGTCCTCTGCAAAAAGGGGCAGAACCAGTAAGCAAAATTCAGGAGGCCTCTACCATGGGGGAAGTAGTGAGAATCCTGCCCATAATTAATGCAACATTGGAGGATCATCAAATAGAATATAAACCTACTATGGTGGACTTTTATGGTACACTCTTTAACCAAGCTATGTCTATACTAATCGATCAAGGGGCTAATTTAAGCTATACAAGTACAAAACTGATAGAGAAATGTCAATTACTAAATGTTAGATTTAAGAATCCATTATTGGTCCAACTATCCATGGGTCTGAAGAGAAGGCGTTAGCCAAAATGGACAATTATCCAATAAAAATGGTAGACTATCCTATAATAGAAAACCTGGATGTGCTACCTTTAGGCTCATATGACATTTTAATTGGCATGCATTGCCTGGAGATGCATTGGTCCCTTATTAATTGTAAATACAAAACCATTAGCTTCGTAAATGAGAAGGGGATTATACAAGAAATACAAGTGGTGATAAGACCTCTGAAACTACAACCCATTAGAACTTCTCGATTAACAAAATGCCTACAAAAAGGGTGTCAACTTTATGCTGTGCAAGTGGGATTTTCCAATTCAAAAGAAAATACTACTACTTTGGAGAATTTTCCTATAGTACAAGACTTTGTTGATGTTTTTATGGAAGATATTCCCGAATTTCCTCCTAAAAGAGACATAGAATTCACCATTGAACTTATCTTGGGAGTTTCACCATTATCTATGACACCATATAGAATGTGTGTTCCTGAATTAACTGAACTTAAACTGTAGCTGCATGAATTATTGGATAAAAAGTATATCCGCGTGAGTGTTTCACCTTGGGGTGATCTAGTAATTTTTGGTAGAAAAAAGGATGGTAATTTATTTTTATGCATGGATTAACGATAGTTTAATAAGTTATGAGTAAAGAATAAATATCCTATACCCCACATTAATGACTTGTTTGATCAAGTAAAAGGGGCTACAACATTTTCTAAGATCAACCTACATTCAGGATACCACCAAATAAGAATTAAGGAGGGGGATATATACAATAAAACCTTTGGAACCTGTTACATACACTATTAATTTGTTTTTTTACCCTTTCAATTGCCCAATGCTCCAACAACATTCATATTTATTATGAATAGTATATTTCACAAGTATCTAGATAAATTTGTATAGATTTTCATCAATGACATATTGGTTTATTCCAAAAACATGGAGAAGCATAAAAGATATTTACATATTATTTTTGCATATCTTAAGGCGACATCATCCAAACTAAAAATATAGTAAATGTGAGTTTTTTAAAGAATAGATCCTATATTTAAGACATTTTATCACCAAGGAGGGTGTCACTATTGATCAAGAAAAAATACAGACCATAATGGAGTGGCATGTTCCTAAGAATGTGGCGTACATACGATTATTTATGGGTTTGGTTGGGCATTATAAATGATTTATTGAAGGCTTATCAAGGGTTACTTACCCCATTACATATTTAAAAAATAAAGGAAGAGTCTTCTGATGGACAACCAAGTGTCAAAAAATATTTTACCAGCCAAAACATTTGCATAATACAACTCCTGTTTTGAGAATTGAATACCTTAGTAAGGAGTTCAAAATATGTAAAACCACAAGAAAGGAGGGTGTAGGTGGTGTATTAATGCAAGAATATCGGGTTGTGGTGTATGAATCCCAAAAACGTAAGGAACATGAGAAAAAGTACTCAGATTATGATTTAGATCTATCAACGGTAATACACAATCTAAAAATGTGGTGACATTATCAGTTGGTATTTTTTGTTGTTGTTGTTAACAGATCATAGTAGCCTGAGCAACTAATTTAAGAAACCTATTTTAAATGCAAAACAATTTCATTGGGTTTATTTCTTAAGAAAATTTGAATTTGAGATAAAAAAATTGAAAGACAAAGAAAATAAGGTAGCATATGCTTTAAGCACGAAGCTAAATTTGTATTTTTTTTTCTTATTATTATTATTTTTTAAATTTAATTTTTTCTTTTTTGTATTTTAATTTTTTTATCTAAATTTTAATTTTGTAATTTTAATTATTTTTAAATTTTCTATTTAATTTTTTTTTTTAATTATATGGTTTTTTTTAATAACTTAGAAAAAAATGTTTTTGATGTTTTTTTATTTTTATTTTTTTGGTTAATTTTTGTTTTTTTTCTTTAAATTATGTGTTTTTTTTCAAATTTTGTCATTTCCTTTGATATAATTTTCGAATATTTTTTCTTTTTTTTTGTTTTATTTATTTATTTTTGTTTAAATTTTTTATTTTTACGAGTTAATTTTGTTTTTTTTTACATTTTTATTGGTTTTTTTATTATATATATATATATATATATATTTATCCAAATTTTGTGTTTTATTACCAACATGAAAATCGCCACTCTAAAAAAAAAAGGTTGATGCTGCATCAATACGTTTCAAAATTAGCATGAAAATCATTGTTCTAAAAAAAAAAAAGTTGATGCTGCATCAATACATTTCAAAATTAGCATGAAAATCACTAAAATTTAAAAAAAAATATTCATACTTCATAAATAAAAATATTAGAGTGTCAAAAATGTGCACAGAAAAAAAAGCGGTGATTCTGCATCACCACTTTTCAAAATTGGATGCTTTTTATGCTACCAAAAAAAAGTAGGTAACAGTGTCGTTACCTATTTCATCGGTAACAGTGTTTCTTTCAATAGACAGATTAAAGAAGCTACTTGGAGAGATCGAGAGTATCAGTTCATATGGAAGCAAGCATCAGATCCACACAATAGTGAACCACAACTAAGATATGAGGTAAATAAGGAAAAATTATTAATATATCAAAATAGGATATATTTTCCCAATCAGGAAAGTATTAAGCAATTAATTCTTGATGAGTACGACAAAATCCCTTACACCACTCATCCCGGATATTGAAAATTTACTACCACATTAAGAAATTATTATTTCTGGTTGGGTATGAAGAAAGAAGTAGCTATGTATCTATCCAAGTGTTTGGAATGCTACCAGGTGAAGGCATAACATCAAAATCTAGCTGGATTACTCCACCCATTACCGATACCTCAATGGAAGTGGGAAACCATTGCCTTGGATTTCATAACTGGTCCACTAAAAACCAAGAAGCAATATGACTCTATAATGGCGGTGGTGGATAAATTGAGCAAGTCTGCCCATTTTTTTCCAGTACAATCTACCTACAAGAAGGTTCCAATTCCTAACATATTCATGAAGGAAATTTTCAGATTGAATGGTCTTCCAAAAGTGGTGATCTCAAATAGAGATGTCAAATTTACATCTACCTTATGGAATGTAACCAGTATAATAAAAATAATAAGGTATTTGTTGACAATGTAGACTAATAATTACTAATGGTGATGTTTGAACAAGTAGAACTAGACGAAGAGTTTCTAGTCAAGCCACTGCGTATACTCGATCAGAGACAAGTAATGCTACAGAAGCGAGCTATCACCTAGGTTAAGATGTAGTGGAAGCACTTTATCTTGGAAGAGGCTACTTGGGAGAATGAGAAAATGATGAAGGAAGCTTCCCCCAATTTGTTCTAAGGTTATGAAAACACCGAGATGGTGTTTTTCTCAAAGGGCGGAATATGTCACAGTCACCGGTAACTTGTAAATATTTTCTTACTGAGGTTGAAATACAAGGAAAAAATTATGTGTTTTTTTTATCATTTTTATTTATTTTCTTGCAAATAATATAAAGGTTTAATCAAGTAGTAAATGTGTCGAAGTTACAAAAATAAATTAAAGCTCGTGGCAAGAGACCACATGAAGAGGATGAATAAATGAAAAACCACGTGCATGTATATTTTAAAGTTGTGGGTCACGCGATTACCTTCCCAAACTTCTCCTTGACAAAAATTTGAAGTAGAAGGAATAAGGAACTGAGAGGGTTAATGAACCTGAGGTACTTGAAAGAGGAAAACTTGTTGGAAATTAATTCCAACTGCTCGCATTGATCAGCAGAGTAGTAGAGTAAATATGATGGGATCAAAGACCGGCAGCAAAGTAATTGTCGATGCTAATTTGAAGACGGTGGAAGCTCCATTCATATCAGCAGCAACCACCATATTAAATTCCCTACCAACTCCATTTAACACATAGCAGCATTTAAGAGTTGAGGCGGCAAGCCATTCCAGTGGGTTAGTAGAGCCCGAGTAGCTGGAGGAGTGGAGACCCCCGGAACAGTTGATGTCATCCTCAGCTGGGCCCACCTTTCATCACTCACAAAGGATTTCGGGGGGGAAAGAGAACTTTCGGGGGGTAAAACCCATGAAGCCCCCGGAAAGCATAAACAAGAAAAGCACGAAGGAAATAAGGTTTTAACCTTATGTTAAAGTGTTTTGATTTAATTTTATATTCACGGCAATGCACAAGTTTTAAATATTTTACGCTTAGTAAATGTTTTATTACCATAGTAAGTTTAAGTTTTAACTTTGGTTACATTGCATATATTATAAATATCAGATATTTATAATATATATTATATTATGTAATGTTTATAAATATATGTCGTGAGCATTGTAAAAGTGAGCTGTGTAATGTATTTTGTAATTGCCCGAAGGCTGAAAACAGAGTAAGAGCACTATGTTGTTAATATCAGAGAGACAGAGAGGAATTTAGAAGCGCTATGTGTGTAACAGCCAAGTGATTTCTATTGTGAAGCCAGAACATCAGAGTTCTGAAGAGTTTTAATTGTAACAGAGCAGTTTATGTTTTTAAATAAAACAGAGCTTTATTTCATCTCTGTGTTTGTTTGTGTCTGTCTGTCTGCAATTTGAATTTTATTTAAATCTGTGTTGTTTAAGAGGTTAAGGAATTATCCCCAGAAAATCCCAACATGGTATCAAAGCTAGTCTAGGCACTCGGTGAGACAAAATAGAGTTTGTTTTTCCACTGCAGGAGCTGTAAGAAGCTTATTAAGCAGATTTCTCCAGCAGAGAAATTTCTTGCTTGTTTTCTTATACAGTCAGTATCTTTTCTTTACTTATATAGTTAAGATGGCAGATGCTGGAACTGGTTTGATACATTCCCAACTTCCACAGTTTAATGGGAAGAATCATAGTTATTGGTCGATAAATATGAGAGCATTGTTTGCTTCTCAGGGATTATGGGAGCTAGTTGAAAATGGCTACCCTGAACCTGCAGATGCAGTAACGTTGGCTACTTGGACAGTAGAAAAAAGAGACTTGTTGAAGAGCGACAGGAAGAAGGACTCCAAAGCCCTCTTTTATCTCTTTCAATTAGTACATGAGAGTGTTTTCCTACAGATTGTAGCAGCAACAAAGTCTAAAGAGGCATGGGATATTCTCAAAACTGTTTATCAAGGCATTGAGAAGGTGAAGATTGCAAAGTTGCAGATGTTGAGGAGAGACTTTGAAACACTCAACATGAAGGAATCTGATAAAATAGATTTTTGAGAATTTTTCCCTCAAGGTTTGAAGCTATTGTGGTAGCAATAGAAGAGACAAAGGAGCTCAACAGTGTTACCGATGAAATAGGTAACCGCACTGTTACCTACTTTTTTTTGGTAGCATAAAATGCACCCGATTTTGAAAAGTGGTGATGCAAAATCACCTTCTTTTTTTTTGGAGCACATTTTCGACACTCTAATATTTTTATTTATGAAGTATGAATATTTGTTTTAAAATGATAGTGATTTTCATGCTAATTTTCAAACGTATTGATGCAGCATCAATTTTTTTTCTTTAGAGTGGTGATTTTCATGCTAATTTTGAAATGTATTGATGCAACATCAACCTTTTTTTTTTAGAGTGGTCATTTTCATGTTGTTAATAAAACACAAAACTTAGATAAAAAAATACATATAAAAACAATAAAAAAACCAATCAAAATGTAAAAAAAAAAACAAAAATAACTCATAAAAATAAAAAATTTAAACAAAAATAAATAATAAAAAAACAACAAAAAAAACAAAAATATTCAAAAATTATATCAAAATAAATTACAAAATTTGAAAAAAAAAACACATAATTAAAAAAAAAAAACTTTTTTTTCTAAGTTATTAAAAAAAACCATATAATTAAAAAGAAAAAATTAAATAGAAAATTTAAAAATAATTTAAATTACAAAATTAAAATTTAGATTAAAAAATAAAATACAAAAAAGAAAAAATTAAATTTAAAAATTTAAATTAAAATAATAATAATAATAATAAGAAAAAAAAACAAATTTTAAAAGTATAAAAAAAAACAAATTTAAAAAAAAAAATTAAAATTGAAAAAGAAATTTAAAGTAAAAGAAATAAAATAAAAAAAACTATCATTAAAAAACAAAAAAAATGAAAAAAACCACGTGCAAATAATTAAAAAACAAATATCCATAAATTTATTGTTTTTTTTAAATGAAACAATTTATAAATTTTAAAAATGAAAAACTAAATAAACTAAAAGATTAAAAAAAAATTAAATTAAATTAAAATTTAATAAATTTAATAAAGAAATTTTAAATTTTAAAAAATAATTAATCTAAAATATTAAATTTAAAAAAAAAAAAACAATTTAAATTTAAAATAAAAAATTTGAATTAAAAAACAAATAATTTTAAATTTTTTGAATTAAAAAAAAAAATCAAATTAAAAAAAAATATTAAAAATAAAAAAAAAGAATTTTTTGATCGTGGTGGCGCCGCCAATCGGCCTCCCGCCCAGGTCACGGCGGAGGCCGGCCGTTAGGCGGGAGGCTGATTCCGGGAATCGCCCTCTCGCGGCGGGAGGCCGATTCCAGGAATCACCCTCTTGCGGCGGGAGGCCGATTCCGGGAATCACCCTGCCGCGGCGCGGGAGGCCGATTCTGGGAATCGCCCTGCCGCGGTGCGGGAGACTGATTCTGGGAATCGCCCTCCTGCAGCGAGGGTCGATTCTGGGAATCGCCCTGAGGCTGATTCCGAGAATCGCCCTCCTGCGGCGGGAGGGCGATTCCCGAAATCAGCCTCCCATCGCGGGAGGGTGATTCCCAGAATCGGCATCAGGTCGATTCCCGACCGTCTCCGCCTACCAAGCGCTCTCGCTCACTCCGCTGAGCCGAGTGGTGGCGCCACCACGATCAAAATTTTTTTACTTTTAATATTTTTTTTTTTAAATTTAATTTTTATATTTGAAATTTTTTTTTTTTTAATTTGTTTTGTTTTTTTTTAATTTTATTCATTTTTTTTGTTTTTAATTTTTTTTTTCTAAATTTTGTTAAAATTTTTTATTAAATTTTGTATTTTCTTTTTATTTAATTGATTTTTTTTTTTTTACTAATTATTATTATTATTATTATTAAATTTTATTTTTAGTTTTTTCATTTAATTTTTTAAAATTTAGTAAATTTTGTTTTTTTTAAATTTATTTGAATTTAATATTTTTTTCTTAAATTCTTTATTATTATTTTTTTAATTACATAAAATTTTTATATATTTTTTATTTCAATTAAAATTGTGTATTTAAAATTATATATATATATATATATATATATATATATATATATATATATATATATATATATATATATTATATATATATATATATATATATATATATATATATATTAAACTTAATATTTTCAAATTAATTTGTTTTTTATTTTATTTTTTATTTAATTTATTTTTTTCAATTTTTCAATTTTAATTGATTTTTAAAGTTTTTTAACTTTTCATTTTAACAATCTTTTTTTTTTCTTTATATTCAAAATTTATTTTCTTCTTCATTTATTTATTAAAATTTTATATATATATATATATATATATATATTTAAATTTAATTTGTTATTTTAATATTAGCATCTTTTTTTTAAATTTAATAAAATCTAATATATATATTTTTAATTTAAGTTCATAGATATATATATTTGATTTTTTATAATTTAAATTTATTTTATTTTTTAAAATCTATTTTTTTTAATATGTATTTTTTTACATTTAATATTTTTATTGTATTTTATTTTTCATTTTTTTATTTTTAATTAATTTTTCATTTTTTTACTTTTAATTTCAATAATGTTTTTTTTCTTTTTTAATTTTTATTTTGAAGTTTTAAATTTATTAAAATTTAATATATTTCTTTAAATTTAATTTTTTATTTTAAAATTTAATTTTTTTTCTAATTTAATAAACATTTTCTTTTTGTTTTTTAAATTTAATTTCTATATTTTATTTTTTATAATTTCTTTCCTTTTTAAACTTGTTTTTTTTTTTTAATTTAATTTTGTTTTTGTTTTTATTTTTATTTTTTTATTTCTATATATTTTGAAATTTTAATCTTTATTTTTTTTTTTTCTTTTTTCTTTTTTCTTAAATTTTAGGTTTTTTTAATGTTTGAATTAAAATTTTTATTTTGTTTTTATTTTTATTTTTTTATTCCTATATATTTTTAAATTTTAAGCTTTAAAATGTTTTTATTTTTTAAATTTATTTATTTTCTTAAATTTTAGGTTTTCTTTAATGTTTGAATTTTAAAATTAAAAAATGTTATTTCTATTTTTAAAAATGTCAAAAATATGACACAAATTTATTTTTTTGTTATTCCAGCATAAACTAGTTTTGTTTTGAGGGTGTTTTTTCAATCTTTTTTTCAAGAAACAATTTTGTTTTTAGCATAATTTTATAAAATGTTGAAATTTGACCTTCAAAAAAAACCAAGTGCGTTCTGGAATGCACTTTTTTTGTTTTTGGGGTGTTTTTTCATGTTTTTTGAGTCTTTTTGGGTTAGAGTTCCCGTTTTGAGGTCAGGTTACCTATTTCATTGGTAACAGTGTTTCTCTCACAGTTCATAGTAGATGAACTGAGTACTTCTCTTATGTCTCATGAACACAGACTGAGCAGAGGAACAAATTCCTCATTGGAGCAAGCATTCAAGACTTAGATGTCATTCGGCCGAGGTATAGGTCGAGGTAGAGAAAATAACAGAGGTCGTGGAAGAAGCCAAAACAGAGGCAGAAATAATCCTGCTAGCACAAGCGGAAGGAGCTGCAATCAGAACCAAGATGAAGGTTCAAGCAAACAGCAAGCTCATGGACAAAGGTATGACAAATCCCAAGTCCAATGTCATTATTGCAAGAAATTAGGCCATTATGCCAATAAATGTAGGAAAAAGCAAAATGACATGAATAATAGGAAAAATGCTAATTTTGCAAAAGAAGAAGATAAAAGCCCAAACATTGTGATGTTAACATGTAACATAGCACAAGACAAACAAGATGATGTTTTGTTCTTAGACTCAGGTTGTAGTAATCACATGACTGGAAACATAGCAATGTTTTCCAATCTTGATGAAAATGTTAAATCTGAGGTAGCAATAGGAACTAATAGTAATATATCTGTCAAGGGTAAGGGCAGAGTCAGTATCCTGGCAAGAAATGGAGAACAGAAGATTGTGCCAGATGTATACTATGTACCTGGTCAGAAATGTAATATTTTGAGCATTGGAAAACTCATTAACAAAGGTTACAATGTGTTCTTCAAAGATGATGTGTGTACAATCAGAGACATACCTCCAAGTAAGAAGATCATTGCAGAGGTGCAGATGACCAGCAATAGAATGTTTCCTCTCAAACTCAGAGCAGATTTGAAGGAAGGAAGAAATATTGCAGCTGTAACACAAGAAGTCTTTCAAGAGGAAGTGAAAGATGAGAACAGGTTATGGCACTTGAGATTTGGACATCTCAATTTCGGAGGCTTGAATTTGTTTCACATAAAGGGAATGGTAGAGGGATTACCATTGATTGAAAAACTGGACAGCCTTTGTGAAGGTTGTATCTTGGGTAAACAACACAGAGAAAACTTTCCAGCAGGAAAGAGTATAAGGGAAAAAGCACCCTTGGAAATTGTTCACTCTGATGTGTGTGGACCGATGCAAATACCATCATTTGCTGGAAACAAATATGTTTTGACATTCATTGATGATTACACCAGAAAGACATGGATGTATGTGTTGAAACAGAAGAGTGAATTTTTTGAGAAATTTTGCCACTTCAAAACTCTTGTTGAGAAGCAGTGTGGGCACTATATCAAAGTGCTTAGAACTGACAGAGGTGGAGAGTACATCTCCAAATACTTTCTGTGTTTTTGCAGAGAGAACGGCATACAAAATCAATTTACCACGAGGTATACATCTGAGCAAAACGATGTTGTAGAAAGGAAGAATAGGACCATTTTGGACATGGTCAGAAGTATGTTGAAGGAAAAACATTTGCTGCATGAGTATTGGGCAGAAGCTGTCACTTACACAGCATACATATTGAATAGATGCCTGACTAAATCTGTCATGAAAAAAATTCTAGAAGAAGCACGGAGTGGACGAAAGCAAATTGTCACTCACATGAGAGTATTCGGCTGTGTAGCATATGCACATGTACCAGATCAGCTAAGGAAAAAGCTTGATAGTAAGGGGGAGAAGTGTGTCTTTATTGGCTACTGTGATGAGTCAAAAGCATACAAACTCTATAATCCATCCACCAAGAAATTCATAGTAAGCAGAGATGTGCAATTCATTGAAGAAGAATCTTGGGATGGAAGCTTAGAGAAGACAGTAAACGTGAAGACAATTGTGTCTCACGAAGAAGAAGAGGAAGGGACAGCAGCAAATAATCCTCCCTTGGTGGCTCCTCCTCCACCACAGCAAGTACAACAAAACACACCACAAGCTGGAATTTGAACAACCTTGAGAAGTCAAGGAAGTGCTTCTCCAAGCACACCGCAGGGATCAGAAACACCCTCAAGTTCGAATGGAACTCCAAGTACACCAAGAAGATCGAGATTCAGAAATCTGAGTGAGATTTATGAACAAGGAGAGGTAAGTAACAATACTGGTCTGAATTCTTTATTCACTTTATATTGTCATGTTGATGACCCAATTCATTTTGAAGATGTTGTAAATGAAAATAAATGGATTGAAGAAATGAATGAAGAAATTGGTGCAATTGAGAAGAGTAAGACATGGGAGTTAGTGGATCTCCCTAAAGATAAAGAAGTCATTGGAGTTAAATGGGTCTACAAGACCAAAATCAATGCTGAAGGCAAGATCAAAAGGCACAAAGCTAGACTTGTTGTTAAAGGCTACAAGCAGCAACAAGGGAGAGACTATGATGAAATCTTTGCACCAGTGGCAAGGATGGAAACAGTGAGAACTGTGTTTTCTATTGTAGCACAACACAAATGGAAGATTTATCAGATGGATGTAAAATCTGCATTCCTGAATGGAGTGTTGAAAGAAGAGGTATATGTTGAACAACCTCCAGGTTATGAAGTTGAAGGCCAAGAGCATAAATTATGCAAGCTGAAGAAAGCTCTTTATGGCTGAAGCAAGCTCAAAGAGCATGATATAGCAGGATATATGCTTCCCTGATTGAAAATGGGTTTGAGAAATGTGATGGAGAACCCACACTCTACATAAAGGAGAATGATGGTAAGATATTTATTGTTGTTTTATATGTAGATGAATTAATTTTGACTGGCAATGATGCTTCTCTCATTGTTGATTTTAAAGCAGTCATGAAAAGTGAATTTGAAATGACTAACTTGGGTTTCTTAAGATATTTTCTTGGAGTTGAAGTAGAGCAGAATGAAAATGGTATTTTCATTTCCCAAGAAAAATATGTTGATGAAGTGCTGAAAAGGTTCAACATGCAGAACAACAAGGTGGGTGTAACTCCAACTATAATGAGGTTGAAATTGAGTAAAGAAGACAGCAACAAGGATTTTGATCTGACATTGTACAAGAGCATAGTTGGCAGCCTCATGTATTTGACTGCAACTAGGCCAAATATAATGCACGTTGTTAGTTTAATCTCCAGGTTTATGGAAATTCCAAAAGAGACTCATTGGCAGGTAGCCAAGAGAATTCTCAAGTATGTGAATGGAATGAAGGGGTATGGTATTTTATACTCCTCTTCATAAAATTTCATATTGATAGGTTACACTGACAGTGATTGGGCTGGAAGTGTTGATGATAGGAAGAGCACATCAGGATATGTGTTTCATTTGGGATCGGGAGCAGTTTCATGGGCTTCCAAGAAGCAACCAGTACTTGCTTTATCTACAGCAGAAGCAGAATATGTGGCAGCAACAGCAGCCGCATGCCAAGCAGTATGGTTGAGAAGAGTTCTCAGAGATTTGTGTCAAGAACAAGAAAAAGGCACAACCATTTACTGCGATAATAGATCGGCGATAGCTTTATCTTAAAATTATGTTTTTCACAAAAGAACAAAGAACATAGATACAAAGTTTCACTTCATACGTGAATCGGTTAACAATGGTGAGATTGTTTTACAGCACTACAGAACAGAGGATCAATTTGCTGATATCCTCACAAAGCCATTAGCACATAAAATCTTTGATTATTTCAGGGAATGCCTGGGTATGCAGGAAAACCCAGTAGTTGAAATTAAGGGGGAGTTTTGGAAATTAATTCCAACTGCTCACATTGATCAGCAGAGCAGCAGAGTAAATATGATGGGATAAAAGACCGGCGGCAAAGTAACTGTTGATGGTAGGTTGAGGACGGTGGAAGCTCCATTCATATCAGCAGCAACCACCATATTAAATTCCCTGCCAACTCTATTTAACACACAACAACATTTAAGAGTTGAGGCAGCAAGCCATTCCGGTGGGTTAGCAGAGCCCGAGCAGCTAGAGGAGTGGAGACCCCCGGAACAGTTGATGTCATCCTCAGCTGGGCCTACCTTTCATCACTCACAAAGGATTTCGGGGGGATAAGAGAAATGCCGGGGGGTAAAACCCATGAAGCCCCCAAAAATCATAAACAAGAAAAGCATGAAGGAAATAAGGTTTTAACCTTATGTTAAAGTGTTTTGATTTAATTTTATATTGACGGAAATGCACAATTTTTAAATATTTGACGCTCGGTAAATGTTTTATTACCATAGTAAGTTTAAGTTTTAACTTTGGTTACATTGTATATATTATAAATATCAGATATTTATAATATATATTATATTATCTAATGTTTATAAATATATGCCGTAAGCATTGTAAAAGTGAGCCGTGTAATGTATTTTGTAATCGCCCAAAGGCTGAAAACAAAGTAAGAGTACTGTGTTGTGCATATCAGAGAGACAAAGAGGAATTTAGAAGCGTTGTGTGTGTAACAACCAAGTGATTTCTGTTGTGAAGCCAGAACATCAGAGTTTTCAAGAGTTTTAATTGTAACATAGAAGTTTATGTTTTTAAATAAAACAGAGCTTTATTTCATCTCTATGTTTGTTTGTGTCTGTCTGTCCGCAATTTTCATTTTATTTAAATCTGTGTTGTTTAAGAGGTTAAGGAATTATCCCCAGAAAATTCCAACAAAACTGCCGAAAATGGGAAAGATCGTTATATAGAGACAAAATCGTTCCCTTTCTTCCTACTAGTTGGCGAGAGAAACTGCTGGAGAACAAATTGTTTAGAATAAGTCTCGTTTTGACCAGATAGCCATAATTATTGGTGTTGTGTAAATATCGTTCAAGAACTAACTTGCAGGTGAGTTGCTCGGGGGGAGATTCAGTTGAAAGATAATCTTGTTGGTTGGGAGGAAACCTCCTCGATTGAGACAAGGTCTGCCTTAGGAGCATTTGTGAATAATTTGAAGTATGCACAATGTTAATAGGCTAAATTACTTGTAAATACTTATATAAATTTTATTTTTGCTAGACTCCCTATGCAAGCATAATGAATGATTAGGGTAGGTGAATTTCATATAAATTCAATGTGAATTGATAACCAGACAGAAAGATATATGTGACTGTATTGTAAATTAAGTTTATGTATGATACACATACAAAGTGAGTGTGGAATTTCTGAAATGAATTATAGTATTAAATGTAGATAGAGAGAATAAGTGCATGTGTGCTGAATAAGATAAAAATCAAATTAGATACCTTGAAACTAGATATTACTATTTAATGGTAGATATGTGTGAACAAGAATGATACTTTGTTTAAAACCAGAAAGTCATGCAGAAGAATATAGTTAATTGAGTGTGGTAACTGAAACTAGGGTGTCACCGTGAGGAAACAAGATGTGCTAGGGGCGTTTTAGAGCCCAGAGGACCTGTTCATGGCAAGGGAGTAAGTATACTGTGAGGAGAAGTTTTAGTGCTTACAATTTTAGTTCCCCGAGCCCAACCACAGTCTTGGAAGCTTTGGGGATAGTCCGTTTAACTTCTTTGGAACATAACAATACTTACAGAAAAATTGAAGAGATTAACTCTAGTTATAAAAAAAAACAAGCAAGGGAATATTGTCGTTACAAGACCCTTAGAATTACAATTTAAACAGAAAGTCATTAACATATAACTCAACATAATTATAAATTAATATGACATTACAGAACATGAAAACCCTATGTACAAGAGCAACATAAACATGTCGATATATTAAGTAAGCCAATTTAGGCAAAAATTATTACACAACAAATATTTATGGGAATCATAGCTACAAATTATTAAAATCCACATGACATGTCTTTTATACATTATACATTCACTTAAACTGAAAACTGAGACCAACATGGCGATATCCTAAAGCCTACACTGAGATAGATTCGACCACTAAATACCCATAGCAACAAACTTGGCACACAAAGATGTCTCATCCTCACGAAGCTGATGTGCTGGACAACGAAGGAACTTGTGGTTTCTAGACTTCGAAAGGTAGTGAGGAACATTACTTGTAGGAAGGAAAGAAAATAAATATGTTAGCTCAGCGTTGTAGGGATGAAAAAAAAAGTTAAAAATAACAGAGAAGCTAAAGCCCCGTGCACAATATTACATGGGGTTCGAAGCATAAATATTACCACCCAAAACTCGTTATCGTGGATACACCGAGAAACTATTGAAAAATGTGAATTTAAACCCTTTCTCTTACCGAAGAACAAATAGTCCAAGGACATCGTCGTGTAGGATAGTTGTTACACAGTAATTTGTCACCGTCCCTACCATTCCCCGTCCCGCACAATGGAGGACCCATTTTGTGACCTGTGAACATTGTCATGCCTTGAAAACATCATCAATGCATTCCTCTAAGCATGAGCTTCATTTTCCCTAAAGACATCTCGTTGCAAAAATCATGAAAAACATCCCTTTTTGCATTGGCGCGGGCAGACAGTTCATCACTCGTGCCAATGAGGAAAATCCTGCAAAGAGGTCGCGCCAATTGGCGCTCTGTCCCAGAGCAGTAATCGCGCCACCCAATTTGAGGAATGTTTTTTAAATAAATATGGCGGAAGTTGAGTTCCAACAAACTCAGAAACCATTGCCTATCTTGAGTTGGGAGGTTTGGCTGCAGAAGTTCTATGGAAGGGAAGTGGTTTTTCCACCTCCCATGGAACCTTCCTTGTTGATAGGGCCAATCCCACAATAATAGGGATCCCAACTCCCTCCTTTCCCATCTATAAAAGCCTGCTCAATTCCATGGCAAGCTAGTCTTGAAGTGCCTAAGCTTTGAATCTCCAAATTCCCAAGAGCCTTTGTGCTGTAAGAGCCCTCTTTCCTCCCTTAAGGCCGACTCAAGTAAGAAGACTATTGTCGAGAGACTCAGGAGAGGTTTTCCCTTTCCCTGGCGAGATTTGCGAGAGGTGAACGACTGGAGACCCATCTGAAGGAGACCACGACGTCGGAACTTTGGTTGTAATCTCTTTCGATCGTTATTTAATGAATGATTACGATTATGGTTCCACTCTGTTTTCAATGATGTTAATATGAGTAGTATCCTTTCTGACTGATATTGAGTTACGTATGCCGGATTTTATGCTTGTATCTGTTTGTTTCTTGCATGTGCAGGTGTCCACCCACGGAGATCGTTGGAGGATCGTGATCTGCTGAGGCTGAGGAACGGGAACGATCACTTCTTCAGATCATAGCGTTGGAATCCAGGTAGGCTTCTATCTCTAGTCTTTTCATTCGTAACTAGGAACTTGCATCGTAACATTTCTGATTGTTGCTAGACCCCTGCTAGTATGGATCGCCTCTGTCCACAGAGGGGATTTACCTCCTCAACAATAGTAGAAATAGAATAGATCAAGGAGTTGAAACCAACCATAAAATCTTGAGTCTGCATAAGAGGGATCAAATTGGGTAAATGATGTAAAGGAGAAACAATTTGAACTGAGGAAAAAAATTAGAAGAGAAAAACTTTTGAGTAGAGTTGTAGAGCTAACCCTTCGCCAAGGAATGGATTTGAATGAACCCTTGTGATGACTAGAGGAGGGTTCCAGTTGCCTCAACCACTTCCCTTATCTCCTGACCGTTGATTGTGTGGATACGATGAGGACCATCGATGGGGGCAGTGGAACTGAGGTTCATGATCACAGTTGGAAAGTAGACTACATTCCATAGACTTTGATGCGATGGTGACATACCAATCAACGATCAAATGCATTGATATGGGCTCGTGATTAATCACCATAGAAATTTAAAAATTCATTGTTCATATAAATTACATTTTCATAGCGAAATATTATAAGGTATGATGTCATCCTATACAAGAGGTTCCATCAAAGAGTAATAAAGACCCATGATAAATTATAATTCAACATGGAATTTCTATTAGGTCGAAAGTCTAAACATAACCCAAGATATGTAAATACTTTGATATGTGAAGCTTAAATCAAGTTTAATGCATAAATAATTTGTGTTATGTCTTTTCATGTGCTATGATGAGTAATTTTTTTTTAATCATAAATATGCAATTATACTTAAGAATTCAACGCATTGTACACATTTTATGATGTTATACCTATGAAAAATTGCAAAAGCAATTTTATATTGAAAATAAAACTATTAATTTAACTTTAAGTGTATAAGTAGAAGAATGCACACATATATGGAAAGATAATTTAACTAGCACAACCACATTATATTTACTAATGTGGTTGATATACGTCGATAGGCCTATATCCACTACCCATCACATTAATTTATATATCAATAAATAAATATTATATATAATAATTTTATTATATTAACTTGAAATATATATATATTATATATTAATAAGAATATTTATCAATATATTAATTATGATTAAAATCAGAAAAATATTTTATATATATTAATAATAATGATTGATGTAATAATAATATTATAATATTTATTAATAATATATATTAATAATATTAAATATATACATACTATATATTAACTTGAAATATATATATATATATATATATATATATATATATATATATATATTAATAATATTTATTAGTATATTAATATAATAGATGGTTATATTATTAATAAACCAAAAGAACTAATAATATATTAATAATATATATTATATCATAGTTGGTTATATTATTAATAATATATATTAATAATATTATAATATTATCAATAAATATTAGAATATTTATTAATAATATTAAACCCAAAAACATAAGAAAGTAATAAACTTTAAGAATTAATATATTAAACTCAAGAGAGTAATAAAGCATATGAAACAATATTTAAAAACAAAAAACCTAAGAGATTAATAAGCCCTAACAGTTAATATTTTAAAGTGAAGATATTAATAAACCCAAGGGATAATTAATAATACAAACCCAATGTCATCATAAACCAAAGGTTTAAATATTATAAACCAAAGGAATTGGTGAACCCAAGGGATAAATATTATAAACATAAGGGATTAATATTAAAAACACAAGATATTAATAAACCGTAAGAATTGATATTTTAAACTAAAAAACCTAATAAATTAATAATCCATAAGAATCAGTATTTTAAACATAAGATATTAATAAACCAACGGGATTATTAACATTATAAACCAAAAGAACTAATAGACCCAAGGGTTTAATATTATAAAGAAAAGGAATCAACGAACCCAAGGGATAAATATTATAAACCTAACAGATGAATATTATAAACAATAGAGATTAATAAACCCTAAGAATTAATATTTTAAACTAAAAAATCCAAGAAATTAACAAACCCTGAGAATTAGTATTTTAAACTCAAGAGAGTAATAAACCGAATGTGTGATTAACATTATAAACCAAAAGAACTAATAAACCCAAGGCTTTAATATTATAAACCCAAGGAATCAGTGAACCCAAGGAATAAATATTAAAAACCTAAGGGATCAATAAGGCTAAGGGCAATATTGAAAATAATAGAGATTAATAAAACCCAAGAGTTTAATACTATAAACCAAAGGAATTGGTGAACCCAAGGGAATTGATTTAAACATTGAGACAATTGTTGTCGCAATGTGACGTTGGACCAACTATGACCAGGGTTGGCCATGGGTGATTTTCATATTGAGACAATATTTGTCAGAATGTGACATTTTATCATGGATGACATTGATCGATTATTCATATTATAAACCAAAAGAACTAATAAACCCAAGGGTTTAATATTATAAACCAAAGATTTTGCTGAACCCAAGGGACAACCATTACCCAACAAATTATAAACCAAAAGGAATTTGTGAACCCAAGGGAATTGATTTAAACATTGAGACAATTGTTGTCACAATGCGACGTTGGACCAACTATGACCATGGTTGGCCATGGGTGATTTTCATATTGAGACAATGTTTGTCAGAATGTGTCATTTGATCATAGATGACATTGAACGATTATTCATATTATAAACCAAAAAAACTAATAAACCCAAGGGTTTAATATTATAAACCAAATGAATTGGTGAACACAAGGGAAAATCATTACCCAAAAAATTATAAAACCAAGGGAATTGATTTAAACATTGAGACAATTGTTGTCACAATGCGACATTGGACCAACTATGACCATGGTTGGCCATCTAGTGATTTTCATATTGAGACAATGTTTGTCAGAATGTGACATTTGATCATGGATGAAATTGATCAATTATTCATATTATAAACCAAAAGAACTAATAAACCCAAGGGTTTAATATTATAAACCAAAGGAATTGGTGAACCCAAGGGAATTGATTTAAACATTGAGACAATTGTTGTCACAATGCGTCGTTCGGCCAACTATGACCATGGTTGGCCATGAGTGATTTTCATATTGAGACAATATTTGTGAGAATGTGACATTTGATCATGGATGACATTGATCGATTATTCATATTATAAACCAAAAGAAATAATAAACCCAAAGGTTTAATATTATAAACCAAAGGAATTGGTGAACCCAAGGGAATTGATTTAAACATTGAGACAATTGTTGTCACAATGCAACGTTGGACCAACTATGACCATGGTTGGCCATGGGTGATTTTCATATAGAGACAATATTTTTCAGAATGTGACATTTCATCATGGATGAAATTGATCGATTATTCATATTATAAACCAAAAGAACTAATAAACCCAAGGGTTTAATATTATAAACCAAAGGAATTGGTGAACCCAAGGGAATTGATTTAAACATTGAGACAATTGTTGTCACAATGCGATGTTGGACCAACTATGACCATGGATGGCCATGGGTGATTTTCATGTTGAGACAATATTTGTCAGAATGTGACATTTGAACATGGATGACATTGATCGATTATTCATATTATAAATCAAAAGAACTAATAAACCCAAGGGTTTAATATTATAAACCAAAGGAATTGTTGAACCCAAGGGAATTGATTTAAACATTGAGACAATTGCTGTAACAATGTGATGTTGGACCAACTATGACCATGGTCGGTCATGGGTGATTTTCATATTGAGACAAGATTTGTCAGAATGTGACATTTTATCATGGATGACATTGATCGATTATTCATATTATAAGCCAAAATAACTAATAAACCCAAGGGTTTAATATTTTAAACCAAAGGAATTGGTGAACCCAAGGGACAACCATTACCCAACAAATTATAAACCAAAAGGAATTGGTGAACCCAGGGGAATTGTTTTAAATATTGAGACAATTGTTGTCACAATGCGACATTGGACCAAATATGACCATGGTTGGCCATGGGTGATTTTCATATTGAGAAAATGTTTTTCAGAATGTGTCATTTGATCATGGATGACATTGATCGATTATTCATATTATAAACCAAAAAAACTAATAAAACCAAGGGTTTAATATTATAAACCAAAGGAATTGGTGAACCCCAGGGAAAATCATTACCCAACAAATTATAAACCAAAGGAATTAGTGAACCCAAGGGAATTGATTTAAACATTGAGACAATTGTTGTCACAATGCGACGTTGGACCAACTATGACCATGGTTTTCCATGTGTGATTTTCATATTGAGACAATGTTTCAGAATTTGAAATTTGATCATGGATGACATTGATCGATTATTCATGTTATAAACCAAAAAACTAATAAACCGAAGGGTTTAATATTATAAACCAAAGGAATTGGTGAACCCAAGGGAAAATCATTACCCAAAAAATTATAAACCAAAGGAATTTGTGAACCCAAGGGAATTGATTTAAACATTGAGACAATTGTTGTCACAATGCGATGTTGGACCAACTATGACCATGGTTGGCCATGGGTGATTTTCATATTGAGACAATATTTGTCAGAATGTGACATTTGATCATGGATGACATTGATCAATTATTCATATTATAAAGCTAAAGAACTAATAAACCCAAGGGTTTAATATTATAAACCAAAGAAATTAGTGAACCCAAGGGAATTGATTTAAACATTGAGACAATTGTTGTCACAATGCGACGTTGGACCAACAATGACCATGGTTGGCCATGGGTGATTTTCATATAGAGACAATAATTTTCAGAATGTGACATTTGATCATGGATGAAATTGATCGATTATTCATATTATAAACCAAAAAAACTAATAAACCCAAGGGTTTAATATTGTAAACCAAAGGAATTGGTGAACCTAAGGGAATTGATTTAAACATTGAGACAATTGTTGTCACAATGCGATGTTGGACCAACTATGACCATGGTTGGCCATGGGTGATTTTCATGTTGAGACAATATTTGTCAGAATGTGACATTTGATCATGGATGACATTGATCAATTATTCATATTATAAATCAAAAGAACTAATAAAACCAAGGGTTTAATATTATAAACCAAAGGAATTGTTGAACCCAAGGGAATTGATTTAAACATTGAGACAATTGTTGTCACAATGCGACGTTGGACCAACTATGACCATGGTTGGCCATGGGTGATTTTCATATTGAGACAAGATTTGTCAGAATGTGACATTTTACCATGGATGACATTGATCGATTATTCATATTATAAACCAAAAGAACTAATAAACCCAAGGGTTTAATATTATAAACCAAAGGAATTGGTGAACCCAAGGGAATTGATTTAAACATTGAGACAAATGTTGTCACAATCCGACGTTGGACCAACTATGACCATGGCTGGCCATTGGTCATTTTCATACTGAGACAATATTTGTCATAATGTGACATTTGATCATGGATGAAATTGATCGATTATTCATATTATAACCCAAAAGAACTAATAAACCCAAGGGTTTAATATTATAAACCAAAGGAATTGGTGAATCCAAGGGAAAATTATTAAAAACATAAGTTATCAATAAGGCCAAGGGATCAATATTAAAAATAGAATAGCGTAACAAACCCTAACAATAAATATTTTAAATTCAAAATCCTAAGAAAATAAAAAACCATAAGAACCAATATTTTAAAAGTAACTAATTAATAAATAGAAGGGATTATCAATATTATAAACCAAAAGAACTAATAAACCCAAGGGTTTAATATTATAAACCAAAGGAATTGGGGAACCCAAGGGGAAAATTTTAAAAACATAAGAGATCAAGAAAGCCAAGGGATACCTATAAAAAACAAAAAAAATTAGTAAAGCCACATGATTATTAATATTATAAACGGAGGGGAATAAACATGGTTTACCATGCTTGATTTAAACATTGAGACAATTGTTGTCACAATGCGACGTTGGACCAACTATGACCATGGTTGGCCATGGGTGATTTTCATATTGAGACAATATTTGTGAGAATTTGACATTTGATCACGGATGACATTGATCGATTATTCATATTATAAACCAAAAGAACTAACAAACCCAAGGGTTTAACATTATAAACTAAAGGAATTGGTGAACCAAGGGAAAATCATTACCCAACAAATTAGTAATAGAAATAAAAATTATTAACAAACTTAAGTGATTAACAAAGTATTATAAACCAAAAGAAGTAATAACCCAAGGGTTTAATATTAGAAAACAAAGGAACTGGTGAACCCAAGGGAAAAATATTAATAACCCAAGGGACCAATAAGGCGAAGGGAACAAAATTTTAAACTCAATGTTTAAAATGAAATATTAATAATGTTAGTAATTCAATATTTGTATTTAAATTAATGTCAATGTATATATTAATTTTAGTCGATTAGTATCAAATATAAATATCTTGTCATTGAACCAAAGCACAACATATTTAGCAAACCACATTGATAAATATTTTTAGTTTCATGTAATAGGAATATGGACTTCAATCTTGATTTTTAATGAATGGCTAATATAACTGGCTGTATATGTCTAAATGGTATATTGCAAACAAAAGAACAATAGTGACTAAAAAAAGGAGGTAAATTGAACATCACGAAAAACGATGTAAGAAATTTCTCATATATTTCTCTATTGGATCTCATGAATGTATTCATTTAATTAATACATGAAAAAATTATTATACTAAATGAAAAAGGAGACGACAATAAAAATAATTATAAAACATTCTAATATCAAACCAAAAAAACAAAATTGAAATTAACATACTTTAAACACAAAACCTAAGAATTTAATAAACGATAGTATTTAATATTTTAAAATGAAGAGATTAATAAAGTGGAGGGACTATTAATAATATAAACAAAAATATATAATAAACCCAAGGGTTTAATATTATAAACCAAAGGAATTGGTGAACTCAAGGGAACATTATTAAAAACATAAGTTATATCAATAGTCTCTTCTGTTTATATTAATTTGAGTGAGTGTTTTTCATAATGTGAAATTGGACAATGCATTAGTATTAAACTCCAGGACTAATATAAAAACCCCAATATTTGAATTTAATAATGTGAACAGAATATTATTACAAACCGAAAGAATCCGAAAAATCAAGGAATCAATGTTATAAAACCAATTGATCAACAAATACAGTGAAATATTAATAGTATAATCATAAAACATCAATAAATCAAAGGGACCATTAATATTATAAAAATTGAACATCAATAAACAGAAGGGATTATCAATATTATAAACCCAACAAATTAGTATTAGAAACAAATATTATTAATAAACTCAAGTGATTAATAAAGTTGAAGGATAAAAATAATAATAAAAAAATACTCAAGTTGAAGAAATTGATAAACAAATAATTAACCCAAGGGATTATTCATATTATAAACCAAAAGAACTAATAAACCCAAGGGTTTAATATCATAAACCAAAGGAATTGGTGAACCCAAGGGAAAAATATGAATAACCCAAGGGAACATTAAGGCCAAGGGAACAATATTAAAAACACAATCGCTTAATAAAGAATACGACCCAATATTTTAAATAGAGAAGAATTTTAAAGTCACATGAATATTATTATGATAAACTGCAAGTGATCAATAAACCTTACTGATTGTTAATATTATAAACCGAATAAATAAATAAACTAAAATGATACTCAATTCCTCCATCAGTGAAACAAAAAAAAAGCACTGAAATTAACATATGTTTTTTGTTGTCTTTACATAAAGAAATCCCACCACAAAAATGGACTCAAAAGACTCCATCAAAGGTCATTTATCAAATAGCCTCTTCAAGAACACAACTAGACCAGCCACAAAAGGAACACCAATTCAAATCAACAGGATAATGATCACGATACTTAATGCTTTCCAACCAATCCCTTCTTGTTTTTCTCCCAGCCTCCCCATGTGCACATGCAACAGGTATTTTACATTCATTTTCATTTCATCAAGCACACGAAGATGCTCATCAATAAAAGTAGGATGGAAGCTATGTTTTCTATCGAGCTTGTTTCGAATGTAAGAAACAAGACTGATGAGTCTAGAAATATTTTCCACCGCTTGATTATAATATATCCCATCATTATTATCCATACCTGCATTTGAAAGGAAAACGAAAAAATAAAAATTAATACAGAAAGAGATAGAAACATCTAGGCAGATATATATATATAACACCCCGTTTGTATTTTTTTTTTAAAACTTAATCTTAAAAACGTCATGCTATAAACCTCATTACAAATAACATAAACCTCATTAGAAATACATAAATAAATGACTGATATGACCCCTATTACAATAATCAACAAGAAAGCACAAAATTTTAAACTCAATGTTTAAAATGAAATATTAATAATGTTAGTAATTCAATATTTGTATTTAAATTAATGTCAATGTATATATTAATTTTAGTCTAATATTATTAACAAATATAAATATCTTGTCATTGAACCAAACCACAACACGTTTAGCAAACCACATTGATAAATATTTTTAGTTTCATGTAATAGGGATATGGACTTCAATCTTGAATTTAATGATTGGCTAATATAATTGGTTGTATATGTCTGAATGGTTTACTATACACAAAAGAACAATAGTGACTAAAAAAAGGAGGTAAATTGAACAACACAAAAAACAATGTATAAAATTTCTCATATATTACTATATTACATCTCATGAATGTATTCATTTAATTAATACATCAAAATAATTCTTATACTAAATGAAAGAATAGACGACAATAAAAACAATTATAAAACATTCTATAAATATGTCAAAATACTATTAGCTACATGTGACAGTGATATGGAATTCCATCTTGATTTTTAACGGCTGGCTCATATAACTGGTTTTTTACCTGTGAATGGTTCATTGTAAGAAAAATACCAAAAAACGACATTATAAAAACAAGAAAATTAAGCAACAACAAAAATGATGTAAACAACATTCCAAAATACTACTATGAATTTGATAAATGTAGACATCTCATTAATATATCAAAAGCATTATTATTATATTAATAGTTGCATATCATAGCGATATGGACTTTAATCTCTCCTCTTATTTCTTCGTAAATGTAACATACTCACTATTATTCATCTTGGCATAACGCTGATAAGAGAAAGGCAGTGCAATGCGTAAACCATCTATTGATTTCACTCTTGATATGGCTGTGAAGGTCAGGCCTTGTTTTTCTCTATTCCTGATATCAATTGATGCTCGCTCTAAAGTCAAACCTTGTGACTTGTGAATTGTAAGAGCCCATGCCATCTTTAAAGGAATTTGTTTTCAATTTCCTCTTATCACTGGTGTGATAGGTACAATTTTTGGATTGCTTACATCAAACAGAATACCAACATACTTATCAAAAATAACAGTTGTGAACATTGGAAGCTCAGGTGGCTTAGAGTTAGGCATATAAAATATTTCCTTCACATACCCAAGTGCACCATTCACCAAACCAGCTTCAACCCACAAATTACATGTCAACATAATACGCTGGCCACGGCACAACAAAACTTCACGGTTCAGTTGATCATCATCGACACCACTGATTTCTGAACGCCTTGAATTCATAGCAATACATCGTGCAATTGGAGAATTTAATGATTTCAACATATATCTGTTATGGAAGGAGACCAAATTATTTGTTGGAAACATGTGAACTGCTGAATTAAATAAATCCCTTTCTCTAGGATGCAACCTGATATGAGCCCGTGACATAAGAAAATCCCAATCTCAAGAACAAGTTCTGCGTTTCTTATGTTATTGAGGACTCGACGAAAACAATATTGTTTCTCATTACTCCCTTGTTGGCGAAATATTTTGTCGAGAGTGACAACAGTGTCAAATTTTTTCCATAATACTTTCCCTGCTGTATTACCTACATACAAAGGCTTATCTCTCACAGGAGGTAGCTGTCCAAGGTCACCCACAAGGATCATGGATCTACCACCAAAAGGACAATTATTTTTATCTAGAAATGCTTCTCGTAATCAAGCATCTATTTGCATGAACAACCTTGACCCTAAAAATCTCATTTCATCAATCAATATATATCGAATGTGCCTCATTTCCTCTTGGAATAGTGCCAATGATTGACCCCGTAGTGGTTTCATATCTCTAATCGGGATTTTCAAAGCAGAGTGTATTGTTTTTGCATGTATATTGAAAGAAGTTATTCATGTTGGGGTAAGAAGAAGCAAAGGACTTTTTCCATTACTTGACAGATTATAAAGAGCCTCAGAAATACAATGGATAAGGAAAGACTTGCCAGTGTCTACAGTGCCCTGAATAATCATAAGAAGAGCTTCACGAATCTCATATTCAGCAAAATGCCTTAAAATGATTTCAAAAGCAAGTCGTTGTTTTTCTGCCAATGAATCTGGAGAGGAAAATGTTCTATTTGAAAGGTCACCAATATCACCCCTTGATATTGCATTCCTTATAAAATTAATAGCTTCTTCGGCCACATCATCAAAAATAGTTGTACCTTGCCAGTCAAAGGATATATCAAAATCCCTTTGACCAAGGGTGTGAAGATCAGAAACATTGACACTATTTGGTGGAACCAAGCGAGAGAAAAGTTGCCACTCTTGAAAATCATCTTCAAGATTCATTTCCTGGTTAGAAAAGTCACCGTCTTCTCCATCTTCAATATTTTCATCAATTGATGGATTTTGATCAAGATGCCAAGCTCGATATCGGAAATTCCTCTAGTTTTCAACAATAATTTTAGCTAAAAGCCCAATCTCTGTAGAAATGTCACAAATGGCTTGTACAAGAGAAATTTTCTCCAGCAAAAGGTTTCAAATTCCTCTGAATCCTCACCAGGAATAGAATAAAACCGTGGCCAAACCCGAACAATCGCATGAGCATCTCTAGGCTTCCATGGATATTTTTTACGCTTTCTATCAAACATCCAAGATCTTGCTGTTTCTATCAAAGATAGATGTTCAAGGAAAGAAGGCCTCTTCTGATAATGTTGAACAAATGTATTTTCAGATGAACAGTGCAGGCCATCCCTTGAAATTTTCTTGAACACCTTTCTTCCAACATTTAACGAAACAAATTGTCGACTACACACAACAAGAGGTAGCTTAAGCAACATATGACATGTTTCTTGTGCTCCAATGTCATGTTCAATGACTTTTTATGCAAGAAACCTCCTGTAAGCACATAAAGCATGATCCTCAGAGGCAATAGAATTTGAAATTCTAGTTAACATATCATGATAGCTTTCAGACCTTCTCTCTGCTTTTGATGCATACTTAGCAATATATTTCAGGACAACATGCCGAGAAAGCAATGGTTGGCAATCAACATATGCACGCCACATTGTTAGAAGGTCAATGTTATGTACATTGAGCCTATCATCATTTCTTGTCGGGTCATATTTTTTTCTTCCTTGATCATCTATGAACAATCTTGATTCCTCAAAAAGATCCCATGGGGCATTGTACCGACAAGCGAGAATAGTGCCCTTTTTGCACAAACAAGAATCTACACTACACTTTGTGTGCCTCTGGACACGGTTCAACAATTCTTCATAATAATTATGAGGATTGCAAGAGAAAATCTGATCAGTATTCACTAGGCAAGGGTCATCATTGAGACTTCTTGGAACCATTATATTGCGACGATGTATTTCACGTGGATTCCATGCAGTTACATAATTGTCAAAGAATCTCTTTGCATGTTGCAAATCACAATCATTTGACCAATCAAGTCTTTCCATGTCAGGAGCTCCTTGCAACCATAGGAAACCATGGATATGTGCTGAACCTCTATGTTGCCACTCATATCTGGAAAAAATGAACACACAGTTGCCACAATAAATATGAATGGAAAATCAATAAGAAATTGATAATGAATAGAAAATAAATTCAAGAAAACAGACCTGTACCAGAAGTCTTTAGCTTTAAGATATTTTGGATAACTTCCTCTCGAAATATATTGAATCTATGGTGCATAAATGTGGCAACAATATGAGGGTACTGGATAACATTTTCATCTTTCATACAATTCTCATTTAAGGAACGAGAATGTGACGGTACAGGCATGAGGCTATGCAGCTCTGGCCACTTTGTGTCAGCTGCACTCAAAGTAAAAAACAAAAATGAACATCCCAATTGAGTAATCATGTCAGTCAATTCAGCCCAAAATTTAGTCCAGTATGCCCTTGTACCTCTTAGATAAGACCCAAATCGCATAATATGCTCAGCCAAATTATTATATGGTAAATCAGAAAGTTGCTGACGCAAGTCATCAATTGTTGTCGATGAGTTATCATGTAAATTTTTCTTCACAAAAACTGAAGCAGTTGCTTGGCTACGATGCCTCATTATCATGTTCAATAGGTAATATCAGAAGCGAGGATGGCTTCCAAACCTTTTATCATAGTATCTAAGAAGATGCAATGCATACTCATGAAGTTCAACAGTACAAATGCATGGTTGCAACCAATCAGCAGCACCAGTGGGGAACAATGTGGGGAATGCCATATCTAATAACCCCTTAGTATTATATTCATTCACTGGAGACATTCCAATACTGGGCCAATCCATTTCATCAACATCTGAAGAGTCAACATTATCAATAAATGCTCTAATTTCTTTCACCTCTCTCCGTTCATTGGGTAGGCGAGCAATAAAAGACGAAGGATGAGAGGGAAAATGGTTAAGAGGAAACCCTTCATTATTAGCTGCACTGAACTCAGATTCTGCAATGTCACAATCAACAAATTTAAGCATGGAGGAGACATCTGTTGATCTTTTGGGTAGAGCATTCACTGAATCATAGTCAATTACAACATCTCGATAATATTGATCACGTTCAATTTTGAAACGCAATGCATCCATAACGCGGGATCTTTTTACATAACATTCATAATATTTAGACTGAGCAGCATGTCTCCTCACAGTTAGAAAGTCAAGATCTTCAACATGGCGTGGAAGACTTTGTGCAACTATAGAAATATCTTGGGGAAAGCTAATTGTGTGTCTGCTATACTTATATTTCCCACCTCAAGCATGTGTCACTTGCAAAATAGGATTTACACGTGTTATTAACATTTCTTCAACTTGAGTAAGAACTCTTAAAATATGAGGTTGCTCGCTAGGATCCATGTTATTATAGCCACAAAAATGATGTGAACTCCTTCATTCTTACATCGTCTGCAAACAGGTCCTTCAGGATCTCTCAAAACGTGGATTCTAGGATATGATTCTTTGCAGATGTGGCACATTTGGACAACTGACAAGCTATCTAGATTTTCTCAAAATATTTTGTGCACTGCAATCATATTTTCATCAAAATAAATATTATTTGTATTGGTTGGACCATGTGGAGAATGATGTGGAAGAGTATAATTTCTTCTAAAATTTATTTTATTTTCAGCACCACGAGACTCCCTCCCCAAATTTGAAACATGTGGAACAGATCTATGACATGGGCTTTCCAAATTTATGGTCTGAATTTATGGAACCTGAGAATATGCAAAGGTTTCTTTAGCATATTTTTTTTTAAATTGAATGTCCAAATAATTAGAATTGAAAAAATGAAAAAAAAAAAAAATTCATTCAATATTTACATTTGTTTGGCGATGTGGATGAAGTGTATAAGATCGTTGCTCTTCACTTATAACATCAGTAGATTGAACATTTGGCAAGTTAGTTTCAACACCTCTATTAAAATTAGTTATTTCCTGTTAAAACAAATCAAAATATTTTATAAAACTAAATGCCGAAAAAAGACAAATTTATAATTTTACAATTAACAATAAATGAAAAAAGGAGGAAAATATCAAATGAATTCAACATTTACATTTTGTTGGTGATCTGGATGAACGCTATAAGATGGTTCCTCTTCACTTATAACATCAGTAGATGGAACATCTACGAAGTTAATTTTTATGCCTCTATTGAAATGAGTTGTGTCCTGTTTGAAGAAAAACAAAATATGCACCAAAAATTCAAATAAAGAAAAATCAAATCAAACACATTGAACATTAACATTAGTTTGTCGATTTGATTCTCGAGGATAATGAAGTGGAAGGTTATGACCTACTTCATATGAAAATCTCAATTAGGAGATGGAAGACGCGGGGAGAAAATTTCTAGACCTCTATTAAAATGAGGTGTATCCTACTCCAAGAGAATAAAATACCTTATCACTAAAGAAATGTAAATAGAGGAATGTAATAAAATAACCACTATTGCATCAATTGTAAAGATATCATTGGATTACCTCCATTGTTCCACGCGAACTGCTATCAGGGATGACTGTTTCTATTCATGGGACAACATTATTTTGAGAAGGGATATTGGAAGATACATTGTTTCGACCAGCTGGATCCAAATTATTAAACAAATGGCCGATCAAACTAACATCCAAGTCATCACATACAATGTCATCATTGCCTCCACCATGGATATTTTGCAACCTTTTGCCTTTCTCACAAGATGCAATTGTAGAGACAGAAGGGTTAGGGTGAACATTTGCATCCACATTATGAATATGATGTTCCTCCCTATTGCGAGATGTTTCCTCAATATTATGATAATTTTCAGGAGAGCATTGAAAAACAAAATTATGCTGACGAGGAGCATATTCTGGCAACCAAATACCAAGCGGAAATGTTCTTTCCATGATATCATCCATATTATGATACCTACGAGGAACCATAAAATCATTTTAAAGAGTTTTTTCAGTCATTATTCTATGATATTTAGCTCTCCTATGCTCATTTATTGTGTCCTTATTTTGTTGATACTGTAAACGACGACTTTCATTATACTTGTCATGCGATGCCGGTGACTTATTAATTTTTCTTGTACGCTTGCTTGTACCTTCAGATGACATGTCTACAATTAATAATAAAGACAGAGATAATACAAAATGGCTAATATCCTAAGACTCCATGTCCACATCTAATGGTGGAATCTCATCTATAGAATCCATACGCGGAGCAATTGCAAAAACATTTCTAGACTCGATCAAATCGTTGCAATCCTGCAACGTTGGAGACCAAAATCCATTCATTTGTTGATTATTTGAATTATCAATATCTATTGGGAAGCAAAGGCCAACCATCATGTCATATAATAGGAAAGGAACTTCACTGCATTTGAACATAACAACCACACCTTGGACTGTTCGAAAAGGAAGATAACCAGGACATTTCATATTTATATCTATAGACATTTCTTCCAAAAACTTCCATATAAAGCCCCAATCATCCTCTAAGTAATCAGTTCTTCGTTCAATACACGGGTGACCAAATTGAAAATTATCTATTTCTTCAATTGACCATACAGAAGTGGAGCCATCATTGATAAGACATATCAACTGATTCTTGCATACTGCCAATGACATACACCGAATGTCAGTGATTGGAACAAATGAAAATCACAAGTCATTTTTTATTACATCAAACCAGTATATTATATACCCATATCGAGGATAATCTTCATACTCTATGTCGAGATAGAGCCAAAACAATTTACTTCTATAAAACACTCCATTTTGAGGGGGTGAAGTGCCACCAAATGGAAGATCATCCCTTTGCCAAACACTATCAAGACTACTGTAAACATAAAATTTAGACTGAATTCTATCATAGATATGTTTTAGAACAACCCAGTCATATTTTTTGCTGCTCACATTCTCCAATAACGAAAAGAATCCCGAGTCTCCAATTTGTATTCACCCAATGTTTTTTAAGGCCTTTGTAAATGGATTCATCACAAAATAGTTTCGTGAATGGGAGAATTCTGTTGGTAAGGATAAAACCACCATTGGTCCAATAGTAGACTCCACCTTGTATCTTGAATCTATGAATCGCAAATGAAAACGAGATATGCGCCCATTTTGATTAAGGTATTCAATAGAAAAATAATTGTCTTCATCATTGACGAAAGGAACCATAAATCCAAATTCATTTGTACAGATATTCTTGCAATGCAATAAGAAACAAGGATTTTGCAAAAAAGTCTTCCATTGTTGACAAACAGTGCTAAACTTTATCACAACCGATAAAGGGAGCCAAAGGAAGACAATTTCAAGTATTTCAAATGGAATATGTTAGGTCCCTATATCACTAGTATAGTCCCTTATTATTGTTAGTGTAAACCCCTTATTGTTATTATTGTACCCTTGTAACCCCCATTTTGTTATTATTGTGCCCTTAAATTATTATTGTTAGGTCGGCTAGGATTACATTGTGGCCCACTAGGATTACATTATGGCCACATGGACTCCTTTATATAGAAAGGAGGTTTTGTAAATTGTATCATCCAAGAATTGTTCATTTATGTAATGTATTGGAGGTTTCCCCCTCGAAGTGGCTTATTTCTAAGGCATTGATATCTTTTTTCTTCTATTTTTGGAGCTGGTTACACAACATTTGGTATCAGAGCTTTGGATTCTAGGGTTTCGCTGCTCCAAACAGGTCATCGTGGCATTTTCGCTATAACTTTTTTTCTACGAAGTTTCAGAAGTTGAAATTTTTAGGGTGCGAAGCCGAAATCCTGAGGAAGATTGTCTAAAAATTTCAGAGCTTGGTTCGCAATATTTTCGGAGATATGATCTGTGGAAGTTAGGTCTTTTTTCAGGCTCCTAAACAGGTCATTGTGGCATTTGCGCTATAACGTTTTTTCTACTGAGGTTCAGAATCTGAAATTTTTATGGTGCGAAGCTGAAATCCTAAGGAAACTCATCAAAAAATTTTAGAGCTTGGTTCGTAATATTTTTGGAGATATGATCTGTGGAAGGTAGTGCTTTTTCAGGCTCCCGAATTTCATCTCAAAGAGGTGATCGTGGGAAAATTTCAATAACTTTCTCTCTGAGCATCGGATTGGAGTGCCGTAAAAAGTGGTCGCAAGTACACAGACTGTAGTTTCTTGGCTATCAATTTCAAAGGCGAAGGACGAAACAGTGACACGTGGCAAGCCGTACAAGTTCGCTATACTGAACCAGTCCATAATTAGGTCATTGTGGGAGATTGGACATAACTTTGTCTTGGAGAATCCAAATCAAGTCAGACCTGTGGCATTCAAAAGAGAATTCAGAGGGCTACTTCAGTGCTGAATTTCAGATATTTAAGAGCCGCAATCACAGAGATAATACAATTTCAATATCGAGCTCCTCAAAAGCAAGTAAAAGGTGTGTATTTTTTTTCCGAATTGCATAAGTCTTGTTTGAAGAATCAAGTTGAATTGATTGCAAGGGCATATTGTAGAATAGATATTAGTATTGGATTATAAAATGGCCCCTAAAAATAATTCAACACCCATTAAGCCTTTGTAAAGCTCTACTATGACTCATGAAGACGAAGAATGGCAACATGACATATCAAAATTACAAGAGCAAGTGCAACAAATTTCGCTCTCGCAAAGAGCAACAAAAAATGACATGGAAGTTTTGAAGAAAGGCGTGGAATCTAAGATAGATGGCATGGAGGCTGGCATGGAATCTAAGATGGATGACATGGAAGTTAAGATCGATGAGAAAATGGAAAACATGAAGAATGTTCTAAAAGCAGACATGGAAGGTTTGACAAAGTTGATACAAGAAACGTTTCCTAATGGTGAAAAGATAGTAGAAGAACCTCATGATGAGAACAAAATAAATGTTAATCGTGATTTCATAAACTCTAATGTTGGTGGGAAGAACCACCATATTCCAAAGATGGATATGAGGAAGTTTGATGGAAAGGATCTCGTAACATGGATACTACAGATGGAGCAATATTTTGATCTCCATAACGTGCAAAACACACAAAAGGTACGCATTGCAACTTTACATTTAGAACAAAATACATTTGTATGGTATCGACGGCTTTGCTCCCGTAAAAAAATTGTCACTTGGTCAATTTTTACGGAGGAAATGATAGCACATTATGAGGATACAAAGAGCAACACCTTCTTTACCCAATTGATAAATCTCAAACAAAAGGGGTTAGTGGGGCAGCACATTGAGGACTTCCAAAAATTGAATATAAGGGTAACTGATCTTACAGAGGAACACAGGATTGATCTCTTCCTAGGCACTTTAAAGGATAACATCCAACATGAAGTTCGCGTTTTGGAACCTGATTCATTGGAGAAGGCATTCAGGTTGGAAAGAAAAGTTGAATGTAAAATTATGGCGACAAGGAAGCCTACCACTCAATTCTATAAAGAAGGAAGTGTTGCTACGCCTAGATTTCCACAACCTACAAGGTTGACACCACAACAATTGGAAGAAAAAAGAGCAAAAGGGCTTTGCTACACTTGTGATAGCAAATACACTAAAGGTCATAAGTGTGCTGAGAAGAAATTATTTTACATAGATTGTGAAGAGGAAGAAGAAAATGAACAAGAAGAGGATATACACCAGGAACCAGCTCTAGAAGAGGAAGAAATGAATATGACCATATCGTGTAATGCACTGGCAGGAATTACCACTCCTCAAACTCTCAAGATAGAAGGACATATCAAGAAGAAAAAGGTAATAGTGTTGATTGATTCAGGTGGCACCCATAATTTTATTCATTGTAAGGTAGCCAAGGAATTAAATTGTTTCCTATACCCAGCACCAGAATGTCAAGTGATGGTTGCAAATGGAGCAACTATAAATTGCTCTGGAAAATGCCATAATATCAAGCTAACCATGGGGGAATATGTATTGACTAGTCCAATGCTTTCCATTCCTATGGGAGGTGCTGATGTTGTACTAGGAGTACAATGGTTACAATCTTTGGGGACGGTAGCTTTTAATTTTGAAGAACTTTTCTTGAAATTTTTTTCAGAAGGAAAGGAAGTCGAATTACGGGGTATTGCGGGGAAGCCAGGAAGGATAATAAGCTCTAATGTCATGACAAAGCTTCTAAATAAAGAACAACGAGGCGTAATTGCACAATTATGCTCACTAGAAGTTCCAAAATCAAAATCATCTATTCCTGCAGATCTCCAACAAGTCTTGGACAATCATTCCAAGGTGTTTGAAACTCCCAAAGGACTCCCACCTATTCGTGATAATGATCATGCTATTCATTTGATTCCAGTAAGTGTTCCTCCAAACATCAGGCCTTATAGATATCCTTATGTCCAAAAGAGAAAAATTGAACGTATGATTGCAGAAATGTTAGAGGCGGGTATAATTCAACCTAGTCAAAGTTCTTTTTCTGCTCCTATAGTATTGGTACACAAGAAGGATGGATCATGGCGAATGTGTTCGGATTATAGGGAGCTCAATAAGCTCACCATTAAAGATAAATTTCCCATTATTGTGATTGATGAATTATTGGATGAATTACATGGAGAAATTTATTTTACCAAGTTGGATCTTCGTTCAGGATATCATCAAATTAGAATGAAGACTGAAGATATTCTGAAAACATAATTTCGAACTCATGAGGGTCATTATGAATTTTTGGTCATGCCTTTTGGCCTTACCAATGCACCTTCTACATTTCAAGGGTTGATGAATTCCATTTTCAAACCCTTCCTTAGAAAATTTGTGCTACTATTTTTTGATGATATATTAATCTACAACAGGTCTTGGAAAGATCATGTTCAACATGTTGACAGGGTGCTCAAACTATTGCAGGAGAAAAAATTATATGAAAAAACATCCAAATGTTTCTTTGGAGTACAAGAGGTGGAATATCTGGGTCATATTGTATCTCACGAGGGTGTTAAGGTAGACCCTAACAAAATTAAAGCCATTAAGGAATGGAAAGTCCCCACAACCATAAAGTAGTTGCGAGGATTTCTCGGGTTAACAGGGTATTATCGCAAGTTTGTTAAGAATTATGGGAGAATAGCAGCACCTCTAACAACATTATTGAAGAAAGATGCATTTTCATGGACTCCTGAAGCAACTAAGGCCTTCGAACATCTTAAAGAGGCAATGTGCCTAGCACCGGTCTTAGCTACGCCAGACTTCACAAAAACCTTTATTGTGGAATGTGATGCCTCAGGAAATGGAATTGGTGCAGTTTTAATGCAGGAAGGAAGACCCATTGCTTTTGAAAGTCGTCCAATCAAAGGAAAGTATTTACAGAAACCTATTTATGAGAAGGAAATTTTAGCAATACTACATGCACTAAAGAAATGGCGAACTTACCTAATGGGAAGACACTTCAAGGTAAAAACTGATCATGATAGTCTTAAACACTTTTTGGAACAAAGACTATCTTCAGAAGAGCAAAAATGGGTCACAAAGATGTTGGGTTATGACTTTGAAATAATCTACAAAAAAGGAAAGCTTAATGTTGTTGCAGATGCACTCTCAAGAAAGAATGAAGAGGTGAAGCATTGCTTTGTGCCATTTCTATTATCCAACCAGATTGGATAACCGAAGCAAGAGATGAATGGAAGAAGGACAAAGATGTATGGACACTCATTCAAAAGTTGCAGCAAGATCCTAGTACATCCGATACATTTAGTTGGAAAAATGATTCCTTATGGTACAAAGATCGCTTATATCTTTGTAAGAATTCCCAACTAAAACAAAATATTCTTCTGGAATTGCACACTTCTCCTTTAGGAGGACACTCGGGATTTTTAAAAACTTACCACAGGGTGAAGAAAGAATTTTTTTGGGATGGCCTTTGTTAGTTCCCAAATCCACCTTAGTCTAAAATAAGGCAGAAAAAGGACAACACCAAACCACGCTCAACCTCGTAGCTAGCCCTACGAGGACAGGAGAGGGCTCTCTCCGGGTCAATTTCAATGAAAATTTTCAAAGGGGCTTGAGATGACTAAAAAAACAACTGATCTTAGGCTAGATAAACAAATAGGAGGGTTTTATTTTGATTTTTTGGGATTTTGTTGGAAAAATGGGAAAGACAATTTTGGGCTTGGGGATGAGGCCAAATTCTTGCAGAGTTCAAGTTGGGGTAGGGAAGGCAATGACTTTGATGTCTTAGATCAAATGAATGGATTGAAAATACTGCTGAGGAGATGAAGAGGTAAATAGAGTGCAAGGATCCTCTTCAAACTGACAAGAAACATGTAAAATTAAACAAAATTTTAAGGCAGAACACCAACAAACTAATGAATTCTACCTCAATTACTCATTTGTTTAATTCAGAAGCAAAGAGAAGGGAAATGGAATACATATAAAATTAACAAAACTTACAATAACATGGAGAAAAACATCATCAAAACTCAGAAGCCACAAGGATCCCAACAAGTGCTGCAAAACTTTGGTCTTTCCTTAGCCAAAAATCTGAAATGAATATACAATGAGGTGCCAAACTTTTCCCAAGTATCCAACCCTGAAAATGTCTCAGAAAATAAAATATATAGACCATCCTAACCCCTTCCCATGCCTCTATGGGTCGAGTTCATCCTTATAGGAGCAGTTTGAACCAATTCTAAACAAGGAGCTGAAATCTAGGCAGCCAAACAACTTGCCTCTAAAAGGAAGGAAACTGATTCATTCATTTAATTTTCACTTTTTAGTGAATGAGTCATCTAGAACAAGTAAATACATGCCAAAATTATATCATGGTTACCATATTACATCAAGCTAGATCAAAAATTACATCAAGAGGTGAAACTAGTCAAAACTGGCCGAATTTCTGAGCTGAAAGGCAAAATTTGGGTCAAAATTCTCTATGCGCCGCACTCAAAAGCTCTATGCGCCGCGCTACTTTGGACCTGTTTTTGGAGCACTTCCCGAAGTCAAAATCGAGCTCATGATAGCTCGTTGGAAATACCTAGATGTATGCTATCCAACCCAATTGGAAGTTTTTAATTTGGAGCTCATTTGCCCCTCCAAAACTTTATTCTCCCAAGACTACTTCCTGCTGGTGCAAAAGGTGGCAGAAAGGTGTTTTTTATGGTGTTTTTGGACCTTAAGACCACCCAGAATTTGATGAATTGATTCGGCCATTCCTGAGCATGCATAAATTACCATGAGAAATCCAAAAATATCAAGTTTTCCTCCAAAAGGTGTCCCAATCATAAGCGCGCGTCGGGCAGAAAAACCTGTTTTGCAACCAAAATTTTCAAAATGAAAAAATATTCTCCAAATCTGCTGAAATTTGGAGTGAAGGTCTCTCATCATGTACTATGCTCATTCAAGGAAGCATCTGTCAAGATTTGGAATCTAACATGCCTTTTTTGCCTCCTCGATGCCTTCTTGGTGCATGCAGTTCAATAGTGAAAACACTGTCTCGGTCCTATGAGCTATCTGTGTCCATCTCCATGATTTTTGAAAGTCTATGTCAAGTGAATGTTTGACCTGTATGAGATGGAAAACAACAATTTGGTGTATTCACCTCCGATTTCCAAATGTGTGCCAAGTAGGAAGGGACAATGGAGCAGTGGGAATGAAGGAGTTTTGTCAAGTGCATTTAGAATGTGAGAACAACCACTTAATATGTTTGAGATATGAGATTTGGGGATTTTTTTAAATGACACAGGAGATGGTAGGGTTTAGGGATAGGATAATGAGATTTTAGGAATAAGTGATATGCGAGGAAGTGATAGGGGACAGTAGGGTTTAGGGATTTTACAAATGGGATGGGGGGAATAGGAAAAATGATAGGAAGTGAAGTAGCTTAGGGATAGGAGATGGACTTGGAAGTGAATAACCTTGGGATATAATAGGATGGTGAGGAGATAATGGGATAATAAAAATGGGATATGTGGTACAAACCATTTTAAAACACCAACTCAAAACCCAAAGTAGTAGTTTTAAACAAGGTAATAGGGTTTGCAATTTGACATTACAAATTCTTATATCTCATTTCAAACTACACCAAACATTTTTTAATAGCAACGACAAAGGCATCCACACTTACTCGGAGCGAGGAATTTGAGTTAGTTTGAACTTTTGATGAAGCAGTGGTAAAAAATTTGCTTGGAGGCTTTGTGCGCCGCACCCCAACCCAACGCGCCGCGTCGTATGGGTGCGCCGCGCCAGTTATATTTTACACTGTGAAATTTCGCCCAATGCGTCACGCGCCCTATGTGCGCCGCGCTCAACTTCAATGCGCCGCGCAGTGGATTTCACCCACAATTCCGGCTTCAACAAAAGATTTCGCCTCTCCACAATTGTGCTCGACTTTTTTTGATGTCCTCAGCATGAAAATAGATTTTTTAAACCATGAAAATACCTCATACAGTGAAGAATTTTTCTTGCTTCTTACAAACCCATTTTGTAATGTTTTAATTGTGGCATTTTCATTTTTAACACCAACTCTGTTCTGCTTGTATTCCACACTGATTTTCTGAGCTTAAATGATGGCTCCTTATCATTTGTGCAGGGATGATGACATTGGATTTCAGCAAAGGATCAGGAGAGGCTGCATGTGAACATCTTCAACTAAAAAAATTTGAATAATTACATATTTAAAAACAAATTTAATGATTTCTTCTTCAAAACAAAGTTTTGAAGAAGAATCACTCTTGAGCATTATTTGATGATGAAATTTTGTAATGGAAACTGATTTGGAACCTCTCATACAGACTAAGTCGACAAAACCCTAGACCTAAAAACTCTAACAGACTCTTTGCTGACCAAATACCATCCATGACTATGAATGACTGAAACATTGACTTCGATGAATTTTGATGAACTTTAATGATCAATCATAAGCCAGCAGATACATGACATGAGAAAAATAAACAACAAGGCCCTTCCATCAGATAATGACATGTCCCTAGCAAAATGCAATTGAGTGAATCGAGAGAGACACATAAAAATGAAATGCAAAAAGAGTTTTTGATCTCTGACGGAGGACTGACCAGACCGACTCTAACATTGGCTCCAATAGGGATGGTAGCTCCCTGGAGATGCCAAGAACAGCAGATTTTTGGGAGAGTAGACAGTGCCTTCGTCCATTGGGCTATGGAGTCCATTATTTTGACAAAACAACTCAAGACCTTTGACTAATTTATTGACTGAAAGTTCGACTCAAACTAACTCGATGCAAACTGAAATGACTAAAAAAAACTTGACTCGACAAATGACTCATGATTGACTTAAAACAGAAATTTACAAAGCTTTTTTAAAAAAAGAGGCAGCAGTCCATCAAGATTTGAAAGCATGATGACAACCACCTGCATACTGATGAAATATGTACAATTATGTATAGTGGGCCTTCCAATGTAACCAATCAAGCAGATGCCTACTTGATTGATTCTCTCGATCAGATCTCCTGGTCAACAACGAATACTGGTAACTGGGCATCCAAAAACATAATTGACCATGATCTCCTTCATCACTGAATACAACAATAATCACCTTCACTGCTGACTGCAACAGATTTTCCAGTGGATCCTGAAAAATATGAAGATTTAACTCATGCTGAAGAAACAAGGTGTCTTTCTCTTTTGATTCTAATCTTTCTTCATAATGTACTTCAGTAAAAACATGTTCCTGGTCCTCAAAAAAATCTGAACAAATAGATGAGCAGATCTCCTCTTGAGAAAACAAAGAATCTGAAAGGCAATCCTGAATGTTCTGATCTTCTGTAGTCTGAATATATTGTAAGTCATCTTCATATGATATGACAGCTAGATTCTCATTACATCCATCAATCATTAGAAAAGAAACTTCAGATGATTCTTGAAACCCAAACATGACATTTCTATCATTTACCAATGATTCATCCAAGGAAACTTTTTCACTTACTTGAACGAAGATCTCATCTTGTTTTTCATAGGGGGAATGAAATACCTCCTCTTGAAGATCTAGTTCTGGTGGGATGAGAGCATTTAGGTCTGTAACTTTGTTTTCTTCATTTGAGGCAGCCTCAACAATACAACTCTCTTTTATGAGATCTGGAACAACATGTTTTTCCTCATGAAAATTTATCTCTCGATATGATTTATCGTCATCACTATTTGAGATTGGAGCATCATTTTCCTGCGTATCATCCTTTATTTCAACCAGATCTGAAATAAAACTTCTTCTTTCATCATCTTCAGTCATATGGAAATCTTCAACCTGCTGATCTTGATAAGTATCCTCTAAGATTTCTGTGTGTTGCTGAAATGAAATTTCATACAATGCTTCCATGATTTCTCCGTCCATCAATTCATTATCTCCATAAGAATTCTCAAGATCTTCAATGAAACTACTAACGCGTTCACAGCAATTCTACACTAATATTAAGGATGGACAAGATTCTTTATACCTTTCAAAGAATATTGCATGAAAATATTTTAGACAATAAACAGAAGCAGGTGGCAAACTTTCATACCAAGATCGGGCTTCATCTTCCAGATTAGCCATAAACATTTTCATCAAACAGTCTTCAGGAAAATCGATCTTTAATTTATGCACATGAATGTGAAATTTCACCAGATGAAGAGCAGCGTCATTACCTTCCACATTTCTGAACATAGGAAAATTCTGAAGCCAATCCATCTTGGGCATTTTATTTGGAAAACCTAGGATGTGATCTCGGCTAATGTGAGCGTATCTTCTTGCAACCTGTTCCATCTTGAAAATCTTAAAGCTACTGATCTTCTTGCATTGGAGTCACCATGAAGCATTGATTTTGGGATTTTTCAGTGAATGAAGTCGCCAGGTGAATGATTTCAGCCTTCTTATCTCTGATCGTTGTCCACCATCAACCATCAGATCTAAACTTGATACATGTACTGGGGCAATTTTCAAGTCAGATGTTACGTTTACAAGCTAGACCAGAGATTTACTGAAGCAGCGTTTATCTACTTTCGCTAATGCAAAGCAAGAGCATTTCGAAGGCTACCTGGCATAACTTCAGGCTCCGTCTGTAGCTTATGAAACAAATAACACCAACAAGAAAACCATTTTGGTCCCCAGTATGGTCGCCACTATGTTAGTTCCCAAATCCACCTTAGGCTGAAATAAGGCAGAAAAAGGACAACACCAAACCACGCTCAGCCTCGTAGCTAGCCCTACGAGGACAGGAGAGGGCTCTCTCCGGGTCAATATCAATGAAAATTTTCAAAGGGTCTTGAGATGACTAAAACAACAACTGATATTAGGCTAGATAAACAAATAGGAGGGTTTGATTTTTATTTTTTGGGATTTTGTTGGAAAAATGGGAAATACAATTTTGGGCTTGGGGATGAGGCCAAATTCTTGCAGAGTTCAAGTTGGGGTAGGGAAGGAAATGAATTTTATGTCTTAGATCAAATGAATGGATTGAAAATACTGCTGAGGAGCTGAAGAGGGCAAGAGATTGCAAGGATCCTCTTCAAACTGACGAGAAACATGTAAAATTAAACAAAAGTTTAAGGCAGAGCACCAGCAAACTAATGGATTCTACCTCAACTACTCATTTGTTTAATTCAGAAGCAAAGAGAAGGGAAATGGAGTACATATAACATTAATGAAACTTACAATAACATGGAGAAAAAAACCATCAAAACTTAGAAGCCACAAGGATCCCAACAAGTGCTGCAAAACTCTGGTCTTTCCTTTGCCAAAAATCTGAAATGAATATACAATGAGGTGCCAAAATTTTCCCAAGTATCAAACCTTGAAAATGTCTCAGAAAATACAATATATAGACCATCCTAACCCCTTCCCATGCCTCTAGGGGTCGATTTCATCCTTCTAGGAGCAGTTTGAACCAATTCTAAACAAGGAGCTAAAATCTAGGCAGCCAAACAACTTGCCTCTAAAAGGAAGGAAACTGATTCATTCATTTAATTTTCGCTTTTTAGTGAATGAATCATCTAGAACAAGTAAATACATGCCAAAATTACATCATGGTTACCATATTACATCAAGCTAGATCAAAAATTACATCAAGAGGTGAAACTAGTCAAAACTGGCCGAATTTCTGAGCTGAAAGGCAAAAATTGGGTCAAAATTCTCTATGCACCGTGCTCAAAAGCTCTATGCACCGCACTGCTTTGGACCTATTTTTGGAGCACTTCCTGAAGTCCAAATCGAGCTCATGATAGCTCGTTGGAAAGCCGTGGATGTAGGCTATCCAATCCAAGTGGAATTTTTTAATTTGAAGCTCATTGTCCCCTCCAAAACTTTATTCTCCCAAGACTACTTCCTGCTGGTGCAAAAGGTGGCAAAAAGGTGATTTTCATGGTGTTTTTGGCCCTTAAGACCACCCAGAATTTGATGAATTTCTTTGGACATTCCTGAGCATGCATAACTTACCATGAGAAATCCAAAAATATCATTTTTTCCTCCAGAAGGTGTCCCAATCATAAGCGCATGTCGGGAGGCGAGACGCGTCGGGCGGAAAAACCTGTTTTGCAACCAAAATTTTCAAAATGAAAAAATCTTCTCCAAATCTGCTGAAATTTGGAGTGAAGGTCTCTCATCATGTACTATGCTCATTCAAGGAAGCGTCCGCCAAGATTTGGAATCTAACATGCCTTTTTCGCCTCCTCGATGCCTTCTTGGTGCATGTAGTTCAGTAGTGAAAACACTGTCTCGGTCCTATGAGCTATCTGTGTCCGTCTCCATGATGTTTGAAAGTCTATGTCAAGTGAATGTTTGACCTGTATGAGATGGAAAACAACAATTTGGTGTATTCGCCTCCGATTTCCAAATGTGTGCCAAGTAGGAAGGGACAATGGAGCAGTGGGAATGAAGGAGTTTTGTCAAGTGCATTTAGAAAGTGAGGACAACCACTTAATATGTTTGAGATATGGGATTTGGGGATTTTTGTAAATGACATGGGAGATGGTAAGGTTTAGGGATAGGATAATGAGATTTTAGGAATAAGTGATGCGAGGAAGTGATAGGGGACAGTAGGGTTTAGGGATTTTACAAATGGGATGGGGGGAATAGGAAAAATGATAGGAAGTGAAGTAGCTTGGGGATAGGAGATGGACTTGGAAGTGAATAACCTTGGGATATAACAAGATGGTGAGGAGACAATGGGATAGTAAAAATGGGATATGTGGCACAAACCATTTTAAAACACCAACTCAAAACCCAAAGGAGTAGTTTTAAGCAAGGTAATAGGGTTTGCAATTTGACGTTACAAATTCTTATATCTCATTTCAAACTACACCAAACATTTTTTAATAGCAATGACAAAGGCATCCACACTTACTCGGAGCGAGGAATTTGAGTTAATTTGAACTTTTGATGAAGCAGTGGTAAAAAATTTGCTTGGAGGCTCTGTGCGCCGCGCCCCAGCCCAACGCGCCGTGCCAGTTATATTTTACACTGTGAAATTTCGCCCAATGCGTCGTGCGCCCTATGTGTGCCGCGCTCAACTTCAATGCACCGCGCAGTGGATTTCACCCACAATTCCGGCTTCAACAAAAGATTTCACCTCTCTACAATTGTGCTTGGCTTTGTTTGATGTCCTCAGCATGAAAATAGATTTTTTAAACCATGAAAATACCTCATACAGTGAAGAACTTTTCTTGCTTCTTACAAACCCATTTTGTAATGTTTTAATTGTGGCATTTTCATTTTTAACACCAACTCTGTTATGCTTGTATTCCACACTGATTTTCTGAGCTTAAATGATAGCTCCTTATCATTTGTGCAGGGATGATGACATTGGATTTCAGCAAAGGATCAGGAGAGGTTGCATGTGAACATCTTCAACTAAAAAAAATTGAATAATTACATATTTAAAAAAAAAAATTAATGATTTCTTCTTCAAAACAGAGTTTTGAAGAAGAATCACTCTTGAGCATTATTTGATGATGAAATTTTTTAATGGAAACTGATTTGGAACCTCTCATGCAGACTAAGTTGACAAAACCCTAGACCTAAAAACTCTAACAGACTCCTGACCAAAGACCATCCATGACTATGAATGACTGAAACATTGACTTCGATGAATTTTGATGAACTTTAATGATCAATCATAAGCCAGCAGATACATGACATGAGAAAAATAAACAACAAGGCCCTTACATCAAATAATGACATGTCCCTAGCGAAATGCAACTGAGTGAATCGAGCGAGACACATAAAAATGAAATGAAAAAAGATTTTTTGATCTCTGACGGAGGACTGACCAGACCGACTCTAACAGCCTTAAATCTGATATTCAAAAGTTTGTGATAGAATGTTTGGTTTTCCAGCAGAATAAATTTGCGACAATTAAGACCCCGGGACTTCTACAACCTTTATCCATTCTAAGTCAATGTTGGGAGGATATTTCAATGGATTTTATCACAGGTTTACCTAAGTCCGAAGGAAAGAGTGTCATCATGGTGGTAGTTGATAGACTTACCAAGTATGCATACTTTTGTGCATTATCTCATCCATTTAAAGCAAGTACAGTTGCTACTACATTTATGGACAGAATTTAAAAGCTACATGGAAGCCCAAGGGTTATTGTGAGCGATAAAGATCCCATTTTTACTGGAAATTTTTGGACGGAGTTATTTTCTTGTTTGGGTACTCAATTAGCTCATAGCTCATCTTATCATCCTCAATCTGATGGTAAAATTGAGATAGTAAATAAATGTTTGGAAGGATATCTTCGTTGTTTTGTATCTGATAAACAAACACATTGGGTCAAGTGGTTACCTCTCGCTGAATGGTGGTATAACACTTCCTTCCATACTGCAGCAAAAATGACCCCATTTATGGCACTTTATGGATATCATCCACATGCATCACATCATCTTTAAGAGAAAATTTGAAGGTTCAAGCAGTGGAAGATCACATCGAGCATCAGCAAGAAGTTCTCCAACTCTTAAAGGATAACCTGAATTTGGCACAAAATCGAATGAAACAATAGGTAGATCAACATCGCAGTGAGATAAGTTTTGATGTAGGAGATTGGGTATTTTTAAGGCTACAACCATACAAAAAAATGTCCCTCAAGCAAGCTAAGAAGGATAATAAATTATCACCAAAGTACTATGGTCCTTACAAGTTGTTGCAAAAGATTAGTACTAGGCGGAAACATGAAGCTGGGCTACACTTTTGTGAGAATCGGGGGCTGAAATTTTTTTTCAGCAATAGTTCTGCTAAACATTTTATAAATTTCGGCCGAACTGTGTAATATTTCGGCCAAACTCGTGATTCCATTTAGATTGACAGCACACTGACGACGCGGGCAAACAGAATTTTTTCCGGAGATTGGAAAACCGGCAACAAAAGTTCGGCCGAACTTTTACACTTAAAATAGTTCGGCTGAACTAATTCGTATAAAATAATAGCCGGCGAAGATATTCTGGTTACCGGTTTCATTATTCTCCGCTGTTGTTCGCGCGTTTTCGCTGTTGCTGCCTACTCGTCCCCGTTTCTGTTCGCGCGTTTTCACTGTTGCTGCCTGCTCGTCCCCGCTGCTGTTCACACGTTTTCATCAGGTATGAGTTCTGCCTGCCTGCCTGAGGTTGTATTTATTATATTAGTTACCACTATTATGATTAGAACAGAATTCCATCACTATGATGCAACTATGATATCACTCATACCAGCTTGTTGTGTTTTCCATATCTCTGCTTAATGGCATTGGTTCTCATGGTAACCTTATATGTCACAATGGTAATCAAAGTAAGCTCACTCAGCATGACCTATGACAGTTTCAAGCTATAACCACTGTAAGTGTTAACCAGCTAATTAAAATTGGAAATCAAATTTAATCAATGTGAAATAAAAAACTGAAATAAAAATGAAGGTTTTCAAAGTGCCTATTTTTTTCCTGTTTTTTTGGGTACATTTTAATGTGCGTTCTTTAAATCTCAGAAACATTCCTATTGGCCTAAAAACCCTAGTGACCATATTTTTCCTAGTCATCATATTTTCCCAGGATCGAAATTGAAAATCAAATTTAACGAAAATTTAAGCAAAAATGTTGCTTCCTTTTAAATCTCAGAACCATTACAATTGGTCTGAATATGTCATGGCTCTCGAAGGCTGAATCATTCATCTCAGGCACTTTCATTTGGCTAAGCTATTGCGGAAAGGAGGTATGCTTTTCCTTCAAAATCATTACGGAATGCACCTAGTTCAACCTCTTATTTATGCCTTAAGGGGAATTGAACCTTTCTAGGTGGTCTAGTTGGTGCACTATAAGTACACTAAATCTCAGTCTGGCTTTGTTGCAACCTCACTCTGCCTTTCGTCAAGGAATTTTCTTAAATGCCAGAGTTCCAGACTTAACCTCACTGACTTTGATTTGAAGTTACTATTAGAAACTTGCGAGTGTTACAGGATATTTACGACTGTACTTGAGTTTGACAAGACTTCAGTTAAGCAGAAAATCAATTAAACTTAGATAATGCCTATTTCACAATGATAGATTAACTAGTTTAACATAAATCAGTTAAAAAACCATGAAAATTGTATACGTTCAACCATGCCTGTTATAGACTTCTGTTAATACTGGCATAGATCCATGTTAACCCAGATTTAATTAGCCAATGTGAAACCTCCTTATTTCAACCTCCTTATTTGCACATTCATATTCAACAATTTTTTTATGAACAAATGACACCAATTGTGTCGTGAATAATTCTGTCAAATTTAATGTATGCATTGTATGTTCTGAAGACTCCAATGTAAGGGATGCATTGTATGTATTTTTTTCTTATATATTTTTATGTTGTTTGTCATAGTAATGTCATATAGTGTATGAAGTTTTAAATTGTTTTTAAATTATTTTTAGTATGTGTTGTATGTGATTTTGATTGAAAATGTTTCTTTTTTATTTATTAATTAAAAAAAATTATTAGAAAAATTATTGCTTTAAGCCTTAGAATTTACAATCAAAATTAGAAAATGTATTTTTATCTAAAATATTTATGAAAAGTTTAATATTGTTTGATCTTCTCTACCATGTCCTTTTTACATATATCTAGAATAATATTATTTGTATAGTTTCTAGTTTTTTGTAACATTTTACTACCATAATCAAAATCTATAGAAATAATAATCTAACATTATAATATCTTGAAATGGAGCTAGCCAACTCAAATATAGTATTGCAAATCCCTAGCTAAGTTATATGAGGAGGCTATGTATTACATATGGTCTTGAATGAGCATTTGGACTCTTTAGATATCTAAAGAGTCCAAATGCTCATTCAAGACCATATGTAATACATAGCCTCCTAATCTAATATATAAAACTTTAATCCATGTTCTTAACCTTAACATTGACACAAATGGAATTTACAATTTTACTCATTGCATTATGATAGAAAAATATGTGGATGAATCAAAGAAGCATTTGAATGTAAATTAAACATGTGTAATAATTATGTCCTTTAGTTTAATAAATAGATAATAATTTGCAAATGCCATCTCTAAGCTATATTTCATCTAAGTAGCTTTCAATTTAAACTTATATCTAATGTCAAATTATATAAAAGAATAACAGTAATCCAAAATTAAAAAAAAAATTCAGAACTTTAGTATAAAATGTGACATAATTTTCCTGTGTGGAAAAACATAGTTATCGAGAGTTCAAAACTCATGCATTTGAATAGAAAGTGGGTATACAAATGAGCAAGTAGATTTTTTCTAGAAATGAGGAAGTGAAGGTTGATAGAGAGCCAAACAAAATTGCAAATTCATACCTTAACAAAATTGTTAGATCCTTTTAAAGAAAACGTGTCATATAATCAACTTTCATCGAAATATATGATAAACTCAACCCAATTTTATGAAAAATAGTATACCATTTTTTACATAATTTCACATAATAAAAATAGATAAATTTTACTTAAGTATTGTTATAAAGATTTAACTACCCATCGATAGATGGCCAAGTGATTGAGACAGGGCATCATCACAATAAAAAACCAAGTACAAATTGTAGTAATCCTAGAATCATGCTTTACATAAGGTAAAATTGGGGTTCATGACTTACTATAGATAAAAAAACATTTACCCTTACCAAAAAATATATATGATAAAAATTGACAAACTACATAAGCTTAAGCTTAAGGGGATATAATCCTTCTTGCCTTCCATATAGATAATGAAAATGATTGTTCCAAGTCTCATGTTGCTTCTCATGTTATTTTATAAACCTTGATTGGAAAGAAAAATAGGAGGGAAAAAATGTAAGAAATATAAAACATAATGAAACACAACGTAAGAAATAGAGAACATAATGAAACACACACATACATATCTATAGACAATCAACACAATTATTTTCCTAGGAAATCCTTATATGGGAGACAAGCAACCCTAAAAAGTAATGTTGCTCTAGACTCCTTTTTCCCTAGGAAACTATATTCTTCCATACCAAAGTATGTTCTTTTAAAACATGTTTTCATGGTGATATGGGTGATTGAGAAATGATTGGGAGAGCGAAATTCCTCATTTAATACACAATATGTTTGGTCCATGCCACTAAGCCAAGAATTTTAAATTCAACTGAATTTTAATATAACCAACTAAATCCTACAAAAAAAGAATAAAACAATTTATGTTAGGGTTGTGGATTCTGGCATTGAAACAACACACCATGATATTTCAAATTTAAAAATAATGGTTTGAGTCCTAGGTAGCTTAGAATCCTATTTGTTTTCAAAATAAGGATGCACTCCAATTTTATTCTCATGATTAGGTTGTAATCATGAGGCTCTCGCTCAAGAGTGGACCTTCCCAAAATCTTGTAACGTCTTGTCACAAACAAAACCATCAAACTAAAAACACATCATGCAAGAAACATAGCTCGCTGACATATCATTTTTCTCCTTCAAAGAAAAAAAATTCACATCATGTGAATATCTCCATGTACTCTTACATATTGGTGTACAAAACCATCAACCAAACACAAATCGACAAAACATGCCTCTTCAAACAACCGACTCTCAAGTTTAAAACAGATTCCATGTAAAATGACATGTGTTGTATTTAAGTGCTCAAATATAACTTTACTTTCAACATCTTCGTTTCATGCAACATGCACCATACTTTGAATTTTCAAAGAAATTCATGAAACATCAAAATACATGCAAGGCCTTAATTGGATAAGAAATCTAACCATCCATTACCAAACCATTTCAATGGCGCTTCTTTTAGTTGCACTTCATCATCATGTGAATCATCCTGACCCTCATCGATTATGAAATCCTCTTTTCCATTCTTGTCATTATATCTTTCCACCTTATTCAAATGTTGTGGATGACTTGTTGGATACAAAGTCCAACACTTGTCTATAAGGTGACTTTTCTTATGGCAATGAGTAATAAACAATTTCAACTAATTTTCTAACATCATTTTCCTCATTCAGTCAGTCTTTGACTTTTTGCCTCATTTATTTAGAAAGTTTCAATGTGCATGGATATCTTCTTCCAACATCTATAAACATTATGATTATTCAAACCCAGATTTAATTAGCCAATGTGAAACATCCTTATTTCAACCTCCTTATTTGCACATTCATATTCAACAATTTTTTTATGAACAAATGACACCAATTGTGTCGTGAATAATTCTTTCAAATTTAATGTATGCATTGTATGTTCTAAAGACTCCAATGTAATGGATGCATTGTATGTATTTTTTGCTTATATATTTTTATGTTGTTTGTCATAGTAATGTCGCATAGTGTATGAAGTTTTAAATTGTTTTTAAATTATTTTTATTATGTGTTGTATGTGATTTTGATTGAAAATGTTTCTTTTTTATTTATTAATTAAAAAAAATTATTAGAAAAATTATTGCTTAAAGCCTTAGAATTTACAATCAAAATTAGAAAATGTATTTTTATCTAAACTATTTATGAAAAGTTTAATATTGTTTGATAGTCTCACCATGTCCTTTTACATATATCTAGAACAATATTATTTTGTAATAGCTTTCCTGTTTTTTGTAACATTTTACTACCATAATCAAAATATATAGAAATAATCTAACATTATAATATCTTGAAATGGAGTTAGCTAAATCAAATATATTAAAAATAAATCCCTAGATGTTTGAATAAGATAATATATTATATACTGAATGAGCATTTGGATTCTTTGATATCTAAAGAGTCCAAATGCTCATTCAAGACCATATGTAATACATAGCCTCCTCATCTAATATATAAAACTTTAATCCATGTGCTTAACCTTAACATTGACACAAATGGAATTTACAATTTTACTCACTAATTTATGATAGAAAAATATGTGGATGAATATTGCCCACATATCCAAAGTCAAAAGGGATAGATTAAAAAGGGATGCACTCCGGTCATCTATAAACGATAAATTAAATAATCATGACATATTAGTAATGCAAATTAGATATGCATGCCAATTATGTTCATATAACACAACAAATAGATGATTCAATACAAATGTCACATAGAAGTCATATTTATCTCATGGGCCTTCAACTTAAATTATATATCTAGCATTACATTAAGCTATAGGAGGTAAATCAAAGAATCATTTGAATGTAAATTAAACATGTGTAATAATTATGTCCTTTAGCTTAATAAATAGATAATAATTTTCAAATGACATATCTAAGCTATATTTCATTTAAGTAGCTTTTAATTTAAACTTATATCTAATGTTAAATTACATAAAATAATAACAGTAATTTCCAAACTTCAAAAAAATATTTTAAAGAACTTTAGTATAAAATGTGACATATAATTTTCCTGTGTGGAAAAAAATAGTTATCGAGAGTTCAAAACTCATGCATTTGAATAGAAAGTGGGTATACAAATGAGCAAGTATATTTTCTCTAGAAATGAGGAAGTGAAGGTTGATAGAGAGCAACACAAAATTGCAAATTCATACCTTAACAAAATTGTTAGATCCTTTTAAAGAAAACGTGTCATATAATCAACTTTCATCGAAATATATGATAAACTCAACCCAATTTTATGAAAAATAGTATACCATTTTTACATAATTTCACATAATACAAATAGATAAATTTTACTTAAGTATTGTTATAAATATTTAACTACCCATTGAGAGATGGCCAAGTGATTGAGACAGAGCATCATCACAATAAAAAACCAAGTACAAATTGTAGTAATCCTAGAATTATGCTTTACATGAGGTAAAATTGGGGAACTCATGACTTGTACTATAGATAAAAAAAACATTTACCCTTACCAAAAAATATATGATAAAAATTGACAAAATACATAAGCTTAAGCTTAGGGGGATATAATCCTTCTTGCCTTCCATATAGATAATGAAAATGATTGTTCCAAGTCTCATGTTGATTCTCATGTTATTTTATAAGCCTTGATTGGAAAGAAAAATAGGCTCGGGCATAAATGTAAGAAAATAAAACATAATGAAACACAATGTAAGAAATATAGAACATAATGAAACGCACACATACATATCTCTAGACAATCAACACAATTATTTTCCTAGGAAATCCTTATATGGGAGACAAGCAACCCTTAAAAGTAATGATGCTCTAGACTCCTATTTCCCTAGGAAATCCTTACATGGTCTTTCCCATACCAAAGTATGTTCTTTAAACACGTTTTCTTGGTGATATGGGTGATTTAGAAATGATTGGGAGAGCGAAATTCCTCATTTAATATGTACAATATGTTTGGTTTTATGCCACAAAGCCAAGAATTTTAAATTCAACTGACTTTTAATATAACCAACTAAATCCTGCAAAAAAACAATAAAACAATTTATGTTAGGGTTGTGGATTCAGGCATTGAAACAACACACCATGATATTTCAAATTTGAAAATAATGGTTTGAGTCCTAGGTAGCTCAGAATCCTATTTTTTTTCAAAATAAAGATTCACTCCCATTTGATTCTCATGATTAGGTTGTAATCATGAGGCTCTCGCTCAAGAGTGGACCTTCCCAAAATCTTGTGACGTCTTGTCACAAAAAAAACCATCAAACTGAAATCACATTTTGCAAGAAACATAGCTCGCTGACATATCATTTTTCTCCTTCAAAGAAAAAAATTCACATCATGTGAATATCTCCATGTACTCTACATATTGGTGTACAAAACCATCAACCAAACACAATCTCACGGTAACATGCTCTTCAAACAACCGACTCTCAAGTCAAATAATGTAGCTCATGTACAAATTTCCATATTTGTTGCATTTAGGTGTGTCAACATAACTCTACTTTCAACATCTTGCTTCATGCAACATGCACCATACTTTGAATTTGCAAAGAAATCCATGAAACATCAAAATACATGCAAGGCCTTAATTGGATAATAAATCTAACCATATGTTAGCAAACCATTTCAATGGCGCTTCTTTTAGCTGCACTTCATCATCATGTGAATCATCCTGACCCTCATCGATTCTGGAATCCTCTTTTCCATTCTTGTCGTTATCTCTTTCCACCTTCTTCAAATGTTGTAGATGACTTGTTGGATACAAAGGCCAACACTTGTCTACAAGGTGACCTTTCTTATGGCAATGAGTAATAAACAATTTCATCTTATTTTCAACATCATTTTCCTTGTCCAATGGGCCTTTGACTTTTTGCCTAATTTATTTAGGAAGTTTCAATGTGTATGGATATCTTCTTCCAACATCTATAAACATTATGATTATTCAAACCACAAAAGGAACATGTGCGAGTTATTTTATATATCTTATGTGAATATTTACCATGTTTATCATAATCAAAAGCAATTTGATTAAAGGCAAATTTATACCTTGAACATTCATCATTGTCGCCTTCTTGAGGAGGTGAATTTGATGAGGTAGTGGCTCTCCTCTGAATACTAGCAATGAAATTCCAATGACTAGATAGAGCTTTCAACATCCTTTTACATTCTCATTAGCCGCATGTTTATTAACATCTTTCGGGAAAGTGTGTCAAACTTTTTCCATTCATCATGAACACAAACTTCACAAGCTTGAGGTAATGAACACGAAATAAAATTCCTCTTCTTGGACAACTTTTACAAAGCCCCTGGCTTTGGGAGCATTCTCCATCATGTTTTCCATAACCAAGACCCAAATAATTAGGCCCTTCCTCAACAACATTTGGCTCAAATATGCCTTGTACTCAACTATGCCTTGTCATTTTAAGTCATTCTTCTATCCAATTATAAAAACCAAGTGAATATTTCTACATATTGATTTCTGTCCCATAAACTGTACAATATATGTGGAGTTGCCTCGCCCTAAGCGAGATGTTTAACAAACATAATAATAGAGAAACAATTAGTGACGTCACCAAAATATGTAGCCTCTTCAAGGTATCATATCCTCTCATCAAGGTCAAGAATCTATTCACCAAAAATGTCCTATGGAAATGATGGTTTAAGAAACAAAACCAGACAAAAACCTTCAGTGAGAACAACAAAATCTAAAACCTCTTCAAGGTCTTCAATCTGCTCATAAAGTTAAATTGTGTCTTGATCAAGTCCAACAACAAAGAAAAATTCAGTGACAACACCAAAATCTACAACTTCTTCAACGTCTTCTAAACCATCTTCAAAGTCAATATTGTGTGCATCAAATTCCTCAGCAAGGTCATCAATGGAGTCATCAAAACTACTATTTCAAACTTCAATGCCAAAAATAATTCGAAAGAATTCAATTTCTCCTCCAAAACCTTCTTCTCTAAGCAAAGCTAGCATGATGTCGAGAAATTCAGTAATTCCATGAGGATATTCTATCAAAGTTAAAACAAATCCTTTTCATCCATATTTAATGCCTACTTTTTCAGGTGGAACACCTCCAAATTTAAGGACCACAATGACATAAAATATCTAACTTTACCTAATAGGTGTAGACCTAGAACCCCCAACTTTGTGTGACATGTACAATTGAAGATCTTGTATGGTAAGGAGTGTGAGAAGAGAGTCATGGTCACTAAGTTGAGCAAGAGAAATAGTTTGGTATGACAACCTTACTTTTGATAGGTCTAGCTAGCAGACTACCAAATTACATGGTAATGGCATTCAAAATGTGAAAATTCCCATTTCGCTTGGAAATAAGATGGTAGAGAAAGGTATAGATGAAAGGAGATATCCATCTATGGTAAAGAAATCAAATAGTTCTATCAATTCCACCTTGCAACTCTAAGAGACATTGAATTAAATTTCATCTTAAGATAGGGCTTTGAGAGGACACTTTCAAAGCCAACCTTCGTTATGGCTTTGAAACACATGGTAAGTATCAAGACTTAGCAACCTTATTTGCATAATTTTTTCTAGCATGGACCTTAATTTCATAGCCTTCTTTTGCCTAAAATGAATGCAAATTTCCTTGCAATTTGGCTTGCGACATTCATAATTCATGCTCATGGAACATGATTGTGTTGCAATTGTGATAACATCTGCTGTATGCAGAAGCTAATAACAAATGATTGAAAATGACATTTTTTCTTTGTTTTTTTGAAGATTTAAGGAAAATTACACCAAGTAGATTCCAACCTCATATGACCATCATGTCAAACTATCTCAAGATATTGTCCAAGTAAGAGCCACTTAAGCAAGCAATCTAGTATACATGACTCCAATTTCAATTAGCAGCAATGACAGTTCTAAGTATGGTGGAAACATTGCTCCAAATCCTTAATGGGGCATGTTTGATGACAATAATTTGGGGAGTGAGAGAGGTTAGGTAGGAGAAAAATTCAAGGAATCCACGGGAAATTGAAAAATATATAAATAATAAGGTGGAAGACATTTGTAACCTAAGAGAGAAACCTGTTAGGAAATGGGTGAAGTTGGTATTACACACCCAATTGGACAACCTCGAGGAGAAAACATTTCTGCCACTTTATTTTTTGGCATAACCTAGTAAGTGTGATTCACTAGCATGTATTTTGTAAAGGCCTTGACCTAGTTCCCATTCAACTCCATCCACCAGGTTGTAGAGGATTCCAAGCCTAATTTCATGAAAAGTAAGTTGGGGATGATCACATTGACCTGCTTGATGACGTGTCTATGAAGATTAATTACCTTGAACTATTTTTTTGCGTAGGGAAAGAGACACATTCCCATGTCTGAGCATGAAAACATTATTTCATATTGTTAATGCCTCTAGTGTTTACTTCTACAAGTTCTATAGGCAGTGTCTGTAAAGGGCTAGGTAGCCTCTAGATCTCATCATTTATGAAAGGTGACATATCTAGTAAATGCCCCTACAGTCAATCTCTGGAATGGATCTAAATAGAAGTTCTTCATTTTAATATCCATAAAACACAACAAATTTAAGGTAAACTATGTACATGTGTCATTTCTCCCACAAACTAAAGTGTATATGTGGTAAATTTTATACCAAGTGTGCTCCCACCATGTAAAGCGCAATTTGGTGAACTTATCATTTTTATAATTTCTTTTTAGATTAAATTTAATTTCACACATGATCAATTATTTCTTTGAAACTTGTGTTCTACATATTTTGTGTACACTAAATTACAAATTTATTTTTTGAAATCTATTTTGTGTAAATGTCAACCAATAGATATATATCATGGAGGATGAGTGACGAAGATCAGCCGAATCCCATATGGAGGCTCAGGGATCGGGGGATGTTCACGGTATTTAAATATAATCTTAAATCTCCATACATGTGTGTACATATGGAATTGATTTTTTATTAACTTTGTGAGTTAAGTTAGTTGTTAATAAGTTTCATATTTTAATTTTTAGGAGGTAAGAGGAGAAGAGTTTCTACTCCATCCATGGAGTGTGGCCAAGGTTCAACCGGTCGAGGTATGAGTGGTAGCAGGTTGCGGGAAGGGGGTGATATTTATTCCCCCGAAGGCCAATCAACGGCTACTGGTTCTCAACAGGGTCACTGTGGGTCTGGTTCTCAGCAGCGTCATTCTGGGGTTGGTTCTCAGCAGGGTCATGTTGGAGATGATGTTAACCAACAACATCAAGGTTTCCATCAATTTCAATATTTTTTCATTAAATTTGTACAACTTTTTTTACACGTGTTTTTTCTAATATACGAAATTATATATATATATTGATGCAGAGGCCGAAAATGTTCGAGCTAGTGGTCAAAATAGACGCAGGGCAGCCCGCTACATTCAAGAAGAAGGCTGTCAACCCAGCACAACTTATCCGGCCGAGATTACTGATATACCATGGGAAACCAACATGGCGGAATGCACCTTACAAAGGTGTGAAAGCCTTCATGCAAAGTTGCAAAGAGATCTCGTGGCTTTGTCTCTACCTGCTGAGAGTCGACAAAGCCTTGAAATAGTTACACATTCATTGGGTGAAATGGTAAATGTGTACAGAAATCTTGGGCCAACGACCGATTCATTTGTAGAACTGATGAGAAAGAGAAAAGAAATAGTGATGGGTCCTGATAAATGGGAGGACATAAAACAAAAATTTACAAGAGAAGTGGCCAAGTCAATGTTTAATTATAAGGAAGGGCCAAAAGCAAAAATGTTGAAGGTGAAATATATAGAGCACCCAGACAAAGCTTGTTATTTGTATGATCGACATCTTGCGGCCTTTGGAAGGCTTCCATGGAACGATGAGGTTCCGGTTTATTTTGCACAAATGTTTTATGCAGAATTTTTTTTGGGTATGAAACCCAACTACAATGACCTTCCTTCAGAATTTTTTGGCCCGGGGAAAGGTCGATTATATGACCGTAAGGGTGCTAAGCGAGATGTGGAGTTGCCTCGCCCCTAGCCACCATTGGTGAGTCGACTGTTTCGAGTCGAAACTCTGTGATCAGAGATGGATGCGACTTCTCAAATAAGTCGAGAAGCAAGGGATGTTATGATCGACAATGTTCATAGCGGATTGAGTGGAGTCGATCTTTGTTTAAATTGACAAAGAGCACGTGAAAATGCATGTGCCAATTTTTTTTATTGTACAGATGAGGAGATTTACAACATGAATGTTGAAGATCTCCGAACATATGCAATAAATTGTCGCAATGGTTTGCAAGACCTAATTTTTCATGAGGAAGAGGGCACCAGAACGGTATGTGTTAGTGACCTTAGGGTTTGAAATTATTTTTGCATATACATGTGTACAATTTGTAATAAATACATGTGTATGTACATGTATACATTTATTTTTATGTGTACATTAATCTTAAAAAAATGTATGATTATATGTTAAAACACCATTTGCAGTTCTCAGGCATGATTCATGACGAAAATGTTAATATCACGTTCGGGACCTCTGGTTCAAATGATGCAGATGGGTCTGACCATCATGATATGTTGGCAAATGTTAGTGTTTTTTAAGTGACTCTAAAATAAATAATTGTTTCCACACATGTACATGTATGTATATATATAATTTGATAAAATGTTTTAACAGGTACCGATTCCGTCTGATGTTTTTGGGATGGCGGTACCTTCTTCTTCCTTAGGAGATGTACCTTCTACTTCATTGGGAGATGAGCCACAAGTATGGACAATTTTTCACAAGTTTAAAATTTATGTTTAAAATTTATATATATATATATATATATATATTCTACCTCAAAAAGTTCCATTAAAAATTGATATATATATATATATATATATAGAGAGAGAGAGAGAGAGAGAGAGAGATCTATATTTTGAGTTATTTAAAATTTTTTGAATTTAGGTTCCTATAGAAGATTTCTTTAATCCGCGGACTCTAGCGACGGAGATAGGAACATCCACAGCATTTGAACAAGTTGTCTTTAGTTCATTTTTTTAATATTATTGAAAATAAGTTTATATATGTACACGTGAATTTTCATTTGAAAGTTTTTAATTTATATATATATATATATATATATATATATATATATATATTTAACTGTACATGTATATTGTACAGTTTACCACTGCAGATGTTCCTATGGGAGAACCTGTTCATCAAATGGAGAGGGAACCTTATGAGGTATTGCATGATTTTTTTGTTATATTTTGTTTTTTACATGAAGTTCTATATATATATATATTCTCATTCATTTTTAAAACATCAAATTTTAATGTTCAAGTACATGTGCATTGTGTATGTAGGTTTCCCATTCACAGGATAGGGCGCAGACTGAGACCCTAGTAGGGAAGACGCTAGATTTGTCTTCATTTGATGGACATGATTTACAGTAGATTTGATTTCAAAATTTAGATGGTTTTAAAATTTGTTAAACTTGATACAGTTTGATACTTGTGAGATTTACAATTTTTGGCCATATTTTATTACATTGTTATTATATAATTTGTTTTATTTAATTTTTGGATGGTTTCAATCTACATTTTGCATGTGATATTTAATGAAATTTAAATGTTTAATGTTTTAATGTTGCACAATATATAATCAAAAGTTTTTTAAAACTTAAAGTTTTGGATGGTTTCAATCTACATTTGCACATGTGGTATATAATGTTAAATGTTTCTATTGGATCTAGTTGAACTATAATTGGCATGGCATGTGAAGTAACGATCTATACATAATTTAAAGTTTTTTAAACTCAAGTTTTGAACGGTTTCAATCTATATTTCGCATGTGATGTTTAATGTTTTAATGTTGCACGATATATTATCAAAAGTTTTTAAAATTTTAAAGTTTTGGATGGTTTCAATCTACATTTGGCACATTTGGATGGTTGAAGTACATTTGGAATTTTAAGATTGCTTTTGATCTCTCCATGTAGTTTTGTTTGAATGAAAAAATTTCCAATAGGAACAACATAGCTTTTCAATGCAACTAACCATGTATCAATTGAGCTCTAATTGAAAAAAGAGTTTAAAGAAGTAGATATATGTACAAATTATCCTTTTAATTTTGATTGGAAATATAAGTCTCTAGTACATATATATTTTTTTTGAATTTGGGTCAATGTCGTTAATGCACTCAAATAGGTAGCCTTGTCGATTTATTTACATTGTTAAAACTTTTTACCAAAAAATCCAACTAGTTTTTCATCAATGCACATAGAAAAACTACTTGGAACAATTAATTGTGCATTCTAGAACATATCTATCCAAGACAAGTAACATTTTTCATCAATGCACATTGAACATATCCGACCATTGGACAAGCAAATTTTGTACTAGATTTTCAATCAAGATTAGAGATGTGGGTCAAATCCCACCAAAAGTCAGAGAAGTGCTCCGAGTCTCTTGTCTGAAAGGAATTTTCGTACAAAACTATACTGCAGATGATTTATTTACATTGTGTCCATACTTTTTACCAAAAAATCCAACTAGTTTTTCATCAATGCACATAGTAAAACTAGAACAATTAATTTCATTCTAGAACATATATATATATATATATATATATATATATATATATATATATATATCCAATACATATATAACATTTTTCATCAATGCACATGTATAGAAAAGCTACTTTCAGTTGATACTAGAGCACGTGCTTGTACCCAAACAATTTGTACATGTGCAAACACTTGCACAAATAACATAAGCAGCTCAATTTTTAGTTGAGTACTGGAAGTTATAAAACATATTTAATCCAAAGATAATAAATTGTTGGACAATTCACTCAAAAAAATTATAATGGAATTCCATCCTCAATAATCCGTTCATGATCGGATTTTGACATTTTCCATCTCTTAATTTTCAATTTTTTCTTTGATTGAACTTCTATCAACTTTATGCGTGTTGCACACACCAAGTGACTATATTGACAACTTATGGAATCAGGTTCATAGTCTTCAAAGTAAAAAAAGTCTCCACTTTGATGAGTTTGTCTGAAAAAATAACCTTTTAGTATAATAGACCCTCTGTCATACTGAAATCCGTGATCATTATAGTCTTGTAATAATTTCATTTTTCGTTCAGTGCAACGCATTAAATAATACTTCACATTTTCATCATTGTCAATAGGTGCAATTACAGCAAAAACATCTCCTGCACAATAAAATAAATTTAACAAAATTATGCATATTTAAATTTATTTCTAGATATTTAAATCATTAGAAAGTAATTCAAATGTTACCTTCTCTAAAATGATCATAAACTCGATCACCATCGGATGATATTGTAGTTTCCTCTGATTGCATTTCTTCAAACATTGCAACAGACATTTTTCCCTTTGTATTTAGCTCTGTATGCTTCCAATCATTCACATACATTTTGTTTTCACAAACGTCATTTGATTTTGTGTTGTCTATGAAAACATCACAAAAACAAGAATATTTTCTTTTATCCAATGCAAACACATTTCTGGACAACTTTGTTTGAATTGAATGCAATTTTCGAGTCCCTTTTATTGTTTCAATGTCATTTCCAATTTATCTATCTACATCTTCGATTCCAATATGCCAGAAAAACATTTATATGGAAAATTAAAAGAAGAATTTGTAAATATGATATCAAAATACAAAGATAATCATTTCATGATAAATGTACAATGTTTAAAATTAGATTTCCAATATAAATTAAATTGAATGTACCTTCGCACTTCTCTTGATGGGTTTCTCTCATGGCTTAGAGCAACGATGCACCATTGAACAACTTCTTCAGCATTCACAAGTCAGCTTGCAGAGTGGTTCATTTGATATCTTCGAAGTACTCATTTTATGCATGCTCCTGCATCGTCATGTTCTCCTTTTCCATGGCCAGTCTCAAAGAAATTCCAACAATGTTTAATGCAAGTTTTCTTATGAAGAAAACACAACCAAAAGAATGATCGTGCAGATTTGAATTGACCTGCGCATCCGTCTGACCATATCCAATGTTCATTGAATGTTATTCCACGATTTTTCAATGAATCATAAATTTTTCCAAAAAAATGTTGTACAAAACATGTATCATGTGTATGATCGTCACTGATATAAAAGTGATATTATTTAATGATATGTCGATTTTCACTCGTGCTTTCTATATGATCGACATTTTGTTCAGCATGTCTATATAGAATATGGACGAGCATGGAGACTTGGTCAAAATGATAGTATTCACTCTGAATTTATTTTTGTGGAACAAATGTGTAGTTTTCTACAAAATCAATCACTGGAAAAATGGTCCCTAGTGGAAAATATTCATGAGATTTTTTGAATTGCAAGTCTTGCCATCGAGCTCTATGGGAATGCTTGGTGTATTTGTAAATTTCTGCCTCAAACTTTCTCAAAAAGTCTATCAGAAAAATTTCGTCTTCTAGTAATTCAATTCTCTTAACACTAATTGCACCTTGAATCGATGTATCGATATATTCATATCTCTTCCATTTCAATTTCATGTTGGACAATGATTAATCATTTATATCAATACGATATTTGTTTTGAAATTTAGTCAAATTTCCACAATCATCGCATTTTTTACTACCAACACATTTCTTTTTGTAAAATAGTTCATCGCTTTCTCCTTCACATAGAATTTGAGATATGAAATCATGGATAATGGAAGGAGGAGGTGAATTCTTCCATAATGTTCTACCGAAATCAAGGAATGTGTCATAATATAACTTAAATTCCATGTGATAACAGCAACAACAAGTGTCGCGTACGGTGATAGGTTTTACATACCATGGTTTTTGTTGAACAAAAGCACTGAGTGAAACATGAATTTGACGATTCTCTTCTTTGAACTTGTTGAATAACTCTATCTGAGTGGTTTCCAAGAGATTTTTTTCATGTTCTTCGTACTGATTTCGTGCTATTCTTCTTCGCATCACATGCCTTGCAGTTGGTGAAACACGCGAATTATCCTTCCAATATTCATATATTATTTTTTAAACATTTTCTCCAAGTCTATGTTTGTATGGTTGCCTACAAATAGCTCTCCAACAAGCGAGTTCATCATTTACATCTATTTGCAACCAAAATTTCCGATGTTTGTGCAAAGTTTTTCACGAGGTTCCCAGTGCTCGGGCCATAGATGTTACCGAACGATTCTCTTGAGTACTTGAGGAAACCATTGCCATCTTTATTCCTCTACGTACAATTGAAACATCTTTCTCTCTAGATCTCTTAATTGACTTTATAGCACTACTCATATTTTTTATCACCTCTTCCTTCATTTTTTTATCTTTGGTTGATTTTTGAATACCCAATAGTGTCGTAGCTTCTTTTAATTTCCTTAATGATAGGAGACCTTTCAACATTTGAGCTTGAACTGTCACTCGCTCCATATGTGTGAGTGTCAACATTTTCTAACATCTCATTATCGATAGTGATTTCATCTGTACATATTCGAAAAAATAGTACATATTCAATAAATACCTAAATTAATAAATATATCTAAAATTTCAAATATTTTTCAAATTAGTTCATCAAATAAAAATTAAGCTTAACATTTTACATTAGGAAAATTTTAAATATATCAATAGATTGTAATATTTACATTTACATACCTGCTTCAATTTCTGATTGAGGTTGATTTTATTCTTCAATATTTTGAGGAATATCTCTGTCTGTTTACATTAAACAAAATACTTTTCAAATTAGTTCATCAAATAAAAATTAAGCTTCACATTTTACATTAGGGAAAATTTAAATATATCAATAGATCATAATATTTACATTTACATACCTGCTTCAATTTCTGCTTGAGGTTGATTTTCTTCTTCAATATTTTGAGGAATATCTCTGTCTGTTTACATTAAACAAAATATTTTTCAAACTAGTTCATCAAATAAAAATTAAGCTTCACACTTTACATTAGGAAAATTTTAAATATATCAATAGATAATAATATTTACATTTACATACATGCTTCAATTTCTTCTTGAGGTTGATTTTCTTCTTCAATATTTTGAGGAATATCTCTGTCTGTTTACATTAAAAAAATATTTTTTGAATTAGTTCATCAAATAAAAATTAAGCTTCACATTTTACATTAGGAAAATTTTAAATATATCAATAGATAATAATATTTACATTTACATACCTGCTTCAATTTCTGCTTGAGGTTGATTTTCCTCTTCAATATTTGAGAGGGCTTCTAACTTTCTTTTGTGAGATTGTCTCGTCTCTTCTCTACGTTCCTCAGGGTCTCTTTTTCGATCATATTTTCTCGTACAAGTTCTTCTATTTCCCATGATAATAGGGTATGAAGTTCAAAAAATTTCCTTCAAAAAATTAGACAATAACTCAATTACAAAAAATATCACAAAATATTTAATTTAAAAAAATTCAGTGTAATTTTTTTGCAAAAAATACATACTCCAATTCAAAACACTTACTTTAAAAAATTTGAGAGAAAAATGTCTTATAAAAATGGAATGAAGCTCAAAATATTTACTTCAACTCAAAACACGTACATACCTCCAAGAAATGTCTTTTGAATGTACGTCCAAGAAATTTTTGTAGGTTCAAAACAATTTTTGCCAAAAATAAGGCCGCCTCCAAGAAATGTCTTCCAAAAAAATTCTTTCAACCCAAAACAATTCTTTGTAAAATCAATTTGCTTCCAAGAAATGTTCTTAAACCCAAAATTTGAAGATAAGTTTTTGAACCCAAACCAAGATCTTTGTAAAATGAGATGAAATGTGCGATACACTATGGCATACAAATTGGAGCTTCTTGCTTCTTCGCGAGTACATCCATTTTTCCATGTTTCATGCTTAAAGAAGGTTATAGGTGAAAATCTTCCAGTTCAAACAATATTGCCAGAACTTGATGAGGAAGGAAAAATCATATTGGAACTGGAAGCGGTCACGGAAACAAGAACTCGACAACTACGAAATCGATCAATTTCAGAGTATCTCATCAAGTGGAAGAACTTACCCACTGAAGATTCTACATGGGAGGATGAGAATTTTATACGGAAGCACCCAGAGCTACTCAAGCATTGAGGACAACACTTTTTTGAAGGAGAGGGGCATGTTAGGTCCCTATATTACTAGTATAGTCCCTTATTATTATTAGTGTAACCCCCTTATTGTTATTATTGTACCCTTGTAACCCCCATTTTGTTATTATTGTGCCCTTAAATTATTATTGTTAGGTCAGCTAGGATTACATTGTAGCCCACTAGGATTACATTATGGCCCCATGGACTCCTATATATAGAAAGGAGGTTTTGTAAATTGTATCATCCAAGAATTGTTCATTCATGTAATGTATTGGAGGTTTCCCCCTTGAAGTGGCTTATTTCTAAGGCGTTGATATCTCTTTTCTTCTCTTTTTGGAGCTGGTTTCTCAACAGAATACAACTCCAAATAGCTGGATCCATGATAAAACAAGGAAATCACCTAACATAAAAGAAAACAGACGTGATATCAACAAAACAACTTTGAATTAATGGTGAATAGAATAAGCAATATAGAAAAGAAATTTTCCATCTACAAATATAGTAACATGCACATATACATAATGTATAAAATGATATGACCCATAAGAACATTAGTATAGTAGTTAAAAAGAACTCACAAATTTACTATTAATCTTAACAGGTATTTTTCTTATGTCTATATTAATGTCTATATTTCTTAAGCCAAAAATCAAAACTTGATTTGTGGCTTAAGAAATATTAATCATATATTTTAATTAAATAGATATAGCACCAATATTTTGGTTATCTACATTAATTTGACCTGGGGTAGTAAGGGACCAATATTCACCTAAGGTTTCTTGTGGATATAGCATCCACCAAGTACATAAAATTAGGATGGGGTGAATGGAACATCAATTTTATTTTAGATTTCTCAACTTCAACAATGGCACTAGAGTCAACCTTATTACACAATGAAAAGGGAGGATGACAAGGGACAAAAGGAACAACAAGTTCCTCCTCCAAGATGGGAGGTCTAATCTATATTATATTTTCCCAAAAAATATTAAAAATATAGTTATAAATTTAATATTATTGCTATTATCAATTAATAATATTATTAAATAATTAACAATAATAGTAATATATAATAATTAATAATATATTGAATTAAATAATATACCATAATTTAAAAATTATTCAATTAAATAAAAAATTCTTAAATAATTAAATAATATACCATAACTATTATTATTATTATTATTATTATTGTAAATTAATAATAATAATATAAATAGACTATAATAATAATAATTTATTAAATTAGTTATTTTTGTAATATTATTATTATATATTTATTATTATGAGTTTAATATTACATCTTTTACATCATAATATTTGTTGCAATACTCACCTTCCTAGCCTTTTAAGATGTCAAAATTATAGTGAGCTTGGGAAGCTTCTCTCCAACCTTTTTGAGCATAGGAATAAAACCTTAAATCAAACTAAATAACTCTTTTCTTTAGGTCCGATAAACCAAAGATTGGTCTCAGTGGCTGTTAACCACCACCACCATCATCATCATCAATTTATGTATATTTCATTTATTATTATTATTATTATTAATTATAATTGAAATACAATAATATTAATATATTTTTTAAAGATAATAATATTATTATTGTATATTTAACAATATAGATATTTATTATTTATTAATTAATTAATTAATTAATTAATAATAATAATAATAATAATAATAATAATAATTAACATTAAATTGATTATAATAATAATAATAAATTAAACCCTAATATTAATATATTAAGACCCCAAAATTATAAAATTTTAAAATAAATATATTGAACCCTAAATCTATACACAGATTTAATGACCACAGAGAACGACTGAAAAAATCTACACATAGAACACGATGCTTTTTATTTGTTCCAAAGACATTTCATTAATGATCCTCTGTTTTACTTTAAAAACTATGTTTTCTATGTTGTAATCACAACAACAGGATTTCAAGGCAGAGAAACATGAATTTTCCACCTCCTTTTCAAAATTTATGTGAAGATTAGGAATCAAATACTAAATGAAAATGGCATTGCATTAATCTAAAATAAAATGAATGTTGACAGATCTGTTCTAGTAGGTGAACAAGAATCATCTTAAAAATAAGGCATCCAAAGGTTGTGTGTTATATAACAGGTCATCGGGAATAAATTATGTCGACATAAAAAATTATATACAATAAACTATAAATAAATTTATACAAACTACTACATGTGAAATGGGCTTAAGAGATTAAAAAAAATGGAAGTAAAAATAACCCAACCACAGTTCTTAAAAATACCTCAAACTTACTTGAGACAACAATATTCTAGACTAACATGTCGGCTTAGTTAGCCACCTCATAGATTTGAGCTCATATTAAAACAAATTCTTAATGATTGTATTTTTATTTGCATGAAATAAATTGCACTAATTTTGTAATGAAATTGAAGCTATCTCATAAATGTGAGATGATATCATGCTATCATTTGAATATAAAGAAAAAAAAATATCAATACAATTATAGGTTAGTAATAAATCCTAATTCTATAAGTATGTCAATAAATAATTACGTTTTATCATTTTGAAATAAAAGGAAAAAAGAAAAATATTTCAATAAACAGTTTCAGTAAATGATAAAGGAATGGAAACTGTGATATAAAATTCCAACAATGCATCTAAAGAAGTTTTAAAGGAATAAAGTATTCCAAACATGGAGATCTCAAACAAATCAATTCCCACTGTCTTCAAAATTCAACACCAAATGTGATTAGAATATTAGTTTTGTTGAAGTACAAAAGATTTCCAACCCCTTCTCCAACGAAGAGGGTTGTATAAATATTGAAATTACAAAGTGAGAAAACAGGGATTTTCTTTTTCATAAAGAGGAATAAACAAAATCTTGTTTATTTGACATAATTAGTTAGCTTGCTTTTTCAAACACAAGTTTTCTTCCATCTGTTGTGCGGATGGTTCCAAGCCATCTATGTTTTGACGGGGAACAATTTCTTTCTCATTATCTCTCGCTAACCAGGACCATTGAGTGTATATCCCAATCAATTTAGCTAAATAAACATGTATTGAGATTTCGAGATTGACTTGGCATTGATTGAAGCACTTTTCAATCTTTTTCTTTTGGTTGTAATTATAAGAGAACCTGAAAATTAATTTTAATCACTCATCAAGAAATTGAAATAAATTTTGAATGTCATTGGTGGTTTATTTATTCATTTCTTTAATTTTGTTACGGTTGGATTCTCTATTTTCGTGAATTGACTATATGTATATTGCTAAAGGAAATGCTTCTATGATTCGTTATGGATGAGGAATACCAAACTCCTTAATCATGTCTAGTGCATTATCCAATATAGATTCGCACCAATCATTAAACTTTGTGATCCATAAAAAGGATAGGTTATAACATTGATGTTAATGAAAGTGAATGAAGCGTTAAAATTGTGTTGCCCATTATAATACATATCAACCAACGTTTATATATTGTATGCAGTGTGAAATATTCTCATGAATTATATTTCTATTTAGATTACTAAAATAATTCTTTACCTAAGTTAATCTAAACTTAATCTGAATTGAACAAGATTAAATATTTCCGAACTAAACAAGATTAAATATTACAACTGGGGAGAAATATTCTCATGAATTATATTTCTATTTATTTTTAAACTTAATATGAATTAAACAAGATTAAATATTGAAATGGAGAGAAATATTCTCATGAATTATATTTCTATTTAATTTTATTTAAAAAATAGAAACAGTTTATTTAAAAAAACATTTAGATTACTAAAATAATTCTTTACCTAGACCCAGATCCGATTTAACAGTTTGGAAACTCATAAGACAATATTCCTTTACCTGAACATAGATATTCAATTTTGTGATTTTTAATTCTTCAGTGAAATATTGGATAGATGGATGTTGAAACAAATGAAACTATAGGGAATGAATGACAACGATGGAGACTAAAAAGAAGTGAATGAATGAATGACAACAATAGGGAATGAAGGTGAAAAAATGGTGAAGGTGAATCCTAAACTGGTGGCTGGACAGGTGATGGAGGAGTGGTGATCAGATAAGTGATGGTCAAGGCCATTGGATTTAGGACGAAGAACATTATAAATTTATTCAATGCCATATATTTAAATTTTATTTTTATTTATAGGTTTTAAATTCATCCAGCAATTATTGAAAAATGGAGTTGTTTTAAGTTTTAATTTTTTAAGGTTTTTTATTGGATTTTTACTGTTTAATTTCTTTAAATTCTACAAGAATTTATTGAAAATAAAAGTTTGATGGGTAACTTTGCATAATAAAAATGTCATAGCGATCTTTTAGGGTGCTAATCCATATATACAGTAAAGTTTAGAAATCAAGATTTAATTTCTATAAAAGAAAACAGTTTAGAAATCAAGATTTAATTTCTAATTTTTTCACAAAATTCTGCCAAAAAACTCTAACTCCAAAAAATCATATTAAAAACTACTTCTTAAAAATTTATTATTTCAGACTATTCAATTTTTGGGATAGTATTACTAAGTCTAAATAAAATTAATTTAACCAAATCTAAAGCCAAGGTTTACAGTCTATTATACCATATCAAATTTATCTTCGGTATTCATTTTAAAGGAACAGATACGTGAATATCACTAATGAATCTATGAAATTAAATTATGATGCCAATTAAAATAATATATGAAATTACATATATATTTATGTAAAATAAAATGAATAATCAAATGTCAGTCATTGTGACTTTGGATAGAGCGACTTTCATATGTTAAAAACAAATTCACTAACGCAATGCAAGTGAGATAAATGACTGCGCAATAGTTAGTTTACTTATGAAGAAGCGGTAAATACCTGGGTCAGAGTGCATCATCAAACAAGCTAGCAATATGGTTACAGAGATAACACTCTCTAAGGTGGCTGAGAGAATAGTTAGGGTTTTATTTAAATAGAGGTATTAGAATACTGCAAATAGAGGTAATAGAGGTATTAGAATAGTTAGGGTTTTATTTAAATAGAGGTATTAGATACACCCCATTGCAGACTCCTTGCCTGTACGGGATGGGTAAGCCTGCAGTCGAAGTATTATAGTTGTAAGTGTTGGAGGGCGTGTTTTGTTTCAGATCAAAGAAAGGACTTCCGCTTGGGATAATCTCCGTGTTACAGACATACGACACTAAGTTTGTATTCAAGCTCAGCTGGTATTCAACACTGCCCAGCAGCACGATTAGTACCATTACACAATGGAAGGCTAAATGACCTAATCACAATGGCTCCGAAAAGCGAATTATTATTCATGGTAATTGATATTTATAGAATATATAAATATTACAAAATTACTAGACGAAAATTTTATCTAAATCTATTAAAAAAGTAAAAAAAATTAAAATTACAATTCAAACCATCTATATAAATGATATAAATAACTCGTGATAACTATATTATCTTCTAATACGTTGGAATTTGAAGACAACACGGACTAAAAGTAGGTGGAGAAATTATCAAAAGTAAATAATAGCCCTTCCATGGACACACCCTTACAAAATTGATGGAATTTTTGTTTTTATGGTTTTTATAAAAGAAATTAAATTCAAATATTTTATATTTTGGTTTTTAATTTAGATAGAATAATATAATTTATTTAAATTATTATTATTTTTTTTTAAATGAACTAGACTCGGCCTGCTCAAAATAGAAAAAGAAAAATAGATGACCTACAAAAAATAATAATTATCCACGTAGTGTTCTTTTTGAGTTCAAATAGATGAACGAGTGAATTAATACACGTAGTGTTTTTTTGGTTCAAATAATTGAACGGGTGATTTACTCCATTATAGAGAAGGTTGTCTTCGCAAGTCAAATGCCTTCAACGAATACAAATTATACCGCTACTGTTTTTTTTATTCAAATGATTCAACCGATGATTTGTTCCCATATACAGAAGCTTGTCTTCGCAAAGAATAGCTCCCATAGAACTCGACACGAAATCCGCACAGTTGAGAAATTCGAACCTGAAATGTTTTAGGGTGGATTTGATTTGGATTTTGGGTCACAAAATATGCTTGCATCAGCACACCCAAACCGGACCCGATACGGTTTTATAGGGAAAATTTAATGAGATTTCGCGTCACAATTTCAACTAACGTCAATGCCCAGATTTGTAACGCGAAATCTCTCTTTGCAATTTGGTTAAATGTTTTTTTAAGTCCGGGGTATTATGTTTTGTTTAAGGTTTATATTGTAATGTTTTACATAACGTGCGAGAGGTTTTGACTTTTTTGATATACGTTTATCATATTTGCATGTGCGCAAATATTAGGTGGGCCCGAGAGGCTCTTATCATTTACAGTTTAATTATTATATGTTTTGATTTTTTCCATTAAAATTTATTATTAACTACAACATGACTAGACGATATTATTAATTATGTGTCTCAAATTTCATTATTATCTGTGCATATCGCAAAATACAACCTGAGCGAGTTATATATTTTAATTTGATTTTTGCAAAGGATTTATTGCGTTATTTACCAGCGTGACTGAAAAGTATTCTGAAATGTTAGGTTAGTTTGATAATATAAATCACTGAAATCTTTCACCCCTGTACTTTATATCAAAACGTTTTTATAATCACACTCTCATGTGTCTTTTCATTTAAAAACATAACTCCAATCGCAAATCTCGTTAACTATAAAATATTTTTATAATTAGTTTCCTTAAAAGCATGACTCAAATTTGGAGCCTAGTTCAACTATGTAACAGTTATCGAATTTTCGAAATAAAATTTAGGAAAGTTCAAAAAAGACTTTTGAGAACAAATCAATTCATAGGTAATTGATATTTATAGAATATATAAATATTACAAGATTACTATACGAAAATTTTATCTGAACCTATTAAAATAGTAAAAAAAATTAAAATTACAATTCAAACCATCTAGGTTAACCAAATCTAAAGCCAAGGTTTACAATCTGTTATACCATATCAAAGTTATCTTTGGTATTCATTTTAAAGGAACAGATACGTGAATATCAATAATGAATCTATGAAATTAAATTATGATGCCATTTAAAATAATATATGAAATTACATATATATCTATGTAAAATAAAATGAATAATTAAATGTGAGTCATTGTGACTTTTGACAGAGCGACTTTCATATGTTAAAAACAAATGCACTAACGCAATTCAAGTGAGATAAATGACTGCGCAATAGTTAGTTTATTTATGAAGAAGCGGTAAATACCTGGGTCAGAGTGCATCATCAAACAAGCTAGCAATATGGTTATAGAGATAACACTCTCTAAGGCGGCTGAGAGAATAGTTAGGGTTTTATTTAAATAGAGGTATTATAATACTCCAAATAGAGGTAATAGAGGTATCTAAACCTATTAAAATAGTAAAAAAATTTAAAATTACAATTCAAACCATCTATATAAATGATATAAATAACTCGTGATAACTATATTATCTTCTAATACGTTGGAATTTGAAGATCTACTGGCCGCGGTAGGCCGACCACACCACTAGGAAACCCATAAACCAAAGTTAAACTATGTAAAACTTCTGCAAGCGGCAATAACATAACAAAATGCTCGCTACATTCGAAATGAAACCAAACACTAATGAAAACAATGACACAAGAATGAACATAAGAGAGCTTTGACTTGACACTTGAGTGTCCAACATTGCAAAAAAGCAGCGCATGTGTATTTCAAAACACAGTGAATAAACTACAGTCTGTGTGAATAAAAAATAGCGCATGTTTATTCGAAAGCTTACCGTCCAGAGTGTGCGTTCTACAGCCGTGAAGCTCCTCAGAAGGATTTTGTAGAAATTCTATGAATAAATCACTTATTCAACCAAGATTATCCTGGTCACACATTAATTCGATTGCATGCATAACACATAACCTCTTCTACCATTGATCATCAACATGCGGAATTAAAAACAATAAGCGGTATTGAAAACATTCACATGCACACATAGAATTCAACACATATAACACAGTATGTATACCGGGGAAAGCTTACAGTTGAAAACCCCCAACTATCTGTATATTATATGATCAAGAACATGTAACAATCATAGTACAATACTCCTCCCAGGTACTCAGTACTATCTCCAAAAGTTACACACAAACTAGCTCAGTTTTGAACAAGTCACTGGTTCAAAACTCCTCCACTGTTTGCCTGCCTCTACTTCGCAATCCAAGATGAGAAAGAAATTGGATCCAAGTTCAAATCCCACCAACTTGTATTGCGCAATCCTCATTGGCAATCTCAATCAATGTGTGTGCAAATCTCATGCACAGTTATGGTCACACTGATAGTCACACTAACCCTTTCACCCACCTTTAACACTGGTCTCCACTAAACTTTCCATGCATTGCAGTTAACTGATGTGTTCATTAGTTGAATTATGAGTTAATAATTAGTGAATTAATTATTAATTAATTCACACCACTCATCACTAGTGTATTTTCCAGTTAAACTAAATACAACTAGTTCAACTAAGTTAAACCGAACACAACTCCACCAACTGTCTCATCAACTCCACCAAACTCCGCCACTTGAGTTCTAACTGAAGTCAACCATGAAATAGCTCAACTAACCCATAGGAAAAGTGTATTTCCTTCTGCCAGCTGCATGTGCCACATCCATAGCTCGAACTGAAGTGCTCCAAGAGGATAAGATAATGTTTATAGTCTAAATATTATTAAGGGTTAATAATATTCGACTGTTCCATTTTTAGCCTAGCAGTCTAAAAATAGATTCTGCGCAATGTCTAAAAATAGAGGTCCATCTATTTTTACCAACTCGATCAATCATCCATAAATAGCATCCTGCAACTCATATACCACGATCCATATGTCTAAAAATAGACATATTCTAAAAATAGACTTTGCGACAAAAATCAAATGTGTGTCCCCCACCTAGTTTTGGTGATCACTTTCCAACTAGGATCAGGAAAGATGTTTCAGGATGCCTCCTTCACTGTTTCTTGTTGCAATCTTCAACACTCCCTCTCAACAAGAAAGGAATGTCTTTGCATGCGACATGCAACTCCATGCATTCGCCCTGCAACCTTCACAAGCGCCATGCAACTTCATGCATGCGACATGCAACTCCATGCATTCGCCATGCACCCTTTGCATGCGCCATGCAAACTCATGCATGCACCATGCAACTCCATGCATGCACCATGCACCCTTTGCATGCAACATCTCCGAAACTGAGTAGGCTCCAAACAACTCAATCAGTCTGATGCATCTATCAAAGTATTCAACCTCTGCTTAGCTACTGCACATGTCTTCAGGAACCATTGCACTATTGAACTCTTTCACCCATGCACTCTTGCACTTGCTGTCAACTCTGATTCGCGCTCCAGTATCCAACACTGTCACTTTGATCTGCCTGCATCAATCCAACTAATCATGCTACTGCTGCGCTGTGGGCACCTCGTAGCCAGGTTCAACTCATGAGATCCACACCATCTCATGAATCTTGCCCAGAAATCTCCTCTTGGGATTAATCATGCATGTCGCCCCACCTCTCACCTGGTGGTATAGCTGCATGCACTCCCTCTGCCCATCTGGCACGAAATTTCTCTGCATGAGTGGTTTCTTCCACTCCATGATCCTCATCTTGTGGCTGCTCCACATCCCGAGGTTCACTATTACCTGCATGCAAAACTTGCTCCTTCTCAAGCATCAATTGCATGTCTTTCTTGCACTTCCCAACAGTAGGAAGCTCTGTAGACATCCCATCTACTTCAAGTCTGTAGAGATTCTTTGCTCGAATCCCAACCTTCTTGACTTGTCCTGTTGCCTTGTGCCGAAGGAAAACTTTTCCTTTACTGAAGACAACTTCATACCCTTTATCCTCTAACATTGCGACTGAGATCAAATTCTTCTTTAAACCTGGAACATGCACTACATCTTGTAAAATAATGAGTTTACCTGACTCCCTCTGAAAGGTTATGGTACCAATTCTGGTCGCATTGTATCGTCCATTGTCGCCCAACTCAACATGCAACTGGAGATCTTTCTCCACCAAGTCACTGAAAAGATTCACATCTCCCGTCATGTGAAAGGAAGCGCCACTATCAAAATACCACCCCAATCCCAATGCACTAGACACCATGCATGCGATCAATGAGAAGTCCAGCTCAAATTGTGAGGCAAGAGCCTCACCAGCTGCAGCTCCAGCAGCCTGCTTGTTCTTCTTCTTTTGTGGACAATTCATGGCGTAATGTCCATGATCGTGACAGTGAAAACACTTCACTTTGGACATGTCACGCTTTTTACCATCCGCACCGGATTGAGAAGCATTCTTCTTGCCCTTCCCCTTCCTTGCTTTGGCAGCCAAAGCGCAATCTTCTTCATCAGATGCCTTTGATGAAGATCCATCCCTGGTACTCCGCCTTATCTCCTCTTGCACAAGATCCGACCAAAGTCGCTCCCATCCTGGAAATTTCTCCCGACCATTGACAGAATCCTCATAGGAATGCCAACTCTTCGGAAGACCAAGGAGATCCAAGCTCACCAAGTCCTCATCATCCACACTAACTCCTACACTCCCAAGCTCATCCCTGCAGTGGACAAACTTTGTCAAGTATACCGGAATAGTGTCATTCTTCTCCATCTTTATTTTCCAGAGTTTATCCTTGAGCGCCAACTTCCTTTGGTCACTCTTGCTTTGGAACAAATCTGTCAAAGCTTTCCACATCAAGAATGGAGAAGCTTTACCATGCAGGCTGGATACTATGTGATCCTTCACGCCCTCCAACAGAATCCTTCGACACCTTGTTGTCTTCTTTTGCCAAGCTTCAATCACAGCAGCATCCGTAGAAGTAGGCTTTGGAACTTCTTTCTCTATGAACTCCAACAGCCCATTATCATCTAACACTGCCTCCATCCTGTCTTTCCATGCAATATAATTCGAGCTGCCTTCCAAGGCATACTCCAATCGCAATCCGACGAAAGACATCTTCGCCTGTGACACCAAGAAAACAATTCTGCAATTCGAATTCCAACAGCTTAAAACTCAACCGCTTCCGATCTGTGAGAACAACGTATTTCTAGCACAGAGATCGAATGTAGGGAAATTTACTGGATATATCACCTTTCAGAGAAAGGATGGATCCAGAGGTTACCTGGCCCGTTACAGACTCTGTCTACCGAAATAATTGTAATCACTGTAATAGATCCGATGATCAATTTCGCTCTGATACCATGTACAAATTTGAATAATTTGCTGAATTATTCACCAAGATTATCCTGGTCACACACTATTTGAGCTTCATGCATAACACATAACCTCTTCTACCATTGATCATCAACATGCGGAATTAAAAACAACAAGCGGTATTGAAAACATTCGCATGCGCACATAGAAACATAAATTCAACACATATAAACACAGTATGTATACCGGGGAAAGCCTACAGCTAAAAACCCCCTACTATCTGTATATTATAATGATCAAGAACATGTAACAATCATCGTACAATACTCCTCACAAGTACTCAGTACTATCTCCAATAGTTACACACAAACTAGCTTAGATCTGAACAAGTCACAGGTTCAAATCTCCTCCACTGTTTGCCTGCCTCTACTGCGCAATCCAAGATGAGAATGAATGAGATCCAAGTTCGAATCCCACCAACTTGTACTACGCAATCCTCATTGGCAATCTCAATCAATGTGTGTGCAAATCTCATGCACAAGTATAGTCACAACTGATAGTAGACTCACCCTTTCACCCACCTCTAACACTGGTCTCCACTGAACTTTCCATGCATTGCAGTTAACTGATGTATTCTTTAGTTGATTTATGAGTTAATAATTAGTGAATTAATTAATAATTAATTCACACCACTCATCACTAGCGTATTTATCAGTTAGACTAAATACAACTAGTTCAACTAAGTTAAACCGAACACAACTCCACCAACTGTCTCATCAACTCCACCAAACTCTGCCACATGAGTTCTAACTGAAGTCAACCATGCAATAGCTCAACTAACCCATAGGAAAAACATATTTCCTTCTGTCAGCTGCATGTGCCACATCCAAGCATCAAACTGAAGTGCTCCAAGAGGATAAGATAATGTTTATAGTCGAAATATTATTAAGGGCTAATAATATTTGACTGATCTATTTTTAGACTGGCAGTCTAAAAATAGACTTCGCCCAATGTCTAAAAATAGAGGTCCATCTATTTTTACCAACTTTACCAATCATCCATAAATAGCATCCTGCAACTCATAGACCATGATCCATATGTCTAAAAATAGACATAGTCTAAAAATAGACTTTGCGACAAAAATCACATGTGTGGCCCCCACCTAGTTTTGGTGATCACTTTCCAACTAGGATCAGGAAAGATGTTTCAGGATGCCTCCTTCACTGTTTCTTGTTGCAATCTTCAACAGATTTCTTACTTCGATCCAACCAACCACAGTCTCGGTTCTATGCATCCAAATGCGTCGGCTGCTCTAAACCAGGTGGCCTTATGTTCTGAAAGAAATTGAGCGTTACGATGCCAACCATCACAGCAGATAGGTGGATCAACTCTGTGGAACCACTCTGTTGAAACGTTTGGGCGACGCTCTGGTTCACCTTCCCGTAACGGTTCCTACTTGTGCGATAGCTCTGCAGATTTCATTGCGCGTGGCACCGGATGAAGATAATGGCCATTAAAGAATTCGTTGCGTGTGGCACGCTGCTCCCATTGGAAGATCGATGGAAATCGATATTTCTTATTGTTTGCAGAGATGGCCGCCTCCATACAAATCCCATAATTAAATCGGAAATGTTAAGCTAACCACATGCCATGCGGCTTCGACGATAGAACTTTCTCGTCCGAAATGTGTCCTTATTTTGCTCTAATCCCTCATACTCTCATACGTGGAGATAAATAAGAGGAACAGTAAATTTTTAATGATCATTTGGTAAAAAATTAATTTAAGTAGGGTTTAAACACTTGATTTAGACATGCAAGGAGGTTAGTGCTTTTAATTTCATTCATTGATTGAGTGGCGATGACGAGAATATACCGACATCTTTCAATCTAGACCACCGGATGAAAAATATTAATTAGCATAATCACTAATGAAGCAATTTCTGATAGGGGGCTACGCCTATCGGCGTAATTAGTTACATTGTACACATTTGACATTTGATGATGCTGAGACAAACTACCAAAGAATTTTATTGAAAGTTGTTCAAGGATTAAAAGTTTATGAGTTGTGCCTTGAAATTAGAAAACCATATTAATAATTAGAAACAATTAAAATGAAATAACATGCCAAAATATAAATATATTTAGAAGAAAACAATTAAAATGTCAAAATATAAATGTATTTAAGAGAAAACAATTAAAAGTGATTTTTTTCCCAATTTCATATAATCAATGGGATCATTTATTTAATAGTTAAAAAAAATTATGATATTGATAAACATTGTTATTATTTAATATATATTTATAATTATTATTATTTTGGTTTATTAGGTATTGTAAGTTCTAAGACGATTAGCATATTTAACATGTGGTTTTAGTATTTGTGATTTATAGACATTGAAGTTGTAAAAATCACCTGGGTTTGGACGACACTAGTCCTTAGCATGAACTAGTGACAATGAAAGATCTTTTTCACCACAATGCCTTTAACATAACACTCTCTTTTGACATCAAAATCACTTAGGCATCATACTAGGTTTAGACCACACCCACCCTTACCATGACTACCCACAAATAAATTTTTACATACAAAATTTCCAACTAGTAACAAGAAGTGATTTTTTTCAGCACTAAATACCTTAACATAACACTGTCCCGCATTTTACACTACACCCATTAAACAATATATTTATTATTTTTATTATAAATCTCTTTTATTATTTATATTTTAGTATTGCTAATTTATTATTATTATTATAGTATTGAAAATTAGATATTTACACTTTATTAAGATGCGAGAGATATTTTATCTTAAAATTTTTCATATAAAATTTATTTATATAAACCAATTTCTATGGGAGTTGTCTACTGAGGCCGCGTTTTGGCTCGGACGGCAGAAATCTGCCCGAATCCGGTCAACTAAATTTTAAAAAATCAGGTAGTTGCAGTGCTTCGAATCCATTTTTGATAGTGGAAATGGATTCAGCACTATCAAAAACCCCTGTGGCACTCAAAATACTAATGTTTAACAACTGTAAACAAGTTTCTGGACAAATCTTTGCCAGATTTTCTGAAAATCGTTACCGGATTCTGGGTCAAAACTAGGCCTCGATAGACTACGCGATTTCTATGAATCCTGTCCTATTGGTACGATTGATAGCTGCACTTATAAAGAAAACTAAGTGAAGTTGGAAGGAATATGGTACTTAGGTCTGCAGTGTCATAAAATGCAACAAAGTAATGGTAATAATGCTCAGAACATTGAATTGAAACAAAAGCGCGAAGCCTCATAGCTACTGTCAAGCAGGACTTTGAAAACACAAACAGAAGGATTAAAAAAGAAGAAGCTGGAATCAAAATAAATTTCCCTTTCTGGTGCTTTTACGTCAAAATATAGAAGTGTATATAGAAAATAAAGGCGAAGAATTGTTTAATGCACGAGCAGACTTTTTGGTTGGTAAAGAGAGCACGTTTTTCTGGAGTTATGGTGATCTAATCCAACATTGTTTCTCTTTTGGTTGTTCACAGCCTGTACTGAAATGTCCAGCTTTTGTGAAACAGCAGGCGCAGAATAGACTAATCGATTTTCTCTCCTTCCTTTAAATTTATTTTATCTTACTTTACTTCACGGTTATCGGCGTGTTGTGCTTTTTAAATCGGTGACGAATGGAAGCAAAATCTATATATATATATATATATATATATATATATATATATATATATAGATATATATATATATATATATATATTTGTTTGTTTGTTTGGTTGGGAGGACCATTGTTTTGCGTCAGTTGACAGGTTCTAACGAAAGTAGCAGGAAATTGACTGCTTTCTCCGTTGGGAAGGTCTATCGGCCGCAGACCTAAATTTATATTGTGCGCGACTGCACTGAATTGTAAATTTCCGGAGGATTTATGAAGATAGAAGAGGTGCCTTCTGTAGTGAAACAAGAGTGGTCGGTCCTGAGCGGATTGCTGAAATGGAAATCAAGTGCTCTCAAGAACAAAGCAGCCCACGTAAGGAACTCCAAGGTTGCTATTCTCGGCCACATCAAGAACACCTCATTTGAAAAAAAAATCCTTATTTCTCAGTTGACATTATAAGTTAGTTTTTTTTTTTAATTAAAAAAATTTAATATTTTGAATTTTTTTAAATATTTAAATGATATACATTTTATAACTTTTTTTTAATTTTTATTAAATACATTTTTCGTTTTGATTTTTTTTCAATATTTAAATGATACATATTTTATAATTTTAAAAGATATTTAGAAAACTTAATAAAAATTTTCAAAACCCCAAAACCAACATTTTAATTACAGGGACGAAATCTCTGGGTTGTTTTTACCCATTGACCATCTCTTACTTACATTCCCAACTTCGAGATTCATGTATAACTTTTCCCTTATTGATGGCATGTTTGAATGTTTCATTGGTTTTTTAATATTTCTTAAGAACCGATTAGTTTTTCTTTTTAGTTATGATTTTAAGATATTATAAATATTTTGAAAAAAAAAAGTAATATTTGTTTTTTTAATAATTAAAAAACTAAAATAAATTTATATTTGCCTATGTTTTTATGATATAAATATTTTAAAAACGAAATTTCAGCCTTCTAAATAGGTACTACTACATTTTCACCAAAATAAAATATAATAATATAAATATTGTTGCGGATTTTGAGAATTTAAATTTATTTATTATAATTTTATCTTTTGATTAATGAAAATTTAAAATAATATGGTAAACTCCACGTAATTTTTTTTTTTATTATTGAAAATTCTATACATAAATTAAAAAAAAAATTAAGAAAATACATGAGCTATAAAATAATATTCATGTCCTAAAAAAATGATTCAACAGCTATGACTTGTCGAGGATTGTTTTTATAGGGATGCTTTTTATTTTTTAGGTAATTATGTAACATTATATATATATATATATATATATATATATATATATATATATATATATATATATATATATATATATATATATATTACTTTTTTAATGATATGGAATTAAAAGTTATTTGGATGTTTTTTTAAATGTATATTATTTTTTAAATTTATCATACTTATAACACATTATCATATTTTATATTTTATTTTATTTTTAAATAAATTTTAAAAATTGTGGGGTCTTTGTTTAATAACTTTTAGTTATATTTTTGAGTTGATTTGAATATTAATTACGCAAAAACTTTCACTTTTGGTTCAAACAAAGTTGACATAAGCATGTTAGTCTTGGTTAGACCATTGGGGGTAAAGAAAGAGATTATCTTGAAGAGTAAGGGTAATAGGATAAGTTATGGGATGATAATGAGTTAGAGAGAAAAATGAAGCTATTATAAGGAGGTGATCAACTCCAATATAGAAAACTAGAACTATTACTGCTAAGAAAACAATGAACATTGCCAAGATAAGAACTAATTCTCATTAAATTCAAAGTGAAACCTTTAATTCCCAAAACAACTTGGGATGAAAGGCTATGTATGAAAATAACTTTCTCTTGGATTTCCCATCTCTTATTCACATAACTTCTAATTTTCAAAATGTTTGTCACACCACCAACATTCATAACTTGTTAAGTTAGCAAAACTATAGTGATCTAGTAACATTTCTCTCCATTCCTTTTTATCATAGAAATGAAATGTCTAAAAATCTCAAGTAATTTCAACCAGACCCTATATTTATAGCAATATGGAAAAAGCGTCAACTATCATCACATAAACAAGTCACATTTCATTAGGGAATTTCAAGGTGGAAGTTATCAATCACTCATTGTAAACCATCATAAGGAATACATGCACATATTCTATTTCATAGTTGGATTTTCTAAATCCATGTCTTGCTTATTATCTTTTATTGCACTGTAATAAATCTTGGAGGATTGATTTCATGAGCAAGAATAAATGTATAAGCCATAATGTTTTTAGTGAACATTAATAATCATCATCATATTTATTTTTAAAACTTTTAACACATTTTATAATTCTACACTTCATTTTCATAATATAAAAATGCCAAAGACAACTTATATATACTTTACAGTAAAGAAATAATAATAAATGCTATATAAATTGATTTATATATTATTAATTTTTTAATTTTTTTTTTTTTTTTTTTGTAAGTTCGGTGGTGCCTTTCTATTTTCTATTTATCATTGAAGAACAGGCTACAATATAAAATTCTTACTATGGCCTCAACCTGCCCGTAGGAAACCAGGTCTGTTGGCCATCTGAGTGCATTGAAAGCATTCCAAAATTGAAATTGTCTTTTCCTTCTATATGTCACATTAGCTAGTTGTCCTACTAGTGCAGTATTATCAAGCATATAATATATAAGAAGTTCACATACTTGCAAAAAAACCATAAAACAAAATACTATAAAGTCTATCCATCTGAAGAGGAAATAGGGGCTGGGTCTTTCGCATGAGACCCACGCATTTCTACTTGCTGCAGCTGCTGGAGCAGCTTCTCCATGCGGCCTAACCTATCATCCATTCTCTGAATTCGGTCAATTGCTTGATATTGAGTAATTTTAATATGCTGCAGTTGGCTGTCCATAGCCTCCAGTCGATCTTTGAGCTGCAGTTCAGTCTTTGATTGTTCTACTTTGATCTAGGCAGGGTGTAAGCTTTGAATAGCTTTAGCAAGAATACATTTCACTAACCAATGTGTATGAATGGTTTGGTTAAATAAGGTAAGACGTCCTCGAGTGTTGCCAGGGTCCTGGATGAAATCAATAATTTCAGCCTCTGTATCATTGTCTTCAGGATCTGTCTGAAGATCTCTTTCCCAACCTTGAATTTGCTGACGGGTAGGAGAGGAATTTCCCAAAATATAGTTGACTACCAAGTTCTCCAAGCACTCCTGGTTAGTTTTTCTTCCTCGTTTCTTTGGCTCCTATTCCTGCAGAACCTGTTGCTTGCCCTTTGCCTTTTCAGAGCGTAAGCATCGTTTCCCCATGATGAAATTGTTCTTATTCATGCGAACAGACAGAGAATTTATCATTGTATTGCAGATGGATACATTGATTTGCTTTCCTTCATAATTTCTAGTTATAGAAGCCGACTGGAAGCATCTCCTAATTTCCAGAAGCAATAACCTATGCAGAGGTTTATAGTTTCCGTCCGGGTGACAAAGAGTCACAGACTTATTAGTGCTATCATTGGTCAACATCCACCAAGAAAACTTGGTTATAAGCATTTGAAAACCCCAGGCAGAAAGCGAGGTAAACAAAGGTTGAGGGTTTTGAACCCTTTGAAGACTGATGCGGAAACACTGAGGTGAAACCACAAGGGTGCCGGAGTGATAGGGGGCCATCGAATCCAGAACATGAGCCAGGATTTGAGTGCGGAAACAGCGACGTATGGAAGTAAGATATCCCCGTAACCCCTGGCTGAATAGAGGCCAGCAAGTCGACTTCTTACTGCATCCAGTATGCATATGGATTCTAGCCCTACTAGTATCCCATTGCTGCAAATTCATTAGAGTAGCAGGGCGAATCTCATACCAAACTTCCCTTACATTTGGCTAAGTAGTGGTTATAGCACTGTAGAGGCAAAATAAGACTGGTACACAAGGGTCCCGAAAGCAGTGGTGGACAGGGTTTTGCGGAGGGATCAGCAAACAGAGAAATGAGAGTAACCCCCCAGCATACTGACAGTGCTCAAGCCAGGTCCTAATATAACGTATATACATCATAAAAATGAGAAACAAGACAGATACATACCCTGTAAGAGTTGTAAAGTTTGCAGTATGAGTTGCGCACCTCCTCCTCGTCTTCCAAGCTCTTGCATGCAGAGAGCTTTGCATGAGCATCTGAGAAGAGAGAGGGCGGTGACTTACCTTAAGCACGACAATCGCTTCATGCGCTGACATACCAGCCTGGCAGTATCGCATGATAATCATTCCAATGCAAGTGATCACCCTTTCCATTGATCGTGTATGGCGGTTCTCCATAATGGTTATTAATTGCCCGGAGAATGGCCTACCATCCGGCTGCCACGATCCATCCTGTAAGCCAGCTGTTCACGGGGAATTTTTTTAAAATTTAAATTAAACAATATGCATTCTATTTATATCAATAATGTAGTGTACATTGTTTATCCAATTTAAAATATTTAATAAAATAATTTAACGATAACACTTTGTTTAATTTATTCTACATTATAATTTAAAAAAAATGGTAGAATGTCTTTTGGTTAAGTTGAAGATAGTATATATATATATATATATATATATATATATATATAAGTGTAGATTTATTTTAATAAAATTTTCCAAGTAGAAATCTCTTTCTAAGTGTAAAATTGAATGAAATATTTGTATTTGGATAAAATAAATCTTTTTTTGTCATTAATAAATGAGGAGTTTATATATATATATATATATATATATATATATATATATATATATTCAAAGGGAGAAATTGTGAAACTAGCACTCCTACAACCATCACATATATTCATAAGAAAATATATTGGTTGACTAATTTTATGGACACTTAAGCTTGACCAAACTCGTTTTCTAATGTAGAAGTAATTATCATTTATAGAAATATGCATTTTTTTTGCAAAATTAAAAAATGCGTGTAAATTTCCCAATCAATTATTCAATTTTTTAAAATAATTGTTATAAAAAAAATCAACTCTTCAAAATATTACTTTTATAAAATAAATACTATGTTTGTAGATGTTTCTAGTTATTTAAGTTCAAAAGAAATTACAATAAAATGCATAAAAAGACAACTATAAATCACCTAGAAATTAGGTAAGGAAAATAAGTTACTCTCAGCACTTACAAAAGCTAAATAAGATAAGGGACATCCTTGAATAAGGGTTTTGGGTTTTAATTTGAAATAATGGTACAAAAATATTTTGGATTGGAAAGCACATAAAGTAATGAAAGGTATCTATATTATTACATATATTAGTTGATCAATTTTTAAAAAATATTCAAAATATTCTATTTACTTTAAACATTATTAATATTTTAATTAAATAATATTTATTAAATCAAATTCATATTTTAATGTAGGAATAACTATCATCTAGAACAATCTGCATTGATTTTTTTTCTTAATTTAAAAATGTGTAAACATCTCAATCAATTATCAATTTTTAAAAATTAATTATTTATTGAAATCTTTTTATTTTTAAACTTAAATCTATAAAATAAATTTTATATTTTTAGTTTATTTTTAAATTATTTAAATTAAAAAAATATAATAAAATCAAATTCGAAGATATTCCTGGAATGGACCGGCTATGTAATTTCAGTGTTGTGCTACATGTTTGTAATTTAAAAGTTTAAAAAGATATATTAAAAACTCAATATTGAGAAAGCCTATGATAATTATAATACTGTATAATTTAATTTAATATATATGTGAGAAAACTCTAATTATAATACTTTATAATTTAATATATATTAGTTGATTCTTTAGTTAATTTTTAATTTAATAGTAGATTTATGTATTCAATAACTTCAGAATTAAAATGAATAAAGGTGATTCAAAATTTCAAATCCTTCTTGCCAAGCTGGAAAAAAGTAAAATTAAAATGAATCTATTTTGATGTAGGTGTGGCGATTGTGCTATTTGTGTCTAGTGTTTGGGTTTTCTTTGCTTCAGTTTATTACTGCAGTGCTGAATAAAATAGTGGCTTATTCTCGTAGTTCTGAATAAAACAATAACACTGTTTGTGTGAATTTAATTCCACATTAATATTTCCTTCTCTCCTTCTGCAACAAAGAATCAAATCTATCTCCCCACGCCATTAAAAAAAAGAGAAAAGAAAAACAAGTTGCCGTGAGAAATATGATATGTTGCATTTGCAGTGTAATAGAATACAACAATATAACACTCAGAACATTGAACCTAAACAGAATACAACAATATAACACTCAGAACACTGAACCTAAACACAAGCACAAACAACAAAATAATGGTAATGATGCTAAGAGCGTTGAATTAAAAGACAGGCGCAAAATGAAGGATTAAAAACAAAAAGCGGAAAGCAAAACAATTTGTCGATCTCCCCTTTCTCTCTTAGATAATAGTAAATAGAAAACAAACGTGAGGAATTGTTTAATGCACAAGTAGATTTTTTGGTTGGTAAAGGAGAGCGCGATTTTGCTGGATATTGGCCGCCAACTTTGTTTCGCTTTTGGTTGTTCACAGCCTGTACTTTTAACTTCAGGGTTATCTGTATGTTATGATTTTTTTATGAATTTTTAGGTGGATGACAGATGTTCCAGCAAATTGTTACATGAAGCTCATTTTATATCCAATATGATGAGTAAGGCGGTGTCAGTCGTGTTAATATATATATATATATATATATTGAAGAAGACGGGGGAGCAAATCAACTGTTTTCTCCGTTGGGAAGGTCTGTCGGCCACAGACCTAACTTATTACCGTTTATATACTGCGCCATTGCACTGAATTCTAAATTTCAGAAGGAATAATGAAGATAGAAGAGGCACCTTCTGTAGTCAAGCAATTGTGGTCAGTCCTGAGCGGATTGCTGAAAAAGAAATCAATTGCTTTCAAGGGCAAAGCAGCCCACGCAATGAAGACACAGTTTGTTGTTTTCGGCCACATCAAGAACAAGAAGATATTGGGCCTCATCAAGAACAAGAAGATATTCAGTGCAATCTCTCGGAAGATGAATTCCGTGTTTGGACATGAAGAGAAACAGAGGCAATATTCCAGCGACAACAATATGGCATTAATGGCGTATCATGCCTTCGAGCCAGACGATGACATATCTTGCGAAGAAATTCAACAGTGTGAACAGGGATTGGAGTATGTCTCCGATGCACTTCTTGAGTCAGAGCTGCCCGCTGATAACCCTAGAAATTGTGTCTCAGTTACTGAGGGCCCGCGAATGTCTACGTGTTCCGTTGAGGACGAGATCGACATTTTGGCGGAGGATTTCATTAGAAGGTTTCGCAGGGAAATGCTTTTGCAAAAACAAAATTCTTTCCAACGGTATCGGGAGATGTTAGACCGAGGCGTGCCATGAGCGTTCAGTCTTGTATGGTTATGGAGCGTTTTACGTTGCAGACGAGGAGGCCGAGGAGATGGACTGCAACGAACACAGGGAACATACCGTTCCTTGTTTTCGTAAGTTTGATTTCAATGTCCAGAAACAACAATTTACTGTATATTTAGGCATTTTCCTGGTTGCTGGTTCTAACATCTCATGTTACGTGTTCATAGTTTGAGATATATGTAAAGAATCTTGGTTGCTTTCGCCCATTAAACTCAATTGTGTGATCCTTGTACAAACTCGGAGTTGATTTCGCAACTTTGATATCCCTGCATAAACTCTGGGTGTCTATGTATAAACTCAGTTGATTTGGCAAGTTTGGTATCCATGTATAAACTATTGACTGTTATGGCCCATTAAAAGCAAGTTTGAATGTTTCGGTATTAATCTCCGATCCTTGCATGCTGGGCTGCGTTTTTTTTCCCTGTTGGTTGTGCTAACAAGTTTACAGAGAAAAGGAAATTACTGGGGTTAGCTATTTTATATTTTGTCATTATGAATGAGTAATTAGCTGTGTTAAATTTTATTAATTATATTGACGGGATATATGTATAATTTTTATTTAATTATAATAATTATTAATTGAATGAGAAAGATTTAATTTTAGTAATTATTTTAAAATATTTTTAATAATAATCACAAATTAAATATATATATATTTTTATTTTGAACATGTTACATACATATATATTAATTATTTTTATAATTAATAATAATAATAATAATAATTTTTAATTATATGGATTTAAATTTTTTTAGAGTAGATAAATATCTTTCGGATTAATCACATCATTAGGATTAATATGTAGTGGTTCCACCAGAAACTCTTTCTTTGATTTTACCTGTTCAAACAACACCATTAATAATTATTAGTCTATTTTGTCAATAAATACCTTAATATGTGTATTACATACACTTTTTAATCCTTCCCTGTATATTTTTCCACTTAATGACATGTCTAAGATTATACACATATTTTTTTAATAATGAAACATGGAACATGTTATGAACCCGTATATGACTAGGTAAGGCTGAATTGTATGCTACATGGAAAATTCGAGCTAAACTCTGAAATGGTCCACAGAATCAGGGGGCTAGTTTGGCACAACCCCCACAATGCAAGGTCCTCCTCTTATGTTTAACTTGTATATACACATGACCCCCCATCTAAAACTCTCGATAACTTTTCTTTTTGTATGCATAAGTTTTTTGTCGATCTTGAGCATCTTTTAAATTCCCTCTGACTTTCTTTATTGCATCTTCCATTTCTTTTAATAGATCATGTCCCAACATTAACTTGTCTTCTGGACTGCTCCAGTTGACAGGTTTTCTACATTGGTGCCCATATAATGCCTCAGACAGGCTCATCTTAAGAGAGGTGTCATAACTATTATTATAAGAAAATTCCACTAAATGTATGTAGTCTTCCCACTTAGATGACTGTTGCATTACATACATTCTTAACATATCTTCAATCACCTAGTTTACCCTTTCAATATCTCCATCCATCTGAGGGTGATACGTAGCACTAAACTGTACGTGTGTTCCCAATCCATCAAATAAAGTTTTTGAAAAGGTAGATGTAATTTTGATATCTCTTTCCGAGATCACCACTTTTGGGAGACCATGCAATCTGAAAATTTCCTTCATGAATATGATAGCAATTTGAATTGTCTTGTAGGTAGATTGTACCAGAATAAAATGGGCAGACTTGCTCAATTTATCCACCGCCACCATTATAGAGTCATATTGCTTCTTGTATTTTGGCAGACCATTTATGAAATCTAAGGTAAGGGTTTCCTACTTCCACTCAGGTATCGGTAATGGGTGGAGTAATTGATCTGGTGTTCCACATTCACGTGTTGGCATTCCAAACACTTGGATAAATACACAACTACTTCTTTCTTTATACTCGACAATAAATAATCCTTTATTAATGCGAAAATAAATTTTTGATACCTCGAGTGAGTAGTGCAAGGGATTCTATGGTACTCATCAAGAATTATTTTCTTAATACTTTCGTCATTGGGAACATATATCCTATTTTGGTATATTAACAAAGTTTCCTTATTTACCTCATATAACATATGTCGTTCACTGTTGTGTGGATCCCGTGCCTGCTGCCATATGAACTAATACTTTGGATCTCTCCAAGCATCTTCTTTAATTTGTTTGTTGAAAGTAGTTACAAGTTTTCGAAAAGAGATTTCATATATGAAATTTAGCTTCTTTCTTAAAACATTTGCTACCTTATTTTCTTTTCCTTTCAAGTGTTTTATCTCAAACTCAAATTCACTTAATAAAGAAATCCAACGAGATTGTTTTGCATTCAAAATAGGTTTCTTAAAGTAGTTTGTCAAGCTACTATGATCTATTAACAACAGAATTTGTTTTCCCAACGGATAATGTCACCACATTTTTAGAGTGTGTATTACCATTGTTAGCTCTAAATCATATGTGGAGTACTTTTTATCGTGTTCCTTGAGTTTTCGGGATTCATACACCACAACCCAATCTTATTTCATTAATACACCACCTACACTTCCTTGCTTTCATCTATACATATTGTGAGATCCTTACTAAGGTTTGTAATTCTAAAAACATGATTTGTAGTGAGAATGTGTTTTAGCTGGTCAAAACTGTTTTTACACTCAGTTTTCCTCCTCAAGACTTCTTTGTTCTTTTGTAAATACGTAATGGGTTAAGAAACCCTTGAGAAACCTTCAATAAACAGTCTGTAATACCCGACCAAGCCCATAAATGATCCTATGTCCTCCAATTTTCTTAGGAACATACCACTCCATTATGGTCCTTATTTCTTTCGGGTCAACAACGATACCCTCCTTGGTCATAACATGTCCTAATTATTGGATCTGTTCTTTAAAAATCTCACACTTACTATATTTTTCATATATTTGATGTTCCCTTAAGGTGTGCAAAATAATTTATAAATGAATTTTATGCTCCTTCATGTTTTTGGAATAAACCAATATGTCATCGATGAAAATCAGTACAAATTTATCTAGATATTTGTGAAATATACTATTCATAAGACACATGAATGTTGTTAGAGCATTGGTTAATCCAAAGGGTAAAACCACAAACTCATAGTGTCCATAATGGGTTCTAAGGTTGTCTTGTATATATCCTCCTCCTTAATTCTTATCTGGTGGTATCTCGAACACAGGTCAATCTTAGAAAACATCATAGCCCATTTTACTTGATTAAACAAGTCATGGATATGAGATAGAGAGTATTTATTCTCGAATGTTGATTTATTCAGTTGTCACTAATCAATGCATAAACGTAAAGTACCATCCTTTTTTAATAATAAAAACTACTGGAGCCCCCGAAGGTGAAACACTTGGGCTGATATACGTTTTTACAATAATTCCTGCAGCTGCATTGTAATTTCACTCAATTTAGAAACACTCATTATATATGGTATCCTTGATACTAGTACAACTCCCGTGATAATTTCTGTGGTGAATTCTATGTCTCTTTTAGGAGGAAATCAGAGAATATCTTCCAAAAAAACATCAGCAAAGTCTTGTACTATAAGCATATTCTCCAAATAAGTAGTCTTTTACTTTGAATTGGAAAATCCCACTTGCACAACATAAATTTGACACCCTTTTCGCAGGCATTTCATCAATAGAGAAGTTGTAATGGGTCATAGTTTCAAAGGTATTCTCACCCCTTGTATTTCTTGTCTAATCCCTTGCTCATTTAGGAAGCTAATGGTTTTTTCTTTACAATTAATAAGGGACGGATGCTTCTATATCCAATCCATGTCAATTAAAATATCATATGAGCCTAAAGGAGGCACATTCAAGTTTTCTATTATAGGATAGTCTACTAGTTTTATTAGATAATTGTCCAATCTATAAAACACCCTTCTCTTAGCGCCCATGGCTAGTTGGACCAGCCATGCATTATTAAATTTAACAATTTGTAACTAAAATTTCTCTATCAATTGTGGACTTATATTGCTTAAACTAGCCCCTGGATCGATTAGTATAGACATATTGATTAAAGAGTGTACCATCAAACTCCACCATTGTAGGTCGATATCGTGCATGATGATCCTCCAACACTACATTAATTCTAAGCAAGCTTCTCGCTACTTCCCCCACGGTAGAGGCCTCCTGAATTTGGCTTATTGGTCCAGCCTCTTTTCAGAGAGGATAATTCTTAACATAGTGTGATCCTCAACATCCCCAACACTGTAATGGGGGTCTTCTAGCTAATTCCATTTCAACATTACTCGGTTGTTCATTATTCTTTGGATGATTTGGGAATTTTTTCTTCTAATGAAATCTTCCTATTTTTTTATTTGATTGGTTTTTATAAGGACCCTTGAAGTTGGTTTTCTTAAATCCTTTAGCATTTTGTAAATATTTATGCCCCTTATTTTCTATCCATGTCTTCCTAGCGTCTCCTTTATGTTTCATTTTTTGAAAGAATATTCGGGACTTTCTAATAGCTTCATCCATAGTCTTAGTATTATCAAATTCCAACCACTGCTTCATAAATGTAGGGAGGCTTCTAACAAATCGTTGAAATTTTTCCTTTCCTCACGTATGTAAGGAAGGTCCCTTAACAATGATGTGAATTTTTTTATAAATTCGTCCATGGATAGTTGACCCAACCACATGTCATGAAATTGTTTTTTTCTCTTCATCATAAAATCGCTCTGTTAGATATTTATCCTTGAAATGTTTTTGAAATTCCTCCCATGTCACTTCTTGCTCCCCGATTCTTCTTATTGCTAGCCATACGAAGGTTTTACCTGTTTCTAAAAAGGGTAAGGGTTATATAACCTTAAATTGTTTCTTATACATGAAGTATTCAGCCAAAGTTGCCCTTGTATAAGGAGCGAGATATTGTAATGTAGCGGGAGAATCCGCAGTTTCCACTACCACAATGGAAGTTTTTCAATTTGGAATGAACATTCAATATTACTGGATCCTTATGAAACAGAATATATCATCTCTATCACATATTTGATAGAGGTCAGGCCAAAAGATTAGGCAGTAAAGAAAAAAGCTCGGGGTGGCGCAAAGGAAAGTAACTACGTGTTGCCCCATGTTCCCACCCCGAATAGAAGATAGAATTCCATCGTTACATCTAGACCCGAAAGAAATGTCATACCACGTATCGTTACTTCCTCCGACCATAAGGTGGCCTTACCATGTAAGTGATAGATTGCTAACCGAGCTTTCAAATTGTGGTCGTATTCATATATTTGGAAGTAATTATTGATGCTAATCAACCAAGATTCTGCGTTGTTCTCTTGCTCATCATCAAATGTTGGAGGTTTAATTGTTTTGAACTCCCCTTGTAATTCCACTTTTTATATTTTATGCCCCTGATGATATGAAACATTATCGGATCCTTCTTCTTGATCCACCTGTTCTGAACTTGGGTGTTCATCCCTCAGTCTATGTATTCTGGTTCTATTATGGTGCTCTAGACTTTGGTGGGGATGCTGATGATTTTTCCGATATGACATGTTTTTCATAATATTTTAATTTTCATGCATTAACTTTTCATTGTCTTCTCTTAATATTTCCTTTCAATTCTTCAACTCCTACATGGTTTCAAACAATGGAACATTAAAATTTTGATATTCCTCTCCTAAGTGCACTCACATATCAGGATTAGCTTCTGTGTAAGGTATTGATCCAATGCCCCATGCCAGTCTCACTAGTATAGGTCTAGCTCTCCTCATGATGCTTATTCTCTCTCTCTGCATGTTCACGCATCAAACTGTTATTCCTCGAGACCACGGTGTTGAAACATTGAGCTCTGATACCAATTATAAACACTCCTAAGTATACTTACATACTTACCATGAAAAATAATAAAATTAACCATCATAGCACATGAAAAGAAATAACATGAATTATTTTTGCATTAAACTTGATTTAATTCTTACATATCATAGTCTTTACATATCTTGGCTTATGTTTATACTTTTGACCTTATAGCAATTTCATGTTGAATTATAATGTTTCATGGGTCTTTCTTACCCTTTGATGGAACATGTTGTATATGGTGACAACATACCTTATAATATTTTTCTATGCAAATGTAAGTTATACCAACAATGGTTTTTTTAATTTCTATTGTGATTAATCACCAGCCCATATCAACGCATTTGGCCATCGATTGATATTTCAGTCACCATGACATCGAACTCTCTGGAATGCAGTTTTCTTGCTAGCTTTGATCACGAACCTCGGTTCCACTACCCACATCGATGGTCCTCATCACATCCGCACAATCGACGGTCAGGAGACAAGGTAAGTGGTTGAGGTAACTTAAACCCTCCTCTGGCTTCAACAAGGGTTCATTCAACTCCGTGCCTTGGTGGAGGGTTAGCTCTACAACTCTACCATAAATGTTTTCTCTTCTGAGTTTTTTCCTTTGTTCAACATGTTTCTCGTTTACCTTGTTTACCCAATTCAATCCCTCTTGTGCATACTTAAGATTTTATGGTTGGTTTCGGCTCCTTGATTGATTTATACTCTCCTACATGATGATGTCCTTGGAATATTTGTTCTTCGACAAGAGAAATAATTTAACTTCACATTATTCAATATTTTCTCAATGTGGTTGCAACTGCATGGAGTACTTGGTGGTAATATTTAAGCTTCCAACCCTAGATAAGATTGTGCATACGTCTTTAGGTTTTATATTTTTTCTTTAAATTGTTTTTTTCCTCCCTACATGTAATGTTGTTGGTCTCTTTTCGAAGTCTAGAAACCCCAAGTTCCTTCCCTGTCCAGCACACCATCTTTGTGACAATGAGTCATCACCGCATGCTAAGTCTATTGCTCCAAGTATTTAGTTGTTGAATCTAGCTCATTGTAGGATTTAGGATACGACCATGTTGGTCTCATTTTTTAGTTGAAGAGTATGTATAATGTATAAAATACATGTCTTGTGGCTTTTAAAAGTTTGTAGTCATGATTCCCATAAATATTTGTCATGTAATATTTTTGGCATAAACTGGCTTACTTAATATATCAACATGATTATGTTGCTCCTGTACATAAGGTTTTCATGTTCTGTAATTTCATATTAATTGATAATTATGTTGAGTTATCTTTCAGTGACTCTCTACTTAAATTTAAATTGTAAGGGTCTTGTAACGAGACTATTTCCTTGCTTGTTTTTTGTTTATAATTAGATTTAATCTTCCATTTTCCTATAAGTATTGTTATGTTCCAAAGAGATTAAAGGGATTGTCCCCAGAGCTATCAAGACCATGGCTGAGCTCAGGGAAGTAACCGTACAAGCAGCTAAAATTCTCCTTAGAGTATAATTACTTCATTTCCATGAACAAGTTCTATGGGTATAAAATGCCGCTGGAACTTCTTGTCTCCTCACAGTGACACACAAGTTTCAGATATCTGACTCGATCAACTGTATTATTTTGTACTACTTTCTATTTTTAAACAAAGCTTCATTCCTGTTGACAACATATCTACTGTGAAAAAGTATATCTATTTTCAAGGTATTTAATTCGATTGTTCTCTTATTCAGCACACTTGAACTTATACTTTCTATCTAAATTTAATACTATAATGGATTTCATAAATTTCACACTCGCTTTGTATGTGCAACATACATAAACTTAATTTAGTGCACATTCACATATATGTTTCTCCGTAGTTTGTTTATCAATTCATAATGAATTTATATGAAATTTGTCTACCCTGATCAGTCATTATGCATGCATAAATAGATTCTTCTTATACTTCTACCATGCAGCTTTCTATTACCATAGGTAGTCTAACAAACATAAAATTTCTATAATTATTTTATCAATAATTTATTTTATTAACATTGTGCATACTAGGAAAATGTATTGTAATTTACTCACAGTTTCTCCTAAAGCATGTCTTATCTCAAGCGAGGAGGTTTCCTCCAAACCAATGAGATCATTTTTCACCTAAATCTCCCCCCAATAAACTCACCTACAAAGTAGTTCTTGGAAGATATTTACACAACACAAATAATTATGACTATATGGTCATAATCAGACTTAGTCTAAACAGTATGTGATCCAACAATTCCTCTGGACAACCAACAGGAAGAAAGGGAAGAATTTTGTCTCTATAGAATGGTATTTCCCACTTTCTCCATTTTTCCTCTTTCAGGTACCCCAGGTTCATTAACCCTCTCGTTTCCCTCTCCCTTCTCCTTTAAATTTCTGTCAAGGAGAAGTTTGTGCAAGTAAATGTATATCCCACAACTATCCAAACTACCTGCATATGGTTTTGCAATTATTCCTCCTCTTCATGTGGCCTCATACCATGAACTTTAATTATTTTTTGTAACTTCGACACATTTCCTACTTGATTAAACCTTTATGTTATTTTCAAGGAAATAAATAAAAATGATAAAAAAAAACACATAATGTTTTTCCTATATTTTAGCCTCAGTATGCTATGAAACCAACTCCAAAAATAGAATAAAAGAGAGATCAATGCCTCATAAATAATCCACTTAGAGGGGGAAACCTCCTTTACAATACATAAATGAACAATTCTTGGATGATACAAATGAAAAAACCTCCTTCTATATATACGAGTCCATGGGGTCACAATATAATCCTAGCCGACCTAACAATAATAATGTAAGGGCACAATAATAGAAATATTAGGGTTACATGGGTACAAAAATAACAATAAGGGGGCTATACTAACAACAATAAGGGGCTACACTAGTAATATAGGGACCTAACATGCCCCTCTCCTTCAAAAGAGTGTTTTACTCAATGCTTGAGTAGCTTTGGGTGCTTCTGTATGAAATTATCATCCTCCCCTATAGAATCTTCAGTGGGTAAGTTCTTCCACTTGATGATATACTTTGAAATTGATCGATTTGGTAGCTGTCGGTTCTTGTTTCCATGAATTCTTCAGGTTCAAATATGATTTTTCATTCATCATGAAGTTTTGGAAATATTGTTTGAACTAGAATCTTTTCACCTATAACCTTCTTTAAGCATGAAACATAGGAAACTGGATGTACTCGCGAAGAAGCAGGAAGCTCCAATTTCTATTGCATAATACCAATATTTTGCAACACCTTGTAAGGACCATAGTACTTTGGTGAGAATTTATTATCCTTCTTAGCTTGCTCGAGGGACATTTGTTTGTATGGTTGTAGCTGTAAAAATACCTAATCTCCTACATCAAAACTTCGCCCGCTGCAATGCTGATCTTCCTATTATTTCATTCGATTTTGTGAAAAATTGATGCAACCATAAGGTCACAATTAACCAAAACATCAACACATGCAAGGTTAGTGGAATTACCCCACATTTTCCCCCCTTAAATTGACCTCTTTATCAATTTAAATCAAATGCATGTGGAAGTTTTAACCATGGTTGATAACTCCTTATAATAACCTTTACCTTTTTACATTGTCGCCCTTTGCCTTACCTTATTTCGTGCATGGTTTCACATTATACAAACATCATAGGCCTATGGGTTATGGCCCATATAACTCCTTTATTTCACATGGCGGTTATTTAACTTCAGAGTTAAATATAACATACATACTTGTTCGATCAATAGTGCTTCACTTTATAAAATATTACACATAACCTTAACCCTCTTCACATATATGCAGAACTTCCTAAGCTGTAGGGTCGACAACGCCTTGAACTAATCACAGTGCATCGCAAGTCGCAGAACTTAACAATTAACATCTGCGCTAAACATTAAACCATAAAAATTTTGGTATGCACTCTTGTGCTATGCCGACATGTGGTCATCCCCGCCGCATCGGACATTTCACTCTTTACTGCATTGCAACCAAAAAATCATACCTTCGATGTCTTGAAGTTAAACCTTAAAATTACCGATAGGCAATTCGTCGTCCACCATTGATCTACTTCCCGATCAAATGGTCCTCACGTTCACCTCGATCTCATGGCATCACAACTTATATTTTTTACTTCGTGAAGTCCTCAACTTAACTTCTAAAATCACTGATGTGCAATTTTGCGCCACACTGACATGCGTCCTCATTCGCAACTCTCCAATTTTACCTTGTTGTCTAATATTTCTCGTTTAATTTCTTGCCTTCATTTATTCCCGCACTTGATCTCCTGCGTTGATTCTTAAATCTTCGTTTTTGCTATTTAATCTTGTTCATCCATTCACCTCTCTGTAAATTCTAATCATTCTCTGCCTTTATTGCTTTCTTTGCTTTATGCCGCTCTGTTGCTCTATTTTCTTCCCACTACTCCTCCTTTGCTCGTTCGGCATACTTCAAGTCTATCTCTCCTGAGATTATCTTTTTTTATTATTAATTTCACCGTCTCAAACTTGAATACATAATACTCTCTATATTATTCCCACTCTTCCAGATTTCACAATTTGTTATTTATTTGACCTGTGCACACATCTATTAGATCCAGACTGGAATCACACAGATTATACCCAACTGTTTAATTCCATTATCACTCAGAAAGACTTATACATTCAATTTTAATTCATTCATCATGGTTTATCACACAAAAACCATAAATTCACAATTACGGAACGTAAAAGGAATGACACACACAATCATAATGAATCCAATTTACTCATTCATTAAACAAATGTACAGATACAAATGAAAACTTGTTTTATAATCTAACTTTGGCCTTATTTTTCTTTACATGTCCTTTTTCTCTCCCTCTCTCTCTATATATGACCATAGGCTTACAAAATGAAATCTCCTATCTAAGAATGTTCATTTTTTTCCTATTTATGCCTTTGAGGCTTTACAATTTTATGCAAAATAATCTGTAACCAATTTTGGGTCAAATCCATAGGTTACTCAAAAAAATCCTAAAAATCCTCTAAATCCTCAATTTGTTCCTAAAATCTCTTCTTTATCCCTTGAGGATCTCAAATTTCAACTAAATCCTAAGGATCCTCCATAAATCATGAACTACTTTCTAATCTAAGATTCACAATATTTCATAATCTCTCAATCCACACCTATCACTCCTCAATCACTCATGTTCTCCTACATTCGTGAACATTTACAAATATGCCTTTCAATATTTAATTAAATCCTATTCTAAATGTCTCACCTAAATCACTCAAAATATTGAAAATTATCTTAATTAAATACTTAAGAAAAACACTCTTTTGAAAAACATAAGGCCCCCTAAATTCTACTAAATGTACACATTTTCAGAACCATGATGCTCGTGCATCAGAATCCCAAGGTAGAAAATATTCATGATCTCCAAATCATGTGCTTCTAATATTTGTCCTCCTAGATCCCATACTTTGTTCTGTAGTCTGTCTTTGGTTGTTGTTGTTGTTGTTCTCGAGGTCTCCATACTTTATGTTGCATTGCCCCACTAGCTATGCTTTCATAGTCTGTTGTTGTCTTTCTCTTGTTGTTGTTGCTTTGCTTCCTCACTGTTGTCTTCTTCTGATTCACCTTCATCATCAACTTTCTTATCCTTTCAATATCCATGTCTAATTTATCTTCTAACTGGTACTCACTCTGCCAATTGTTGTTTCACTCTGTCCACTCATCCTCAAACTGTTGTTTGTTATTTTCATTTTCAATTTGTTGGATTCTTACTACCGCCCTTACATCCTTACCCTCTTGTTGCTTCTAAACTTCTATCTCATCTCCAAACAACCTCCGTTCAATATCTGCAAATTTTCTTTCACAAAGTAAACTTCTTTTCGACTCCCTGATGCAATAAAATTTTCTTCCAACTATTGATTATAATTCCATTCTCCTTCATCATTATTGTCTTTGAAGACAAAAAATTTTCCATTCTCATACTGCCTTTGAACTTCATTCTTACCTTCAAAAGATAATATGTCCTCCATATCCTTTATTACATCTTCATTTGTATCTTCTTCATCACCTACAAATACATCATATACTTAAAAATTTAAACTCACCTCAGTCTCCTTAGATGTTATAAACATCTCTTCTCCTTTGGCTGTAATTTCCTCTTCACTTTTAGGCTCTCTCAACAACTCTTCTTGTACTCTAATCTTTTCCTTACACTTAAAAACTATAAAGTCATCTCTGGCCTTCCTCATAACAGTCTCCAATAGTTTTTCTTCTTTTTGGCTGCTCATGACAGTCAAACATTTCAAAATATCTTCATCTTGTCCTTCTTTCACATCTTCATTTTCTTCGTCAAGGAAAATACCTTGCTCAGGTTTACAAAAGTAAACTTCTTTTTCTTGATTTTTTCTACCAACATAACCCAAAATTCCTCTACTTACAACTCTATCAATCTGCTGAAAAACAATATCTTCCTTCAATTGTGTATGAATTTCTTCACGAGACCTGATTGTCTCATCCTTCTTCTTTAAAACATAATTCAGATTTTGTCTCTCTGTTTCCTTTTCTTTGACAATACCCAAAGATTCTCCATCATCATGTATTACACCCACAACCATACAAAAATTATTAATTTAAAAATCATTAGGCCCAATGACCCCAACTAATGTTTCAGTCATCACTGCTCCATATTCAAGTTCAAAAGAAACTTGTTCATCTCCAACAACTTCATTTTGTTGTAGCTCAATGCCTTCGAGCTTCTCTATTCTCAATTGAATATTCATTATCTTCTCAAGCCCTTAGCTCCTCTATTAGCTGCATATTCACCTGTTGCTTTCTCTTCTCTTGTAGCCTATGCCACTTCACTTTTTTTCTCATAGTCCAATCATACCTCTGGTCTAACTTATTTCTCTGCAACATATCCATCAAAAATGTAAATTGAAAATTTATCTCAGCTTTCTCTCTGTCAATCTCTTCTTGAATTATCTTCCTTTCCATGCCATTTTCTTTGGCATATTTCTTCTCTCTTCTTCCAGTGTGGCTTCTCTTTGAACCCCTGCTATGACTATTAGTAGTCATTCTTTTGTCTCTTATGAACTGCATCTTTTCACTTGTGAACTGCACTAAGCCTCTCCTTATCAGAAAGTATCCATTCCTGTTGCAAGTACCTCACCAAGCCTTCTCTCCTTGGTATTTTGGTAACACTTGTTCTCTATCTCTAGAACCTATATTTGAGAAACTCCTTTGCTCCTTGGCTTCTACAATTCTACTTTCTTCTTATAACACTCTTTTTCTCTCTGTCCAACCTTCAAATGGAACATTCAAGTTCTTTGCCACGTTTTTCAGAGTATCCACTTTACTCTTCCTTCAAGAACACAATTGGTTCTTCTTTTATTTACAACTTTCCTCTTACTGTTTTTGCTGAAATATTTCTCCTTTGTCTACAACCTGCAAAACTCAAACTAGAGTTAAATAAAACAATACTTGCATGATTTCACAAGCAGTCTTCTTCCACTCTTCACATTCGAATGGATCTCCATTCTCCTCAAGAAAAAAACCATCCCTTTTTCAGCTTTCACTGTCTGACTTTTCCCTTGCATTTGTCTCCACCTTTTCAGATTTATAATATAACTCTTCTCCTCTGATTCACAATCACATTGAATCTCACTCTGCTCTATTATTAATGTCTTATGTATAATTTAACTCTGTCATCTTCATCAAAACTCTGCTTGTTCTGATTTTCCTCCAAGAGAGATTTTACTCTACTCCGATACCAAATTGATGCAACCATAAGGTAGCAATTAACCAAAACATCTACACATGCAAGGTTAGTGGAATTACCCCACATGTTCCCCCCTTAACTTGACCTCTTTTTCATTTTAAATCAAATGCATGCCGAAGTTTTAACCATGGTTGATAACTTCTTATAATAACCTTTACCTTTTTAAATTGTCTCCCTTTGCCTTACCTTATTTCGTGCATGGTTTCACATTATACAAACATCACAGACCTATGGGTTATGGCCCATATAACTCCTTTATTTCACATAGCGGTTATTTAACTTTGGAGTTAAATATAACATACATACTTGTACAATCAACATCGCTTCACTTTATAAAATATTACATATAACCTTAACCCTCTTCACATATATGCAGAACTTCCTAAGTTGTAGGGTCCACAATGCCTTGAACTAATCACAGCGCATCACAAGTCACAGAACTTAACAATTAACATCTACGCTAAACATTAAACCATAAAACTTGTGGTGTGTGCTCTTTTGTTATGCCGACATGTGGTCATCCCCGCCGCATCGCACATTTCACTCTTTATCGCATTGTAACCAAAACAACATACATACGATTTCTTAAAGTTAAACCTTAAAATTACCGATATGCCATTCACTATCCGCTGTTGATCTACTACCCGATCCAACGGCCCTCACGTTCACCTCCATCTCATCGCATCGTAAATTATCTTGTATACTTCACAAAGTCCTCAACTTAACTTCTAAAATTGCCGACGTGCGATGTTGTGCCACACTAACACACATCCTCATCTGCAACTCTCCAACCTTACCTAGTTGTGTAATATTTGTCATATAATTTCCTGCCTTCATTTCTGCCCACACCTAATCTTCACCGTTGATTCTAAAATCTTCGTTTCTGTGATTTAATATTGTTCATTCATTCACCCAAATGGAATTTCTAAGTGTTCTCTTCCTTCTTGCTTTCTCTGCTTTATGCCACTCCGCTGCTCTATTTTCTTCCCACTACTCCTCCTCTGCTTATTCGGAATACTTCAAGTCCATCTCTCCTGAGCTTATCATTGTTTGTCATTCATTTAACTGTCTTGAACTTGAATACAAAATACTCTCTGTATTATTCCCATTCTTCCAGATTTCGTAATTTGTTCCTTATTTGACCTATGCACACATCTATTAGATCCATACTATAATCACACAGATTCTATCCAGCTATTTAAGTCCATTATCACTCAGAAAGACTTATACATTCAATTTTAATTCATTCATCATGGTTTATGACACATAAACCATAAATTCACAATTACGGATCACTCAGCACGTAAAAGGAATGACACACACAGTCATAATGAATTCAAATTCTTCATTCATTAAAAAAATGTACACATACAAATAAAAACATGTTTTACAATATAACTTTGGCCTGATATGCCTTTACATGGCCCTTTTCTCTTCCTCTCTCTCTATATATGCCTGTAGGCTTACAAAATTAAATCTCCTATCAAAGAATGTTCATTTTGTTCTTGTTTATGCTTTTGAGGATTTACGAATTATATGAAAAAGGTTCTGTAACCAATTTTGGTTCAAATCCATAGGTTACTCAAAAAAATACTAAAATTCCTCTAAGTCCTCAATTTGTTCCTAAAATCTCTTCTTTATCTCTTGAGGATCTCAACTTTCAACTAAATCCTAAGGATCCTCCATAAATCATGAACTACTTTCTAATCTAAGATGCACAATATTTCATAATATATCAATCCACACCAATCACTCATCAATCACTCATGTTCTCCTACATCCAAGAACATTTACAAATATGCCTCTCAATATTTAATTAAATCCTATTATAAATGTCTCACCTGAATCACTGAAAATATTGAAAATGATCTTAATTAAATACTTAAGAAAACCACTCTTTTGAAAAACACAAGACCCCCTATATTCTACTAAATTTACACATATTCAGAACCATGATCCTCCTGCATCACAAATTTAGGTTATCCTTTAAGAGTTGGAGAACTTCTTGTTGATGCTCGATGTGATCTTCCACTGCTTGAACCTTAGAATTTTCTCTTAAAGATTATGTGATGGACGGTGTGTGATATTCATAAAGTGCCATAAATGGGGGTCATTTTTGCTGCAGTATGGAAGGAAGTGTTATACCACCATTCATCCAGAGGTAACCACTAGACCCATTGTGCTTGCTTATCAGATACAAAACAAGGAAGATATCCTTCCAGACATTTATTCACTATCTAAGTTTGACCATCAGATTGAGGATGATAAGATGAGCTATGAGCGAGGTGAGTACCCAAACAAGAAAATAATTTTGTCCAAAAATTTCCAGTAAAAATGGGATCTGTGTCACTTACAATAATCATTGGGTTTCCATGTATATTTTGAGTTGTTTCCATAAATGTCGTAGCAACTGTACTTTCTTTAAATGGATTAGATAATGTACAAAAGTGTGCATACTTGGTAATTCTATCAACAACCACCATGATGACACTCTTTCCTTTGGACTTAGCTAAACCTATGATAAAATACATTGAAATCTCCTCCCAACATTGTCTTGGAATGGATAAAGGTTGTAGAAGACCCGAGGTCTTAATTTTCTCAACTTTATTGTGGTGGCAAACCAAAAATTTCGCCACAAACTTTTGAATATTAGTTTTAAGGCCATCCCAAAAAATATCTTTCTTCACATTGTGGTAAGTTTTTAAGAATCTTGAGTGTCCTCCTAAAGGAGAAGTCTGCAATTCCAAAAGAGTATTTTGTTTTATTTGGGAATTCTTACAAATATATAAGCGATCTTTGTACCATAAGGAATAATTTTTCCAACTAAATGTATCATATGTACTAGGATCTTGCTACAACTTTTGAATGATTGTCCACACTTCTTGGTCATTCTTCCATTCATCCCTTTCTTCAGCCATCCAATCTGGTTGGATAATAGAAATGGCACAAAGAAATTCTTCCACCTCTTCATCCATTCTTGAAAGTGCATCTATGACAACATTTAGCTTCCTTTTTTGTAGATGATTTCAAAGTCATAACCCAACAACTTTGTGACCCATTTTTACTACTCTTCTGAAGACAATATTTTCTCCAAAAAGTGTTTAAGACTATCATGATTAAATTTTTAACTTGAATTGTCTTCCCATTAGGTAAGGTTTCCATTTCATTATTGCATGTAGTATTGCCAACATTTCCTTCTCATAAATATCTTTCTACAAATACTCTCCTTTGACTAGTCGACTTTCAAAAGAAATGGGTCTTCCTTCTTGCATTAAAACAACACCAATTCCATTTCCTGAGACATCAAATTCCACAATAAAGGCTTTTTTGAAGTATGGCATAGCTAAGACCGGTGCTAGGCACATTTCCTTTTTAAGATGTTCAAAGGCCTTTGTTGCTTCAAGATTCCATGAAAATGCATCTTTCTTCAATAATGTTGTTAGAGGTGTTGCTATTCTGCCATAATTCTTAACAAACTTGTGATAATACCCTGTTAATCCGAGAAATCCTCGCAACTTCTTTATGGTTGTGGGGACTTTCCATTCCTTAATGGAATTAATTTTGTTAGGGTCTACCTTAAAACCCTCATGAGATACAATATGACCCAAATATTCTGCCTCTTGTAGTCCAAAGAAACATTTGGATGTTTTTTCATATAATTGTTTCTCCTCCAATAGTTTTAGGACCATGTCAACATGTTGAACATGATCCTTCCAAGACCTGTTGTAGATTAGTATGTCATCAAAAAATACTAGCACAAATTTTCTAAGGAAGGGTTTTAAAATGGAATTCATCAATGCTTGACATGTAGAAGGTGCATTGGTAAGGCCAAAAGGCATGACCCAAAATTCATAATGACCCTCATGAGTTCGAAATTTTATTTTTGGAATATCTTTCATCTTCATTCTAATTTGATGATATCCTGAACAAAGATCCAACTTGGTAAATAAATTTCTCCATGTAATTCATCCAATAATTCATCAATCATAAGAATGGGAAATTTATCTTTAGTAGTGAGCTTATTGAGCCCCCTATAATCCGGACACATGCACCATGATCCATCCTTCTTGTGCACCAATACTACTAGAGCAGAGAAAGAACATTGACTAGGTTGAATTATACCAACCTCTAACATTTTTGCAATCATACGTTCAATTTCCCTCTTTTGGACATAAGGATATCTGTAAGGCCTGATGTTTGGAGGAAAACTTCCTGGAATCAAATGAATAGCATGATCATTATCACAAATATGTGGGAGTCCTTTGGGAGTTTCAAACACCTTGGAATGATTGTCCAAGGCTTTTTGAAGATCTAGAGAAATTGATGATTTTGATGTTGGAACTTCCAGTGGGCATAATTGTGCAATTAAGGCTCATTTTTCTTTCTACAGAAGATTTTTGATGAAATTAGAGCTTATTATATTTCCCAACTTCCCTGCAATACCCCATAATTCGACTTCCTTTCCTTCAGAAAAAAATTTCAAGAAAAGTTCTTGAAAATTAAAAGATACTGTCCCGAAAGATTGTAACCATTGTACTCCTAGTACAACATCAACACCTCCCATTGGAATGGAAAGCATTGGAATATTCAATACATATTCCCCCATGGTTAGCTTGATATTATGAAATTTTCCAGAGAAATTTATAGTTCCTCCATTTTCAATTCCTCGGCTACCTTGAAATGAATAAAATTATGGGTACTACATGAATCAATCAACACTATTACCTTTTTCTTCTTAATATGTCCTTCTATCTTGAGAGTTTTAGGAGTGGTAATACCTTCCAATGTATTACACGATATGTTCAAATTCATATCTTCTTCTTCTAGGTCTAGTTCCTAGTGTATATCCTCTTCTTTTGAATTTTCTTGTTCATTTTATTCCTCCTCTTCACAATCTATGTAAAATAATTTCTTCTCATCACACTTATGACCTTTAGTGTATTTTCTATCACAATTGTAGCAAAACCCTTTCTCTCTTTTTTCTTCCAATTTTTGTGGTTTCAACCTTGTAGGTTGTGGAAGTCTAGGAGTAGAAATACTTCCATATTTATAGATGTGAGTGGTAGGATTCCTTGTCACCATAATTTTACATTAATGTTTCTTGCCAATCTGAATGCCTTCTCCACTGAATCAAGTTCCCAAATGCGAACTTCATGTTGGACGTTATCCTTTAAAGTCCATATGAAAAGATCAATCATGTGTTCCTCTGGAATATCACTTACCCTTATATTCAAATTTTTGAAGTCCTCAATGTGCTCCAACACTAAACCCTTATGTTTGAGATTTATCAATTGTCTAAAGAAGGTATTTCTCTTTGTATCCTCATAATTTACTATCATTTACTCCATAAAAATTGACCAAGTGACAATTTTTTTACGGGAGCAAAACCATTGATACCATACAAACGTATTTTGTTATAAATTTAAAGTTACAATGTGTACCTTTTGTGTGTGTTTCACATTATTGATATCAAAATATTGCTCCATATGTAGTATCCATGTTACGGGATCCTTGCCATAAAACTTCCTCATATCCATCTTTGGAATATGGTGGGTCTTCCATCCAACATTAGAGTTTATGTAGTCATGATTAACATTTATTTTGTTCTCATCATGAGTTTCCTCTACTATCTTTTTGCCATTAGGAAACATCTCTTGTATCAAATTTGTCAAACCTTCCATGTCTGCTTTTAGATCATTCTTCATGTTTTCAATTTTTTCTTCCATGTCATCTATTTTAGATTCCAAGCCAGCTTCCATGCCATCCATATTAGATTCCATTCCATTCTTCAAACCATCCATGCCTTTCTTCAAACCATCCATCTTAGCTTCCATGCCTTTCTTCAAAACTTTCATTTCATTTTTTGTTGCTCTTTGCGAGAGAAAAATTTGGTGCAGTTGCTCTTGTAATTTTGATATGTCATGTTGCAATTCTTTGTCCTCATCAGTCATAGTAGAGCCTTGTGAAGCCTTAATGAGTGTTAAATTCTTTTTATTAGGAATTTTAGAACCCAATATTGATATCTATTCTACAATATGCCCTTGGAATAAATTCAAACTAATTCTTCAAACAAGACTTATGCAATTCGAAAAAACAAATACACACCTTTTTCTTGTTTTTTAGGAGCTCGATATTAAAATTGAATTATCTTTGTGATTTTGGATCTTCAATATCTGAAATTCATTCTTGTAGTAGCCCTCTGAATCATCTTTTTAATTCCACAGGTCTAACCTGATTTGCATTCTTCAAGGCAAAGTTATGCCAAATCTCCCACAATGACCTAATTATTATGGATTTGTTCACTAGAGCGAAGTTGTATAGCATGCGACGTGTCACTGTTTCCTCCTTTAGATTTGACGTTGATATATAAAAAGCTACACTCTGTGTACTTCTTGTCACTTTTTAAATAATTCCAATTTGATGCTCATAGAGAGTGTTATGATGATTTTCCGTGGTCACCTATTTGAGATGAAATTCAGGAGCCTAAAAAAACCCTAACTTCCACAGATCGTATCTCTGCAAATATTGCAAACCAAGATCTACAATATTTACAAGAATTTCCTTAGGATTTTGGCTTCGCTCTCTAAAAATTTTAGCTTCTGTGTCATCGTAGAAAGAAAGTTATAGCACACATTCCACAATGAACAATTTTAGGTGAAATTCGGGAGCCTGAAAAAACCCTACCTTCCACAGATCATATCTCCGAAAATATTGTGAACCAAGATATGAAATTTTTACACCACATTTCTCATGATTTCAGATTCGCTCTGTAAATATTTCAACTTCTGAACCTTTTTAGAACAAAATTTATGGTGAAAATTCCACGATGACCTATTTGGAGCACCGAAACCCTATAATCAAGGCTCTAATACCAAATGTTATGAAACAAACTCCAAAAATAGAAGGAAAGAGAGATCAACACCTTAGATATTGATGCCAGGATCTGCTAGAAAGTAGATCCTAGCACGTACAAACTCACTGCTCGCCCAATTATAAAAATTCTCAAATTTTCTTCAAATAAAATCATCAAAATATGCAGCTCAAAATTTACATAAATGGGAAAGAGCCATTCAAATCAACTACAAATATAAAATATAAAAATTCTCTGGCCAAATATTACATTGGGCAGCATCTTGGCCCTTGGCCCTTCAAACCACTCCTCACTCTTCCTGTAATCCTCACTCACTCAGCTCTTGTTTTTCCTCACAAAAACACTCATATTTATACATAAATAATGTGTTTATTTCACTCCACAAATTCTCCACCCAATCCTAAACTAAATCTAATTTAGATTCATTTTAGGTGTGGACTCAACAAAGTCCTCTACATAGAATTCCCACTCCCTAAATTTGCTACCTAAATATATTTTTCCTCGTATCCTTTTATTATTAAAAGAATATATAAAAAAATCCTCAAATTTATAATTTCTCCCCTAATTTATTTAAAAATAAAAATTTAATTAAAATGATTAAAATGTCACACCCCCCTTATTACATAATTAAATAATGAAAATTTTCCTTGATGCTCCTTCATTAGACTCCCAAGGTTGAAAATTAATCATGATCACCTAATCATGTGTTCGGATCTTCATCTGCCTGGATTCCATATCTTATGCTGCAACTTTCCATTTGTCGCTGCTTCTGTCTATTGTTCTTCTTCAGGTCTCCACACTTTATGCTCCATCACCCCACTGGCTATGCTTTCCCAATCTTCTGCTATCTTCCTCTTGCTACTTCTTCTTTGTTTTACTGCTATTGGTTTCTTCCAGGATACCTTCATTAGTATCCTCCTTATCAGCTCAATTTCTCGGTCCAATAGATTTCCTCCAGCATCGGCAATAAAAATTGTACTCACAAAACAATTGTTAAAATAAAAAACATAAGGCCTCAGTGCCTCTTTCTCCTCTGGCAACATTTCAGTATGCTGCTCTGAAATTTCCTCGTCCATCAGCACATCAGTATGTTGATTTAAATCCTCCATGAGACTATCATCTAGTTCCTCCTCAATATCATCTATTTCAAGAATGTCTCCCTATTCTCATTCATAGTAATGAACTTCTTCGATTTGCTTAATCATTTCTACATTATTATCCTCTGTTTCCTGATTATTATTCAAGACAATTTCTTTCTCTTTCTCTTTCAGCAATGCACCCTCAGTATAGATCCTCTGCTTTTCCAACTCTCTTCTTTGAAGATCTAACTTTCTATATAACTTAAAAATCTCAATTGGGGTAGAAATTGGAAATTTTACACAACTTTTCATACCTTCATTTGATGTTGACCAATCATCAGATGGTCCTTCTTCTCCCACTTCAATATTCTGCTGAATATTTCCATGAGACCCTTCTGTCCTCACTTCTTTCTGAGACTTTTCTATCTCAGCATCATTCTGAACAAATTTCAAATTCCATTCTTCCTCTTTAACAAACTTCAAATTTTGTTCAAAACCCTGTGATGTACCTAAAATCACACACAAATCATTATTCTTAAAAACATCAGACCTTGTGGTCTCACTTGATGCTTCAGTCAACATCTCTCCTTGCTGTTTTGAATCCTTCACTTGATTCAGTTCCTCTGTAGATTCCTCTTTTGTCACATCATCACTTCCAAAAAGTAATGGACCATACTCAGGCTCACATATCAAATCTTCTTTTAAATTGAGTAACTCTTCCTTCAGTTGAACATTCACTCTATGTCCCCACATCACTTGCAATCTATGCCATGTGACTTTCCTCTTCACACTCCATCCACATCTCTAGTCTACTTTACCTCTCTGTAATATTTCCATCAACAACTCAAGACGGAAATTTATCTCAGCTCTCTCTCTGTCAATCTTCTCTTGACTCATTCTCATGCCATTTTACGCAGCATCTTCCTCCTTATTTCCTCTGTTGTGGTCTTCTTCAGAACCTCTGCAATGACCTTCAGTAGTCATCTTTGTTTCTATCTTCATGAGTTCCTCACTCATTCATCATGAGCTGTACTAAAGCCTCTGAAAAAATAGTCTTCTCTGCTGCTACTTCCCTCACCAATCCTCCCTCTGGACTTCAACTTATCTGCACACAACTATCCTTCTTATCCCATCCCCATTGGAATTATTCAAGGTTCTGTCCACACTTTTCTTTCATTCAGAAATTATTTCTAGTTTCTTTCAATAGTACTTTTAAAAATGTGATCTTGGTTTGGTGATATTTCCTTCACCTGTCTATAACCTGTATTTTGAAATATTATCTTCAAAACCAGAGTTAAAATAAAAAATATCAGCTCACCTTCAAGATCTCTGTGTGATCTTGTTCCATCTCTCATCTACACTGTATCTCCATGTGTGATCATATTTCAAACTCAAAGTCTGATATCCCTTTAATTCTCCATCAAACATACATTCTCTGTAATTCTCAAAAAAACTGACTCTTCAGAAAGAATTATTTCCATTCACCCAAATCCACACAAATTTTATTCATGCACTTGTCAAACCAACACATTATGATGTAGGAAAATTAAATAGTCCTACACTTTCACTTTCAATTCAACAAAAAAGTTTGGGCTTATTTTCTTCACAAAGGTAGAATTGATTTAATACTTGATGACAATTCTACAAGCTCTTGTTTAAGCTATCCATAATTTTTTATATTTCAATTCTCACCATACTTATCAATTCAAAACAAAGTAATGAACTCTTACCTAGAAATTTAGTTACATATCTTACGTTGGTTCATACAGTTTCGCATATCCATTTAATAAATGCGCAACCCTTAACTCACAACTCAGAGACTTAAATGGATGGCTATTTACCATTCAAATATATCAACCAAATTAATTTTGAATCAAATGTATAGAACAGATTCAACCCTCATAGTCACATCCATGTAATTCGTTCAACTTCAACCGCATGCATACATATGAGGATCTTTTCTTGTTTCCTGTGCTCTTCGCTGTGTTACGTAACTTTGTTTCCCTCCCAATGCATTCCAAAATGCTACTGGCTTTGTTCCTTCCTTCACAACTTTCAAGAGAGTGCCCGGTATAAGAAACTCAGCAATTCTGGCAACTGAGTGTTGCTACTCCAACGTGCTAGAGTTTCCATGCCAAGAAAAGAGTGATGTCCTAGTTTGCAGTAAAAATCAGTCGAAAGAATTTAAAGACTCTGCCACCAGATCGACTTGAATTGCTTTACTATTGTGAGGCAGATTTCATTTCAACCTTCGGCAATATCATTTGACCTGCATATGTATCATGTCAACATTTATTGCAATTACAACCTGCGGGATATAATACATCAAAATTCATAATGCAATCAGTTTTGCGTAGCTTCTCAATGCATTTTAAAACCATGTTAAGCCATATTTCATTTCAACCTTCAGGAATGTATCATTTAACCAATCGACTCGGCATTTGACATCATTGTTGTCACGATTTTGAGCGCAAAAAATTCAACCAGGATGTGGTCCCTTACGCTGTCAATATCGTCTTCTATCAACACTGTCTACATAAAATGATATTCATACACATCAAAACTCCCTTCGTAGACATAGTCCCAATGCTATTTCAATCTCCTGAGAGAAATTTTATATTTTACCTTAACAACCAAAGCCATGTCTTCTACGAACAATAGCAAAAGAAAACACGAACTTAAAAGCAACGTAAAGAGAGTATATATTCAAGCATCCCGGTGAGCCCCGATTTCAATTCAAAGAGAAGGAAGCTAAAGTTGTAGAATTAGCTCTGTCCAGAGACTATCTTGAAATTTAAAGGTGTATTCTCCACATCGATACAACCAGTGATCATCAATGTAAGGCTCTGTTGGTAATTAAGATATTCCAATGGCCAAATTGTTCTGAAAATGGATGAAATTTCACACAACCCAAATTCTACACATGCACTCCCGTGATCAAAAACCATATACAGCATACATAATTGCAAATTCAAACAGGTATCTTTCCCTTGCTTTGATACCAAATGATGCCAAGTATCTGCTAGAAAGAAAATCCTAGCATGTAAAAACTCACTACTTTCCCAATTATAAAAATGCTCAAATTTTCTTCAAATAAAATCATGAAAATATGCAGCTCAAAATTTACATAAAGGAGAAAGAGCCATTCAAATCAACTACAAATATAAAATATAAAAATTCTTTGGCCAAATATTACATTGGGAAGCCTCTTGACCCTTGGCCCTTCAAACCACTCCTCACTCTTCCTGTACTCCTCACTCACTCAGCTCTTGCTTTTCCTCACAAAAACACTCCTATTTATACATAAATAATGTATTTATTTCACCCCACAAATTCTCCACCCATTCCTCAACTAAATCTAATTTAGATTCATTTTAGGTGTGGACTCAACAAAGTCTCGTACATAGAATTCCTACTCCCTAAATTTTCCACCTAATTCTATTATTCCTCATATCCTTTTAATTATTAAAAGAATATATACAAAAATCCTCAAATTTATAATTTCTCTCCTAATTTATTTAAAAATAACAATTTAATTAATAAAATAATTAAAATTTCACACCCCCCTTATTACATAATTAAATAATGAAAATTTGCCTTGATGCTCCTGCATCAGATATCAACCACTTCGAGGGGGAAACCTCCACTACATTACATAAATGAACAATTCTTGGATGATACAAATGGAAAAACCTCCTTCTATATATAAGAGTCTATGGGATCACAATATAATTCTAGCCGACCTAACAATAATAATGTAAGGGCGGAATAATAACAATATTGGGGTTTCAGGGGTACACAAAAATAATAAGGGGGTTACAATAACAACAATAAGGGACTATACTAGTAATATAGGGACCTAACACAGTAATAAAATATTCACAAGTTATCGGGGATTGTGAGACCTAATTTCTTTAGTGACAAATAATATTTCAAAAATACATTCAATGAGGATATAAATCCTCCCACTTCAGGCTAGAAGAGTTAGTTTCCTTTTATCTCCAGGGTATTCTCTATTACTATCTCACAAAATATGTTATAATAAACAAATATATACATATTATCATATTATATATATTGAAGGAAAAAGTGTAAAATGATGAAACTTACAAGTGGAATAAACATATGCATTACACACAATAACTGAATATTAATTAAAACCTAATCATGCAATAAGAAAATAACATCCCACTAAATTAAGATAAGAACACAATAAATTAATTCTAAATGGGAAAATAAAAAATAGGTTTACTTATAACTTTCATTGGTGGCTTATCATCATGAAACATGTGAAAAACATAATATTAGGAAATATCACTTATCACTCACATAACCAGAAAAAAAGCTATGGAAATAAGATCGTTTGTCGATAATATAAATATCAATAGAAAACAGATCTCTTATAGAGTGCAATGATACAATATTTATAAAGTAAGGATATTATTTATAGCATGTATAAAAGCATAAGTAAATCACACAAATGTAGAACACTACAAAACTAAAAATTCATATATTGATGTATGATGTATCTTGCATAAATTGTTAAAATAGAATAAAAATGTCAAAGATTTGAAATCTTATTATAAAAAATCATGAAAATATCTCTATTCATTTGTATATAATAATATCAACATATCGGAGGAAATGAAAGAGTTAATGTATGGCGATTTACACAATTGATCAGTTCAATCATATAAACGAAATCATAAACCATCATATAATCACACAAAAAAAATAAAGAGAAAATTGTAGAGATATTATATTCGTAATTGCATAAACAAGATCCATCAAGATAGGTTAGTGTAGTAGGTACATTCAGATCGCTTTAACAATAATTTTATTCCCATAAAAAAAATTGCCCCCCATATACAAGAAACAAGATACTTATATAAAAAATTTTGATAATTATCATAAGAATTATGTTTGTAACTGACAAGATCAAATAAGTAAATAAAAACGAACTAAGGTTAAATCCAAGAAACATTCTTTCCCCTGGTGGGATTTTTAGAAACTTCTATCATTTTCTTTAGAATAGTAATAGGTATTAGCGTCTCTAGAATCACCCTATTATTTTTCTTTGGATTAGGAAATATGGTTGTTGGCACGGATTCTTATTCCCCCATACTGTAGTTGGACAGCTCTGTTGTGGTTATATGGGATCGTTTGAACTGCCTTATTATCTACGGTTACAAACTTTAGCTTAGATCATTTCACTGCCCATGAAACCAACCTTCCCTTACTTCTTCACTTTTTTGACTCACTACTCTTGATATAAATCGGATTCATTAAGGAAGCACTTAAGGCGGAGAGGTACAACAGCTATATCACCAGGCATAATAGCATGGAAATAAATATGCATAAATCCATCATGATTTTTGTGTTCGATAAGAACCTTATGTATCCAAGTCTTCAACATTTTCAACAGAAAAATGAAAAGGTGGAATTGGATTGACAATATGTAGAGCGAAGGTGGGAATAGTAGGTTTCTCAAATCCATTTTTAAACTACATGTATTTATCCCTAATTGAGATATGATACCCATGATACATTCTTAATCTTTGTCCAAGTGACAATAAGCTATGATCTGACCTAACACTTAGCAGTTGGGAATTTTTGCAAAAATTTATCTAGGACACATGCATAACCATGACCAAAATATGATGGTATCCACGATGTGTGTATAACCTGGATAATATGTGTGTCGAAACAGAGAAAAAATCCATAGAAAATCTAGTATTTGCAGTTGAAGAGGCGTGGTTAGAAGAGGACAGAACATGAGTATACCCACTATGAAAAAGAGGATTTGTGAGGTCTCCTTAGACAAATTCTTAAATCAAAACTGATTCCATATTTACCAAGTGAGAGTCAACATTATTGAGAAAAAAATGAATGGTACGAACCATACATTTAATATACTCTAGAGAGGAGAAGACATTATAAATCTCAATATGATTTTCCCTTAACAGAAGTCGCAATAAGGTTGAATTTTGTTGATTGAGAACAAGAGAACTGAGGAAATGAAACCTTCACCTACAAAAGTGACCCAAATTAGGAAACCATTTATCTTGAACACCTGCAAGTTTAGAATCTGAGTCATATGGATGATCACAACTTTCCAAGTATTCTAGGAGGTGAATTTCATGACAAACCTCCAACATAATGATGTCAAAAGATGCATCCACATAGTGATAGGAGAATATTTTTTCAAAGTGAGAATTGTGCCACACAGCTAAAGAACCACCACCACATCAACTACGTATATGTTGGTGAGGTGCCATGAAAATTTGAGAGGCTAGATAACAAAGGAAACAAGAGGAAGAGAAACATGCAAGAAATGAAACAAAAGGAAAAGCAGGGAGACATTGGAACCTAAATCTGAAAACTACGATATTGTCCCCGAAAAACCACTCAATAGGACCTAGTCCCAAGCGATTGAGAAATTTTGAACACATATAGAAGGAGGACTCAAATCGCCAGTGAACCACAGAAAGAGACCATAGTGAGACCACCAAATACACTAACACCTAACATAGTTGAGAAAAAAGGTTCCAATTACATACCCTTTGAGATTGAAAACACATATAGTGAAACTGACACCTCAATAAGGATACCATAACAAGAGTTGGGAAAACATAGAACTCAAGAAAATTTGCCAAAACATAGACTATCCTCCCCAAGACCCAATGAATGATATAATATATGAAGGAAAAGGAATTCTCTAGAGAGTAATTGTTTACCAAATCAATTTCACCATGTAATATTCCCAATTAGCCCAAGCTAATGGGACTATAAAATCTTGTCTCAATATTTTGTTTCATGAATAAAAATGTAAAGGAGGATCAATAAAGCTCCAAATAAGAAAAATAAATCAATGCCACATGTGAAAATGGACAAATCTGGGCTAGTTACATAAGCACACTTAGGTGTGAAAGAGACTGGAGCACTTGACCAAGTCAACCAAGACCAAATCAACAGTGTTGTCTAGATACAATGAATCTCCAAGAGGCACAATGCAGTTTTAGTTGGAGGCTTCTCATGTGAATGCAACTAAATCATTGAGATGGTTTAGGGTTTGACAAGACTTTCATCCTATAAGAGGAAGAGGAGGACAGTAGAAGAAGGTGATTTACTGTGCATATTTCTGAATATATTGTCTGTTCAGACATATATCATTCTCTGTTGTTTAGCTGAGGATAGTGTTGCTTAGCACTTGGGTGTTCCTGTGCGGGAATCCCACCTCTTCCATTGAGGAATTCTTGGAAGAGTCTTGTTGATCACATCCACTATCAGGCATTTTTCCAATCTCATCTTCCAACTACAACACATATCCTATTGAGGGTTTGGTTTTCCTTGCAAGCTGCAGCAAGTGGAGGCTAGATCTTCTTAGATCTAGGCCATTTCAGGGCCTCTTTTCACTGTGAAAGCCTTCTATCCCATGGGCATCAGGCCAACCCAGTGCTTCAACCTATATAATAGTTCCCCTTCTAGGACTGCGTTATTTGCAAGAAAAATGTTGCAGGGTGTTTTGACCCACTTTTTGAGGAGAGATCTCTGGTGCTGGGGCTTTTCCCTTCACTATGGTGATCCATGAATTAGATTTTTGATCCATGTTCTGTTCAGATATTATCTGCTTCTATTGTAAACATCTTCATAAATTTTTGAATACTATTGCAGATCTGCTACTTTGATCTCAGATCTACTCTCTATATTGCATGATTTGATCAAAACCCCAAGGGGATCTTATAAAGGAGCCTTTCTAGTGTACAAATCTGAAATAGATCTGATATTTTGTACATAGATCTTCTCTAGATCTAGAGTATAATATACAACTATTGTATCTCTTATAAATAACACTGTCAAGCTATTTTGGAGTCAATACATCTGTTGCAGCTCTCTTTCTTGAGGATTTTCTTCTATTTCTTGTCTTCTACATTCTGTTGTATACTGTAAGGGAATCATTATGGATCTGATTTATTGTTGTATATATAAAATTTGATCCCTCTTATTGGTCTCTTGCTCATGCTTTCAAAACTGCGTTATTTCTGAAGCATTTTGTTGCATATAGCTGCAACCCCTCTCTTTGGGTGTTTTCCAGCTATACTAGGTGGTGGGAGGTATATTTACCTCACCTAGTTTGATTTGTTTTTTCTCTCATTTTGGATATGGACACTAGATCCCCTGATACAAGGGATCCAGGAGCTACAAACTCATTTCAGTGCACATATTTCTAAGAATTGCATTATTTCAGCAGGCTTTGCTATGCATTCCCATTTTGGGATATTACAGTGGCATCATAGCATCTTTCTTGGCACAGCCTGTGATTTAATTAAAGAGCCAAAGCCAATATGACCTCAGAGGAAGATGAGCCTCTTACTGACAAAGAAAAGAGGCATCAAAATAGAATCCAGAAGAAATTTGATTACACCAATGATGATCAAGACAAGGGTAAAGCCCCTGAAACTGGAAGTGATAAAGAAGGAGAAGATTTTGTAAGAAATATTTTGGTAGCCATGCAAGATCTTTCTAGAGAGATCAAATAGATGAGACTAGAGAGGCTCAAGGAATCTCCTAGGAGGTTTCATCCTGGTGAAATATCTGGCATGTCTCACCACTAGAATGATCAACCAGTGAACCAGCCACAAGCTCCACAACGCTCTACTATGCCTAATTTCTTGGTTGTGGAGAATGAAGGACATCATGAGAAGCGTCCCTTGAAGACTATTTTGAAGAATATGAGTCCTAGAATTAGAGATTCAAGGACCACCTAAGTTTTCAAGAGTTTTGTCACCTCAAGGACAAAAGAAGGCCAAGGCATCAGTGTAGAGATGGTGGATTCATTCAGAATCATGATCGACATCACTCTATGGGAGATTATTTTTACCCAAGTCTGATGGGTCATCCACTAGTTCTGCCAAAGCATGGGTAGAAAAGCTGGATATCTATTTTCAGTTAAACAAAGTCCATGAGATGGAAGCTATCAAGATTGCAGTGTTGCACTTTGAAGGTGAAGCACACAACTAGTGGTTCCATGGGTTGCATTCATTGGGCCATGCCAATGTCACTGCCTATTCTGAATTTACTAGAAGACTAGTGGAGAGGTTTGACAGAAAGAATCTAGAAGAACCTTTCATGAGCCTTGAAAAGTTGAAGCAGTCAGGTAATGTAGAATCTCATATCTCTGAGTTTCTAAGATTATCTGTTATGGTTCCTGATTTGTCTGTAGTAAGGAGGGTGTACATGTTCATTGATGGCTTGGATGAACTATTGCATGGGTTGGTTAAATCTACCTAGCCCATTACATTTCATGATGCCATTGAGAGGGCTAGAGACCTTTAAGATGCCTTGCCAAAAGCAAAGGCAACCATTCAAAACAAGCCCTCCTACCTTTCTAAAGGGAAGGAAGAGAAAATTGCTCCTTCCAAGGAGAGCTCATTCAAGAAGCCTCTTGATATTGAAGTCCGGGGGGAGCTAAGGAAGAAGAGACTATGTTTCACTTGCCAAGAATCATAGGCACTTGGACATAGATGTGTTTTTGGGAAAGCACACTACATAGAAGTCTTCTCAGATGTTGAGGAGGAAGAAGAAGATGATGAACCAAGGAGAGGTCACAACGCTGACAATGTTGAGGGAGATCTAACACCATTGGGATATGGGAGTGGAGATTTTGCTCCTATTGGAGGAAATCTTGCATATTTGGGGGGAGTACCTAATTACTTGACCTTAAGAGTTCATGGTTCAATCATGAATTAGAGGGTATCTGTTCTTATTGACAGTGGGGCCACCCACAACTTTATTGATGCTCATCTTGTGCAAAGGAGGGCCATACCCACTGATACCTTTGAGGGATTTTCTGTTCTGGTCCTAGGAGATAGAACAATGCAATGCATGCATTATGTCCCATCACTTTTAGTCACCATGGGATCCTACACCTTGGTGGATCACTTCTTTGTAGTTGACATACCGAACACCAACGTTATTTTGGGTGTTCAATGGCTGATTACATTGGGGAAATTCACCACTGATTGGGAGTCTTTGCAAATGGAATGGGTGGACAAGAAAAGTGGTGCACCTCAAATGATCAGAGGCATGCATTCTTACCCCTCACATAACACTTCCACATAGAAAATAGAGATGTATTTGCGCAGTGGAAGCAAGGACCTCACTTTCCCTTCTCTCATGTTCATGAGATTCTTGCAAGGGACACTCTCATCTAGTGGAAAACCACCAGGGAGGCCACCTGATTCAATTTTAGTTGGATATATCTCAATACTTGATGCTCCAAAATCAGATCCAGGAGGGAATGGAGCATTAGGAGACACAGCTAAAGTGCTGGAAGGCTTGAGCAAGCACAAGAAGGGGGGAGGTTTTCCTCTCTTATCATCCTCACCATCCTTCATCCTTGATTCTGTGCTGTTGCAAGAGGAAAGGGAAGGTATGTCCTTCCTACTTGTACTTTTGGCATAATGAATGTCAAAGGATAAATCAGCAACATGGCAGGCATTCCTATTGATGCATCATCAGCGCTGTCTTTGTTGGGGAGTGTACGTCTATATTGGAAATCCCAGTTGTTGGTGGGTTATTCCAAGGATCTCTACACTTGTATGATGCTTGATGAACAGGTGCATGAAGAGGACTATCTATTCCATGAGGGATTCATATATAATCATGATAGGGTCTTCTTACCTAAAGCCTCAAAGCTTAAGGAGAGGATTCTACAAAGGGCCCTTAAGCAGTTCTGTTTCACACCTACCTATTCTATGAAGATCTACAACACTATCATGAGATGTTTTGAATGGGAAGACTTTGGAGGAGAGGTACATCAATATTTTCTATAATGCAAGAGCTATGTGGAGTTGGGGCAGCCAAAGGACTCTATGCAAGAGTCATTTCAGTTATTTCTTCCTTCTCTTGAAAAGGGAGAAAAATTTGTGCACAACTCAATGTATAGAAGGAACCTTGATGGTGAAAAATATGATCATGTAATGCAAGCTTCATTTTCTGATTTCACACATTCTTTCACCATGTTGTTGCAGGCCATGACTCCCAAGAGGAGTGTTGTATCATGTAAATCTCATGGCAAACTTTGGGCCACTGCAATTTATGAACTTGGCCACTCTCCTGATATGCAAAGGAAGATTCCTTTTCATGATGGGTGCTTCCCAAAGGCACCAAACATATGTCACAGTTTCAACCATGGTGAGATAACTTGTGTAGAAATTAAGTGGTGGGGAAACCACTTACCATACCTTGATCCAATGTAGGCAGGATATGCATTGTGCTAGCACCATATGTGGTACTTTGACCCACCTCCTTATGCCCAAATTTTTGTTTGTGTATATGTAATTATGCTTCCATACTTGGATGATATAGTTGTTCTTTTCATGGGATTGTATGGAGGGAGGATGGGCAGTTTGTATGTACCACATGGGATGGAAACTCTATATGTACCTTATGCTACATGCTTTAGAGAGAGTATTTTACCAACCATGTTTGATTCTGTTGAGTTCTTAACTCCTTGTGGGATGGATTTTGTACATCTCATGATGACTTTGGAGGAACGGTTCATGGAGGCTTGGATTGGTGAACACTTCGCTCGTGATGAAATATTGATCTTTGATGGTGTCACCAATGAAGAAGGAGAAGTGTTTCCGCACTCACCCTATCAGTTTCTTGAGGACAAGCAACGTTTTGGAGGGGAGGATTGTAATATTCCCAAATATCCCAAGCTAATGGGAATATACAATTTTTTCTCAATATTTTGTTTCATGAATAAAAATGTAAAGGAGGATCAATAAAACTCCAAATCACCAAAATAAATCAACGCCACATGTGAACATGGACAAATCTGGGCTACTTACATAAGCACACCTAGGTGTGAAAGAGACTGGAGCTCTTGACCAAGTTAACCAGGACCAAATCAACATCGCTATCTAGATACAATGAATCTCCTAGAGGCACAACATAGTTTTAGTTGGAGGCTTCTCATGTGAATGCAGCTAAATCATTAAGATGGTTTAGGGTTTGACAAGAATTTAATCCTATAAGAGGAAGAGGAGGACAACAGAAGAAGGCAGTTGATTGTGCATATTTCTGAATATATTGTCTGTTCAGACATATATCATTCTCTGCTGTTTAGCTAAGGATAGTGCTTCTTAGCACTTGGGTGTTCCTGTGCGGGAATCCCACCTCTTCCATTGAGGAATTCTTGGAAGAGTCTTGCTGATATCATCCACTATTAGGCATTTGGCCAAGCTCATCTTCTAACTACAACGTAGATCCTGTTGAGGGTTTAGTTGTCCTTGCAAGCTGCAGCAAGTGGAGGCTAGATCTGCTCAGATCTAGACCATTTCAGGGCCTCTTTTCACTGCGAAAGCCTTCTATCCCATGGGCAAGAGAGTTCTGAAAATTTGGAGCTGATATTTCAGATATTGGCATCAGTCCAACCCAGTGATTCAACCTGTAGCGCAGTTTCCCTTCCAGGTGTGCGTTATTTGCAAGAAGGAAGTTGCAGTGTGTTTTGACCCACTTTTTGAGGAGAGATCTCTGGTGTTGGGGCTTTGCCCTTCACTATGGTGATACATGGATTAGATTTTTGATCCATGTCCTGTTTAGATCTGATCTACTTCTATTGTAAACATATTCAGAAATTTCTGAATACTATTGCAGATCTACTACTTTGATCTCAGACCTACTCTGTATATTGCATGATTTGATCAAAACCCCAAGGGGATCTTGAAAAGAAGCCTTTATAGTGTACAGATCTGAAATAGATTTGATCTTTTGTACACATATATTCTTTAGATCTAAAGTGTAATATACAGTTTTTGTAGCTCTTATAAATAACATTGTCAAGTTATTTTGCAGTCAATACATGTGTTGCAGCCCTCTTGCTTGAGGAGTTTCTTCTATTTCTTGTCTTCTACATTCTGTTGTGTACTGTAAGGGCATCATTATGGATCTGATTTATTGTTTTATATGTAAAATTTGATCCCTCTTATTGGTCTCCTGCTCATGCTTTCAAAATTGTGTTATTTCTGAAGAAGTTTGTTGCATATAGCTGCAGCCCTTCCCTTTGGGTGTTTTCCAGCTATACTAGGTGGTAAAAGGTCTATTTACCTCACCTTGTTTGATTTTTTTTTTATCTCCTTTTGGATCTAGACACTATATCCCCTGATCTAAGGGATCCAGGAACTGCAAACTCATTTCAGTGCACAGATTTCTAAGGAGTGCGTTATTTCAGTAGGCTTTGTTGTGCATTCCCATTTTGGGATATTACACACCACCAACAACTAAAACAAAAATATAATTAGGGAAATAATGAGTAGAAATCCAACATAGATATAGGAAACAAACCCATAAAAATTATAATGCACTACAATCCAGAAGAAAAATCATACTAAATAATGTCCAACATATCAAACAACAATAAGTAATAGAGCCTGAGGATGAGGTGGAGAACACACCCTCAACCCCAAGGCACCTCCCTCCAACACTCCTCCAGCTAAACCAATTCATTATACCTGAGATGGAACACACCTAAAACAAAATAATATTAAATACTCGTAGCCACCATATGATATCAATTAACCAGGTGGCACACTCACACAAGTCCTAGTAACGCCTCTAGCACATGTTCACCCCCATTAAGGACCAGAATATCTTCATAGTGAGAGCATGCAAATCTTTCCTATCAGCTGGGTTTGAGGACAAGGGAAAAAGTGCTTCGATATTTAATCTTTGAAATCAGCATCCCATATTACTTAGATAACCCACTACCTTATTACTTGATCAACATGTATGTTGAACACAAACATACTTAAAGGAGTCTAACTTCACAATATGCTCAAAAATCCCTTCTAATATCAAACTTTAAATAACCTTTCGAGGTGGTTTTCCATTGATGAGTTTTTTAAGACACTAAATAAAAATAACAGAATCACCATCTAGTTGAAGGAGCTTAAATTCCTTTCATGCAACAACTTGAAGCCCTTTGACTAAATCCATATATTCTACCATATTGTTTATCCCTAAACAACATGACATAGCACAAACTCTGAGAGGCCAAGAATAGTCATCTTTATAGATCCCACTAGCACCTGTAACTCCAAGATCTTGACATCCCCATCAAAATTCATATTGATGAAATTTCGAGGAGGGGGCACATAGAAGGCATTGGAAGCATCAAGAGGGGCACGAGAAGGTTATTGACCCAGAAACCCCATCCTCTGCGCTAAATTTAAGGCCCTTAAGAAATTTGTATTCCATCACATCAACGATCCAATCCTTATAATATCAAGAAACCACCAATATAGGTTCTCTAAGGTTAGAGAGAACGAATTCCACCAAGAGGCATTCAAGTTATCATTTCTGATAGAAAATATTTGTGAATTTTTGTAATATCCCAAAACGGGAACATGCAGCAATACTTGACACAATATAAGAACTTACAGCAAGATAGATAATAAATCTAAGTACAAATCAGAATATGTAGAAATATCTGAGCCATTTTATTATATTGGAGATGAATCGGTTACACAAGTACAAGATACAGTAGATCTAGCCAAAAAGATGAGCTAAGATCACCTAGAAAACATGTGTGAAGTAGGTACAATGTAACTGTTGAGGCTCTGCAACAAATACTGCACTGTCTCTTTAGCAGAATATAAGCATGGAGTTGCAAGCTGAAAAGAGAAATGCAGATCTACTCAAAACTGGAGCTCTTATGATGCCAAGATTCAAGATCTGGCCACTGTGATGGATTCCCAAGATTACCCAGAAAGGATTTTCTAGATTTGCAACTTTGGAAAACTCACCTCCCCATGGTTTGATCCTTGATCTGCTAGGAAATACAAATCTGAAGCTATATATGAAGAATAGATGGCTGAAATTTATTCTTAGATCAGATCTATGCTTGAAGGACTGATCCCTTCCTTAGATCTATGAGCTAGGAGCTCTAGATCTATCTTCTCAATCCTCCAAAAGATGAATGCAGCTGCTGCAACACAACTGCCTCTAAAAACTACGGTGTGAGGGAAAGAGAGGCCTTCTGCCTACTAAAAAATGCTGCAATAAGATCCAGGCTAATGGTAAGACTGATGGAAATGTGAAGGAATTATCCTCCACTGGATTGCTAGCTAAAATACTAGCAACTTCCTTCCTCCTTTCAGATCTGCAATATGGACAACGTCATTCTTGGAGAGAATACTTCTGCTAGGATATCAATTAATTTTGGACTGATGCCAGATCTGCAATGTGGCTCTGGGAGTGCTACAATATAAGCCCAAATGATGGGAATAATCCCTCACCTTGTTCTCCAGCTAAAGTACTGAAGACAACTACCACCTTCCAAACTGATCTCCATAAAAACGCAGTTTTCTGAATATGAATGTTCCATAGAAAGTAGGAAATGGAAATGGAACTTAAAGCCTGATGTATAATGAAATAAAAACCTCTTCCTTAGAGATCACTCAAAGAAAGAGGAGGGATTTCCACCCGGGAACAACCTGTGCTAAACAGCACCTGCAATCTCTGCTAAACAACTCAAGATTGCAGTGGAATGTCACTTGAGAATTCCAGATCTAAAAGATCATACATCAAAATAATCCAAGATTCCTTTCACTTTTGCCTTCATCTCCTTTATAAAGATTGAGCCATCCCAAGCCTTGGACCTAATCTCAACTGCGCTATCTCATGTGGACAAGATCCTCCAAGTGGGACAGTGTTGTTTGACCAAATCAACCAAATAGTCTAGGTGCAATGTACACCTCCTCCATCATGTGTACTTCATTTCTCCACCACTTAATCATTAATGCTCAATGACCCTTTGTTTGACATCTTCAAGATCTTAGTTTACTAAATCAACCCTCCATTATCTCTCCCATTAAATAAGACATGTTCTCCAACCTCATTCACATTATTAGTTGCTCAACTACCTCTTTTTGTAGATATAGTCTAAATTGATCGACATTCACACACACAAAGTGGATATTTATTCTTATTGAGGATTTTGGGTCCCTCATCCTTTTTATTTAATTAATTCATTAGGAAAATCAAGGACTCTAATATTCCAAATGTGATGTGAAAATTTGGGAATATTACAGTCCCCTCCAGGAAAATTTTTCTTGTCCCCAAGAAACTCCAAAAGTAGATGCAAGGCCATCTATTCCCCTCCATATGGCATCCACATAAGGAAGGCTTCCTCCATTTGCTACAATAGGTTATGTATGTTTGGTTCCAAAGTTGTCTTTTAAAAACAGAAAGAATGACCTCCAACTATTTGGTTATATGTCCTCCTTCCATCATGAAGTACCAAGTGACAACCATATGATGTCCAACATCATCAATAATACATGAGAGGCATAAAATAAAGTAGCTCTTTCCACAAGGGAAAATATTCATCATACAATACACTCCTTCATCCCATGTTTCTTGAACTAGATTGAGCATTGATATTCTCCCATACTTAGCCCTGTTGGCCTTGTTGGATCCAAACTCCATCATTTCAAAGTTATGCAAAAGAAGATAGGAAGAAGTAATATGGGTAGAAAAAGATGTCAAACCATAGTCTCCTAACAAAAACCACCAGAGTAAGGCCCTTTGTTGCCATCCTCCATATCCTCCATGTAAGATGATCAAGCCAAACTCCCCCATAAGCAACCAAAGCAAAAAGAGATCTTGCTTCTTCCTTTCCCCTTCATGTGCATCATGAAGCATAAGAATACTAATGGACATATGAGATGTCACAACAACCCAATACAATCAATACACATCATGAGATCATTATGCCAAATTTTAAACAATACAAAACACATAGACATAGGAGATGTCATGTGGTGGCCAAACTCTCTCAAGTGAAACCAAAATGAACATGCCTTCCCTTGATACAATTTATCATTGAAAGAAAACGCATGATTCAGAAAATGATGAGCTATTGAGTGGTATCCATACTCGCCCATGAGCGGCCAACACAGCCATGCCTCATTCTTCATTTCATACATGTTTTCCAAGGCATGGATCAGAAAAATAGGTGCCTTTGGAGAGTGACACAAATATCCCAATGGAAACCAACGTAACCAAGCATGCTGGCCCATACAAATCTGCAAGTGGTGCTACAACCCCTTGCTTATCATCCTTACCCATTCACTCCCATGGGGATGATGAATGATGTACTACATAATCATGGCATCCTCCCTTTATAGAATGCCATCCTTCCAAAACTGTTGAAGAGCTTTGCATTCCATGAAATGTTGAAATGCATCTCTAATGAGATCTCTTAATGATATTCTCTACCCATCAAGGGCCCTCCAAAACCAAAGAAGTTTTGTATTTAATTCAAGTATAAGTTTCTCTTTGAGTAGTGAGAGGCTCATTAAGAAAGGGTCATCTAGAAAGGAGAAAAGATTTCTCATTTCAAGATGTCTACCATTTTTCATATTTTCTTCCATTTCTTCATGAAAGAAGCTACATCCAGAGTGTTCCAAGAATGATGAAGCCCTTTCTTTGTCACAGCTACTAAGTGACAGCGTTGTAGATTTGCAGGGTGATACCTGCACTGTCTGAAAGCAAGTTACAACACTGATCTCACAATCAGTTTTTGTATATAGGATAATGCTAATCCCATTTTCTAAAACCCTACATCTCAACTCAAGGGATTGAATGTAGCTCAACAATGATGAACAGGGATATTTTTCAGCCTCCTCCTTGATTAGATCAAGGGTCCTATGCGTTGTGATATGTTTCTGCTTCAAATCAACATCTTGTTCTAATCCTTGGTTATGCATTGATCTAGAAACCATATGTGGTGAAATTTTATGCATACTTTGGATCAACTAATATGTGGGAACCTCTTGATAGAACACAAGAGTTCCTCCAACTAGGACAACAATGCCTTCAAGTGCTGGTAAGAGTGATGGTCTCTTTTCTTCAAGTGTACCAGCGTTGATATCTTCCCTCTCCTTCTCATGCACCTCCTGATCCATGCATGGGACTCCATATGTCAAGAGCTCAAGACTATCTTGCAAAGATGCAAGTGCCTCTTCTCTAGATACAAGTACTTTTGCAGCAGGTGGTGAAAGTAGTGACCCCTCCACATCAAACCTCTTCCTCAAATTATGAAAGAAATCTGAATACTTGGTCACCTGTGCATGCTCTAGGTGCCCAAACCACTAATATTATGCTTCAGCTAAGAGATGAAGTGCTGCAATTTGAACAATGTCTTTTTCAGCCACAGGATGTAGCTTGAAAAATGAATCTAACTCCCTCCTCCAAGCCTTGACATTGCTTAAGGAAGATCCATCAAATGTAGGCAAATATAATCTATTATGCCTCTTCCTTCTATTGCTACTATAGGATCCTCTCTCTTCTTTGATTTTGAATCATTTTTGGAGAGCTAGCTTCTCCTTGAATGCTCTAGACTGTGCTTTGTACTCTTCAAGATATAGACTGAGAGTCTCCTGAGTCTCAGGTTCATTCCTTCCTTTACTTCTATACCTCTCACCTTCTTCAAAGAAAGTGGGCATAGTGGATCTATGAGGAGATCTATAATTCTCAGGTCTTCTTTGTTGCTGATAGGAAGTGCTTTCCCCATCAGATCTACTCCTTGGATCTTCTTTCTGTTCTTCCTCCTTCATTTGATAGACCCCTTTGGAGAGATGTTGCATGGATCTAAAGAAATGAGTGATATTTTTTTCATTCTCCATGACAGATCTCATCTATCTATTCCTCTTTCAATGTAAAAAGATGAATTTTCCACAAGCTAAGCCAAATATCATGCTCTGATACCACTGTAATGTCCCAAAATGGGAACATGTAGCAATACTTCACACTATGTAAGAACTTACAGCAAGATAGGAAATAAATCTAAGTACAAATCAGAATATTCAGAAAGAGCTGAGCCATTTTATTATATTGGAGATGAATCAGTTACACAAGTACAAGATATAGGTATATCTAGCCAAAAAGATGAGCTAAGATCACCTAGAAAACATGTGTGAAGAAGGTACAGCGTAACTGTTGAGGCTCTGCAGCAAATACTGCATTGTCTCTTTAGTAGAATATAAACATGGAGTTTTAGGCTGAAAAGAGAAATGAAGATATACTCAAAACTGGAGCTCTAATGATGCCAAGATTCAATATCTAGCCACTGTGATGGATTCCGAAGATAACCTAGAAAGGATTTTCCAAATCTGCAACTTTGGAAAAATCACCTCCCCAGGGTTTGATCCTTGATCTACTGGGAAATACAGATCTGAAGCTAGATCTGAAGAATAGATGGCAGAAATGTATGCTTAGATCATATCTATGCTTGAATGGCTGATCCCTTCCTTAGATATATGAACTAGGAGCTCTAGATCTAGCTTCTCAATCCTCCAAAAGATGAATGCAGCTGCTGCAACACAACTGCCTCTAAAAATTGCACTATGAGGGAAAGAGAGGCCTTATGCCTACTAAAAAATTTTGTAATAAGATCCAGGCTCATGGTAAAACTGATGGCAATGTGAAGGAATGATCCTCCACTGGATTTCTAGTTGAAATACTAGCAACTTCCTTCCTCCTTTCAAATCTGCAATATGGACAATGTTATTCTTGGAGAGAATACTTCTGCTAGGAGGTCAATAACTTTTGGCCTGATGCTAGATCTAAAATGTGGCTTTGGGAGTGCTATAATATAATCCCAAGTGATGGGAATAATTCCTCACCTTCTTCTCCAGCTGAAGTACCGAAGATAACTACCACCTTCCAAACTGATGTCCAGAAAAACACACTTTTCTGAATATGAATGTTCTGCAGAAAGTAGGAAATGGAAATGGCACTTAAAGCCTGATGTATAATGAAGTACAAACCTCTTCCTTAGAGATCACTCAAAGGAAGAGGAGGGATTGGGAGCACCTTGTGCTAAAAAACACCTGCAATCTCTGCTAAACAACCTAAGATTGTAGTGGAATGTCACTTGACAATTCCAGATCTAAAAGATCATACATCAAAATAATCCAAGATGCCTTTCACCTTTGCCTTCATATACTTTATAAAGATTGAGCCATCCCAATCCTTGGCCCTAATCTCAACTACATTGTCTCATGTGGACAAGATCATCCAAGTGGGACAGTTTTGTTTAACCAAATCAACCAAACAGTCTAGGTGCAATGTACACCTCCTCCATCATGTGTGCTTCATTTCTCCACCACTTGATCATTAATGCTCAATGACCCTTTGTTTGAAATATTCAAGACCTTAGTTGACTGAATCAATGCTCCATGATCTCTCTCATTAAATGAGACATGTTCTCCAACCTCATTCACATTAGTAGTTGCTCAACTACCTCTTTTTGCAGATCTAGTCTAAATTGATCCACATTCACACACACAAAGTGGATATTTATTCTTATTGAGGATTGTCGGTCTCTCCACCTTTTTATTTACTTAATTCATTAGGAACATCAAGGACTCTAATATTCCAAACATGATGTGAAAATTTGTGAATATTACAATTTTTCTCTTTCCATAAGTTCCAAAGAATAAATCCCATAAGAAAATGTTATGAAATCAACTCCAAAAATAGAATAAAAGAGAGATGAACGCCTTAGAAATAAGCCACTTCGAGGGGGAAACCTCCTTTACATTACATAAATGAACAATTCCTGGATGATACAAATGATAAAACCTCCTTCTATATATAGGGGTCCATGGGGTCACAATATAATCCTAGCCAACCTAACAATAATAATGTAAGGGCACAATAATAAAAATATTAGGGTTACATGGGTACAAAAATAACAATAAGGGGGCTACACTACAACAATAAGGGACTACACTAGTAATATAGTGACCTAACATGCCCATCTCCTTCAAAAGAGTGTTTTCCTCAATGTTTGAGTAGCTCTAGGTGCTTCTGTATAAAATTCTCATCCTCCTATGTAGAATTTTCAGTGGGTAAGTTCTTCCACTTGATGAGATACTCTGAAATTGTTCGATTTCGTAGCTTTCGAGTTATTGTTTCCATGAATTATTCAGGTTCCAATATGATTTTTCATTCATCATGAAGTTCTGGCGATATTGTTTGAATTAGAATTTTTTCACCTATAACCTTCTTTAAGCATGAAACATGGAAAACATGATGCACTCGCGAAGAAGAAGGAAGCTCCAATTTGTATGCCATAGTGGCAATCTTTTGCAACACATTGTAAGTACCATAGTACTTTTGCGATAATTAATTATCCTTGTTATCTTGATCGAGGGACATTTTTTTGTATGGTTGTAGCCATAAAAATACCCAGTCTCCTACATCAAAAATTCTCTTGCTGCAATGTTGATCTGCCTTTGTTTCATTTTATTTTGTGCCAAATTTAGGTTATCCTTTAAGTGTTAGAGAACTTCTTATTGATGCTCGATGTGATCTTTCACTACTTGAACCTTAGAATTTTCTCTTAAATATGATGTGATGGGAAGTGGATGATATCCATGAAGTGCCATAAATGGGGTCATTTTTGCTACAGTATGGAAGGAAGTGTTATACCACCATTCAGTGAGAGGTAACCACTTACCCCATTGTGTTTGTTTATTAGATACAAAACAACGAAGATATCACTCCAAACCTTTATTCACTATCTCAGTTTCACCATCGGATTGAGGATGATAGGATGAGCTATGAGCTAGTTGAGTACCCAAACAAGAAAATAATTTCATCTAAAAATTTCCACTAAAAATGGGATCTCTTGTCCTTACAATAATCTTTGGGTATCCACGTAGATTTTGAATTGTTTCCATAAATGTAGTAGCAAATGTACTTGCTTTAATTTGATGAGATAATGCACAAAAGTGTGCATACTTGGTAAGGCTATCAACTACCATCATGATGACACTCTTTCCTTCAGACTTAGGTAAAAATGTGATCAAATCCATTGAAATATCCTCCCAATTTTGACTTGGAATAGATAAAGGTTGCAGAAGACCTCGGGTCTTAATTGTCTCATCTTTATTTTGCTGGAAAACCAAACATTCCGCCACAAAATTTTGAATATCAGAATTAAGGCCATCCCAAGAAAATTATTTCTTCACCCTGTAGTAAGTTTTTAGAAATCATGAGTGTCCTCCTAAAGGAGAAGTGTGCAATTCCAAAAGAATATTTTGTTTTAGTTGGGAATTCTTACAAAGACATAAGCGATCTTTGTACCATAAGGAATCATTTTTCCAACTAAATGTATCAAGTGTACTAGGATCTTGCTGCAACTTTTGAATGAGTATCCACACTTCTTCATCCTTCTTCCATTCAAACCTTGCTTCGGTTATCCAATCTAGTTGGATAATAGAAATGGCACAAATAAATGCTTCCACCTCTTCATTCTTTCTTGAGAGTGCATCTACAAAAACTTTTAGCTTCCCTTTTTTGTAGATGATTTCAAAGTCATAACCCAACACCTTTGTGACCCATTTTTTCTGCTCTTCTGAAGATATTATTTGTTCCAAAAAGTTTTTAAGACTATCATGATTGGTTTTTACCTTGAAGCGTCTTCCCATTAGGTAAGGTCGCCATTTATTCAGTGCATGTAGTATTGCTAACATTTCCTTCTCATAAATATCTTTCCGTAAATACTTTCCTTTGATTGGATGACTTTCAAAATAAATGGGTCTTCCTTCTTGCATTAAAATAGCAGCAATTCCATTTCATGAGCCATTATATTCCACAAAAAAAAAAATTGCGAAGCCTGGCATAGCTAAGATTGGTGCTAGACACATTTCCTCTTTAAAATGTTCAAAGTCCTTAGTTGCTTTAGGATTCCATGAAAATGCATCTTTCTTCAATAATGTTGTTAGAGGTGCTGATATTCCCCCATAATTCTTAACAAAATTATGATAATACCCTGTTAACCTGAGAAATCCTCACAACTACTTTATGGTTGTGGGTACTTTCCATTCCTTAATGGATTTAATTTTGTTAGGATCTACCTAAACACCCTTGTGAGATACAATATGACCCATATATTCCACCTATTGTACTCCAAAGAAACATTTGGATGTTTTTTCATATAATTGTTCCTCCTCCAATAGTTTGAGCACCCTGTCAACATGTTGAACATGATCCATCCAAGACCTGTTGTAGATTAGTATATCATCAAAAAATAGTAGCACAACTTTTCTAAGGAAGGGTTTGAAAATGGAATTCATCAACCCTTGAAATGGAGAAGGTGCATTGGTAAGGCCAAAAGGCATGACCGAAATTTCATAATGACCCTCATGAGTTCGCAATGTTGTTTTCAGAATATCGCCAGACTTCATTCTAATTTGATGAGATCCTAAACGAATATCCAACTTGGTAAAATAAATTGCGCCATGTAATTTATCCAATAATTCATCAATCACAGGAATGGGAAATTTACCTTTAATAGTGAACTTATTGAGCTCCCTACAATTTGGACACATGTGCCATGATCCATCCTTCTTGTGCACCAATACTATTGGAGCAGAGAAATAACTTTGACTAGGTTGAATTATACCATCCTCTAACATTTATGCAATCATAAGTTCAATTTCGCTCTTTTGGACATAAGGATATCTAGAAGGCCTAATTTTTGGAGGAACACTTCCTAGAATCAAATGAATAGCATGATCATGATCACTAATAGGTCGGAGTCCTTTGGGGGTTTCAAACACCTTGGAATGATTGTCCAAGACTTTTTGGAGATCTAGAGAAATAGATGATTTTGATGTTGGAACTTCTAGTGAGCGTAATTGTGCATTTACACCTCGTTTTTCTTTATTACGAAGATTTTTCATTAAATTATAAGAGATTATTATCTTTCTCAGCTTCACTACAATTCCCCGTAATTCGACATCCTTTCCTTCTAAAAAAAAATTTAAGAAAAGCTCTTCAAAATTAAAAGCTACTGTCCCTGAATATTGTGACCATTGTACTCCTAGTACAACATCATCACCTCCCATTAGAATGGAAATAATTGGACTATTAAATACATATTCCCCCATATTTAGCTTGATATTATGGCATTTTCTAGAGAAATTTATAGTTCCTCCATTTGCAACCATCACCTGAGATTCTTTTGTTGGGTATAGGAAACAATTCAATTCCTTGGCTACCTTACAATGAATAAAATTATGGGTACTACCCGAATCAATCAACACTATTACCTTTTTCTTCTTAATATGGCCTTCTATCTTGAGAGTTTGAGGAGTGGTTATTCCTGCCAATGCACTACAGGATATGGTTGGACTCATTTATTCTTCTTCTAGATTTATTTTCTGGAGTATATCCTCTTCTTTTCAAGTTTCTTGTTCATTTTCTTCCTCCTCTTCAAAATCTATGTAAAATAATTTCTTCTCAACACACTTATGAACTTTAGTGTATTTTCTATCACAACTGTAGCAAAGTTGTTTTTCTCTTTTTTCTTCCAATTATTGTGGTGTCAACCTCATAGGTTTTGGAAATATAGGAGTAGCACCACTTCTATCTTTATAGATGTGAGTGGTAGGCTTCCTTGTCACCATAATTTGACATTCAATTTTTGTTGCCAACCTGAATGCCTCCTCCAATTAATTAGGATCCCAAACGCGAACCTCATGTTGGATGTTATCCTTAAATTCCTATAAAGACATCAATCTTGTGTTCCTTTGGAATATCAGTTATGCTTATATTCAATCCTTGGAAGTCCTCATTTTCTCCACCATTGAGCCCTTTTGTTTGAGATTTATCAATTGGCTAAAAAAAGTGTTTCTCTTTGTATCTTCATAGTGTGCAATCATTCCTCCATAAAAATTGACCAAGTGAAAATTTTTTGACAAGAACAAAGCCATCGATACCATACAAATGTATTTTGTTCTAAATATAAAGTTGCAATGCGTACCTCTTGTGTGTTTTGCACATTATTGAGATCAAAATATTGCTCCATCTGTAGTATCCATGTTACGAGATCCTTGCCATCAAACTTCCTCATAATGATATTTGGAATATGGTGGGTCTTCCATCGAATATTAGAGTTTATGAAATAAATATTAACATTTATTTTTTTCTCATCGTGAGTTTCCTCTACTATCTTTTCTCCATTAGGAAACATTACTTGTATTAACTTTTCCAAACCTTCCATGTCTTCTTTTACATTATTCTTCATGTTTTCCATTTTTTCTTTCATGTCATCCATCTTAGATTCCATGCCAACTTCCATACCATCCATGAAATTATTCAAACCATCCATCTTAGCTTCCATGCCTTTCTTCAAAACTTCCATTTCATTTTTTCTTCTCTTTGCGGAAGAAAAATTTGGTGCACTTGCTCTTGTAATTTTGAAATGTCATGTTGCGTTTCTTCATCTTCATGAGTCATGGTAGAGCCTTTTGAAGGCTTGATATGTGTTAAATTATTTTTAGGGGGGAATTTTAGAACCCAATACAAATATCTATTCTAAAATATTCCCTTGGAATCAATTAAAACTGATTCTTCAAACAAGACTTATGCAATTCGGAAACAAAATACACACATTTTTCTTGCTTTTGAAGAGCTCTATATTGAAACTGAATTATCTCTATGATTTAGGATCTTCAATATCTCAAATTCAGTCATGTAGTAGCTTCTGAATCTTCTTTCGAATGCCACAGGTCTGACCTGATTTGGATTCTTCAAGCAAACGCTATGCCCAATCTTCCACAATGACCTAATTATGGATGAGTGTAGTAGATAAAATTTCGATGACGTGCCATGTATCATTGTTTCCTCCTTCAGCGCTGAAATTGATACACAGGAAACTACATTTTGTGTACTTATGGCCACTGTTTACATAATTCCAATCTGATGCTCAAAGAGAGAGAGTTATGATTATTGTCCTACGCTCACCTCTTTGAGATGAAATTATGGAGCCTGAAAAAACCCTAACTTCCATAGATCATATCTCTAAAAATATTGCAAACCAAGACCTAAAATGTTCACACGATGTTCCTCCAGATTTCGGCTTCACACTGTAAAAATTTCAGCTTCTGAACCTTCGCAAGAAAACAATTATAGTGAAAATTCCACGATGACCTGTTTAGGTGAAATTCGGGAACCTGAAACAAACTTTCACTTCCACAAATCATATCTCAGAAAAATATTGCGAACCAAGATCTAAAATTTTTACACAAAATTCCTCAGGATTGTGGCTTCACTCTGTAAAAATTTCAGATTCTAAAAATTCTTAGAAAAATAGTTATAGTGAGCATTCCATGATGACCTGTTTAGAGCAGCCAAACCCTAGAATCCAAAGCTCTGATACCAAATGTTATGAAACCAGCTCCAAAAATAGAAGAAAAGAGAGAACAATGCCTTAAAAATGAGCCATTTCGAGGGGGAAACCTCCTTTACATTACATAAATGAACAATTCTTGGATGATACAAATGAAAAAAGCTCCTTCTATATATAAGAGTCCATGGGGTCACAATATAATCCTATCCGACCTAGCAATAATAATGTAAGGGCACAATAATAACAATATTGGGGTTACAAGGTAAAACAATAATAATAAGGGGGCTACACTAACAACAATAAGGGACTACACTAGTAATATAAGGACCTAACAAAAAATACCATGCATGACTGACTCTAGGATTATGAAAGCTAGGAGGAGTTCAATTCATTGTTTTTGAAAAACTATTCATTAATTGTGCTCTTTCCATAGGTTCCAAAGAATAATTCTGATAAGAAAACATCATGCACGATAGACTATAGGATTATGGTAGTGTTTAAAATTCCATTTCTTTAACAACAAAGAGAAGCTCTAATTTTCAAAGAATTTGTTGATCAGCGGTTGTCATTGATGTCAACGCAAGCAGCACCAGGGGCTACTCCAATATTTCATGGGAATTTTGACCTACCAAAATACTGTATTCTGGGTCAAAAATTCTTTTGATGGTTTCTTCTTGTCGATATGTTTCCAATGATATATGGCACGCCACGTAATTCTTCACGGTTTGAGAGATATTCATGTTTGAAGTTTGTAACCCCAGTGAGTGGGCTAAAACCCCATGGGGTTGTGGCATGGGTCATTGAAAAGTCATAATCAATATTTTTTAAGCTCCTAAAATCCCCCCCATGTTCACTTGTTGAAGCCCCTCTCATCCTAAGCATTTATGTAAATTGTGATCCTCATATCCTCCTTGTGCAAGGGATTTCACTATTTGAAACAGGCCATCGTAGCATTTTCACTCTAAATTTTTCTACAAAGTTTCAGAAGCTGAAATTTTTATGAGGCAAAGCCAAAAATCCTGAGGAAGCTCCTGTGACAATTACAAATCAAGGTGCCCAATATTTTTGAAGATATGATTTGTGCAAGTCAGTGTTTTTGTAGCCTCCTAAAATTCATCTCAAAGAAGTGACCTTCAGAAAATCATCATAATTCTCTCTCTGAGTATTGGATTGGAATTCCATAAAACTAGCAGATAGTGCACGGAATTTAGTTTTCTCTCTATCAATTTTAGAGCCGAATGAAGAAACAGTGACACATGGCATGCCATACAAGTTTTCTCTACTGAAACAGTCCATAATTAGGGAATTGTGAGAGATTGGGCATAACTCTCCCTTGAAGAGTCCAAATTGGGTCAGAGTTGTGGCATTGGAAAGATGACTTAGAGGAATACTACAAGACCAAAAATCACATATTGGGGATCTGAAATAATAGAGATACACCAGATTCAATATCGAGTTCCTAGAATGCAAGAAAAAGCTGGATCATGTGTTGTCAAGGGCTGCAAAGGACCATACTTTCTAGGGCAGCAAAGCAAAGCAAGGTGCAATAGAGGGTAGCATGATAAGAGCGGCAACCAAGGTGTTGAACAGCAACACTGCATACAGTCACTGTAAAGGTATCATTTTACTAAGTCATTATAAATACATTATTGTAAAAATTGTACTAGTATCTATCTGCCAAGAGTTGAAGAGGTAGTGTCGGGAGGTCTAGGATCATCATTAGGTGTTCATGTCATAGTTGGGGTTATAGTATAGTGTATAATATTCTTCTACATCATTCTATATCATTGTAAAGTGGACCATTTTCCTTGGTACGAGACTCCATTCTTCTTTTATTCTTCTATAGGGTGGTAGGGTGGTGCCAGGGTGAGTTGTAGATCATTGGGTGTTGGGGCATCCATTCAGTTGACTACTGAAGAATCTTGGGCATTGGAGCGTACATCCAGTGGGATTTGGAGAAGAATGATTTTCTAGATTCTAGGAATTTATAGCTTTATTTTCAATTGGAGTTAAATATTAAAGGATTATTAGAAAATAATTAGGTGGTTTTTGTCGTGGAGTGGGTCTCCACCTTAAAAATTGTGTGCATTTTTATTCCTTTTCTTTGATGCTATCTTTGTACAAACACTGATAATAATTGAAGATTAACTAATGCTCTAATTGAAAGGAAGGCTGATTCACCCCCCCCCCCCCCCCCGCCCCGCTCCCCGTATTTCCAACAAAAGTGACTATGAAATAATGAAAGGAAGTGACACTAGACCAATTTTGGATAATAAGTGAGAAAAGGACGTTATCGCGTCTCTTCATATGGCCCTTCAAAACCTTTTGGTTGGAGGAAATCCCAATTTAAAAGGAATTTCCATGCTATCAACCAAAGAAAACAAGTGATCTTAGGCCAATAAATCTTAGGCCATATTTCCTTCCACATGGAAACGTGATCATCTAACTTCAGATCAGAGAGGAGTACATAGGATTCTTTAAGACTGAATGAGCCTCGAGGAAGATGACCCCAATGAAGCATATCATTGCCATAATAACATGAAATATTTCTTGTATTTACCTCTTATTTTAAAGCATCCCAAGGTAAGGCTTCAGAAGAAATCACCCAATCCTATGGATTCGTCCATACTCTCCAAAATTGAGAATGCATCTTTTATTTCCATTAGTCCCTAACTCGTGCCACACCAAGATTAGTGAAAAAACCCTTCAAGTCCATGAACTTCTCAAAATTACTAAGACATAACATCTGCTACCAAACATCATCCCAAAACCTCTTAACCTTTATATATATATATATATATATATATATATATATATATATATATATATATATATACATATATATATAGTTTTTTTAACTTATTATTGATGCAATGACTACTAAGTGAATTATTCAAAAAATCATGAGAAAAGAGTGAGTTACAACTACCTCTCATGGAATTGGTCATAAATGAATGACTTACTTAATGTATTTGAATCTGAAAAAATGATATCTAATATAATGCACTGTGAAAACCCCTAAATACTTAAATACAAAGAGTGAATGGAGCTCTACTTGAATGGTTCATGAGGCACAATACTTGCTAAGGTTTTGCAAATGGGGTAGCAAGCTAAGTGGGCTTGATTGTGTGGAAAACTCCACAATTAAGCACACTTGAGGCAGAGGCGATCTAGGATGCGTGACCTATCGGGCAGTCCTAGTTATCAGGTACAAGCCCTCGAAGTGATGATTGACTCTATGTGATTCATTTCACTAGTTTCAATCCCACTTATTCACCCCTATGAGCATCACCCAATGCAATTATTGCTAAGTGGATTTTTCAAAAAATCGTGAGAAATTAGTCAGTTACGCCTACCTCTCATGGAAATGGTCATAGATAAATGACTTATTTAACACATGTGAGTCCCAAAAAATGATATATAATATAATGCACTATGAAAACCCCTCAATACTTAAATACAAAGAGTCAAGGGAGCTCTACTTGAATGGTTCATGAGACACATCACTTGCTAAGGTTTTGAAAATCAGGTAGCAAGCTAAGTGGGCTTCATTATGTGGAAAACTCCAGAGTTAAGTGCGCTTGATCTAGAGGCGATCTGGAATGGGTGACCTCCTGCGAAGTCCTAGTTACTAGGTGCAAGCCTCGAAAGTGATGATTGACATTATGTGCTTCATTTCCCCAATTTCAATCTCACTTCTTCACCCCTGTGATCAGAATCACCTGATGTAATGAGTGCTAAGTGGATTATTAAAAGAATCATGAGTGATCACAATCATCTGATGCAATGAGTGCTAAGTGGATTACTTAAAAAATCATGAAAAATTAGTCATTACGACTACTTATGGAAATGGTCATAGATGAATGACTTGATATCTAAGAATTAGGAGCTTTAGAAAAGTTTATTTAAAAAAAAAAAAAAAATATATATATATATATATATATATATATATATATATATATATATATATATATATATATATTATTAATAAAACTCAATTCTCAATATTGTTAAATTAAAATGAAAATATATTAATATTTTTTTAATTATTATAAATTTTTATTTTATTATAAATATTTTTATTATATTTATTAAAATTTTAAAACAAAGAATATATTATATTTGAAGAGAAATAATAATAATAAAGTGGTTCTTCTAAGAACTCCCCTCTTATGCCACATGTGTCTTTGTGTGTCGTTGATTTGAGTGTCATATTATAGAAATAGCTTTAGCCATTAGATTCATTATACCCGTGTCAGTGAGTTACAAATCTACCCTATACCCCTGTTTGCTACACATACAATCGAGTAACCAGATCATTGACATACACAACATTTTGCAGTTGAAAATTCAAGTAGGGATTTCTCTTTAAAATTAAATGAGATTTGGAATCATATCGCGAAGGCGAACTACCTGATCTGAATTCCACCTGAGCAATGGCACTTGAACATATGGAAATAGTGTTGAGATACTAATATGACTGTCATTTAGATGTCATTATATTTAATTCTCTTGTCTGCTAGGTGTCATAGACAATTCAATTTTCTTTCAGTTTTAGTCAAGTTCTACTCCAGGCATTTATTATTGATGTTTATAATGTAATCTATTTAACTATATTTTAATATTGAGAAGGGAAATCTCTTCTCCAGTTTTTTTCTCTCATTCTTTGTCATGGTATCAAATCTTAGCCTGTGTAAGATTCCTTGAGAGAAACATAGATCGAAGAGACATTGTATAAGAATTCTGAGCAATAGCATGAGCATGTGAGCAAAATATTTTAATATCTTTATCGTGCAGAGGTCCAAAAAAAAGGACGAAGAGGCAAGAAAAGGATCAAGTAGATGCAACGACAAAACAAATTTAATAAACTTTTTTTTTTAATTTTTGTAGTAACAAACTGTGTTATTGGAGTCTCCGCGTTACTAAAACACCACTCCAAGGCAAAAAGGAGTGTTAGTTTGGTTTAATTATACTGATTCCAAACTCACGCGAGGCCGGATCTCAAGCACCCACGTTAGTGTCATTTACCAAAGAAAATTATTACAAAGGTGATATGAAGAATTCATGAAGGTATCACCTCATACCTACCTTAAAAAAAAAGGCATTCATTTTCTACAAAGGATTTGTATTCTACAAAGGATTTTTTAAAAGCTTTATATTAAGGTCTTTAAAAGTTGAGGAAACTCATTAATAAAAAGGTTTTTTTATTATTAAACTTTTAAAAAAAACTTTAAATTGGTAAAGGTTAAAGAAAAGAAAAGGGTTGCAATTATTAAGAGATTTTTTATGTCTTTAAAGGAGATTTGAAAAGTTTTATAAGTATCTAAAGTAGATTTACAAAATGTGCATATTAGTATTTGAAGAAATAATGGTTTCTTCTAGCTCTTTGCCACAGACCCCAAATCTGCTTGGAAAAAAATTATGATTTTTGGACTTTAAGAATGCAGACTTTTCTAGAAGATCAAGAGGGTTGGGATACACTTCAGATCGCATATGTAGATTTGACCCAAGAAGCATGGGCGGCCATGACCAATAATTAGAGGAATGAAACTATTGAACTCATAAAGAAGTAACAAAGAGCCAAATTTTGGATACAAAACTCAGTTGATGAATCTATCTTTGACAATATAACTGGTTTGTCAATAGCAAAAGAATCTTGGGATATATTTCAAGCTGCATATCAAAGAAATGATAAAGTGAATACAGTTAAATTGGAAACATTGAGAGCTCAGTTTGAAACCCTAAAGATGACTGACACCGATAATGTGGATCAGTTCATGACTAGAGTCATGGGAATAGTCAAACAGATCAAAATCATTGTAGAAACCATTATAGATCAGATAATTGTTGAAAAATTCCTCCAAAGTCTACCCAAGAAATATGACATGATTATAAAAACCATTTTGGAATCCAAATATTTTACAACTTTCTTAGTAGAATAGTTGTTTGGATCACTTATGGCACTCGAAACAAGACTCAACCTGACAGAAGACTCCATAGAACAACCTTTCAAAACACAAATCTCATTTGGTAGAGGTAGAGGCAGAGGATATAGAGGCAGCAGCAAGCGAGGCAGAGTTTGAAGCATTGGTAGATCAGATCATCATCATGCAATAGAGTAGTGGAGACCTCCAAAAAATAGAACCCAGAGAGGCATATCATGGAATAGATCAAGTGTCCAATGTTATTACTACAAGAATTTTGGCCACTATGAATAAGACTGCAGAAAGAAACAACCAGATCAACAAAGAGGCATTATCAATCTCTCCAACAATGAAGGAGAATCCTCTGAGACCATGTTTCTTTCATGCCATATTTCGGAACAAAGAAACAGTGAGGACCTTTGGTTGTTGGAAAGTGGATGCAACAATCACATGATAGGTAACTGGAATCTTCTTTCTTCTCTTGAGGCTTCCATAACATCAAAGATAACACTTGGATACCGTACAAGTATTAAAGCTAAAGGAAAAGGTATTGTCCCTATTCTTACTAAACATAATCAGAACAAATACACCTATGATGTTTACTATGTTCCTCAGATGAAACATAATCTCGTTAGTGTAGGACAACTAATGGAACATGGATATGATGTATTATTTCGAAATAAAACATGTTATATATATGACAAAGATCCTCATAAAATATTGATATAAAAAGTTGAAAAGACCAAGAATAGGATGTTTCCATTGACTCTTAGAAGCCAAAATACCAGACAATCCTCAGTCCACAATATATCAAGAATAGATCAGACTCATTTATAGCATTCTAGGTATGGCCACATCCTAAAGAAGAGCCTATGTCTGCTTCAAAAGAATTCTATATTCATTGGTCTCCCTACTATGAGTGAAAAAAACTGTAATTGTGAAATTTGTGTCCTATCTAAGCATAAAAGAGATAGCTTTCCCACATCATCCTCGAGGGTGATTCAACCTTTATAACTTGTCCATACATATATATGTGACCAAATGCAAACATATTCCATTGGTGATAGTTTCTAGTTTCTAACATTTATTGATGACTTTAGCAAGAAGATATGGGTGTACTTTTTAAAAAATAAATCAGATACCTTCTCTAGATTTAAAGAGTTCAAGGAATAAGCAGAAAAATTGAGTGGAAAACTCTTGAAATTACATAGATCATATAGAGGAGGAGAATACAACTCCAATGGATTCAAAACATTTTGTTGACATGAAGGAATCATAATGAAGAACACTGCAAGATACACTCCACGGAAAAATGGAGTAGCAGAAAGAAAAAATCAGTCGATCATGAATATGGCAAGATGTATGCTTTTTGAGAGAAGTTGTCAAAAAACTATTGGGTCGAAGCAGTGTCAACAAAAGTGTATGTACTCAACAGATTTCCAGCAATGAGTTTCCAAGATATAGTACCTCAAGAAGCATGGCATGGTAACAAGGCAAATGTATCACACTTTAGAATTTTTGGATCAATTGATTTTTCACATGTTCCTGAGAAACTAAGAAAAAATCTTAATGATAGGAGTGAAAGATGCATATTTGTAGGCTATAGTGAGAAGTCAAAAGGCTACAGAATTTATAGTCCTATTACGAAAAAATTTATTTCAAGCAGAGATGTTAGATTTTTAGAAAATAAATCTTGGTTTGATCATGTAGATGAAACTTCAAATAAGTCTTTTTATCCACCACAGTCACCAAGATTGCAGGTTCAAGAACAACCAGACCATTTTGAAAATGGTACATCATCATGCAGTGATTTAGCCAGTGATCAAACATCTTGAGAAGAGGTACAAAAAACAAGAAGTATCAGAGAGATATATGAACAAGAGCATGAATTTGACCATCAGAATATGTTTGCATTTATTTCAATTCAACTGACCCATTTTGAAGAAGTAGTTAAAGAAAATCATTGGGTTGAATCAATGAACCAAGAAATTGTTGCCATAGAGAAGAACCAAACTTGGGAATTAGCTAATCTCCCAAGAGCCAAAACCAAAATTGTTGTAAAATAGGTATATAATACCAAACTAAATGAAAAAGGGGAAATTGAGAAGAATAAGGAAAGGTTGGTTTCCAGAGGATTCTCACAACAGTTTCATGTTGACTATGGTGAAAATTTTTCTCTGGTAGCAAGGTTAGACACTGTTAGAACCATTTTTTCCATAGCAGCTCAACACAAATGGAAAGTCTATCAGCTTGACGTAAAATTTTCCTTCCTAAATGGTATATTACAGGAATAATTTTACGTAGAGCAACCTCTTGGTTTTAAAGTTCCAAGATAATACCATAAAGTATACAGATTGAAGAAAGCTTTATATGGTTTGAAACAAGCTCCAAGTTATTGGTACATTTGCACTTACACATATCTTATCAAAAATGGTTTTTCCAGAAGTAGCCATGAACCCAATTTGTATAACAAATCTCATGAAGGTAAAATTCGTATTATATTCCTTTATGTAGATGACCTTATTTACATATGAAATATGATGTTAGAAGATTTCAAAGCATAAATGCACGAAAAGTTTGATATGACAGATCTAGGAGTCATGAAATATTTCTTAGGCATCAAAATTCACCAATATGCTAATGGAATTTTTGTTGGTCAACAAAAATATGCCACTGAACTCATCCAAAAGTTCATAATGACCAAGTGAAAATCAATTTATACTCCAATTTCTTAAGGCACCAAACTCAGCAAAGAAGATGTAGCACCACCCATTGATTCTACATTGTATAAAATTCTAGTTGGTAGTTTGTTGTATCTCACTTCAACTAGACATAACATTATGTTTACAGAAAATTTTGTCTCTAGGTTTATGCAATCACCAAATATTACCCATTGAAAAGTTTCAAAAAGGGTGTTAAGGTATATTGCAGGGACCATGGACTATGGTTTGTTTTATACACATTCTGAAATTTTTTCACTTTCAGGTTATACAAATAGTGGTTATGCAAGGAATTTAGATGATCGTAAAAGTACCTCAACATATGTTTTTCATCTTGGAACAAATATGATTTCATGGGCATCCAAGAAACAACCAATCATTTCAATATATTTTGTAGACTACGAATATGTAGCAGAAAATTCAACAGCTGGTTGAGAATATTATTGAAATATATTTCAAATATTCAAAAGTAGCTGGTTCCAATTTACTGTGATAACAATCCAACAATTTCTTTATCAAAAAATCATGTTTTTCAAAAAAAGAGCAAGCACATTGACACACATTTTCATTTCATTCATGAACTTGTCAATGATGGGGACATAACACTTTCTCTTTGTGTTTCCAAAGATAAGCTTGCAGATATTTTTAAAAATCCATTGGGAAAGAATGTATTTAAATTTCAAATAGAGAAATTAGGCATTGTTAGTGCCTCCACTTGTAACAGTTGATATTAGGAGGGGATGTTGAGATACTAATATCACTGTTAGTTAGGTGTCATTACATTTAATTCTCTTGTCTTCTAGGTGTCGTAGATAGTTCAATTTTATTTCAATTTTACTCAAATTCTACTCCAGTCATTTATTATTGATGTTTACAATGTAATCTATTTAACTATCTTTTAATATTGAGAAGTCCAATCGCTGCTCTAGTTTTTCTCTCTCATTCTTTGTCATGGTATTAGAGCTTAGCCTGTGTAAGATTCCTTGAGAGCAACAGAGATAGAAGCAATGTTGTCTAAGGCTTCCGAGAAACAACATGAACGCATGAGAGAAGTATTTGAATATCCTTAAGGTGCAGATATCTAAAAAAAAGGACGAAGAGACAATCAAAGAAGCAAGCGGAGGCGACGACAAAACGAATTAAAGATTTATTTTTTTAAATTGTTGTACTAATGCACTTTTTTATTGAAGTATCTGCATTACTAACACACTACTCCAAGGTAAAGAGGTGTGTTATTTTGTTTGACTCATACCGATTCCAAAATCATGTGGGGCCAGAGCTCAAGCACCCATGTTAGTGTCATTTACTAAAGAAAATTATTACAAAGTTGATACAATGCATTCATTAAGGTATCACATCATACCTACGTTAAGAAAAAGGCATTCATTTTATACAAAGGATTTTTTAAAATATTTAAATTAAGGTCTTTAAAAGGTGAGGAAAATCATAAAAAAAATGGTTTTTTTATTATTAAAGCTATTTTTTTTTAATTTAAATTGGTAAAGGTTAAAGAAAAGAAAAGGGCTACAATTCTTAAGAGATTTTTTAAGTTTTGAAAAGAGATTTGAAATTTTTTTTAAATATTTAAACGAGATTTACAAAAGGCACATATTAGCATTTGAAGAAATAATGGCTTCTTCTAGCTCTTTGCCAAAGACCCTAAATCTTCTTGGAAAAAATTATGAGTTTTGGAATTTAAGAATGAAGACTTTTCTACAAGTTCAAGAGTTTTGGGATACACTTCAGATCGTCTATGTAGATTCGACCAAAGAAGCATGGGTGGCCATTATCAATAATCAGAGGAATGCATCTATTGAATTCAAAAAGAAGTAGCACAAAGCCAAATGTTGGATAAAAAACTCAGTCAATGAATCTATCTTTGACAAGATAACTAGTGCGTCAACAGCAAAATAAGCTTGGGATATTTTCAAGCTATGTATCAAGGAAATGATACAATGAACACAGTTAAATTGCAAACATTGAGAGCTCATTTTGAAACCCTAAAGATCACTAACACCGAGAATGTGGACTAGTTCATGACTAGAGTCCTGGGAATAGTCAATCAGATCAAACTCATTGGAGAAATCATTACAGATCAGAAAATTGTTGAAAAATTCCTTCGAAGTCTATCCAAGAAATATGACATGATTCTAACAGCCATTTTGCAATCCAAATATTTTACAACTTTCTCAGTAGAATAGTTGATTGGATCACTTCTGGCACACAAAACAAGACTTAACCTGATAGAAGACTCCACAAAACAATATTTCAAATCATAAGTCTTATTTGGCAGAGGCGGAGCCAGAGGATATAGAGGCAACAGCAAGAGAGGCAAAGGCTGAAGGTGTGGTAGATCAGATAATCATCATACAACAAAGTGGTGGAGACCTCCACAAAACAAAACCTAGAGAGGTAGATAATGGAACATATCAAGTGTCCAATGTTATTACTACAAGAATTTTTGCCACTACAAACAAGACTACAAAAAGAAGTAATCAGATCAGCAAAGAGGCATTATCAATCTCTTCAACAATGAAGGAGAATCCTCTGAGACCATGTTTCTTTCATGCCATCTTTCAAAAGACAAAAATAGTGAGGACCTATGGTTTCTGGATAGTAGATGCAGCAATCACATGAAAGATAATAAGAATATTTTTTCTTCTCTTGATGTTTCCATAACATCATAGATAACACTTGGAGACCATACAAGTATTAAAAATTAATGAAAAGGTATTGTCCCTATTCTTACTAAACAAAATCATAACAAATACATCCATAATGTTTACTATGTTCCTCAACTGAAACATAATCTCATTAGTGTATGACAGCTAATGGAACATGGATATGATGTATTATTTCGAAAGAACACATGTTATATATAAGAAAAATATCCCCATAAAAGATTTATATCAAAAATTGAAAAGACCAAGAATAGGATGATTTCATTGACTCATGGAAGCCAAAATACCACACAATCTTCAGTCCACAATATATCAAGAATAGATCAGACTCATTTATGGAATTATAGGTATGTACACATCCCAAACAAGAGCCTAAGTCTGCTTCAAAAGAATTATATAGTCATTGGTCTCCCTACTATGAGTGAAAAAGACTGTAATTGTGAAATTTGTGTCCTATCCAAGCATAAAAGAGATAGCTTTCCCACATCATCCTCGAGGGTGAAAGAGCCTTTAGAACTTGTCCATATAGATATATGTGGCCTAATGAAGACATAGTACATTGTTGGTAGTTTCTACTTTCTGACATTTATTGATGACTTTAGCAAGAAGATGTGGGTGTATGTTTTAAAAAATAAAATAAAATACCTTCTATAGATTTAAAGAGTTCAAGGCAGAAGCTGAAAAACAGAGTGGAAAACTCTTGAAATTAATCAAATTAGACAGAGGAGGAGAGTACAACTACAATGTATTCAAAACATTTTTTCAACAACAGGAAATCATAATGAAAAAGACTGCAAGATACACTCCACAACAAAATGTACTAGCAGAAAGAAAAAATCAATCGATCATGAACATGACAAGATGTATGCTTCGTTAGAAAAAGTTGTCAAACAACTATTGGGATGAAGCAGTGTCAACGACAGAGTATGTACTCAACAAATCGCCAACAACCAGTCTCCAAAATAAAGTATCTCAAGAAGCATGGGATGGTAACAAGGTAAATGTATCACACTTTAGAATTTTTGGATCAATAGGTTTTTCGCATGTTCCTGAAAAACTAAGAAAAATGCTTGCTAATAGCAATAAAAAGCCTAAAGACTTTATAGTCTTATTACCAAAAAATTTATTTCAAGCAAAGATGTTAAATTTTTCAAAAATAAATCTTGGTTTGATCATGTACATGAAACTTCAAATCAGTCATTTTATCCTCCAGAGTCACCAAGATTGCAGGTTCAAGAACAACTAGACCATTTTGAAAATGGTACATCATCAAGCGGTGATTGAGCCAATGATCAAACATCTTGAGAAGAGGGACTGAAAACAAGAAGTATCAGAGAGATATATGAACAAGAGCATGAATTTTACCATTAGAATACGTTTGAATTTATTTCAACTCAACCAACCCATTTTGAAGAAGCAGTTAAAGAAAAGAATTGGGTTGATGCAATGAACCAAGAAATTGCTGCCATAACGAAGAACCAGACTTGGGAATTAGTTAATATCCCAAGAGAAAAAACCAGAATTGGTGTAAAATGGGCATATAAGACCAAGCTAAATGAAAAAGGAAAATTTGAGAAACATAAGGCAAGGTTGGTTTCCAAAGGATTCTCACAATAGTTTGGTGTCGACTATGGTGAAACATTTGCTCCAGTAGCAAGGCTAGACACTGTTAGAACAATTTGGTTCAAATCAGCTCAACACAAATGGAAATTCTATCAACTTGATGTAAAATCTGCCTTCCTAAATGGTATATTATTGGAAGAAGTTTATGTAGATCTGTAATGTTCCCAAAATTAGCATGAAGCTAATTGGAACATTAATTTTGCTTATCTCATCTAGGAGGTGAATAAAAGGGTAAGGAGGCCCATGAGTAGAAATAAAATCCCTGATAGTGTGAAAGGGATCATCAAAGTAGCCATATTTTGCACCCTCAAGTGTGAAAAGGGGCAAATGCATGAGGACAAGGTCAAGTTTGACCAAGTCAACAGCGTTGCCATAGAGGGAGTGGATAACTTTGAAAGACAACGCAGTGTGAATGGGGGAGAGATCATTTGGTGGAGGAAACCCTAATGTGTGGGGGCCAAGGCAAGAAGGCTTTCATTTGTATAAAGGGAGGACAAGGTAGCCATATATGGATATGTTATTGAGTATAGAATTTGGTCTGCATGACTATTTACTCTCTTCAGTTGTTTAACTGAGATATTTGTGCTGCTTAGCACAATTGGTTTCCTATTTAGTAATCCTTCTCCCTTATTTAGTGGCCTCTTGAGGGATTGTACTTAATTCTCCACATTTTAGGCTCAAGGCCAAGCCACCTCCTTCAACTACAGTGTTATTCCTGCAGGGTGTTGCAGTGGAGGGTTCCACAACACCATTTCCTTGGCTTATCTTTCAGAGGAGGGAGATTCTATTCCTCTGGGAGGTCATTTAGGAAGATTCAGGAGCTGAATGCACATATTTGGCATCAAGCCAAGCACTTTCCATCTCCTACAGTGTAGTCCATCTCCTTGACTGCGTTATTTCTGAGTGTATATGTAGTGGGGGTTTGCACCACTATTTTGGAGGGTGAGATCTTCAGTGATTGGATCAGCCTTTCACCTAAAATATCCATTGGATGAGATTCATCCACCATATGCATCATCTTCAGTTATCTTCATCCATTTCTAGAGGTGCAGCTGCTACTCAGGTTTTGTGATTACAACTCCAGCATTTTGGCCATTGTGTATATTTCAGCCAATCCTTCTAAGATTGACTTGGCATTGTTTTTCAGGGGTTTAGAGCTTTTCTCCCCACCTTATTTGAGCTATGCATTTCTAAATCCATGTATTGACATCCATTATGTATCAATGCCTCTTGTAAACTGCGTAGTCATAGCCTTGGCTTTTCCATATGTAGTAGTGTATTTCATATTTCTTGTACATGTTCCTTTGAAGTTATTTTGCCTAAGCTTGAGTGATCATTTCCTCAAGATCTTGTACACATTCTGCTTCTATAACATCAATAATATGGCTATGAGTTCTTTTGTCATTTTCTGAATTTGATGCAACACTGCTCTTTCATTATTGTGTTTACATATTGTTGGATCTCCACATTTGGAATATCTAAAGATATTCCCAATAGTGTAGAAATTCCCTATTTTGGGATATTACAAGAGCAGCCTCCTAGTTTTGAAGTGTCAGGATAGGAGCATAAAGTATATAGATTGAAGAGAACTTTATATGGTTTGAAACAAGCTCCAAGAGCTTGGTATAGTCACATCGGCACATATCCCATCAAAAGTTGTTTTTCCAGAAGCAGCCATGAACCCGATTTGTATGCCAAATCTCATGAAGGTAAAATTATTATTATATGCCTTTATATAGATGATATTATTTACATAGGAAATATGATGTTAGAATATTTGAAAGCAGCAAGGAAAGCAACGTTTGATATGACATATCTAGGAGTCGTGAAATATTTCTTAGGTATTGAAATTCACCAATATGCTAATGGAATTTTTGTTGGTTAATAAAAATATGCCATTGACATCATCCAAAAGTTTAGAATGACAAATTTCAAGTCAGTTGATACTCCAATTGCTCAAGGCACCAAACTTAGCAAAGAAGATGTAGCACCACCCATTGATTCTACATTGTATAAAAGTCTATTTGGTATTTTGTTGTATCTCACTTCAATTAGACTTGATATTATGTTTGCAACAAATTTTGTCTCCAGGTTTATACAATCACCAAATTTTACTCATTGGAAAGCTGCAAAAAGGGTGTTAAGGTATATTGCAGGGACCATAGACTATGGTTTTTTTTATACACATTCTGAAAAATTTTCACTTCTAGGTTATACAAACAGCGATTATGGAGGGACTTATATGATCGCAAAATTACCTCATGGTATTTTTTTCATCTTGGAACCAATATGATTTCATGGGCATCCAAGAAATAGTCAATCATTTCAATATCTTTTGTAGAGGCTGAATATGTAGCAGCAAATTCAACAGCTTGTCCAACAATGTGGTTGAGAATATTATTGAAAGATATTTCAAATATTCAGAAGGAGATGACTCCAATTTACAGTGATAATAGTTTAGCAATTTATTTATCAAAAAATCATGTTTTTTACAAAAAGAGAAAGCACATTAACACACTTCTTCATTTCATTCGTGAACTTGTCAATGATGGGGACATAACACTTTATTTTTGTGTTTCCAAAGATCATCTTGTAGATATTTTCACAAAGCCATTGGGAAATAATGTATTTGAATTTCAAAGAGAGAAATTAGGCTTTTTTAGTGCCTCCACTTGTAACAATTGACATTAGGATGGGATGTTGACATACTAATCTCCATCTCAGTTAGTTTTCATTACATTTAATTCTCTTATCTGCTAGGTGTCGTAGATAGTACAACTTTATTTCAGTTTTAGTTGAGTTCTACTCCAGTCATTTATTATTAATGTTTACAAAGTAATCTATTTAACTATCTTTGAATATTGAGAAGGGAAATCTCTGCTCCATTTTTTCGCTCTCATTCTTTTTCAAATAGATGAATACGGTTTTTCCATATTGATAGATTGCTGGATAGTTTCTTTCACAGCAGGGCTCGAAAAAATAGCTTCCATCATATATCTTCTCACACTATGATCATGAAGAATTGAAATTATTGTTGTTCCAATTCTAACTTCATAGCCAACAATGGCAGCCCCATGAGAGCATTAGAAATTCGTAGTTCGGCACCTAGAAAAAGAACCTATTGTGTCGGTATTCAATCAAGAGCCACGCTGAAGAAAATATCCAAGGCTTGGTATTGAATATGGTGCAAAGAGTTTGGATGAGACCGAATGTAGACCTCACACATATGGCCAACAAGAGTTTCCAAGAGCAACATGAAGAGGAGTCATTTCGTCGTGCCTGCGTCGAATGCAGGCCTGGGGTAGATGGCTAGCAGCCCCGGCCAGGAGAATTGTAGTGACATGAAGAGGATTCATTTGGCTATGCCACAACGACAAGCTTCTGCTATAGCATGATTCAACATAGGGTGAATAAACACAACATCAATCCAAAGGTTAGGTTTCTTTCGATGGATTATAAGTTCCAGGGCTCCTCCACTTTATTCTCCATGAAAGAATCTTACTTTCTCCCTATACTCAGTGCCCTCTATAATGTGATTTCCATACTATATTGTTACTATGCACAACTACATATATCATACAATTATGTCAATCTAATGTAATTTTCATGTTGTCTTCCTACTTTCCACAACTATAGTTGTGATACAATTCTTTCAGTGGACATAAATCACCATAACATTTAAATATATATTATGCATAAAAGGATCTGAATCATACATGCCAGTGACATTCCTGAAAAATGGTGTGCAATCGGCTACAAGGTTGTCGAAGGTTTTTTTTTTATAACAATGTGTTTTATCTGATTTTCCAATGTCCTTCGTAATCTATACCAAATACTGTATATTCGTCCTTTTAAAACCTGACTCGATTGTTGTGTCTGTGGATACATCCAATTGGATTATTAGATTTCAAAATAGATGAATAACAAATTTCATAAACTCCAACAAATTTCATTTTTTAACTAACTTTTTGTTCATATTTATTTATAGTCCATTGATCCAGGGTAACCGCAGATAGTCACATTCCAAGTACCTTTCATGGAAATGTTGTTGCACTCTACACCATAGCACTTGTTGAACTCTACACCATAGCCTGCAATCATGAGACGAAAAAATAATGTTTGATATAGGTTTCAGATTCTAGATTCCAGACATTGTTGTATTTATTTGATTGTATATTATTTAAATATCTTAGAATTTCTAGTGAATACATTAAAGTTATACTATCAGGATAGGTCAAATAATTAATCTTTGTCTAGTGAATTGGATTCCAAAATATACAATCAAAATACTCAATAATTAATATAATAACCCTAACAGTCAAGAAAATGTATTCATTAATTTAAAATTACAACTTCAAATCTAGTTGTTGTTCAAGAATACAAAGAATCATGATTAAGGTTATGTTAGAATGTAGATTTTGTACCATGAATCGGAAAGATATGTGATTCTCACAATGGCAGAGGCATATAATGGCTTTGGCTTGCCTCTCTCCTGGTACCCATCTGTAAGTAAAGAGCTTCACTCCTCGCTAACTTTGAATAAACTATTGTATAATGATTTAATTCAAATAACGTCAATCCAAAAATTTATGAGCTTCCGTATTTACGATTAGTGTGGTAATTTTGTGTTATTCACCTCTTCATACTTGACGTTATCTTGTTTTTCCCCTGGCACTTCCAACCCCTAAAAAAAAAATCCAACAGATTCAGATACACCTTTTATCTTGAAATACATATAGGAACAACCCTACTAGAGAATTGAAAACATAATTCTATTTCTTATGGAGTCCAACTAAAATTTATTTTCTTTCATCCTTTGCAATGTGAATTGGCATTGTTTAATTATGGGAGGTTTTAATCTTTTGGTGAGAATTTGGTGAAACTTTATATTTGGTTTTTAATTTATTTTTTTTCATTGTATATATATGGATTTAACCTCTGAAAAAATAGGCACTTACAATAAAGTTCACAACTCAATATTATGATTCCAACAAATCTCTACAAAATTCTAAGCAAATTAAACAAGAAAATCTAAATAAATTATGAAAAATTAGACCAGAAAATCTCCCTAATGAATTCCAATGTTGTATCTAGTGAAATATATGCTCAGTAATGATTCTCTTTCTAATTAATGCACGTTCACATAAAACATATTTCTTACCATAAAAAATGAATTATATGAGGAAAAATCCAGTAGAAAACTACACAAAAATATTCTCCTGCCCAACAATGGCGAAGATCTATCACTTTGTAATATTCCAAATTAGGAACAACTCATGAATCATGCACTAAAAATGCATTTCCAGCAACATTTGCAATAAAACACTGAAATGGACCCTTGGATCCCATAAATTAATCAATATAAAATCTAAATCCAATATTAGAGTTGAAACAAAACAAACTAGGTGGGTTAAACAGATCTCCCACACCTAGGATTTCCAAAAAGTGCTAAAACCCCAAGACTGCAAAATGTCGGAGTTGCTGCATAAGGGATTGCGTAGCCTAAGAGAGAGTTTACACTCAAAAATGAAGGAAATAGTTAGATATACTCATATATTGATTAAAAATTCTGAAGAATAAAGATCTAATCTCCTTATACAAAATACAAAAGAAATCGGCAAGGATTTCTTGTCAAACACTCTACATACAAAATGGGCAATTCAGTAATTTACTGAATAACAACTACAACACTCAAGTACATGAGTGTATAAGGCTAAAATATGTCTGATCTATTGTATATCCCTCAAGGGCTTCCTCCCATGAAAGGATGAACCTCTCAATCACAAGGAAACACTGCAAAGGAGCCACCAAACCATGCACTAAACACTGCCTCCAAAATAACGCATTCCCTAGCTGGAAAAATGTTGGGAATGTATTATAAATGTGTGGTCTAATAACATAGATCTGAAATCATCTCCAGAGCTCTCCAAAGAGGTCCCTCAAGTGAAGGAAACCTTCCTCCAATGAGAAACTAGCTCAGAAACCAGGATTCCAATCCCTTCCACTGCTGCACCCAGCAACATTGTAGAATCTCTGAAAAAACTACACTGATGAATTTGGATGAAGCTTGGCCTGAAAACCTGATGTGGAATGATGAATGCAAACTCTCCCAATGAGGCTCCTCAAAGTAAAGAGGTGGGAATCCTGCTCGGGAACACCCGGTTCTAAACAACACTGCTACTCTACTGAACAACAAGAGGAAGAAAAAGTTTGGGTAGACATGAAAAATAATCTAAGACCTGAATCATAATGCTGCCATCCTCTTCCTTATATAAGACATGAATTTTCTTGCCCTTGGCCCCACTCAGTTAGGTCATCTCTATCCATAGATACATCTCCCTCCAAAACCGCGTTATTCTTCCTTGGATTCCTCCTCCTCTAAAAATACGATGTTGACTTAGTCAAAGTAGCTAGATTTTATCCCTGTTCACACATGGAGGTGTTTTATTAGGCTTGAAAGAGTATCCCCTTTCACATTTGGAGTATTTTATTCCTCCTTAGGAGACTTATGGGCTTTTCTTCCCATTTATTCACCGACTAGAGCTACTGCTAACTCTAATGTTCCATTTAGCTTGGAGGCTAAAATTTTGGAACATTACAGTCCTCCCCTCCAAAATATTTTCTTGCCCCCAAGAAAATTCATAGGGAGAGAAAAATTTCTCCCCTCCTCCTCATGTGGCCTCCCATCAATAGCCTCCATCACTACATCAAGATAATCTGCAATAAAAATGTCATCCAATGTTTCCTAACAAGTGTGCAAAACCAATTGGTCTACATCAATCAAAGGCGGAAAATGTGAATGGAAACTTGCTTGTTGTCTCATGGCCTCCAAAAAGTAGGAGTGATGACCAACATGGTGAATGAGTGCCTCCCTCACCCATGCTATCATCCAAATGAAGTGAGTCACCCTCCAACATGGTAACTCATGAAAAGTTTCCTCCACCTTGTGCTCCTGAAATGTAGGTGGGCCTATCCCACACTGTCCTCCTCTCCACTTATGATAAGTGTAGAGGGCATGTTGATTTTGGGCTGCAACATGATTTCCCTCCAATGGCAAGAAGAATATTGAGCCTCCAAGGACTCTCCCTCCAAAGTCATGAGACATGTCAACCCAAACCATTCCATCCAATATGAATGGCACATCATCACCATTTGGTCCCCAAATCAGAAAATTTCTGAAAGTTAGGTGAAATTTTGGATGGTACCAAAGGTTCTCCAAGTGGATATTATGCAGTCCCCCCGACTGCTGCTTGAGAATGCCATGTGGCAAGTGGTTCTACAACAAGTTATAAGCTGTGTATGTTTGCACTTCCAACATGGAGAAGTAAGCATCAATTTCTATCAGTTGTACATAGATAAAATAACAATACACTTTCCCATATCCATGTATAGATGGGCTATTATCATTACAAATATTGGCCCTAAAGTGACCATGAAACCCAAAAATACTCTTGCTCTCTTGTGGAGCAATGCAATGATCATATATGGTGAGAAGATACAAATACTCAATGGAGTAATCAACTAGTATAGAGAGGTATCTCTTACCATGCATGGTGAGTAGGCTAAAAGTGAGTTCCATGTATAATTTCCCCCATGAGGATTCCCTCACAAAAATATACAAGAAGAAGGGATACATATACTCCCTCGAACACTCCATAAATAATAACACACTCCCATGTGACAGCGTTGTAGGCCTTATAAATAAGGCTCCATGACTCCTCCCTTTGACATTCCATATGCCAAAGCCATCCACCATCATGCTGGTATATGATAAGATCTCCTTCCTACATGGAAGTCTCTCATGATCATTCAAAGCTGAAGGGTAGCATCCTTGTACCATGAATCTGCCTTCCTTCTTTCTGGAAATATCATGAAAAGTGTGGGAAGAATTTTTCCCATACTCCCCCAAGTGTAACCACAACAACAACAACTTTTGTTGCTGCCTCATCTCTCCCTCATACAAGCAATGAAGTAAGATCATGATGGTCAACTTGTATGATGCCCCATACAAAAAAGTCTTTTTTCCACTCTATCATATGGTTTCCATGCCATCCAATTGGTTCCTCTCTCCATACAAAGCCTCCCTTGAGTAAAAACACACCAGCAATACATGGAAGCAATATATAATAAAAACAAGTTTCCAAATGATAACCGGAGAGTGAATCATGGTCCCTCTCATGGAACCAGTGCAGTGCATCCTTTGCCTGCATCAAAATAAGAAATAACAAGTGCTCTACCAGCCACTTGTCTGTTGCCACAGTCATCTCACAAGATGAAATAATGAAGTTAGAATATGGTGTCAATGGTGCACACCAAGAAACATGTGGCTTCCCCCAAAAACCATCAAAAAGATAGCCAACATAAATGCTACAAGTAGCTACAAGTACATCATCATACAATATGCAAGAAGAGAAAATTATTCTTGTTACATCATGTTTCTCAAACAAGGAAAATAAGTACAATACAAAATGTGAAATTATACCTCCTCCATCATGTACTTGAGGTCTTGAGCTGAAATGGCTCAACTGGAAATTCTCCCTCACTCTCAATGAGTAGGAAAGTGGTTGTAACATCCTCTCTATCACCATCCAGGCTATGCATCTCTCCATATGCTGAAATATGTCATGCTGATTTCCCTCCCAAGTGAACTCCTCCATCAACTGGAAATATGCATCAAAGTGCATAGAAGAGAAGTCCTCATGTGCTGCATGTAGCAGCTTCTCCTTAAGACTAGAAAATCTTATCAAGAAGATCCTGCCATAGGATTAGATGACCACATCATCCACCATGTATCAGTCATCTCCATCCGGGTCATCAAGAATCGTGCATGCACCAAGATCCTTAGAGTACTCTACCAAAAGCTGAGATCTCCAATAAGGATCAATCCTCCTAAGAGACAGCTCTAGTGATCTGGCATGTGAAGCTCTCCTCATGCTATTTCCTACTACTTTGACGTCCCTCATGCCAAATTTCTCCTCCAAACTCTTCACCTCTTTAAAATCCAATAGTGATGAATCTAAAGAAAAGATGTCTTTCATCAACTCTAGATCTGGTGGCCTCCGTGGTGGAATGCCTCCATGTAGTGAGACATCAATGTCAAGAGTAGACTGTACATATGATTGGGAAACCTTGCCCCTACCCTTACTGTGAAAATTATTCTACCTCTTCCTTGAATTATCTTTCTGAAACAGAGAAGGATGTGTGCTTCTCATCAACTAATGTTGCTCTTCCTCCCTACCTCCTCCTTCCAGCTCCAATGCTGCAAAATCATGCTGCTCACTGATTGTGCTTGGACCTCTATGTATGAGATCCTAGGGAACTTCTTGTAAGGATACAAGAATCCATCCTATTGGAGCATGTGTTCCTCCCTCCTCTGCATGAGGCACTGGATGTGCTCTAGATGTGATAGCATTGTTTCCCTCAATGTGTGTGGGCAACATCTCAACAGTTGGATCCTCTTGTGAAAAAGAGATCCCTATGCCCTTTTGTTCAAGAATATGAACTGGAGGTCTTGCTTTCGGCAATATGTAATGCAAGATGTCAGCTTCTCCCATGTTTTTCTGAAGTGGATTTTCCTCCATTACATGCAAGGGTTTTGTTTCCTCAAGTTTTCCTTGCTCATGTGTCTTAGAAAGTTTTTGACCAAACCTTCCCATCAAAGTCTCTATGAATCTTGCATAAGATGAAATGTTTGCATTATTTAAAGAAAAATATTAAAAAATCCACCATGCATGACCCTTACCTCTGAAATGCAGTGCTGCAACTATGATGGCTTCATCTTCAGAAATGTGGTGCAGCTGCAAATAGGAATCTAGCTCCTTCACCCAAGCTCTAACTGAACATGTAGGTGAACTGTAAAAAGTACATAGATGGAATCTATCTGCATCCTGCTGCTTTCTCTCCTCCACCTATATCTTGAAAAACTCTTGGAAATCAGTATGATCTCTAAACCTCTCAGTTTGAGATTAATACCCCTGCAATAAATCACTAAGAGTTCTCCTCTTAGAAATTTTTCCTCCTCCTATCCATCTAAAGATAGATCTGGGTACTTGGCTGCACTATCCATGATGGTGTGTAGCTGCATGCTCACACTCACCATGTGAAAATCTAGATTTAGCTCTAGATTCAACCTCCTTTGGAGATCCCATCTCCAATCTCATTTTCTTCATCTCTCCTTGAAAGCTCTGCATAGATTTTGGAAGAAGCTTTGTAAGCTTGTCTTCCTTTCTTCCTTCACATATTGAAGATTTCTGGATTCTTTCCATCTCTCCTTCCTCTGATAGCTTGATCTCACAGGTTGAGCCAGAGATCATGCTTTGATACCACTGTAATATTCCAAATTAGGAATAGCTCATGAATCATGCACTAAAAACGCATTTCCAGCAAAATTTGAAATAAAAAAATGAAATGGACCCTTGGATCCCATAAATTAATCAATATAAAATCTATATCCAAGATTAGATCTGAAACAAATCAAACTAGGTGGGTTAAACAGATCTCCCACACCTAGGATTTCCAAAAAGTGCTAAAACCCCAAGACTGCAAAATGTCGGAGTTGTTGCATAAGGGACTGCGTAGTCTAAGAGAGGGTTTACACTCAGAAATGACTAAAAAAATTGCATCTACTCATATATTGATTAAAAAATTTTAAGAAAAAATATCTAATCTCCTTATACAAAATACAAAAGAAACTGGCAAGGGTTTCTTATCAAACACTCTGCATACAAAATGGGAAATTTCGTAACTTACTGAATAACAATTGCAACGCTCAAGTACATGAGTGTAGAAGGATGAAATATGTCTAATCTCCTTTATATCCCTCAAGTTCTTCCTCCCATGAAAGGATGAACCTCTCAATCACAAGGAAACATTGCAACAGAGCCACCAAACCATACACTGAACACTGCCTCCAAAATAACTCATTCCCTAGCTGGAACAGTGTTGGGAATGTATGGGAAATGTGTGGTCTGATACCACATATCTGAAATCACCTATGGAGCTCTCCAAATAGGTCCCTCAAGTGAAGGAAACCTTCCTCCAATGAGAAACTAGCTCAGAAACCGGGATTCCAATCCCTTCCACTACTGCACCCAGCAACACTGCACAATTTCTGGAAAAACTACACTGATGAAGTTGGCTGAAGCTTGGCCCAAAAACCTGATGTGGAATGATGAATGAAAAATTTCCCAATGAGGCTCCTCAAAGGAAAGAGGTGGTATTCCTGCTTGGGAACACTCGGTACTAAACAACACTGCTACTCTACTGAACAACAAGAGGAAGCAAAAGTCTGGGTAGACATGAAAAATAATCTAAGACATGAATCATAATGCTGCCATCCTCTTCCTTATATAAAACATGAGTTTTCTTTCCCTTGGCCCCACTCAATTAGGTCATCTCTATCCAAAGATACATCTCCCTCCAAAACTATGTTATTCTTCCTTGGATTCCTCCTCCTCTAAAACTGCGTTGTTGACTTAGTCAAAGCAGCTAGATTTTATTCTTGTTCACACATGGAGGTGTTTTATTAGGCTTCAAAGAGTGTCCCCTTTCACATTTGGAGTATTTTATTCATCCTTAGGAGACTTATGGGCTTTTCTTCCCATTTATTCACCGGTTAGAGCTGCTGCTAACTCTAATGTTCCATTTAGCTTGGAGGCTAAAATTTTGGAACATTACACACTAGTAATAATCCTCAAATTCAATACGGAAGAAGCTCAATAAGGATTCTTGTATTTAATTCTAGTAAAGTTAAACAAGAATATCTAGACAAATTCTTACAAAATCAGACAAGAAAATATCCCTAATGAACTCCAGTGATGTATCTGCTCATGAATATTCTCTTTCTAATCAATGAAAGTTCACATAAAAACATATTTCTTACCATAAAAGCTGAAGTCTATGAGGACGAATACAGAAGAAAACTGCACGAAACAAGTTCTTCTACCCGTCAATGGGTAAGACCTATCATTGATAATAGTCCTCATATTCGACATGGAAGAAGGTTAAGATGGAGTCTTGTATTTAAGAGTGTGTATTGGAGGAATCCCTAAATAAAATTTGAGTTTGTGCTCTATATTCTATTAGGGAAAAATAGGATTACATATATACATGAAGTATTGTCTCAATATAGGGAAAATATCTTGGACACCCAATAAGTTCGTTGAGAGAATATCTTAACCACACACCAAAATAGGAACATATAGATTTAGCTAACTCCTATGATATAAGAACAAAATCCTTACATAGAAATTCACAACTGAGATAAGTATGAACTACATATTACAACACCCCCTTAATGACTACTTGTCTCGATATCAATTTTCGAAATCTACTTATGGTCAAACATAACAAAAGGATATGGTGACGTCCATATAGAGGAGCAGCCATCCACCGGAATGCATGGGTGCCAACCGCTGCAACCGCTAGTCTCGTAGGATGTCATTCGCATGCATGGTTCTATCAACCATTATCACTGCATACATGTACCTGCACCTCCAAATCCCCCCCAAATACATGTTGACCACTTTGTGCTTAGTAAACTGAGACCTATGAGAAACCAAGTTTCTCCTGTGAGTAAGGTGTTTTTGTAGACCACCTATACTATGCTATGAGCATTAAGGCTCCTATTTGCACTGGGGCACTGTAGCCACGAAGCCTCTGTAGCCGTGAAGGCTCTGTAGCCACTAGGGCTTGCATGTGGTTTCTGGATTACCACAAACCATCACTATAAAGTGGTTTCTGGTTGACCACAAACCAGCAATTACAAAGTGGTTTTGAGATTACCACGAACTTCAGGGGGATAAATATGCCTCATCGGGCTTACATTACACACTCCAATTCTTGGATTTTCCAGGTTCATACTTTACAAATACCACTATAAAAAAATCTTAGACTTACTTACAATTAAAATTTGTGACTCATAATACAAAATGCTAGTGCTTCTATCCCACAAAATCACACTAACACACACAAACTCAATTTTCCATCATAATAGTTGTTGATGCTTCTTTACCTCATCTTTTCGTTGTTCACATATTGGTCATCTTTGCTTTTGTCAATTAAAACTTGGAACTTCATGTTTCACCTATCATTTGTTAGAGTAGCCAATTCTAACAAAATAACTTCATATTGAGGTGGCTAATCTCAATATGTATATTGATTTTAATTCCAAAATACTTTCACCATAAAAATATCATTTACCCAAACATTACAAAGAACCGTGCTTTAAAACAAACAACCAAATTTATGTCATCTGGTTATAAATACAAAGATAAGTAATAGTGTATTATAATGCAACTGACCCATTAAATCTTTCACTCGAAACAACCCCCTCAAACTGATTCACGCTTCGGTTGCACCAGTGAGGAAGGCACACAATCGGTGGTTAAAAATACAATTTTGACTCATTCGCATCTTCAACGCTTAACCATGGCTAGATATCCAATGACGAAAGCCTAGTCAATGACATTGGACCCCACCATAAAAATCAATGACTACACACAATAGCTCCATGTCATCCACACGTTGGATGAACTCCAGCACTTTCTAAAAAATCATCCACCTCCACGTCTACCAACTCTACAACAAGATCTAGTTGAAAATCATACCAAATTCTCCCTCAAATTTTGATAACTGGAAAATATTTTCCAAGTACCCCATCCTGGGATATGAATCCAACATCAGCTCAACGATTCCTCTCGGGCCATTGTCCATAGGTCAGTGGAACAAAAACATATGATCAGGCAAGGAAATTAGATGCAGCAGGATCTTCTCATGGAGTTCCTATGAATAGTAGTTGTTGAACCTCAGTATTACCCTCTCTTTTACAATTTTTCTCACCTCATTCCACCACTTTTCCATAAGATCACAAACCCTAATCAATGAATAATGCTAAGGTTTTGTCTTAAGGATACATTTAACTGACTCTCATATTATATTTTCATGATTTTTCTATTTGGATAAGTTTTTTCAATTTAGCTACAGAATGTAGCCTATTTTTCATCTAACTGTGCATTCCGTAGCCACTCTTATGGTTTAGAAGGTTCTAGGTTTCAGTTGATGAATTGGGCCACATGGGTGTTTCCAGAATCTTGCCTACATGGATTCTATCCTACTCACTCAGTCTAGATCGACATAAAAAGGAGCCTAAAATCATGGTCAAAGTTACAAGTCAAAGAACCTTATCTACATCATTAGGACTCGTGATTTTTTCTTCGTAGCAAATCATGAGTCCAATAGTCCTATTTCAATTGCAATTCAAGTTAGACACATGTAGCTAGTTTAACGCACAATTACTTATGTAATTTCTCTTTAAATAGTGGTTCCACATAACCGAGAGACAGTTCAGTATAGTTCAGATTTCTAAGTGGATACTTTGTTTCCAGAGCTTGTTTTAATAAAGAAGTTCAGTTGCCAAATCATTTCTTGATTGCACCTTTAACAAGCTAGGATTCAACCAACTTAGTTGCAGAGGCCCCATACTTCTGAAGGAGGTTTTTATTGTGTTTTCTAGTTATATTTCCTTTTCTCTGTTTTAGAAATTTATGTTTATGCTTCATTTCCATTTTTCAAATAGTTTAATGATAAATTGTAACTGTGCGTACTTACTCTTCCAAAACATTTCATGGAAATCAAAACTCTGTTTTCAAAATTGGAATATGGATTGAAGTGCTAAGAAACCATAGTTGTTTAGTTTTACTGTTCTTGTCTTTTATTTCCATTAGAACATAGTTGTCAATTTTTGTGTCAACAGATGTTTATGAAAGTGATTTTCAATATGCTAATTCTACATTAAATGGTTAAATATCTCACACATATAGTAGTTGAATTTATCTTTCTTATTTTCATTTTCTTTCCAAGGACTAAGGCATAATTGATTTACTCCAAGGGCATCTGAAGGGGTTAAACACTTCACATTTGAATGTGGAAGACAAGTCAATTATACATTAGTTGATTTTAGTTAGATCTTACATGTGTTTATTTTCAAGACCCTTAATTAATTGCAACAATAATCTTCCTAAAAACCACTGTAAAAGGAATTAATTTGAACATGTTTTAAGAAGGGATGGTTGGATGATTAAACGAAATGAAATTTCTGAGTTATCCATTTGCAGAGTTTTCTTAGTTCTCTAGTTTAAATAGGTGTAATTAGTTACTTAAAAATTACTTCAAGAAGATCACTCTTTACAAATTGAATAATTATAGTAAATAAACAAATCTTAGATATTTTTATTTGCATTCCTTGTTTTCTGTTCTAGAAAAAAGTACAAACAGTTGCTAAACTCCATCTCAATAGGGTCATGCCTAACAATTGAATGTTGAGGTAACTAAAGGTACAATAGTTGATTCATTTTCTGCTTTCATTTAAGTTAGGCATTGTAATTCTCAATCTTAGTTTCAGAAATAGATCCATGGATTAGTACTAATAAACAAAATAGATAGATGCTTTGATTACCAAAATAAGACTTAGCTAGCCCTTAGCATTTTAGTTTACTTTTATGAAAAATAGAATATTTTTAGTACACTTCATTTTATTCCTTCTAAAATTAATTTAGATTCACTTAAGTCTTTCCATAGTTTTATATTAACCATCCTTAGATCTCGAAGAAGAAAAAAACCCCCTAAAAATAACATAAAACACAAAACAACGAAGTAAGGAATAGGTTGCTTAAACACATAAGGTGCACCACACTTCATCAGTTTACTAGCCTTGGTTAATAATTAATGAAAGAAATTTAAGACACTAGATTGACTAAACATTTTGGCACCTTTGCGGGGGAAGTGTAACTAGGTAGCCTTATTTCTTACATTAAAAAAAACAATGATATGTGTATAGAAAGAGACTCTAGGGGAAGATTCATAACTAGAGGCAGAAGCTTAATCCCTACAACACCACTCACTCCACCTAGACCAAGAAGTAGTACAGCACCATCTCAGACTCATATCCCATATTTTACTGACCACAGACTTCCAGATGTTCTAAGATCAGATATCCAATTAGGAGGATCTCCTACTTCATCCACTGAGGCAATCGTAGAGGAAGAAGATCCTAGGACTCCAACAGAAGGAGTAACATTTTTCACTCCTAAATGGGAACATATTCTAGCTGAAGAGTTAGAAATACCTAATGAAGAGGAAGAAGAACAAACTTTATTCAAAATACCATTGATAGAAGAACCAAAGGATCAGTTAACCCTGCAGGGTGAACCTTATAATAGCTCTGAAGAATCTATCATGACAGGAAGAGGAGAAGAAGGAGGAGAGGGAGAAGGAGAAATTTTTAATCGAGAAAATGTACTATTTGGAGGAGGTAGAAGTAGAGGAGGAGATAGAGGAAGAGGTAGGGGAAATGTAGAAGGAGGTAGAGGTAGAAGGGGAACTAAGAGTTCTTTTGGATTCCCTATAATAGATGAAGAGAAAAATGCTACCATGAAAAATATCTCACCTTCTGTTCTCCCAAACTTTCATGGATTAAAAATTGAAGACCCTGAGACATTTTTATTTGAATTTTAAGTCTTGTGCAAAACTTATGATTATCTAAAATATGCTCAAAAACTCAAATTGTTTCCTTCAAAATTGAAAGGAGCAGCTCTAAAATGATTAATGAGTATAATCACGAGGTCTATTAGGACATGGAATGATATGAACAGAGCATTTCTAGAAAGGTATTTGTAATATTGTATAGTTATTAATAACAAAGAGGAAGTGTTCAAGATGATGCAAAAAGAGGATGAAAATTTGAAGGATTTACTTGAAATATTTAACTATAACATTAAAAGATCAATATGGAAAATCTAGATCAAGACACTATAAAAGCTCTTTTGTTGAAAAAAATTAGAGAAGAATGGATAGATATCCTAAACATGATGGGTAAGAGGGAAATATATCAACTTCCATTACCTAATATTTGGGAACTATGTATTAATCTCTTAAGAGGAAAATCGAAAATTTTGAAAGAACCAAGAGATCTTTCTCTTGCTAGTGTAAACAATTCTACAACGGGAACAATGAGGAGGGCAGAAATTGGAAACATTCTTGATGAATTCAAAACAAACATTTTAGGGAGTCCTAGTGAACAAATAGATACCCTTAAGTTACAAAATAAGCAGAAAGCTGAGACTTATGCTTTGGCTATTTTCTATCCAAAATGCAAAAAGAAACATTATTTGAGAGAATGTCCTCCTAAAGAAAAAGTCATAGAAACCTGTATGATTTGTTCAGAAAGTCATGAGACTAAGAATTTTCCTTCAATTCCTGGTCTTAAGTCTATTTTTCAAGAAGAAACAACATCAAATCCTACAAAATCTCTTTGTTTTGTCTCTAGAAGACCATGGTAGGGGCTACAAACTCAATGGTTTAATGACCAAATGAATACCCAACCCCCACCAAATTAGATTTCTTGGCAGCAACCTTGGCCCCAATCCCAATTTCAATCTCAACCTTGAGCTCAAGGAATGCAAAATCCATATGGAATATTTTCTCAGTACTATCAATATCCTCCATCATATCCAAATTATCCTACCCAAAAAAATCCTCAACAAAATCAACAACCTCCAATCCAAAAACCAAATCCAGAACTCTCACTACCATTCTCTCAGAGACCAAATCAGTTACCTACCCAACCATTACCAAACCCTAACAATAAAAATCCTCTGAATACCTATATGATAAAAGTTCAGTAATTTCCAACCTATATGATTACTCCTCTAGACCTTAATGATGGCCAACTAAGACCTAGTAGGATATTAGAAAAGAGGAAGCCTTCTGTAATCATTTATGAAAAAGACAATTCTGAGGAAGATTATTTACATCCCAATAAATTTTTTGAAGAAGAAGTAGCTTTTCAAAACCAAAATTCTGAAAAGAAAAATCAAAAGAAACAAATAATTTCAATTCCTGTTATTGAGCAACCGTCAGTATCTACTTCTACACCTCCTTTTCCAGAAAGATTACAAATTGATAGAGGAGTAGAAAAGCATATTATGTTGCCTAATTATGATTTCCTAGATGAATTGAAGAAAATTTGAATCAAAATTCCTTTGTTACAAGCCATCAAGGAAATTCCAATTTTAGATAACAAAATAAAGGAGTTGAGTATGAAGAAACTGGGAAGAAAAATAAAAGAAATAAAAAGAATCCAGCTTGTAGGAAAAATAGCAGACATAATGATGGGAAAATTTTCCATTCAAAAATATTTAGATCCCAGAAGTCCAGTTGTAAAAACACATACTAATGGAGTTGAAATTCCAAGTACATTGATCAATTTAGGAGTAGCAATAAACATCATGAGCAAACATACCATGGAACAACTCAAGCGTCCTAATATTCTTTATACACCTACATTACTGCAATTAGCAGAAAGATATGTAATCAAACCAGATGGTGTGTTAGAAGATATCTCAGTGTCTTTCTATTCTTGGGAGTATCTTGTTTATTTTATGATATTATCCCCTAAGAAAAATATAGGAGGACGCCCACTCATGCTAGGAAGACCTTGGTTGGCTACAGCTGATGCTTTCATTAGTTGTAGATCTGGTGACATGTATATTTCGGATGGTAATTCAACTAAGAAATTCACTTTATATCCTCCAGAAAGAACAATCATAGAGATAGATGACAAGGAATGGATTGATGATGAAGAATATATACAACCTCTCTTTACTATTTCAAACATTAGTGAAGATAGCCAAATCTTAAATACAATAGAAAATTATGAATCATCTCCAGAATATGAACATGATAAATTTCAAGAAAAATCCAATATTGAATATTTTTCATCTAGGTAGATGTCTATTTACTCTATGGAATAATTTGGTAGCTCTACAGTTGAAATATTTCAAGGGAAAACCTTGAACATAAACAAAAACACTGAAAAGTTACAACAAGAGAAGCTAATCAAAACATTGCAACAAAATTCATCTGCATATGCATGGGAATACAATGACATGAAAGGAATTAGTCCTAAGACTTGTATACATCACATTTACAATGAGGAAAATTGCAAACCTATCAGACAGCCTCAAAGAAGGATGAATCCAAATCTTAGGAAAATTGTGAAAGAAGAGTTGCAAAAGTTGTTAAATGTAAACTTCATCTAACCAATTTCAAATAGTCAGTGGGTTTCTCCTTTAGTGATTGTACCCAAATATAATGGTAAATGGAGGGTATGCATTGATTATCAAGAATTGAATAAGGCTACGCTTAAAGATCATTTTCCTTTGCTTTTCATAGATCAAGTGTTAGATACATTAGCAGGTAAGAAGTATTTCTCATTTCTCGATGGTTTCAGTGGTTATAATCAAATTCAGGTTGCACTTGAAGATCAGGACAAAACCACATTTACCTATCTATTGGGGACTTATGCCTACTGAGTACCTCCTTTTGGATTGTGCAATGCACCAACAACATTCCAAAGGGAAGTATTAGGAATTTTTTATGATCTAATACATGATTGTGTAGAAGTGTATATGGATGACTTTACAGTTTATGGTAATACATTTGAAAAGATTTAGAAAACTTGGAAAAGGTTCTTAAAAGATGTAAGGAATAAAACCTCTCACTAAGTCATGAAAAATGTTTCATGATATTTACTGAAGGGATTGTTTTAGGACATCACATTTCAGGAGATGGAATTAAAGTTGATAAATCTAAAGTTGAAGTCATCTCCAAGTTATCAATTCCAAGGTGCCAAAAGGATGTTAGAATTTTTCTAGGATTCACAAGGTATTATAGAATATTTATAGAAAATTTCACCAAAATAGCATCCCCATTCTTCAAATTACTTACCAAAGATTGTGGATTTAGTTGGAATCCTGACTTCCAGTTAGCTTTTGAAAGCTTAAAAGAAAAAATTTCTGAAGCACTTATCTTAAGAGGGCCTAACTAGAAACTACCTTTTCACATTTCAATAGATTCTTCAGACACAACTCTAGGAGCTCTGTTAGGAAAAAAAGATTTGATCCCCTATGCCATCTATTACACAAGTAAGAATTTGACTCCCCCAAAGTTGAATTACACTATAACTGAAAAGGAATTCTTAGATTTTGTTCATACTATCAACAAATCCAGACATTACATAACAGGCTATGAAACCTTTTTCCATACAGATCACTCTACAATTAGGTACTTAATAAATAAATCTATTATTAATGGCATAGTTACAAGATGGTTATTGATCCTACAATAATTCAACATTACTATTCTAGATAGGCCTGAAAAACAAAACACAGTTGTTGATTTCCTATCTAGAATTAAAAATATCAAAGATGACACTCTAGTTGAAGATAAATTTCCTTATGAATATCTTTTTTCAATAACTACTCGAACCCCTTGGTTTGCAGATATTTCCAATTACTTATTTTCAGGAAAATTACCTTCACATTTTCATTCTAGAGAGAAAAGAAGAATGATTCAATTAAGTGAAAGATATTCATGGATTACTAATGAATTTTATAAGACAGGTCCAGATCTCATTATCAGAAGATGTGTTCGAGAAGATGAAATGCCTGAAATTATTAAGGCATGTCATGATGAACCTTGTGGTGGACATTTTGCTGACAAGAGGACAGTCTATAAAATCCTTCATTTAGGATATTATTGGCCATCCAGCTTCAAAGATGTAAAAGAATATGTCAAAAGGTGTGACAGTTGCCAAAAGGTAAGTAAACCTACTCCTTCAAATGAAATGCCATTACAACCTTAGGTACTCATTGAACCTTTTTAAAAATGGGCCTTGGATTTTGTTGGACCTATCAATCCTCCATCTAAAACAAAGAAGTATATTTTGGTATGAATTGATTATCACTAAATGGGTAGAGGCTAAAGCATTACCTTTTTCTAATGAAGGATTTGTAGTTAATTTTCTTTTTGAGGATATCTTCACTCATTTTGGTGTTCCAAGAGAAATTGTAACAAATCAGGGTGCTCAATTTACATCAAATATGGTGAAAAGGCTCGTAGAATATTACAAGATCAAGCACAGAAAGTATACTCCTTACCATCCACAAGAAAATGTTCAATTTGAATCTACCAATAATGTGATTGAAGGAATTTTCACTAAGATTGTTCATCTACATAGAAGAGATTGGGAAGATAGACTTCTTGAAGCCTTATGGGCCTACAAAACTACATGGAGGAACACAACAGGACATAATCCCTATGAACTTGTTTATGGGAAGCAAGTTTTGTTCCCTATAGAGTTTGAGATCAAAATTCAAGATGGTAGTCCAATTGGGAATTGATTTATTAGAAGCACAAAAGCATAGACTGGAGCAACTTAATGAACTAGATGAAATCAGATAAGATGCAGTCCAAAGAACCAGTATAGTCCAATAGTAAAGGACTAAATGGCATGACAAGTGTATCACAGAGAAAAAGTTTCAAGAAGGGGGTTGGGCACTCTTGTTTGATACAAAATTCAAGGATTTTCAAGGAAAGTTTCAGACTCATTGGCTTGGGCCAAATGAGATTGAAAATTTATTTGATAATGGATCAGTGAAGATCAGAACAATAGATGAATAAAAGGTATCTCTTCTTGTGAATGGTCATTGGTTGAAAGTGTATCATAAACCAATTTAAAAATAAGAGTTTGTCAAGAAATTTCAAGGTAATATTGATATGGAGTTAGTAAAGAAGAATTCTTCTTCTTCAAAAACTTAGCTTTTACTTTTCCTACATTTTATAAAAAAAAACATAAAAAAAATAAAAATAAATAATAATAATAATAATAAAGTGTATAAGTATGAAAAACAATCAATGATTGGCATACATATGCAAAAAATACATGGTGAAAATTGGAGCTCTCTAACATCCTATATTTTCCATTTTCTTTTCTGTAATAAAGTAGTGAAAACTACATTCATATTTGCAGTTCATAATCTGAAAAATCTGTTTCATTCCATCACACTCCACTGTCATTCCATTTCGTTCCACTTTCATTTCATTTTCATATTCATTCCATTTCATTCCACTTTCATTCCATATTTTTCACTCATTCCAATCATGTTCCATACTTAAAAATATATATATACATTTTGCAGCTGAACACATTCTGTAGCTAAACACATTCTGTAGCTAAACACATTCTACAGCTAAGCACATTATGCTACTAATTTGATTATGCAACCACTTCAACAATTCTGACATGATGATTGTAAAGGGACTAAATGATTATGTTTTGAAGGCCACCATGTCACAAAAGAGTACCTAAGGAACAACATCAAGAAAACAACAAACAAAAAAGGTTAAGTTCTGAGGTAAAGTGTAAAAAATTATTTTTAATATAAAATTTAAAAACATGAAATAGGTATAATATGTACATTCATATGTTCCTTGACAGCCCATCATTCAAATTGATTACAATCCTCATCATTATATATCTCAACCATATCCCTCATATAAATTTTCATAACGATCTATCATTAATATCCTTGATTGATGACTAATGGTCATGATCATGACGTGACCTATTTGTCTACGTCTCTCCAAGACCGTATCACTTATTTATATCTTACAACTCACCATAAACCCTTCATCAGATCCATAGCTAATTCATCTCCATTGATTCCACATCCAATTCATCTCCCTGAACTCTGCAGCCAATTCATTTCCACAAAATAGAGGGGTAATTCTGAAGGTTGAAAGCACTCTGCGTAGAACGAGGATGGGTTTAATTGTTAGAACAAAACTAGTGGGAGTAAAATACATGGAAGGATACCCACAGGTTAGAGAACTACTATAGCAATCTGGATGGTTGAGGTTCATAGAAAAGTTTAATGGTTTTCATAAGGAAAATACCAAATCATTTGCCGAGTATTTTGATGGAACCGAAGTAGAGATTGGGGACATTAAATTTGTAGTAACAAAGTCATATATGGCTAAAGCTATAGAACTTCCGAGGCATGGAGATATATGGTTCAAGAACAAATAATTCCATAATGAATCATGGAAGGTGATACTTAAAACCCCAGGTATGGATGTCTCAGTCTTTAGAAAAGGAATCCCAAGTACTGCTCTGAAAAGAAAATGGAGAAACATGCTTTTGATTTTGCAGAAATTCATAACTTGTGAAGGAAGATTTGGTACCATGTATGTTTATCATATCCATTTATTAATGAATTTTCTAGAAAATGGTGAAATCAACCTTCCTTTCTTTCTGCTCAATAGTCTAAGAAGAATGGCCTCAAATGTACAAAAGTGAATACAATCCATAGAGACCACTATGTATCATCATGGCTTGGTGAAAATACTGATTGACTTTCACTTAAGGAACATAGGAGACACTTGGGAGGAATCCTTGTTAGGAATAATTTTCAAGAATAACCAGAGTCACCACCCAAGGAAGAGGATGTTAAGAGAAGTAAAAGAAAGAAAACTAATGTGATTGTTGAAAACAGACTTGAAACTTCACTAAAGAAGAATGATGAAAAATTAATTTCTGAGGAACTGATAGAAATTAGGAAACAAATTAAGGCTAGAGGAAAGAAAAAGAAAGAGAGTGAGGTTACAAATGAAGGGAATGAAAGTCCTCCAAAACTAAGAAGGATCTCTAGACTCCAAGGCATTATAAAGAAGACACTTTCCAAAGGGACAGAGCTCATAAATATATAAGAGGAAACCCCAGTTCCATCACCTATTGATAATTCTCCTTTGAACAGTCATCAAAACTCTCATGTTTATCATTTTCAAGAAGGCCCCAACAGAAGATCTCCTGGTATAGATCTAGTCCAACAACCGATATATGATTATGTAGAGTCATTGGAAAGAACAAGTGCCTCAATGAACCAAGAACCACCTGCCAATCCACAAGAACCTCTAATTGATACTGTTAAGCAGGATATTTATGAATTAGAGATATTGAACAGCCACATTAAGGAGGAGAATGAGATTTTGAAGGAACAAAAAAAGTTGGACAAAGAAATGCATGATAATACTACTCTGCAAATAGGACTATTGCACAAGGAAAATAGGAACTTGAAGAAGAAGAACAAGAGACTGAACAGAGAAAGCATAAACCTCAAGTTAAAACTTCCTATGAAAAGGCAAAGAATGACATTGACTTCAAATAGGAAAAAAATAATAAGGTTGGATGTCCTAGCTAAGGTATCTGGGAAAATGCAGTAACGGAGAAGAACTCATAATTTTGGAAAATTTCATGAGGACATGAAATGATTTTGCAGTGGGGGTATGTTGAACCTTAGGATTACCCTCTCTTTTACAGTTTTTCTCACCTCATTCCACCACTTTTCCATAAGATCACAAACCCTAATCAATGAATAATTCTAAGGTTTTGTCTTAAGGATACATTTAAATCACTCTCATATTATATTTTCATGATTTTTCTATTTGGATAAGTTTTTGTAATTTAGCTACACAATGCAGGTTGTTCTATAGCTAACTGTGTTCTGTATCCTCTCTTATGGTTTAGTAGGTTCTAGGTGTCAGTTGAGGAATTGGGCCACATGGGTGTTTCTATAATCTTGCCTACATGGATTTTATCCTACTTACTCGGTCCAGATCGACATAAAAAGGAGCTTAAACTCATGGTCAAAGTTACAAGTCAAAGAACGTTACCTACAACATTAGGACTCCTAATTTGCTCTTCGTATAAAATCATGAGTCCAATAGTCCTATTTCAATTGCAATTCAAGTTAGACACTTGTAGCTAGTTTAACTCATAATTAGTTATGTAATTTCTCTTTAAATAGTGGTTCCACAGAACTGAGAGATAGTTCAGTTCAGTTCAGATTTCTAAGTGGATACTCTGTTTATAGACCTTGTTTTAATAAAGTTCAATTTTCCAAATTCTTGCTTGATTGCACCTTTAACAAGCTAGGAGTCAACCAACTCAGTTGTAGAGGGCCCCTGATTTTGAAGGAGGTTTTTATTGTGTTTTCTAGTTAGATTTCCTTTACTTTCTTTTACCAATTTTTGTTTATGCTTCATTTCCAGTTTTCAAATAGTTTAATGATAAATTTCAATTGTGCAGACTTACTCTTCCAAAACATTTCATGGAAATAGAAACTCTATTTTCAAAATTGGAATAAGGATTGAAGTTCTAAGAAACCACAGTTTTTTAGTTTTACTGTTCCTGTCTTTTATTTCCATTAGAACATAGTTGTCAATTGTTGTGTCAATGGATGTTTATAAAAGCCATTTTCAATATGCTAATTCTACATTAAATGGTTAAATATCTCACACATACATTAGTTTAATTCATCTTTCTTATTGTCATTTGCTTGCCAAGGACTAAGGCATAATTGATTTCTCCAAAGGCATCTCAAGAGGTTAAACACTTCATATTTGATTGTGGCAGACAAGTCAATTATACATTAGTTGATTTTAGTTAGATATTACATGCTTTTAATTTCAAGACCCTCACTTAATTGAAAAAATAATCTTCCTAAAAACCACTCTAAAAGGAATTAATCTGAACATGTTTTAAGAAGGGATGGTTGAATGATTAAATGAAATGCAATTTTTGAGTTATCCATTTGGAGAGTTTTATTAGTTCTCTAGTTTAAACAAGTGTAATTAGTTACTTAAACATTACTTCAAGAATACCACTCTTTACAAAATGAATAATTGGAGTAACTAAACACATCTTAGATATTTTTATTTTCATTCCTTGTTTTCTGTTCTAGACTAAAGTACAAACAGTTGCTAAACTCCATCTCAATAGGGTCATGCCTAACAATTGAATGTTGAGGGAACTAAAGGTACAATAGTTGATTCATTTTCTACTTTAATTTAAGTTAGGCATTGTAATTCTCAATCTTAGTTTCATAAATAGATCCATGGATTATGAATAATAAACAGAATAGATAGATGCTTTGATTACCAAAATAAGACTTAACTAGCCCTTAGCTTTTTGGTTTGCTTTTATGAAAAATAGAATAGTTTTAGTACACTTCCTTTTCTTCCTTCTAAAATTAATTTAGATTCACTTAAGTCTTTCCATAGTTTTATATTAACCATCCATTGATCTCAAAGAACAAAACCCCCCAAAAAACAACATAAAACACAAAACAACGAAGTAAGGAATAGGTTGCTTAAGCACATATGGTGCACCACAATTCATAAGTTTACTAGCCCTGGTTGATAATTAATGAAAGAAATTCAGGACACTAAATTGACTAAACAGTAGTTATTATCATAGTTCCACGTGACAAAACCCAGCAAGGCCTGGTAGGGAAATGACCTGTTGCATAGATGCTGAAAGTTGAATAAAAATTCTCCATGGCTTCCATTAGATGTAATGGATTTTCCACTTTGATGGATATGTGACATATTGATTCCTAGCCTTCTTGATTTTTCCTTATCAGCTCTAGCTCAAGCATGATCCCAACTTTTGGGCTATTTTCAAATAAAAAAAATGATATTCCAAAGGATTCTCACACAGGGTCGGAGCTGAACCTGAACCCGTGACTAGAAAAATAATCCAAATCTGAGGATGCCCACCACACGCCAGAAAAACATCTATCGCCACGCTTCCATGTGATCAAATTGTAGGATAACTCACTCGATCTCACCACACAAACAACAGGAGTGCTATGGCGACAACTTTACCAACAGAAAATATCACACTACCTCAACTTTGAGAACGTTTCTTAATGGAAAAATTCAAAAACTAAAACAAAATATACTTTCTCTTATTTCCCTCAGCTAAGGAGGGGCTAAGATCCAAGTCCATACAGGCTCTCATATGAAGATAAAATCTAAGTATGCACTCTATATTATATTAATCAAATAGGATTACACATACATGAAGTATTGTCTCAAGATAGGAAAAATATCTTGGACAAACAATAAGTTGGTTGACAGAATATATCAACCACACACCAAACTAGGAACATATAGATTTAGCTAACTCCTATGATATAAGAACAAACTCCTTACATAGAAATTAAAAAATTAGACAAGTAGGAATTACATATACAACCATCCCTTATCAAAGGCGTCGTTTACTGAGTGTGTTAATTTAGTCGGGATGGCCAAAATGGGTTAGAATCATATTATTTTTTTCAAACAAAAATGAAAGTAGAGATATTTTATGGTATTTTTATAGTGAAAATGGATTCAGCACCATCAAAAATATCTTATAAACTGAATTTTCAAAAATTTAGACCCAAATTTATAAACCATTATTTTCAGTTAAAAAGAACGTACTACAGGGATTCACAATTTTTCAACACTTCCATGGCACCAAATTAGTTGCTCTAGAAGTAGTTTTATCATATCCTAGTAGGAATAGTTCACCAGCCCGATTAAAATATAAAATCATAATCAAATTGACTAGGACAGTGCTATTTTGGAAAAATGAATTATATAATTTATAAATTCTAAAATTGCAAATAAAAAATAGAAAATAAAACTTTGAATTTTTTTTTGGTACATAATGTGAAACTAGTGGTAAAGAGTGAACACTTCATGGAGGAAAATGGAGGAACATAATCAAGTTGCAGACAAAGGCATTCTTGATAGATCATTAAGGAGAAGCTCAAGTGAGGCTAGAAGAAGAGAAGGAAGAGAGAAATGCGATATGAAAACCACTATACCATGGAAAAAATTACTAATTATTTAGAGAATGTATTTTTTTTAGTATTATAATGGTTTTCATATCTTATTTTAATCTTCCTCTCTCCTTCCACCTTCACAGAACCTTACATATATTAACGAGTAATCTATTTCTGTAGACATGGTCAGGGTTTGTATTGAATTAAAGAATGATCTTTTAGTTTGAATTAATTTCATCTAACATCGAGTACTACATCATAATTTCACACCACTACTGCCAAAACGAATCACACATAATTTTTTGGTGTCCTTACTAATTTGTAGGTCTCTTTTTCAGGCTCCATAGATCATTTGTCACCTGAAGTTATCAAATTTGATTTCTAATTAAAACCAAAATATTCCATCAACATTTGAGAGCATGGAAAATTTCTATAGCATACTTATAAATACTATCTCATTGGCATGGTAGTATTTCCCTCAACATTTGAGATATTGATTACGTTTAGTACCACCTGGCACTGCACGCGTGGAATAAACTTGTTGAAGTTGCTGACCTCATAACTACTAGATGCCATAGAAACAATTAATAAATGAAGTCTTCTTGTTTGTTGCATTAATATTCTAGATGGAAAAACATAATTTTGATCAATTTAATTTTGCAAATTCTAGTATTGTAAATGTATTTATAGTATATGTTTTCATCGGATTCAAAACTTCTCATAAAAATTGCAATGATCAAAACTCTGGTAATTTTACCAATCCATCACAAATCTGACTACAAATCTCGCCTAAAAGTACATGATATTTGTGCACAAGTAACCTATTCCTTAATTAATGGTCATTGTAAAATTTTGTAGAGGTTTTTGGTGGTTCACATTGTAAATTAATAATTAACTTATACAAAAATATGAAGTTTTAAAATTGACATTGCTAGTTAGTCAGGGTAATCTTAGTGTAATTTACCATTAACCAGTACACCAATGTATAGATTTATCAAATCACCCAACCAAGATTCTAGCTGCCTCTTAGGTTAGTGTCTCCTACACTATGCTTAGCCCCGCTCGCATTATTGCTCACCAATTTCAAAAAAATAACTTTTATTGATAAGGAAACTATCTCTAAATATATCTTAACTCAACAAAATAAATTCTCAATGAGGGAATTCAAATTCAGTCATACAGTCTTTTATTTCCACCATTCCCCATAAGCTTCATGCGTAGTTAAATTTAACTCGTGTTGTCTTCGACACCCTACTAGGGTTTTCATCATTTCTGATATATCTATTTCCATTTTGATGATGATTCCCATGCCAGCTCAATTTTGAAGAAGCTTCAGAAACTGCCTCCCATCATAGGAAATCGCAAATATCGTTCATTCGATGACACTCTACCAAATCATTAGCTTCTTCTTCTTGGTATTTCCTGCATTATTCTCATTCCTATGCAAAATTTATCTCGTTTATCAAGAAAATGTTCTTTTTTTTTCAATTTAGTAAAAATAAATCCCCTTATTTCTACTTTCATTGATTTGATTGTTAAAACTTTAATCACCTAGGCTTATGTTTCATGAAAATAGTTAAATTTAGTTGTGTTTCCCAACAAATGTCTAAATTCGTCATCTAACACGCTTATTTAATTTAATCGCTTCTTATTAAAAAGCTTCCTCCTCTATAGCTTCCTCTCTACCTTTGAAGTGCTGACATGACTTCTTTCATTTCAACAATTCACTTCCCAGGGCAACTGAAATCTAGCGAATTTCGATTGACCTAGTTCATTGGATCTAGAAATGAGAAGAGCGTTTCATGTGAATCACGTATTTAATCACTTATGTATTTTTTTGTTCCATAAAGATGACCACAATATTCTTCTTCAATCAAAAATATTGCTTTCATTTTTCAGTTTGGTTCATTTATTAGGGATTTTCTTTTCAATTTAAGAAGAATATAATGGCCTTCTCTAAAGAACTTGTGGGTTTTATGCCCTTCCCTTACATCTAGAAGGACATATTTTTTAATGATTTTTTTTGTGTTCTACATGTAATCTTGGTTCCTAGCTATGATACCCATGTTATTGTAATGAAATTGGTTCAAGTCATTGACTCACAAAGATCATTGTAACATTCAACAAACTTTTAAGGACAAATGACCATAATGGGATACGACAAATATTTTTTATGGTATCTGAATTGGGCCATAGTAAAGCATTAATTATCTGTTATTATGTACTTTCCAACTTCCCATTTTGGTTTATCCTTATGCTTCATGGATGCAATAGGTGCATCCTAGAAATATTTCGACTACCTGTAAGCTATTGGTAGGGGAATCGTTGATCTGTGTTTTTATCTTTACAAAGTGTTTAAATTGAATTTGATTGTAAATAGTGACTTATACTAATATGGGGTATGGAATTAGATATTTGCATGCATCATGTGAATGTTAAGCTACTATTTTTTTGTGCTAGTATAAGTCATATGTAAATAACAAGGACCATTTGATTTCTAATAGATTATTTACATTAGTATTTTTTTTTGGATCAAAGGATAATTTTTATACTTCTGCAATTTTGATACGAGCCCCGCTAATGATAGAGGGCTAATGACTTGGAAAGGGGAGCTTCAATGAATTGGGCTACCCATCCGGGCTAAAACCCTGCTAAATTTCACTATAAAACCAATTTTCTAAATGATTTATACATGTCAGGATGAAGTTAAAAAGAATACATACCCTAATTACTCCAAGGTAGATATACATTGTAAGATTTCAACTTTTTACAATATATAAGATTTTAAATTTTTATAATATATACCTTTATTACTTGAAGGTAGATATAGATTGTGAGATTTGAACTACTTTAAAAAGATAGATACTTTAAAAAGATAGATATATATTGTAAGATTTGAACTACTTTAAATTAGATACAATATACTTAATTAACCAAAAATAAATCAAAACTTCATCAAAATGAATTAATATATAATTAAAATAAATAAAATAATGAAACGATTCCCTTATAATTTACTCCCACAATTTCAATGAAAACAATAATTAAAAGTGAAAACAAAAAAATACCTCCCCTCACTAGCCATATTCACTTTGCTACATAACATTGGATATGCATTTTCGAATCTGAATTACTTCACATCTTACATTATATACCCTTAACCCATATTACTGGAAGGTAGTGTTAGAAAAATCAATAGATTAGAGAGAAAGAGAAATAGAACAAAATATTAAATATATTGTTATATTTTTATTGATCAAAACACTTACAAATATATAGGAAATAAAACACTAACTTCGGGATATCTTGATCATGACTACAACCTATACATAGGAAACAACAACTTCTAAATTGACGCTTGGGAACTCACAATGATAACTCATGACAACACATGGAGGAATTACTTCCAATAACCTCCCTTAATGCTTACATGGAAAACATTCCAAACACAAATTACAACAAAAAATATGCCCTTTGTATGACTGGTCTTCATCAACACTCGCATCGAATCTGGAATATTGCAAACAATGCTCTTTCAAAATCACATCTTTGAGTTATCACTTGATCTCCATTTAAAACATAACCGACTGTGACCATCGTTGATGAATTTTGTAAGATCAATAATATTAACACCTCAACTCGTCGGTGCTTCCGCAATAAGAACCGTCAAGTAATGAACCATCCTATGGAACAACCACCATTTGTCATATATTTCGCTTTCGGCTATCCATCAGTTGCTAGGATGGAGGTCTCGAAAATAAATGTATTCAAAAGTTGATAAAACAACTTGACCCCTACTAACATACAAGAATTGATGTTTCAGACACTGGTGCTCCCTGTTTAAGAACCACCAACCCTTTTTATAACCAATCACAACACACAAGAATCAATGTTTCAGACACCGATGGTTCCACTTTAACAACCACCAACCCTTTTTATAACCAATAAAAACACACAAATTTAACTAATTAAAAAATGGAAAATAAATCAATGAATAATGAAGCTGACATAATCCTTGACAACAAAACCAATTAACCATTTCTCAAAAAATTAACAGGTGAACAAGTCATCCGTGCACGTTCTTGGGATTTGAACTCCTTTCCAATTTTGAATGAAATGAACTTCCACATGGGTGTTTCTTCAGTCAACTCTTCCCTAGACGATGGCTCCCCATAAAATTTTGATCACCAAAATAACATTGAACTTGAGCTTTGTTTCATAGTGATCATAGCAACTTAGTTTCTTGTTCTTGAGAGTATCATGGATCTATTCACTCTGACACCACCGTACCAAGAATAGAAATTTTATTAAATTAGTGGATTGGGGTTCTCGTATGACTCGGTCCCGAAAGGACAGAAATCATTTTATGGACTTGATCCCATAAGGAAAGGAATAATTTTGTGGACAGAGTGATTTCTTCTCTTTTGTCCACTCCAAACAGTCAGATATATGCTTAATAAGGTTAACAAGATTGACATCCATATTAGCATCATTAGTAACAGGAATATCTACATGCAATACAATGGATGCCTTTGTACCTTTGAAAGAAGAAGATGAAGCTTCAGCTACAATCGCATTAGAGGAACCACTTTTTGTTATTGTACTATCAATATATGTAGAAGACAAACCCTCGCTAGATGGAATAAGTGTAAGATCATCTTCATCATATGATGAAAACGCGAAAAGGGATGGAAAGAAAAAATTTGAATGGCATTTCTCTTCTAAAATAGAACGTGCTTGCCTTGACAAATGTAAAACAACACAACAACACTCCATAGTCCACGATTCTTGATGGAAGACATCATCTTTGACGAAAACCTTTTCTTCGAAGATTCATAGTGTCTCAACATTGTTATCAGATCCATGAACAAAAATAAAATTTATTCTCGCAAACAATCAACACAACACATTATCCTACCCTAATATATGTATATATTGTCAAAACTCAAGGCCCTTCCTTGGGGTGTCAAGCTAGAACAAGCTCTGATACCATGTTAGAAAATTAAGAGATTGGAAAGAGCGATTAAACACAACATCAAACACACTATGATATCTCTATTAATCACAACAATTACAAATATATATGACATAAAACACTGACTTAGATATATCTAGATCACCACTATAACTCTACATTGGAAAAAATAATTTCTAGATTGACCCTTGAGAATTCACAATGACAACTCATGACAACACATGGAAGCATTACCTAACAACTATAAATGGTGGTGTAACAATATTTTTTTTATACATTTAATATATTTTATTATATATCTAATGATATAAATGAAATTGAATGGATGTTCAAACATCTATAAAATATGACTTTATACATCAAGTTCTAACTAAAAATAAAACTATAATGAATAAATAAAAATTCTATAAATGCAGTACAATTTTTTTCAAAATGAAAAATCTCTATATTAATAATTATGTTCTAAATAAAAAAATAATATAAGCTATAATAAAAATATATATATATATATTGTAAAATAATTAAAAGTAAAAAGTAAAAAATGTGTAACCAACATGTTTAAATTTTATATTTTTCAAAAATATTTTGACAAGTAAACTATTTGAAGATTTATATATTTCAACTTTAAAAACTCCCTATCCGTACACCACTGAACGCTCATGACATGCCTCGGTCTAACATCTCCGGATATCTTTGGAAAGAATTTTGTTTCTGCAAAAGCATTTGCCTGCGAAACCTTCTAATGAAATCCTCTGCCAAAATGTTGATCTCGTCCTCGAGCGAGCACGTAGACACTCGCTGGCCCTCTATAACTGACACAGAATTTCTAGGGTTATCTGATTCAAAAAGTGCGTGGGCGAGACACTCCAATCCCTGCTCGCTCTGTTGAAGTACTTCACAGGATATCTCATCGTCGGGCTGGGAAGCATGATACGCCATTAATGCCGTATTGTTGTCGCTGGAATATTGCCTCTGTTTCTCTTCATGTCCAAACACGGAATTTATCTTACCAGAGATTACCAGAGATTGCACCGAATATCTTCTTGCTCTTTATGAGGCCGAATATCTTCTTGTTCTTGATGTGTCCGAGAACAGCAACCTTGGCCTTCATTGCGTGGGCTGCTTTGCCCCTGAGAGCACATGATTTTGACTTCAGCAATCCGCTCAGGACCCACCACTCTTGTTTCACTACAGAAGGCGCCTCTGCTATCTTCATAATTCCTCCGGAAATTTACAATTCAGTGCAGTGGGCCTCTATATAAATTTAGGTCTGCAGCCGATAGACCTTTTCAACGGAGAAAGCAGTCGATTTCCTGCTACCTACGCAAAACAATGGTCCTCCCCTCCCTCCGTCCGTCCATCCGTCCCTGCCTCCCTATCTATCTATATATATTAATTATTCGACCATTCGTCATCAACCTAAAAAGAATAAACGGGAAGTAAAATAAAATAAAAAATTAAATTAAAAGGACAGAGAGTCGATTAGTCTATTCTGCGCCTGCTGTTTCACAAAAGCTGGACATTTCAGTACAGGCTGTGAACAACCAAAAGAGAAACAAAGTGGCAGTAGAGCACCATAACTCCAGAAAAACGTGCTGTCTCGGCTCTCCACCAATCAAAGAATCTACTCGTGCATTAAACAATTCTTCGCCTTTAATGGAAGTTTATTTTGCTTCCAGTTTTTTGTTCTTTATCCTTCATCTTGTGTTTTCATATTCCCGCGTGACATTTTCGCAGTAGCTATGAGGCTTCGCGCTTGTGTTTCAATTCAATGTTATGGGCATTATTACCATTACTTTGTTGTATTTTATTCACTTTGTTTTCTTTTATAAGTGCAGCTATCAATCGTAGCAAATAGAACCGGAATCATAAAAATAGCTTTGAATAAATAAATTCAATATGAAAAAATTTAAGATAAAATATCTTTAACATCTTATTAATAAAGTGTAAATATCTAATTTCCAATACAATAATAATAAGTTTAAAAATACTAAAATATAAATAATAATAAAAAATCATAATAAAAATAATAAATATATTGTCTAATAGGTGTAGTGGAAATTGTGACAGGGTGTTATTTTAAAGTATTTGGTGGTGAAAAATATAAACACTTCTAGTTATTGGTTTTTGTTTGTAAAATTTTATTAGTGGGCAAAAATTTAGCTATGGTTAAGGATTGCTATGATCTAAACTTGGTGAGATCTCTAGATGATTCTGACAAGGGTGAGAATATTATGTTAAGGTATTTTGTGGTGAAAAAGATTACTCATTGTCACTTTTTGTTGGTAAAAATCTACTTATGCTAAAGAGTAGTGTGGTCCAAAAGTCGTGTGATTCTTAGGTGATTTTGACAACTTATATATCTATAAGCCACAACTACTTAAACCACATGTTAAATATGCTAATCATATTAGAACTTACATTACCTAATAAACCAAAATAATAATAAATATATTAAATAACAACAATGTTTATCAATATCATATATGTTTTTAACTATTGAACCATTGATCCCATTCTAATCCATGTTATCCCATTATAATCACTTTTAATTGTTTTAAAATTTATATTGATATATTTTTCAAATTTATTTTATTATTTTGATTATATGAAATTAGAAAAATAATCACTTTTAATTGTTTTCTTTTAAATTCATTTATATTTGGCATTGTAATTCATTTTAATTGTTTTTTCTTTTTATATATTTATATTTTGGTATTCTGATTCATTTTAATTGTTTTTAATTATTAATATGATTAAATGAAATAGGAAAAAAAGTGATTTTTTCTTTATAAATTTTTTATTTTATGAAAATAAAAATAAAATTATTAAATCTTAATTTTAATTTTTTTAAGTTTTTATTTTATCATATTAATAACATATAAAAAAAATATTAAAATATTAAAATAAAATTAACACCCATTACTATATCAATAATTATTTTTCTAATTTGAATGTACAACTCATGAACTTTTAATCCTTAAACAACTTACAATAAATTTCTCTTGCAATTTGTCTTAGTTATAGCATCATCAAATGTGTACAATGTAACTAAGTAAATTTACTTATGATTTCCTTAAAATCTCTTTTTATATATGTGTACATTCTTCTACTTGCGCACTTAAAGTTAAATTAATAGTTTTCTTTTTAATATAGAATTTCTTTTGCAATTTGTCATAAAGTTAAATTAATTGTTTCCATTTTAATATAGAATTTCTTTTTTTTAAAGAAGCTTAGTACTAAAGAGCGAGTGTGGAAGTTTCCAATCCCAACGGGGATCCATCATCAGGACTTTCTTGAATGAAGAAATTGAGAGAAAAGACTTAGGCCATTAATAGAGATAGATTTCTAGAAAAGAGCGGACCAAAGTTTATAATTTTATTATTTAATATAGAATTGCTTTTGCAATTTGTAGGTATAACATTTTATTTTTCATAGATATAACATTATAAGTGTACAATGTGTTTCTTCCTAATATAATGTAAATAATCTTAAGTATAATTACATACATATCATAAAAATATAATAAAATTACCTATCATGTGAAAAAAGATAGCACCAATTATTTATGCATTAAATTTTATTTAAGTTTTACATATCAAAGTTTTTACATAGCTTATTTTTCTGCTTGTGCACTTAAAATTAAATTAATATTTTTCTTTTCAATATAGAATTTATTTTGTAATTTGTCATAAAGTTAAATTAGTAGTTTTCTTTTCAATACAGAATTATTAAATTAATATTTTTCTTTTCAATATAGAATTTATTTTGTAATTTGTCATAAAGTTAAATTAGTAGTTTTCTTTTCAATACAGAATTGATTTTGCAATTTGTCATAGGTATAACATTTTACTTGTCATAGGTATAGCATTTTATTTTTCATAGATATAACATTATAAAATGTGTACAATGTGTTGGTTCCTAATGTAAATACTCTTAAATATAATTACATACTTATCATAAAAAAATAATAAAATTACCCATCATAGCATTTGAAAAGACATAACACTAATCATTTATGCATTAAATTTTATTTAAGTTTGATATATCAAAGTTTTTACATATTTTATTCTTCTACTTGTGCACTTAAAGTTAAATTACTAATTTTCTTTTCAATATAGAATCTCTTTTACAATTTTTCATAAAGTTAAATTAATATTTTTATTTTCTATATATAATTGCTTTTGCAATTTGTCATAGATATAACATTTTACTTGTCACAGATATAACATTATAAAATGTGTACAATTTGTTGGTTCCTAATGTATATACCCTTAAGTATAATTACTTACAAAACATTAAAAAATAATAAAATTACCCATCATAGCACGTGAAAAGACATAACACCAATTATTTATGCATTAAATTTGATTTAAGTTTTACATATCAAAGTTTTTAAATATCTTATTCTTCTACTTGTGCACTTATACTTAAATTAATAGCTTTCTTTTCAATATAGAATTTCTTTTTCAAATTGTCATAAGTTAAATTAATACTTTTCTTTTCGATATAGAATTTCTTTTGCAATTTTTCATTGGTATAAAATTTTACTTGTCATAGATATAACATTATAAAATGTGTACAATGTGTTGGTTCCTAATGTAAATACTCTTGTAACATACACCAATAACTTCACATGGAAATGTAAGGAGTTAAAAAAATTTACACAAGTTACTCACGGGTAACTATCCAATCACTATTAAATATTCCTTACTCATAATTAGATAGAATGTTCACCTAACCTTAGAATAAGAATAGTAATTTCTTAACCATTAACAACCTCTAACTTTGCATTCATTTCATTATTCATGTAGCCATCACATACTTGGCATTATGAACATCACAACAAGAAAGGAATCAACATCATCATCTTGACACAATAATCAATTACATCATTGAACACCAATATTCCCTGAAACCCCCTAAGGTGAAAACCAGCAACGTTTAATTTTATTATTAAATGCTTATGAGGGTATTCAACCCTCACTCAATGGCTTGTAAGGGATACCATCCCTTAACCATTGTTATAAATCTTACAAGGAAATATACAAATATCTAGCTTAAAGCCATTACAATAACTTGATAACATTTACCCACTAATCTTCATATCTTGGTGGCGTGTATGCCCTACAATGAACCATCATACATTGGATCATCTTGTAGCTTGCACTTATATGCATGAACCATAATCATTTACCTGCCACTAGGTTAAGCATAATATCTCCTTTGTACATGTCACCATCATTAAGCATAATATTTCCTTTGTACATGTCACCATCATTCCCTGCTAATGATGCCTTCAACATACATTGATGTCAAGATTCATAAAGTATTTGTCAACCATTTCATAAATCTATACTAAAGAGGCTTCTCCATCTACTCATGTATACTCATGATATGAAAGTAAAATACCTTGCCATTCTCCCTTTAATAACACATACTGCATATGTGCTAGTTATAAGTCATCACATTAACTAATGTTTCTCTCACATAAGCACACATTCCTACAAGACAATAGGTCATCACATTAACTAATGTTTCTCTCACATAAGCACACATTCCTACAAGACAATAGCTACATCTCCCAATCTTGTCTTTAAAAGAAACTGATACTGCAATTTACATAAATTTAAAAAAAATAACTAACCCTTAAAGCTATTACTTTTTGTTGCATGGAAGGAAAGCTAACATAAATGTTTCTCCCATACACGCAAATGTATATAGATCCCAAAAGAGTATTCCCAAAGGAATGCTTAACACAAGAAAACATGCAAACACATATTTCTTTTTTTCCAGGAAATATAACACAATAGGCATAATAGGCATGCAAAGACATGGTTTCTTTTCCATTAAACTAATGGAATAAAGCTTAATAATACATATCTTATTTTCCAAATATTATATCAACATTACCCATATATATATATATATATATATTTCAATGAAACCAAAACATTACTTTAGTTTTTATATATGTAATTCATCTTCTTTTACGAAGAATCTTTTCCAATGTAGGATAACAAAAACATGTTATCATTTCCCAAATACCAATGTATATTCTTTCCAATTAAAGATAATACAAATATTACATACATATGCATGATCTTATTCCAAAAGAAACTAACATCATAATCATGATAACATAAAAGTCATCACATAGTTTTTTCTTCTAAAGAAATATAATTGAATAGTTCCTTTATCCATGAATTTATTAAATAACTAATCTTTACCAACACCATGGTAATCTATCCATGGACTTATTAAATAACTACTCTTTACCAACATCATAGTAATCTATCCATGGATTTATTAAATAACTAATATTTACAAGCACCATGGTAATCTATATATACATACTCACAACATGGTTAATGTATGCATACATATTCATAGAAACTCTTCCAAGAATTTTAACCTGAGAAACTTTTCTCTTTTCTTTTTCAGTGCACATGAAAATATTTCAAGAGTTACCTTCTTTAATCTATATTATTTTCAAAAAAAAAACTTGGATTTCTTATCATTTAATACATTGATACGAAATCCTTTTAAAAGAAAACAACCACTCTATCTTTTTTTAAATAAGATACATATGCAATATATATGCACATATATATATATATATATATATATATAAAGATATAAAGATAAATTTATAAAGATAAATTACTTATCTTTTACGTAGATAGTTATTCCCTTTCTAATTCATCAACTACATTCTAGCACTGCTTCTCCCACATGCTAGACTCACAAGATTATGCACGCAGCCACATGCTCCAATCCTTTCACCAATTCTAGGCAACTCCTCTCACTAGCTCTATGTTTATAAACCCCACTTGTATCCACAAAGCTCTGGCCTATGGCTCTTCCAAATCAAATGCGGCCCTCATAGCACTCACATGCCTCAATTTCAACTGCCCCGAATGAATTCAAGATCGAATCAATAACATTTTTCCGGAATCAAATAAATTTTATGCATCCTTAATGAAATTCCTGTACTGGAAATATTTTACAACAGAATATAAATAAAATGAACAATTCTTGATAACTTGTTAGTAAAACATGGTAATTAAAAAAAAAATGTAAATTACAATGGTTTGTTATGGGATGTTACAACTTATATACTATATATATATATATATATATATATATATATATATATATATATATATATATATATATATATTTTACTCATCATAGCACGTGAAACGACATAACACCAATTATTTATTAATTGAATTTGATTTAAGTTTTACATATCAAAGGTTTTTAAATATATTTTTCTTCTACTTGTGCACTTAAAGTTAAATTAATAATTTTCTTTTCAATATAGAATTTCTTTTGCACTTTGTCATAAAATTAAATAAATAGTTTTCTTTTCAGTGTAAAATTGCTTTTGTAATTTATCATAGGTATAACATTTTATTGTCATAGATATAACATCATAAATATAATTATGTACATACCATAAAAAATAAAAAAATTACCCATCATAACACGTGAAAAAGACATGACACAAATAATTTATGCATTAAATTTCATTTAAATTTTACATATAAAAGTTTTTACATAGATTATTCTTATACTTGTGCACTTAAAGTTAAATTAATAGTTTTCTTTTCAATATAAAATTTATTTTTCATTTTGTCATAAAGTTAGATTAATAGTTTTCTTTTCAATATAGAATTGTTTTTGCAATTTTTCACAAGTATAACATTTTACTTGTCATAGATATAACATTATAAAATGTGTACAATGTGTTGGTTCCTAATGCAAATAATATTAATTATGATTACATACATACCATAAAAAATAAATTAAATTACCCATCATATAAGGTGAAAAGACATAACACCAATTATTTTTCCATTAAATATTATTAAAGTTTTGCATATCAAGGTTTTTACATAGCTTATTCTTCTACTTGTGCACTTAAAGTTAAATAAATAGTTTTCTTTACAATATAGAGTTTCTTTTGCAATTTGTCATAAAGTTAACTTAATAGTTTTCTTTTCAATATAGAATTTCTTTTGCAATTTTTCATAGGTATAACACTTTACTTGTCATAGGTATAACATTATAAAATGTGTACAATGTTTTGGTTCTTAATGTAAATACTCTTAAGTATAATTACATACATACCATAAAAAAATAATAAAATTACTCGTGGTGAAAAGACATAAAATGAATTATTTATGCATTAAATTTGATTTAAGTTTTAAATATCAAACTTTTTACATAGCTATGATTATGTTTATACTTCGCACCTATAAGCAATTTCATGTTGAGTTATAATGTTTTGTGGGTCTTTATTACTCTTCGATGGAACGTTTTGTATATGGTGACAATATATCTTATGATATTTCTCTATCCAAATGTAATTTATACCAACAATGGTTCTTTTAATTTTTATGGTGGTTAATCATGAGCCCATATCAATGCATTTAACCGTTGATTGTTATGTCGGTCACCATTGCATAAAACTCTTTGAAATGTAGTATGTTTTCCAGTTGTGATCATGAACCTTGGTTCCACCACCCCCATCTATGGGCCTCATCACATCCACACAATCGACGGTCAAGAGATAGGGGAAGTGGTTTAGGTAACCGAAACCCTCCTATGGTCATTGCAAATGTTCGTTGAACTCTATGCCTTAGCGGAGGGTTAACTCTACAGATCTATCGGAAATTTTATCTTTTCTAAGTTTTTTCCTCCATTGAACTTGTCCCTCCTTTACCTTGTTTACCCAATTCAATACCTCTTGTGCAAACTCATGATTTTATGGTTGGTTTTGGCTCCTTGATCAAGTTCTACTCTACTACACGATGGTTTCCATAGATTTTTTGTTCTTTGACAAGAGAAAGGGTTTAACTTCACATTGTTCAATAGTTTCTCAATGTAGACGCGATGAAAATGAGTTCTAGGTGTTAATATGTATGCCTTGAACCCCAGGTAAGGCTCTGCACAGGTCTTTAGGTTCTGTGTTTTTTTTTGTAACTTGTGGTTTTTGTCCCTACAACGATGAGCTAGTTTGTATTTATCCACTGATGAGTTCTTTAAGGCACTAAATAGTAATAATAAAATTAGCAGCTAGCTAAAGGAGCTTAAATCCCTTTCATGCAGCAGCTTGAAGCCCTCTAACCAAAGCCATACATTCTACCATATTATTAATCCCTACACCACATGACATAGCATAAACTCTGAGAGGCCAAGAATGGTCATCTCTATAGATCCCACTAGCACCTGTAACTCCAAGATATTGACAACCCCATAAAAATTCATATTGATGAAATTTCAAGGAGGGAGCACATATAAGGCATTGGAAGTGTCAAGAGGGGCAGGAGAAGGCTAATGACCCAAAAACCCCATCCTCTGATCTAGATTTAAGGCCCTCAAGATTTTTGATTCCATCACATTAGCGACCTAGTCTTTAGAAGACAAAGAAACCACCAATATAGATTCTCTAAGGTTAGAGAGAACTAATTCCCCCAATAAGCATTCAAGTCATCGTTCGTGATAGAAAATTAATTAATTTCACTCTGTCATTAAGTTACAAAGAACAAATCCCATAATAAAATACTATGCATGATTGACTATAGGATTATGAAAGAAATAGGGAGAACCAATTCCACCAGGAGGTGTTCAAGTCATTGTTTGTGATAGAAAATTCATTAATTGCACTCTTTCCATAGGTTCCAAAGAATAAATCCCAAAAGAAAACACCATGCACGTTTGACTATAGGAATATTACATTATTTAAAATTCCATTGCTCCAACAACAAAGAGAAGCTCTAGTTTTCCAAGAAGTGACTATACAATGAAGAAAGGAAGTGACACTAGACCACTTTGGGATAATAAGTGAGAAAAATATGTTATTTCATCTCTTCATCCCGACCACAAATAAAATACAAGGATGGGATTTCAAAACCTTTTGGTCAGAGGAAATCCCAATTTAAAAGGAATTTCCATGCTATCAACCAAATAAAACAAGTGATCTTAGGCCAATAAATCCCAAACCATATTTCCTTCCACATGGCAATGTGATCATCTAAATCCGGATCAGAGAGGAGTAAATAGGCTTCATTAAGAGTGAATGATCCATGAGGAAGATGACCCCAATGAAGTATATCATCATCATAAGAGCACAAAATATTTTTTCTATCTACCTCATATTGGAAAGAATCCCAAGGTAAGGCTTCAGAGGTAGTCGTTGAATCCTATGGATTCTTCCATACTCTCCAAAATTGAGAATTCTTCTTTTGTTTCCATTATTCCCTAACTCAAACCAAAAAAAGAGTAAAAAAACCTTCAAGTCCCTGAACTTCTCAAAATCACTAAGACATATCATCTTCTACCAAACATCATCCCAGAAAACAACATACCGTCTAGAAAGGATCTTCTATTAGGCATGTTTGTGCACAATGTCTTTACTTCCATGTTCCCAATTCCAAATATGAGAACAATAAATGACACCATAGTATCTTAATCTAGATTCTTGAGACACAATTGGAGCATACATACGCAAACAATTTTCTTCCAAAGTTCATCACCTCCTGCAACCCAACGCCACCAAATGTTCGTTGCAAAATCTTGACTAATAAATTCAAGGTCATGAAAACCAAACCCTCACAACATATTAGATTTGATGATGGAATCCCAAGCAACTAAGGTCCATCTCTTGGCCTTATTGGAGTCATTCCAAAAAAATTTTTGCCAAAGAGACTTGAGTTGACCACATACCGCCTTTGAAAGTGGCGTAACAAATAATTGATATTAACTAACTAATAATTAAATAAACTATCATATTAATGTTAGATCTAAGACTTCTTTTATCCATAATGTAGATGAATGTGATTCATATTAACTAATATATTTCAATATCAACCTTTTATATATCTATATATGAAGAAAAAAACTAGCAATAAAATTACGTTAATATTGTTCATAACAAAATATGTTAATATATATATATATATATATATATATATATATATATATATATATATATATATATATATATATATATATATATATAATATTGAAAGATCTACTTTTATATCATTCCATCCTTAACCTAAAATTAACTAAAATTAATATTTAAAAAAATAATAATAATAATTAAAAATTCAATATATGTGATACATAAGATATTTTTGTATTATAAATTAAATAATGTTAACACATATTTAAAAATATATTAATTAAAACAATATTTATTAACTATTTAATTAATTAGATATTAATTAAATAAATTTAAAAGGATGGATGAAGACCACCTCATAAACATGGATACCTCCTTATATTCACGACTTCGATTCTTTTTATTTGGGTCTTTGTCTGAAATGTTTATCAATCTAGTAGTTTGTGGTGTTATTCTCTTGATTCTTTTTCTCACTTATGGGAAAATAATTTTATTTTACAGTAGGTTATGAGAAACCTTATGCATGCGGTTACAAACTTTGGTCAATCATTCTATTGTAATCTTGATTGGTTTCTCCACTACGTGTGTAGATCTTAAACTTTATAGTTTGTTGGTTCATATATATACATATACATATATATATATATATATATATATATATTATTGATGCAATGAGTGATAAGTGGATTATTCAAAAAATCATGAGAAATTAGTCAGTTACGACTACCTCTCATGGAAATGGTCATAGATGAATTACTTACTTAACGCAGTTGAATCCCAAAAAATGATATCTAATATAATGCACTGTGAAAAACCCTCAATACTTAAATACATGTTGAAGATAATGGAGAATGTAATATTAGGAGAGAGTCGGTTCACCAGAACCTTAGATTAGGAATTACTTCCTATTTCTTAGTTAAGTTGTTCTAACTTCCCTATATAAGTGAAGACTAAATATTCATGGTTGTAATGTAATTGAGGTAGAGAGTTATCTGTGGCAGTCTCTGCTGTTGGAGTCTCTCATCTGAGAGTTGCCTAGTTTCATTCAGTAAAGTCTACTCTTGTATTTTTTTTATCATGGTACCAGAGCTCCAAGGTTGGTGACTCAAAGGCAGATTTCTTGATCCCTGAGTGAGTTTCTCTAGGGTCGATGAGTCAAAGACAGAGTGCTTTGATCCCCTTGTGAGACTTTTGGTGGCAGAATAGAGGCCCCTAGTTGCATGACAAAGTTGTGTTCTATGTATGTATGCTAACTAGCGCTGGACCGAGCAGAAAAAGGGTGTTCATATTGTTGATTCAGAGTTGGTCTGAGAAGGGAAAACTTGTCGAATTCATTGAGGAAGTGAAAGGAGGAAGGGCGTTGATATGCTACTCAGTTCGGATCCGAGAGGCAGAAGCGTGCTGACCTGTGGCAAACTTACGAAATCGACTTCAAATTCAGTTCAGCAATGATTCGTTGATTGGAAGCACCCCGATCTGTGTCATTGTGCATATGCGTGGAGGATGTGTGAAGGTTGAGGCAGCCTGTGGTGATGGAGCCTGTGAGCTCGGGTCGAGGGAGTCACCGCTCGATTTGGTGCAGTGGAAGTGAACATGGAGAGTGTTGAGTGGAGGATCATGGAGGCCGATCCTAGTGAGCTCGTGAAAAAAGTTAGGGAAAAGGTGAAATTGTTGGAGGGTGCATGGAGTCGGTAGGCCATCGTCTAAAGAACGCTCAGGTGATGGTGGCTGAGCCTGCGTGGAGTGAACGTGGAGGATCATGCCCAATGATGGTTCGATCGGATGCTACAACAGATCCTATTTAATTAAACACCAAGCCAGAGTGTTGGTGTGAATCCCCTTTGGGATTAAAGGCATGTAAAAATAAAGAAAATTATCCTCCTTTTTTTTTAATCAGTCTGTTCATAAAAGAATGTATTTTGAAAGAAAATTCTTGAAAGTATTTTTTTTTTAAGGTATTGACCACAAAGGAAAGATGTTTGGGCACATTTTCTGTTAAGGGGTTATTTATTTTAAAGAGGATCTTTGGTTCCTTGAGATTGTCTCTTAGGATCTGGGGTAGATCCATTTTTTTAATTGCTAGAGGTTGATTTTTTTTTAAGTGTCAATATGAATAACCAAATGGTCGAGGCATACATGAACAAGAGTTATAATCTCGATGGTTCCAATTATTCTAATTGGAAATTCAAGTTGCAGACTTTGCTAGAAGGGAAAATTGCATGGGGGATCTTGAATGGCGATGAAATGAAACCTACAGTTGTAGGAGGTGGATCAGTTGTGATAGTTCAGATTGGAAGAAGAGGGAGAACAAGGTGAAAAAAATTGTTGAAAATTTCATTCAAAGATTGCATTATCCCTCACATCAGAGAGTGCAAATCAACAAATGAGATCAGGACAACCCTCAAGGATCTATACGAGATCAGAAACACAAATCGTATTCTGTTTCTCAAAAGCAATATTATCTCCATTAAAATGGAGGAGAATGAATTAGTAGGTGCATTCATCTCTCACATCAAGGACCTAAAAGACAAGCTTGGTTACATCGTGGAGGCAGTGTCAAACACTAATTTGGTAAAAATTACCATGAATGGTATGAATGAATACTATCAGATGTTTATCACATGCTTGAATGCGAGAGAGAAAGCCCCTAAATTTGAAGAATTGACCAGGATCTTGATGCAATAGGAAGAAAGGTAAAGGACCCTAAAACCCCAGAGTTTAGATCTTGCCTTAATGGCGAAGAAGAAGCCCTTCAGAGGGAAGGAAAATGGAGGAAAAAAAGGTGGAAGTACACCACAAAGAAATTCAACTCCATCTCAAGGTATGTCATCAAAGAGAAATGATTCAGCAACCAAAATTTTCTATTGTGGTAAAGGTTGTCATATAGCTAAAAATTGCTAGAAGAACAAGTTTAATGAAATTCAACATAGACATAATAGACATGCATAACACTTTGTTGGTGATGACCATAACCAAGACCTCAGTTTGTTTATGGATGATTCTGATGAGAGTGATGAAGGAGATACATGGTTTTTGGTCTCAGGAGCTTCCACCCACATGATAAGTAATAGACAATGGTTTGGAGAATTCAAATAAATGAGCAATGGTGCAAAAATCTACCTTGGTGATGATAGAGGGTACCAAATCAAAGGGAATGATAATGTTCCTGTCATACTACCTGATGGGAATATTAGGCACATTCAAAATGTGATGTATGTACCCAGAATTAATAAGAATCTAGTTTATGTTTCAATGATAACATATCAAAATATTAAGGTAGAGTTTTTTAAGTCATATTGTGTTATTAAGGATCTACTGGATTGTATGAAGAGAATTGAAAAAAGGATTCGAGTGGGAGGCCTTTACAACCTGAATGTGAGAAGTGTGCCACACCAAGCATTGACATCATCAGGTATGAATTCAGAATATTTATGGCATCAGATATTAGGCCATATTAATTTAAATGATTTGTTGCTACTTCAAAAAAGAGGTATGGTTAATGGTCTCCCTATTTTAAAGAATATTCATGTTGAATGTGAAGCATGTGCTCTTGGGAAGATGCACAGAGATGAGTTTCCTGTAAATGTAGATAGAAAGAAGAGAGATATAGTAGAGTTAATTCACACCGATTTGTGTGGGCCAATGCAGTGAAGGTCATTGGGAGGTGCTTATTATTTCTTATTATTTGTTGATGACTATACAAGATTCACACATTTTCTTAGTAAAAGGAGTCATACTTTTCAATATCTCGAAAATTTTAGAAGCATGATTGAGAAACAGACGGGTAAATTCATCAATATTCTCTGCTCATACCAAGGGGGAAAATACAAGAAGGTTCATTTCATCAAATATTTCAAAGAGCATGGAATACTACAACAGATTACAGTACCCGCACTCCTCAATAGACCGAGGTTACAGAGAGGAAGAACATAACCCTTTTGGAGTGTGCTCAGAGCATGTTAAAAGGCAAGAATATTTCTAATGGTTTTTGGGCGAAAGTGATAAATACTACAGTATATTTGAAGAATAAGAGTCCAACAAAAATTTAGGAGTCTAAAACTCCATTTGAAGCTTTATTAGGTTTTAAGCCTACAATTAAACATTTAAGATATTTTGGCTCCGAACACTAGTACATATGGTCAATTTTCCGACACTTTAGTTCTGACAATTTTGACGTATTGTCAGAAAGTTCCCCAATTTTTCTCGTTTTTTTAATCCCACCATGTGGTGTCTCTCTTGTGACATTATCTCGCTTGCGACAGTAAGAAAAAGCGTCGCTATTATGATGTACCCTAATAGGGTGCCACAATAGAGACAGTAATATAAGAAAACATCTCTATAACAATGTCCATGTTATGTGTGTCGGTATATCAATAGATATGAAAAGACCGGTCGCTTTCCCTTTGACAAAGTCAAAGTCAACTAGGTCAACTAGTGTCGCAATAGCGACAGTTTATTTTGAATATATAGGGTTTGTTGTAAAGATGTTTTCTGACAACCCTATATTCCTTAATCCCCTAATTCCCAACCCCTATCCCATTTAACCCCCTATACCCCTAACCCCTAACCCATTTAACCCCCTAAACCCTAAACCTGTAAACCCTTAACCCCTAACACCTTAAACAGTAATTCCTAACCCCTAACCCATTTAACCCCCTAAACCTCTAAACCCCTAACCCATTTAGACTCTAAACCTTAAATCTCTAAACCCTTAAACTGTAACACCTAAAGCCTTAACCCCTAACCCATTTAACCCTCTAAACCCATAAACCCCTAATCCATTTAACCCCGTAAACCCTAAACCTATAAACCCTTAACTCCTAAGCCCTTAAACCCTAATTCTAGACCCGTAACCCATTTAACCCCATAAACCCCTAAAACCCTAACCCATTTAACCCCCTAAACTTTAACCCCATCAACCCCTAACCCCTCGAAGGCACAAGGGAGAAAATGGAAAATCGGTCACACGAACATGCACAAGGCACATGGGTGGTCTAAACTTAGAATTTTTTATACAACCTAACCTGACCCAACATGAACGCATTTCCTTGGGTGCCCTCACATGACATGATCTCACCCGACCCACCCGAACAAAGGCACAAGGGAGAAAATGGTAAACGGGTGCACAAACGGGCACAAGGCACATGGAAAGTCACAACATAGCATTTTTTATACGACCACCCTCACACAACCTGACCTAAATGCGTTTCCTTGGGCACTCGGATGAAGGCACAAGGAAGAAAATGAAAAATCGGTTGCACGAACATCCAAAAGGCACATGGGCAGTCAAAACTTATCAATTTTTATACAGCCTCCCTCACATGACCCAACTCGAACACGTTTCCTTGGGCGCCCTTACATGACCCGACCTAACCTGACCCAAACGCATTTCCTTAAGCGCCCTCACACAGCACGACCCGACCTAACCCAACCTGCCTGAACGCGTTTCCCTGGGTGGCCTCAGAAAATGTGACCCGACCCACCCGAACGTGTTTCCTTGGGCACCCTGACATGACACAACCTGACCCGACCCGCCCGAATGCATTTCCTTGTGCGCCAGAACGCATTTCCTTGGGCTCCCTCACATGACACGACTTGACGCTACCTAACCCGACCCACCCGTACACATTTCGTTGCGTGCCCTCACACAACCTGACTCGACTCAACCTGCCCAAATGTGTTTCCTTCGATGCCCTAACACGACATGACCCGGCCTGAACTGACCTGACCCCCCAAAAGCATTACCTTGGGTGCCCTTGCACGACCTAGCCTGACCCGAATTCATTTCCTTGGGCACCCTCACATGACCTGACTCACCCAAACACATTTCCTTGGGCGCCCTCACACGACATGACCCAACCCGACCCAACCCGACCCGACTCACCTGAACCAAGCCACGAGGGAGAAACCGAAAAATAGGTCACATGAACATGCACAAGGCAGAGGGGTGGTCACAACTTAGAATTTTTAATATGGCCTCCCTCACACAACCCGACCCGACCCAGCCTAAATGTGTTTCCTTCAACGCCCTCACACGGCATGACCCTAACCACTCGAACGAAGGCACGAGGGAGAAAACAGCAAATGGGTCACACGAACGTGCACAAGGCATACAATCAGTCACACTTAGAAATTTTTATACAGCCACCCTCACATGACTCGACCCACCTATCCGAGCATGTTTCCTTGGGCGTCCTCACATGACCTGACTCGATTCGACTCGCACAAACATGTTTCCCTAGGTGCCCTCACACAGCTTGACCCACCCAAACGCATTTCCCTGGGTGCCCTTGCACGACCCAACCCGACCTGACCCACCCAAACGCGTTTCCTTGGGTGCCCTCACATGACCCGACCAAACCTGTCCCACCCAAATGCATTTCCTTGGGCACCCTCACACGACACGACCTGAACCGACCCTACCCAAACCTCCCAAATGTGTTTCCTTAGGCACCCTCACACGACCTGACCTGACCTATCCAAAATCGTTTCCTTGGGTGCCCTCACCTAACCTGACCCAACCCGACCCACCCAGATGGGTTTCCTTGCGCGCCCTCACATGACCCGGCCCGACCCCCCCAAACAAAAGCACTAGAGAGGAAATGATAAACGAGTCACACGAACGTGAACAAGGCACACACGCGGTCACAAATTATCATTTTTTGCATAGCCACCTTCACACGACCCGACCTGACTCACCTAAATGAAGGCACTAGGGAGAAAATGGAAAACGGGTTTCATGAACATATATGGCGCGTTGTAAAAAAAAATTCCAATAACCCTATTGTCCTTAATCCCCTAATTCCAAACCCCTAACCCATTTAACCCCATATACCTCTAAAACCTAAACCTATAAACCCTTAACCCGTAACACCTTAAACACTAATTCCCAACCCCTAAAAATTTTAACCCCTAAACCTCTAAACCCCAAACCGATTTAACCCCTAAACCATAAACCTATAAACCCTTAATCCCTAACCCCTAACCCCTTAACCCCTAACCTATTTAACCCCCTAAAACTCTAAACCCCTAATCCATTTAACACCTTAAACCCTAAACCTATAAACCCTTAACTCCTAACCCCTTAAACCCTAATCCCTGACCCCTAACCCATTCAACCCCCTAAACCCCTAAAACCCTAACCTATTTAACATCGTAAACCCTAACCCCATTAACCCCTAACCCTAAGACCCTTGATTGATAATTCCTCTAACCCCGTAAACTCCTAAACATGTAACCCATTTAACCCCCTAAACCCTAAACCTCTAACCCCCTAACCCCTTAAACCCTAATCACCAACCCCTAATCCATTTAACCCCCTATACCCCTAAAACCTTAACCCATTTAACCCCCTAAACCCTAAACCTTTAAACCCCTAACCCATTTAACCCCTAAACCCTAAACCTATAAACCCTTAACCCCTAACCCCTACACCCTTAAACCCCCTAAACCCCTAACTCATTCAATTCTCATGTATTTTGGGGGAGGGGGATATTATTGTGTATTTAACAGGGAAATGGGACATAAGGGTAGTATGGATAGGTAGAAGTGATAAGTTCAAGCATGGTTTACTGAGATATATAATCATAACCTTAGAGAATGAGAAGGGGCCTTAAGACCTCATGGCATACGGGCTAGGGGGTATAGAGGGAAGGAAATGAGAGAAATTGATAAGGGAACCCCCAATAATTTTTATAAGGGGATTAGGGGTCCCATTATCACACCCAATAAGCCTTTAACCCACAACCAATAAATTCCCTATCCTCTTAACCCCAAAGCCATAATTCATTAACCCTTGCACTCATAACACATTAACCCTTCGATCCCTTAAACCCTAAGCCACGAACTCCTTAACCCATAACCCCTTATAACTTAAAAGTGTTAACTTAATGTCCACACATGCATCTAATTTCACAGGAATAAATTAACCCTAACCCTTAACCCCTAAACCCCATGACTCTTAAGCTCTTAACCCATAAGCCCTTAGTGCTTAAACCTTAACCACTAATCCAATAAGAATTAACCCCTAAGCACTACAAGGAAAAGACCCTCTAATGGATGTTTTTGAGGAACCCCTTATAAAAATAGCCCAGATATCTGTTTTTAGTGGAGCTCGCTAGAGGAGTTTTGCAGGTGGGGTTTTTTGCGGATTTTTTCTGTCGTGTATGTTTCTCATCATAAACCACACCAGTGTGTTTAATGCACAACGCTTCGGTGCATACTAAAAATTGGCACACTTGAGACACCATGCTCTCTGTACAAACCCGCCCAGTGCATCTCATTATTGTAGCGCATCGGTGCGCTACTCAAAAACAGGCCCAGTGCATCTTAAAAACTCACGCTAAAATAGAAACAGACCCTGCGCTACACAAAAACCGCCCGGTGCGTCTCAAAAACTGGTGCACTGAAACAAGGTTAAATAAAAGCAAATTACCAGCTGAAAAATCCACATTTTCACATCTTCAGTGCTCCAGAGCTCTGAAGCACCAATGCAAATTTCTCTTGTGTGAGGCACCCTACCATCGGTGCTCCCATTGCATGCACTATCGTCGTCCATTTCCCTCCTTGTGGAGTTTGAATTTTGGAAAACGGTGGGAAATTTTGGTTTTTCAAATTCTTCAACAAATATGCCTCCTCAACACCCAAATGTATGGGTATTTTACTTGCTTCTCAATAACTAAACATTTTAGCCGATTATATTTGTAAAAAAGCGTAAAATTTACCATTTAAAAAAAAAACAAAATTGTGCAGTGCACTCAAGCTGTTTGGCTGGCACCGTTCACGGTGCTGCCTGTAAATTTATAGACCACACCGCGAACGGTGCTCACTGAAACTGCGTTGGGTTCCGGTGCAATACCAAAAACGCGCACCATGCTTTTTTTTTAAACCAAACATGGTGGTGCGGTCATTTAAATGACTGGACCGTTGATTATGTACCAGTGTCGAGAGGGCGGTGCATTGACCAAAAAATTACCAAACAATTATTATTACCATCATTTTCCCAGGATTGTGGCTATAACATGAAATTTTACAATTGGTAGGGTGAAGCAACTGCCCATTTTCATCTAGCAAACACCTTGCGATATGCTGCTCTTGATAATAGCTTCCGACGTTTTGGAGTTGTTTGAATATTTTGTGCATCTGAACTCGATTCTAAATCTACATACACTTGCAAATTTGTATACATTAATTTTATTTAGTTGATTGACATGGATAATAAAGTAAATTCAATTAGATAATGAAAATATAAATAAAATATGAAGTAAATATTACGTCTCCAAATGGAAAGGGAGAACTCTGCGATGGACTTTGAGAAATATTATGGAACGAGATGGATTTTCAAGAATTGTCCATTCGATATAATTATGATATTTTCTCCCTGCATTTGATAAAAATCAACAACAAATTTTTGTGTACATTCCTAAAAGTAATTTAGGTGCCTTAAAAATGGACTTATTGTTATCAGTGCTAATGTACAGTTAACCACAACGGTGTGTTTTAGTTACTACACACCGGTGTTGTGTTATTAATTGATGCATCGGTGCGGTTAGATAACAAATGCATCGAATAGCTGAAAATAAAAAAAGAGAAACTTTATTTTTTTTAAGTGAAAAAAAAGCAGTAAATTGAAAAATGAGTGGAAATTTATTTTAGAAAATCTAATTTCATAAAAAAATTCTTTAAATAGTAAAAACTTTTCATTATTTCATTATTTTTGAAAAAAAATTCAGGGAGATATTTGCACGAGAGACATACCTGGAGCAAGAGAGAACGAGATCACTGTGGAGCAGAATACTTTTGAATAGAACTATTCAGAGAGTTACAATTTCAAACATCTAGTGATTGAAACCCTGTAGTATAGAATTTCAAACCATCTATTAATTAAATTTTAGTGTAATAATTATTCTTTTTACATTTTGTTGTTTGATTTAATACATGGTAAGTAAAAATTTTAAATTTTACTATTCATTTTCAAAAAACAAAAAAAAAACAAAAAAAATCCATTCATACGCTAAACCCTTTATTCTTTTTGTTTCTACCCTTGCTTCTTCCTATTTCTGTGACTTCAGAATTAGGGCTTTTCATTTTATATTTATAGGGTTTGTATTGCTATATATATAGGACTATAACATCTAACCCACGAAATGACTTGAGAGTTGGATCCCAATCCACGTCGACCCCTGCGTGAATTTTTAAAAAACATATATTTTTTAATCGGTGCACCTTGTGAAACTTAGCGCACCAATGCACTATTTTATTATAGTGCACCCTGCACGTACTGTTTGACAAAAACAATTTAAAAATAGATTTTTGTAATATGTGCTCCCTGTGTAAAATAGCACACCACTGTTCTATTTTATTATAGCACACCGCACACGTACTATTTGATAAAAACAATTTAAAAACAGATTTTTTAAATTTGTGCGCCCTGTGTAACATAACGCACCAATGTGCTATTTCATTATAGCACACCGCACACATACTATTTGATAAAAATAATTTTATATTTTATGTCTGTGTTAATCAATGCACCGGTTAACATATAACACACTGGGTCTCCTTGTTGACAGAGAGCACCGTACGACGGTCCCTTGTTTTCTCGGTGCATTTATAAGAACATGTCGCACCGCCTCCTCCATGACATCTTATGCTACAAAATCTAACACTAGAGGATTTTTATTAATTTTTCGGTGTTAATCGGTGCATTGGTTAACATATAATGCACTGGGTCTCCTTGTTGATAGAGAGCACCGTACAGTGTTACTACTGTTTTGGCAGTGCGTTTATAAGAGCACGCCGCACTAACGTTGGTGTGTACTTCTTGAAAGGTGCACCATTTTCTTGATATATTTTTTTTCACCTGAAAATTTTGTGATTTATTTATAAAATATATCATGAATGGTATGGTACAGGATTTATATTTATAAATAAATGGTTGACAAGAGATCAATTAACAAAAATGTTGATAGCACATCAAGAAAAAAAAAGGCAAGTTCTTTGTAAATTCTTTACAAAATTTATTATTTTTGAAATATACGTAAGTTTAACTAATATGTATTGTTAATTTTGTATCATGTAGAGCCAAAAAATGACAAAGCTCGATAAGATTATTTCTGATCTAAGACCAGAAGAGCATAAAAGCTTGATGGAAAATTTGAAGAAGGATGAATTAGGTGAATGAAAATATACTATTGATCCAATATGAGTTTTTTTTTTTTTCATTAATAATATACTTAAAAATATTAGATAACATGTTTTAAACAATATATTAATTGACATATGTTTAATGTTCTATAGGGACCAACAACTCAGAAAAGGAATGTTATTCTAAGAAAAGAAAAAAATAGAACATGCAAATGAAAATGAATTGCTCCTTAGCTCATCTAGAGTGGTGCAGGAGGTTAAAAAAAGGGGGAAAAACTTTTTTAAAAAAATTAAGAGATCTAGTGGAACGAATTTATATATGTTCTTTCCACTTACAATACAAAAATCAATCCAATGATTCAAAGAACCAAATTTTATCTAAACTACAGGATGAGTTTCCAGAGAATTGGTCAATGATACATGTGAGACTTTTAATAGAAAAAATGTAAAACAACAAAAAAAAGGAATGAAAAAGTAATATCCTTTTAAATCTTTTTTTAGATCATTTATAAATATCACTTTTGTTATATTTACTTTTCAGATATCAATATAAAAATTAAATAGTTTATTAGCATGTTACATTTTCAGGAAGATTATGAAAATGTCAAAGGATGAACGAGCGTATATCAAAAATATGCCAATAGGAATTTCCCAAAGGCGTATAAGGAGATGGTCAAAGAAATGGACATAATTGCATCGCACGAATATCCATCTCAACAAAAACGTGCTTCAAATGTAATATGTAAACTTTGATATTTTTTATTAGGTACAATAAATAAATCATTTAGCATTAAATATTAGTTTTCAAGTATTTTCTTGCAGAAAAGAAAAGAAAATGGAACCCATTCAGAACATAAAAAGGCATTCCAAGGAAGAAAAGAGGTGATATCTAAGTTTGTGAGTAATTTTTACTTCCTTATAATAACTTAACTAGATTTCATTTTTGTATATTTTAAGTTGTTTTACAACAATCATCATTGAATGTATTCAAACAGGTGCTAACATACAAAGAAGAACCATGAGACGAATTGATTGACATTGGGTTAAATAAGGATTCTCAATATATGTTGGCATATCATAAATTAATTATGTAATTTTTAAGTATCTATCGATATTGTTTTACTTAGCTTCGTCTATAATTAATAGAATGAAAAAATGTTTTATATTAAATATATGATTTTTTTATGGGGTGTAAAACTTGTAGGAAACAAAGCATGGAACTACGCCAACAAATGAAATGTTGAAAGATGGCATGAAATTTGGTTTTGAAAGCATGTATATAGTTCATGAGTCAATTCTTGCTATGGTACGCCATTTCTTTTCGATTTACATTGATGTATATTATTTATTATTGAAATTTTCATTATTCTCACCAATGTATATACACTCATTATAGTTTATGTTTATGTTTTTAGATGGAAGTTCAAGAAGAAGAAAACAATCAACATCGTGAACAAAAAATTCCTCAAAATAACCTAAGTCATGGAAGTAACTCGAGCAGTGACAAAAGTTCAAGCAAAGAATGATGATCAATAGTTTGGATATCAAAGAAAGGTGTTGTATTTTTTGAAATATTTTTCTGTGAAATCAAAAATTCTGTTTAATGTAATGGACATAGTGTCCAAATTGAAAGACAGAGGTATACCAATAGTTATCCCATTTTGTATGAAAAAGAGTGTGTGTGTGTGTGTGTGTGTGTGTGTGTGTATGTATATATATACATTTTAACCTATTATATTGTGTTCTCCATTGTCACTATGAAAAGTTACACCGTTGATTAAATATATGGATGATTAAATATTATAATGAAGAGATACGAAATTTGATGATATGATATAACAAATTAATCCAAACATCACATTCAAATGCACTAATAAAAATTTAATTGATATGAATACTGTTATAAGATATCTGTCGACTTTTGATGAATAATGAATTTTTAAAAATCACAATAATTTCATTGTCAAAAGTCGATGTTTCTAAAGAATACAAAATGATCACCGGTGCATGTTAGTTATTGTGCACTGGTGCATTTGTATGCTAATGCGTGCTGGCGTGTTTCTATGACCTATGGGCACCACACAAATACCAATACCAATTAGAACGCTCGGTACGTTTTTGTGATATTGTTCATTGGTGCATTTGTATGAGACTGTGAACATGTGCGTTTCTATGACCTATGGGCACCACGCAAATACCAATGCCAATAAGAACGGCCTATGTGCTTTATCAATGGCTAGCACCTAAGTGGTCTGATAGGCATTGCATGCACTGATGCAGTTTTCCTTTAATGCGTTGGTGCATTTTTATAACTTGATAGCCCGGTACATTGTATCACCTAGAGGGCACCCAATGTGGTTTTTTACCTTAATGGCTCGGTGCATGCACCTTCGACCACCCCGATGCCACTAGCTGGATGAAACGCACTAGGATGTTGCTAAACACCTTGGGGTGTCTTAATTTTTTTTTTCGTTCTAGTGGTTGGTAGGTTTACAGTACTAGTGTGTTCATGGTACAATGCATTGGTGCGTTGATACCTGATTATCGCACCGATGATAAAAACATCTGTAACAAACTTCGGCCACATAGGTTTTTTTAGTTGTGTTGAAATTCTGTCAGAAGCTCAACAATTTTTTAGTTGTGTTGAAATTCGGCAAATGATTTTTTGAAAATTTTGGCCAATTTTATAACACCAAAAACCTTCATTATAACCTCTCCTAGAGATTCTTTTCCTTTTAGTGAAACCCCCTAAACCTAAAACCCATAACCCCTAAACCCTCTAAACCCTAACCCTTAACCCTTGACTCTTAAACCCCTAAAACCTTATAATCCATAGGATCTTGACCCCCCTAACACCTAAATATGCTAAGCCATAATCCTTAAGCGCATAAATAAATCATAATCCTAACCCCTAGTCCTTAAGACCCTAAGTATCCATCTGTCAACATTTTTAATAGAACATCAACATAAATGAAATCTTCACCACATTAATGAATCTTGATGAGTAGATATTCCATGTGGTACCTTTGACAAGTCAACATTTCTTCAATTGTGCCTCCTCAACACCAAATTTTCCGTACTAGGCAATAGAATCTCATCATTGAAAACCTCAATGTAATGACAATATGAAGTTTTAATAACCATAAACCTCATATAACCTTCAAGACGACTCCATAAGATGCACAACCAAGTCTTGTCACGATAAAAACAACCAAATGAAAATGTTCTTCCCTACTATTAGGTTGTGCTTAGGCTGGGCTAGACCACATATTGGATGGAAAAAACAATCTACCTAAATGCGAAATGTTTCACTAAAATTGTGTAAGATTAAATCAAGCCTCATTACCCCTTAAGATAGATAGTATAACTCCAATAATTAACTCCCACATCAACCATTCTAGAAGATTTAGATTAAAAAGCTTGATGATAACTAAAATACACACAAACCTCCTTATTTACAACTCAATATTACAAATTAATAAATCACATGTACAAAAAATCAAAAATCTTAAAAGGTGAAATTATAATGTTTTTAAAAAGCATAGATTTCCCAATGTAAAAAAAAAATATAGGATATGTGACTTTCCCAAATATTCATCCTAGGCAATGGAGAACCTCAAAGTAAATTTCTAGTAAGAATGAGCTCGAGTATTTAGCGAAAATCTGGTTAAATTCAAACTAATTTTGAAGTGTTTAATTTTTGCATTGCAATTCTTTTGAATTCATCACTCTAATGAATGTTTTGGAAGTTCCTAAATTCTCCCTCGACCTCGATTTCGAATAGCAGTTCTCGCCCTTGGCTTTTAGTACAATGAAGGAGGTTTTTCCCTCGGCCTTGATTTCAAATAGCAGTGCCCTCCCTTGGATTTTAGGATGATGAAGGAGAATATGAAAACCCTACCACTTCTACCTAAGATCATGTCAGAATCGATCCCCAAATCCCGGGGCTTCCAATGGCAGGGATCGAGCCAAGGAATTGAATTTTTCCTAGATCAATATGATGAAGATCCAAAGTACTGCAACAAAGATCCAATTCCGAGATTCAAGAGACTAAGGCAAGGCTCACCTGTGAACAATAATCAAATCCTTTGGAGGACTTGAGTCAGGGTATCGGTTTTCCCCTTCCATGTTGCTCTTCAGTACACCACTATTGTATCCTTTAGTGAAGGAATCTTTAGCTGCAATTATGCCACAATCTGTACCAATTTGATGAAATTTTTTGTCTAAAACAGAAATACCTCCAAAAATAATAGGTGGAGATGGGCCTTTGATCTTCAGACGACTGATATGGGAAGATTATTTCTTCTTAGCAATCATACAATTATTGTTGCTCATGTATTTTTGAAAATTTTGTTTAACTTTCCCATTTTCTCTTTGATTTTCTGAATGTACCTCTTCCTAATTTGATAATTTGATACTCGGTTTCCTTCAACTCAGATTTCTCTAGTAGTATTGCTTTGTGGACTCTCATTCCCTTGAATTTATGCCCTTGGTAGATGTAACAACATGTTCAAGTTTTTCATGCATGAACAAAACATTATCCTGTACAAATGAACTTTTGTGGTCATCTACTTGCTCAGGTATGGATACAACATGTTTTTCCTGCATTACGATTTCATTTTTAGCAGTTCCAAGGTTATCTCTATTTCTCACTTTTGACCCACAGTCTTCGACAAATTCCACAACCACATTTTCTGAGAATGGGGCATCCTTAAGGGTCTCTTCTGATAAAGGTGTTACCATCTTTTAAGCTTCAATTTCTACCTCTTGGGATTCAACTTTTTCATTTATAACCCACAAATTTAGGTGCTCTTTTTCCCCCGACCCATCATCCTTCCTTTATTTTTCTTCCTTTGAACACTGGAAGTCCTCTTTTGCATGGATCTGCAATTCTCGTTTCCATCAGATGAGGAAGATGTTTCCATATAGGTCTAGTTTACTTTATTCATTTGACTGACACCTAGATATTTTACTTCTTGATGATTTCTCATAACATATTGGTTAGTGCATGTAGTTCTCATCTTGATTTATGAGGAAGGCTTCATTAAGGAAACTTCTGATAAAATAGTGGTGTATTTAACACGTGAGATCTTGCGAATCTTCACATTATTAGTCTTGTTCATGGTATCAGAAAAAAATATATTTTCTGGCCTTTCCCACCATATGCAGGCTTCTTTAAGGATGCTACTGACAAACTAGCACTGTCCTTTCCAAGTGATACTTTATGATCATTCACATCATCACTTGCAGATCCAACAATGAGTAGGTACTTGTGTGTCCCATTGAATTACAGTAGGTAGGATTTGCTTCCAATAGAGTTTGATATCTCTACTTTCCTTGGAATTATGATCATCGTATGCTTTAAAATCTCCTCCTCTTATTTGAATGTCAGAGCCTCTACTCATATACTTGCTACCAGAAACATGGGCAAATGCGCAACCCCTAGAAGTGCAGAAAAATGGAACTCCATTTGGGCCATCCATAAGGTGTGGATGGGGATGGGGATTGGAATTGGCATATCTTTAAATGTGATATACATATTTGTCCAAATTCCAAATGGGTGGATCATGTTCTCTTCAGACGCTTCGCTTGATGGACTCTAAATGGGAAAGAGTCAAACCCATGAACAATGAGTTTGGATAACTCCTCAGCAGTAGCATTTTAGGCACAGGAGGGAATGATTGCCTCAAATTATTCCATGGATAATTGATGCGAGGTAATTAACTTGATGTAAAAATAAATTCAAGTTGTTCTCAATACATATGCAATGCTTGTTAGACATCACCTTCCTTTAAATTTTTGTTTCCCCATAAGCTTTTGTAGGGTCATTTCCAGGATGTTACAATGATATGGGAAGCAATGATGGATGCAAAAGGCAACAAAAATGATTCCAACCCGGCCTTTCACGATCGATTCCTTCATGTGATGTTCCATATGTGACAAAATTCTATGGATGTTCCTTTATGTCACAACAATGGGATTCCAAAAATCAAGATTTAGAAATATCACTTCCCATTTCACACAACGTCGAAATGGTAAGAATTACGAGGAAGTAGAAAATACCTTAAAGAGTTCATTTATAGTGTTGTCTTTAGAATGTAGTAATTTTGGGATAAGTCTAATCTATTTTAGTCCAATTTATGGGAAGAAACCTCCACATGATGTGTTTTAGCATGCACAACTACGATCATGTCATTAATTTCCCAAGATTTGAGCTCAGGAATGTTTTTTTGAAAATCTAATATTTCATGTGGTATTATCCTTGATAGAGGACAACAAGGAAATAGTGTGGTATTATTCTTTTCAAAATTTTAATTAATTTTCTCATCGTTATTAGATGTGAATTAAGAATTTTATGTTAGTGATTTATATGTCTCCAAAATGTCAGCTTATTAACATGGTCAAGATCAAGAGTGGCAACTAGCTTCTATTTTAGAATGGATTAGTAGAAGATAGTACAACTTTACATTCCATTCATATTTCATTATGTTATTGTGCTATGTTCTAATCATTTTTTTGGATAGAAAGTTTCTTTTCTTAGCTTAATGCCTTGTATTTAACTGGTTTTTAAAGTTTTGTTTATTTATGGGGGTCTTCTATCTAAAACTATTTATACATTGGTTATGTAAATGAATGAAGTTCAAATATTCATTTTTCAATTCTTGTTAGAAAGTTAACGAGTAGAACAAGATGTTGGAAAATCCAAAAATGTTGTTGTCATGAGACTTAGTCATAATGTTACTTTGGAGAGACTTGTTTTAGGAACCATGTATGAACATGTATAATATTTGTATTCCTATATATATTTGGGTGACTTAGTCTCAATTGTTATATTCCCCATTTTATCGTCTTTTATTGTAGACATTTTTAACTTTGATTAGCCCCCCCATAAATTTGTAATCATTTTTATGGTCTTCCTGAGCATTTGTATGGTCTGGAGAATCTTATTAGCCATGCAGTTTAGTAGCTCTATATGTCTTTAGTTTTATTTTTTGTTTCATTTGTCCAAGAATATAGCTTATGCCAGTACATTCTATGGTCCCATCAACCCAGAAACTTCTCTAGTTACTTAGTAGAATAGGATGTTCGGAAATTCGAAAATGTTACTTTCATGGGACTTGGTCATAGTGTCCTTTCAAGACTTGTTTTATCAAGCATGTATGAACATGTATAATAATTCTACACTTCTATTTTGTTATTTGTCTCATTTCTTTAGGTCTCTTGGTATAAATTGTTGAGTCACCTATTTTATTGGAGACGATCAACTTTGATTACTCTCCCCATAAGTTTGTTCTCTTTCTATGATAATTCTATCTTTACTTGCGTACTTGTCTCTTACTTGTTTTCTTGTGTATATTTCATTTCAATTTTTATTATTGTGCTCATCCCAATTGGTATCAGAGGCATAATATTGTGGCTTCTTATGAGCTTTGTAGCTTTGTCATTCTGGCCATTTTTAGAATTTTCATTCTACTTGGAATATTTCTTGAAACATTTTTTACAGTGACTTTTGGGTGATAAATAGGGAAACTATTTTTTCTTGGATTACCCAAACCATTTTTATTTTCGTTTCCACACTCTATATGATTCTTTTTTACCATTGCAAGGCCTAGTCACGACAATCCATTCCATTGTTTTTTAGACCATACCTTTGATGCAAATAATTTGTTGGTCCACTAATTTAGTTCTTTATTACACATTAATATAACTAAATATAGCATACAACACTTTTGGAACCCCATTTTTTGTTTGTATCTATGTTCACTATTCCTCCTGTTCAACTCCAGGTATATTGGCATTGGCTTCATGGAAACCCTCTAACAAAAACAACAATTTTATACCATAATGTGTTGAAAATTCAACAAGAAATGTGTGCCTACTTTAATTTTCCCTTAATTAAATTGGACAATAGAATGTAATATTATCTCATAATCACATGTAATAGTTAAATGTGTGTGATAAACTAATTTATTTCATGAATTTCGAGTTGAGGGTGGTTGGTGAGGCATGCAGAGTGATTCTATTAGTTATGGAGTTTGAGTTGCAGTTAGTGCATTGGTTTCATGCATGAGAAATCACTTAACTCAATTTATTGAGTTAAAGTCAGTTGAACTAGTTGTAACTAGTTTTTGCATTAGTGAGAGATCAAGTGAATTAAATCATATTTGATTGAATTCACATGCAGTGAAATTCCATGCAACTGATGATTTACTATTAATAGCTGCATGCATGTCAGTTCTAGTGGAGACCCAATTGAGAAAAAGGTTAAAGGGGTGTTAACTATCATTTGTATCATTAGTAGGTTTCCCGCATGTAGTAAGATAACCATAGGATTTACCGTGAGCATTGTGCAATTTTGGAAGGCTAAATTTCGTAAATAATAGGGATTGCATTCCACATGAATTTTGCAAGCAAGGCAGTTTGATTAGAGGTAGGAAATTGGCTAAGTGTTGGTCGATTTTGTCTGAGTTAGTGTGAGACAGTTGTGAGAGTGCAGGAGACTCTTGTGAGAAGAGTGAATTGTAATTATTTCATGATTCCTTGATGAATATACAATAGAATATAGCCAGGTTTTGAGAAGCAAGATTTCCTGAGGAAAATATCTGTGTTGTGGTTTGATTTGCTTATTTCTTTACTTTTTGTGATTGGAAATAGTGTTTATTTTCTGCAATTGATTTGTAGAAGGATTCAGTATCTTTCTTTAGTACATTTCTTGATCAGATTGAATCCCTTGATATACATATTGTTTGTATAATTTTTACATAATTCTGGAAAACATTGTGGGCATATTCCAAACCTTGCAAAAAGGCTCCAACATCTGCAGGTTTACGTTGAAGAGGTTTCAAGCCATTTGACATGGGTTGTCCCTCTTGGAACAATCTCCACACCTATTTCACTTCCATCTCGTCTGAAACTTCTCTTTCATATGCTAATACAAAAAAATTCATGAGCCAAGAAAACATCTTTTATAGTGGGTTCTCGTGCTTACTAATTTATAGGAACATGGTTCACTGCAATTTTTTTAAGTTTTCAACATTATTGAGATGCAACAGAAAATTCCACATGGTGAAACTATGATGTTGGAGAATAATATATAATTCATATCAACACTATCTCCCAAGGCTTCTCACCTTCAAATAATCCCTCTATTTTCGTCTATTTGTAGCTAATTTCACAATCTTCTCCTCATTTGGCACTTTTCAGACAGCTCACTAGAACATCCAGCATAATAAAGGAGGACCTACCCTACATTACAATTCTCAAATATCTATCTTCATTTTTCTACGGACAAGGATTCTCTAAACTCGTGTGTCAACTATGGAGTTGAGTGAGTTTGACCCTTTGAAGTAACAACCCTATTTGTAAGGCTCCCCTGTTCTTGGTTCTTCTACGTCAATGTTTCTCCTTCCTGATTTTCAGCAAGAAAGTATTGTATTTATTCTTGGTCTACCAAGTGTGTGTTTATATTATACATTTTCTCAAGGAACTCGAATTCTTGTTGATATAACATGAACTTTCTCAGGCTCTGAGATGACATTTATATGGGGCCCGTCAAGAGGGTGGGGCAACTCATTGATGAAGATCATATGATCCATTGAGGTCTCATGGATTTAGAATCAAATAAGGTGTTGCACTTGGCTTGCCACATGATGCCTCAAGTATATTGGAGCATCGAGAAAAAATATGAGATTTCTCTAAGGGTATCCCGCATGAACAAAGATAGGAATATCTAATTTAAATGTTGAAAGAAGTTCAAAACTGATTTTTGTGATCCTTGAATACGCAGTAGAACCTCCTTTTGATCACATAATGAATGGGGCGATGGAGTATGAAATGTCCTTAGTCTTAGTCTCTTGTAGATGTGTAATAACATAATTGGGTGTTACCCAAATAACTATATGACATAGACATCCAATTGACAAATAAAATTCTGAAATGTTAGCCTTTGAATACATTATATTTCTTGTTGTTACGACTTTTGGTGTCATCTTACTAGTTATTTGAAAAATATTTTCTTCTTTTATTTATGATAAAATTACTGATAAACTAGATATGGGAGCTCACCAACTTGATGCAGAAACCCTAGAATTCATGCAGACCTGCTCAGCCTCAGCAGCACAAACCTAACCTGTGCACAGCGACTGGTGACTAGCCATGGCAACAAGCTCGGGGGGGGAGGACAACCCCCCCTGCAAACAATGAAGGAACCCGTGTCAACTCTGACCAAAACAATGAAGCCACTGACAAAAAGCAGGAGGCACCAGCACCTCAGACGCCGACTACGCAGAATCAGCAGGACGTCGCTGCTCCCACTTCCTCCACCTACAAGCCCATCACTCCAAAAAGACCCAAGATCGACCTGCCAAGCCATTGGATAAACGCTCGGATCCAATACATGAGGGATCATTCCCTCATAGGAAAATTCATCAGCTTCTGGCCAACCGAAAAAGCTCTGCAAGGATGGATTGCCTCCAAATGGAAGCCCAAGGGACACGTTTCACTCCAGCTTGGACCAAAAGGCTTCTTCACCGTCGTCTTCAACTGCATTGAGGACCGAAATAGGTTTATGGATGAAGGGCCCTACTTTTTCAACTCTGCAGGGTTATATCTCAGAAACTGGGTGGAACGTTTCAACCCAGACAAAGAAACTTTCAACTGGGCACCAGTTTGGATACGCTTATACTCGTTGCCGCTTGAATACTAGGATGAAGACCCACTCCAATAAATTTGAAAAGGACTAGGAGAGTTTATCAAGATAGCAGAAGAGACAGAGCTCCGCAGATACACCTCCTATGCAGGAATCTATGTCTACATGCATTTGGACAATGCCCTGCCTGATGCGGTAAGTATCTATCATGATGATTTCGAATGGATCCAACCTTTGGACTATGAACATGTTCCATTCAGATGTTGCAGGTGTCACGCTCATGGGAATTTGTTCACAGATTTCCCCCTTAATTCTCAAGCTCAGAATAAGGAGGCCGAAGTCAAATCGGAACCAGATGGCTTCACCAAGGTTCCCTCCCACTGAAAGCATAGTAAGAAACCCTCAGCGATGGGAAAGAAACCTAATCCCTCCTCTAATGCTCCTTCAACCAGTATTATTTTTGCCGTGCTCTCAAACTCGGATCCGTCTTCGGAAAACAATCATATCTCTCATGATCCCTCCCTTAAACCCTCTACTCCTTCAGGCATTCCCGCTCACCCTGGCCCCATGCATTATCAGAATGAGAAGCTTTCTAGTGAAAATTCCATGCCCATCTCTTCCCCTGAAACCAAACTTCTGACCTGGCACCCCGTAATCATGGACATTGATGATCCCAAAGCCAATCCTAATGCAGCAAATGAGGAGAATCCTGGAAGAAGTCAACCAAATTTCATGGAAGAACACTCAGAAGCACCTGAGTAAGCTCGACCTTGGGGAGCTTGACATCCTAGGGCTAGAAGATGCTTGCAGGAGAAAGGACTTTTGCAAAATCAATCCACATCAAATTGACAAACTTGAAATGGCCTTAACTAGAGTCCAACAACAAAATAAATTAGGTGTTTAGCTGGGTAGCCACTGGGACAGCCTAAAAGTCACAAAAGATTCCAAGAAAAGGGGTCGAAAACCAGACTGGCAGCACACCATCACCATAGGGGAAATGTTGGTGAACTTAGGACGATACCCCAAGTTAACACGGTTTTTCAAACCCCTTGCAAACAGTTCCCCATTAAGCTCATCTCATGGAATGTTAGAGGGCTCAATAGCCCTGGGAAGCACAAGATGATCAAAAACATGATTTAGAAAGAAAGACCAAATATTCTCTTTCTTCAAGAAACAAAATTTAATAGTGAAGCACTAGGCTCAATCTTATCCAAATCTTGGCCTAGTTGTAGCTCATTAGCAGTTGATGCCTCAGGTTCTTCTGGAGGACTAGCAATAGCTTGGGATACTCAGTCCATAATGCTAGCAAAATTTCATGCAGCGCATAATCTTATTCAGGCTACTTTTCATCCCATCGGAACAAATATACATGGGCACCTTTCAAATGTCTATTTTCCCCAGGACCAAGCCAGGAAAATAGCGCTCTTGAACACCATGGAAATCCTGAATTCTCATAGAACTTATCCTCTTTGGATTGTAGCAGGGGATTTCAACATGATTACCAAGATGGAAGAAAAGACTGGAGGAAGGCCACGATTGGATCCAGAAAGTTCTCACTTCAAATACTTTATAACCAACAGTTGGCTAATAGACCTTCCTTTATCAAATAGCTCTTTCACATGGAACAACAAGAGGATAGGTAATTAGTAGATCGCCTCAAAACTGGATCGCTTTCTCATTTCGAACAACGCCATCTATTTGGGAGGGGATCTTTTGGCTTCGATACTTCCGCTGGCAGGCTCGAACCATTAGCCCATTTCGCTTCATTGGCAAAATATTGGCACCCAGTTCAAAAGGCCTTTCAAATTTGAAGCCTTTTGGCTTTCTCATCCCTCATTCAAATCCATGGTCACTAATGCTTGGAACAGTTTTACTCCTCCAGAAGGATTAAAAATGTACCAATTCCAGCAAAAGCTTAAACATCTCAAATTGCTCATAAAAAATTGGAACTCCTCTGTCTTTGGGAATATATTCCAAGAGATAAAGACTCTCGAGAAAAAAATGGAAGAAACTCAGCAAAAAATCATCCACGAGGGAAGAACAGAACTCATGGCTTCCAAATAACAGGAACTACAGAAGCAGCTGGAAGAGAGGTGCAAGCAAGAGGAAATCTTGTGGAAACAAAAATCTAGAATACGTTGGTTAAAGGAAGGTGAAAGAAACACAAAATTCTTCCACAAGTCTACAGTTCAACGAAGAATGCAAAACCGCATTTCCCATATCACCAATCAGCAAGGAGAACAAGTGGAGAAACATGAGGAGATCGAGCAAGTACTCCTGGATCACTTCAAAAGAATACAACGAGAAGAGCGCACTATAGATAGGCAGCCAGCCATCGACAAAATCTCCCAGCTAGTCCCCAAGCTTGTTACCACAGAGCACAATCAGATGTTACTACGCCTAGTTTCCCTTCACGAGGTTGAAACAGCGATGGCTCAATCTAAGGATGGGAAAGCGCCAGGACCCGATGGTTTCACCTCGAACTTCTTTCATCATTTATGGGATCTTATCAAAATGGAAGTCTGGCAGCTAATCGAGGAATCAAGAGCTTCACATTGGCTTCTCCCCTCTATGAATGCCACTTTCATAGCTCTGGTTCCAAAAGAAGAGCACCCAAGTACTCCTGAAAAGTACCAACCCATCGCTCTCTACAATGTGATCTACAAAGTCATATCCAAAGTCATAGCCAATCGACTAAAGCCTCTTCTTCTGCTTCTTATCTCGCCTGAGAAAACGGGATATGTGGAAGGACACCAAATAATGGATGGCATTATCTTAACTCACGAAGTTATTCATTCCCTAAAAAGTGCCAAGAAGCCAGGTATGCTCCTTAAAATAGATCTATCTAAAGCATTTGATAAATTATGTTGGCGTTATATTCAGCACATCTTGAGTGCTTTTGGCTTCGACCAGATGTGGATAAGATGGATAATGAGCCTCATCTCGACCCCCTTATATTTTATCTTCAACAATGGTATCCCCTCCACTCCTTTTTCGCTGTCCAGAGGCATTAGACAAGGAGATCCTCTCTCCCCCTTTATTTTTTTTCTCATGGCTGAAGGCCTTAGCATACTTATTCATCATGCTGTCCAATCCCGGCAACTTCATGGAATCTCCCTTCATGGCTCTCCCACTACAACCCATCAACAATTTGTTGACGATAATATGATCTTTGGCTTTCCCTCTACCCAAGAAGCTCACTCCTTTAAAGCCATTTTGAACCTTTTCTCTGTAGCCTCTGGTATGACTGTCAATGAATCAAAATCCCAGCTTTTCTTTTTTAACACTCCTCCTCTGACCCAAGCCAGCATAGCCTGAATTCTTGGTTTCTCAATTTCTTACCTCCCTGCCAAATACCTGGGTGTGCCCCTCATTGATACTGCCATCAAACACTCTTCTTGGAATCTTCTATTGGAAAAATTAGAAGCCCGAATATCTTCTTAGACCTACAGAGCTCTCAATTTGGCTAGCAGACTCGTTCTCATCAAAGTTTTACTGCAATCCATGCCCCTCTATCTCTTTTCCATTCTCGCTGCTCTGAAATGGGTTCTCAAACAGATCAAGATTTTGCAACATCGATTCCTTTGGGGATCTTCAAGTCAAAATCAGAAATGGGCCTAAGTAAACTGGAACACGGTTTGCTCCCCTAAGGATGCAGGAGGAATCGGGCTCAGAGATCCTCTTCACAGCAACAAAGTCATGGGAGCCCGTCTATGGTGGAAATGGATCTCGAATCCTCACACGCCCTGGGCTAAACTTTGGACAGCCAAGTACGCTAATAATAGACCTCCAGAAGATCTGATCAGGCTCTCCCCAAGAAACGCTAGCTCCCTTATATGGAATGTAGCCAAACATCATTTTGCTCTCATACAAAAACACAGCTTCTGGGAAATACGCAGTGGGTACACAGCCAAATTCTGGGTAGACTCCTAGCAGCAATACCCAAAGTTGACTGATACTCTCACCCTCAACAACGGTAGGAGAATCATTGGTCCTGAGGATGTCAAATTTATCCAGTGCTAGTCCCCCACAAACTGCAATGAATTCAGACAATGGAAGCACCTGACTCATATCATTCCTCTCGCTCAGGACAACACATGAGAAGCACTCAGTGAGGAACTACAACGCAGGAAAATTAGATGCTTGGAGGAACCAGATATTCTACGATGGGGATACTCGACTAAGGGTATGTTCTCAACAAAAGAGGCCTTCTCTCTCATGCATCCAGTCCCTCTACCGCGTGATCCACTTTGGCAATTTGTCTGGGCTCCTGGTACCTGGCCAAAAGTCTCAACGTTTCTCTGGTTACTTAGTCATAAAATAATCCTCACTTGGGACAACCTACTCAAACGAGGATTCTGTGGTCCTTCACAATGTCCAAATTGCGAGCAAAGCAATGAAACAATCCAACACCTCATGTTCTCCTGCGAGCTAGCTAGCACTCTTTGGGATAAAGTATGCTTTAGGTGTCAAAAAAGAAAAATAAATGAGGACTTAACTAATGTCATGCGCAACTGGCCCAGACATCCTTATAGCAGCTCTCTTCTTAATACTCTTTGGCAAATCATTCCAAGTCTTCTCTTTTGGTCTCTCTGGAAAGAGAGGAACAAGAGAATATTCAAAAATGAATCCACTCCCTTGGACATGATTTGGAAAAACTTCAGTAATAATCTCCAAGAGTCTCTTGCTCTACATTCCTGGCAGGATGAGGATCTTCCCAAACAGCCAAAGGAAATTGCCATATGGAAAAACTGGCAGCTCAAAATCTCAAGCATTCCTAACTCCAATAGACGGAAGACTCCTGATTCCCAGCTCCACTGGACTCCTCCACCTCCAGGAATAGTCAAGATGAACTTTGATGGAGCCTCAAAAGGCAATCCAGGTCCAGCGGGCTTTGGTGGCATCTTCAGAAATTCCCAAGGAGACGTCCTTGCTATCTACTACGGCTCCATTGGTTGGGACACCAACAACTCAGCAGAACTGGAAGGGCTTTGGCAAGGGTTGAATTTAATTCATCTCCTCAACCTCTCCCCTACCATCGTGGAAGGGGACTCCCAGATTCTCATCAGTTTAGCCAACCAGCTACTTCAGGGCACCAATCCAGCGAAAGAAGCCACAAGTTGGAGAATGGCTTCCAGAATTGAAAAAATAAGCAACTGGTTGAAAAACAACTAAGCAATATCCTTCATCCACACCAAAAGGGAAGGCAAAAAAGTGGCTGATCTCCTAGCTAATTTAGGAGTTGATAGCATCAATACTCTCCATCATGGCCCCCTTCAAATCATCCATGACAGAGATCTTCTTCAGAATTGCCTCAAGCTGGTGCACAATGATCGCCCATCTCCGGATGCGGATGATTGCATGGCCTGACGGGACATCCGTCCCTGGACATATCCTAAGGAGACTTGCATGGGATGGCCATATGGCCCCCTACGGCTCCATTAATATTGACATTAATCCACCAACGCTAATAGCATTTACTCTCCCTCGTCGGCACTCTCTCCTTCTCGTATTGCTCAGTCGGTTCATTATGTCTTTTCTCTCGGGCTCTCTAGATCATTCTTGCTCTTCTTGTCACTCATTTCATTTCATGTGTAGTGCCTGCCCGGTTTCTTGTGCCAAACCCAGTGCCCGCACACAGATGAGGCGTCGCTGCTCTTTGTTAAGTTGCATGGAAACTACACCTGGTTGTCATTTTTCTCAAAGTGCTTTCTGCTATTCCAATTTCAGTCTACAGGTTCCTTTTGGCATTAACTGTGGGTTTGCTCCAGACCCTTCTTTTTCTACTTGTCTCAGGCCTTTTCAAGCTGTTGCACTCGCCATGCCTAGGCTCTGACACTGAATGCGGTGCCGCTGGGGTTCAAGTCGTGGCCGGGCTGCGCGCTCGCGTCCCTCCTCCAGCGCCGGTGAAGAGACCTCCTCTGAGGAGATTGAGAGGATGCATAATCAGGACACCCGCAGTCACTGGAGGCGTGATAGCCCTCCTGGATCTTCTCGCACAACTCAGCCCTCCCTGCATCCTTTTGTTGCTCCATCTAGACCCATTTCCCCTGCCCCCCCGTGCTTCTGGCAGTCACATTTTGCGTCAAACCTCTCAGAGGGCGGAGCTCCGCTTTGATTGTTCTTCTAATCAACCCACTGTCACTACATATATCACGGTCACCCTGAGAGAAGAGTCGATTCTCTGTCCTCCTCCTTTGCCCAGTCCTTCCCCCTCTCCTCTTGGTCTTAACCCTGCCCCAGCTGCGAATTCTCCTGTACGTCCGGTCGCACCCCCTGCTTCTGCTCCTCCCTACTTGGGTCAACAATCAATGCAGGTGGACGCAAGGATCATAGACAAATATGGTGATCAAAATAAAGCTGTAGAAGATACAGAGGAAAAGTACTGGTGTCGCATAGTGGAGGAGCCGCCTTCTCTAGCTCAAGCACAGTAACTCTAGTTTTCCTTGGTTCAACATGGTACATTCGTTCCACTGTTTTGAAAGATACACTGTTTTTTTTTTTTTCTACAACAGTAGAAGCTGCATGCTACTACAGTATTTTTGTTTTCTTATGATGTATGTAATGAATAATACACCGGTTTCCCTTTCAAGGGCAGTGAAACTTCTTATAAAAGAACTGGTTTCCCACTTAGGGAAGTTCATCAATCTGTTAAAGCATGGACATCAAGCCCAGTCTTCAGGCTCTCTTAGCTGAACTGAGGCCGTTTTGTAACAGTATGTTTCCATAAATAGAATTAGCATAATTTAGAAAAATAAATAAAAAATTACTGATAAACTTACTGCATTTGTCTTGTTTCAAAGCAGTTGCATATTTGGTAGTCATTAAAGTATTTCCATGCTTCTGTTATAAACTTTAAAAAAATAAATCTAATTAGAAGTGAATTTTTTGCTCACAATGTCTATGATTATTACTGCAGGAGTTTATAAATTTTGGTGTTGTAGTGAAAAAAGAAAAAAACGAAAGATAATTTTGAGCCAAATTTGAAGCTTTAAAAAGAGAGTATGTAGACATAAAATTGTGGTGACAAAGAGATTGATGGAGATACCATAGATACCTATTAAGGGGAAAAAGTAAGCCTGAGATGATCATCCACTTTAGGAAGGAACTCAACTTTCAGTTTTGACATGGTGCCAATAGTTGATAAATGAGAAACGAAGATCAACGACTTCCCAAGAAAGCTAGGCTAGGATGCAAGACAGTTGAGACAATTGTATTGCATCCTAGCTCGCTTGGGAGGTCATACATATTCCTTTATCCTTTATCAACTACTGTCATGCCATCAGCCAAATGTGAGTTCCTTATTAAAGTGGATGATCATCTCAGGGATCCTTCTACCCCCAAAAAAAATTTCTAGGAGTCGCATCGCAATTTCGACGGTTGTTTCCACCGCACTTCCGATGGTTGTTTCTGTCGCACTTCTGACGGTTTTTTCTGTCGCTGATATGGCCCAATCATCGCAAAAATGTTATGCAAGTTGACAGAATAGCGACGGAAGTCGTGGCACTTCCAACGGTTGTTTCCATCAATGGAAAACTAATAGAGCTAGATGTGCGATGAGAGGCTGTCGGTATTGCGTTACCTTCTGGGAAGGCATCGGTGTCATAATACCAATGTATCCACATGATGTCAAAACAATGACAATAAACAGCTCGATTAAAATATTGACTAAATGAAGACAGGTGCCATGTCTTCTATCACTCTACTAACAGTTATTAGAAGTGTTAGAATTGTGATAGGATAGGAAACGATGTTTTGCACAACCTCAAAGTGTTGCTCCTAGGACGCCTATGTGTCACAAGAGCATCATTTTGGTCGTCGAAAATTGGGCCAAATGTGCTAGTGAAATATTTTTCTCATGTTCCAAAGGATGATAGGAAGAAATTAGATTAGAAGGCCATTAAATACACGTTTTTTGGGTATTTTACTAAATTTAAATCTTACAAATTGTTTGATCTCTCTACTCATAAATTTTTTTCAAGTAGAGGTGTAGTTTTTCATGAGAAGGTTCATGATGGAAACAATGATAACAAAAATGAAGATCAAGACATTCCTTTATTGATGGAAGAAGGGAGTGATGAAACAGAGGTGACCCATGAGTAGCAGGAGTAGCAGAAAAAGGAAGAAGCAGATGGTACAGATGGAGTTGCTAAACCAAGTCCACAAAGGGATGATCAGAATAAGTGTGAATCCACTCCACTACTAAGGAGATCAGGTAGGAAAACTCAATTTCCAGCAAGGTATAGAGAAAATTCTTTTATAACTAGCATGTTAAATGTTGTTGAACCCTATAGATATAAAGAAGCCAGTTAATATAATGAATGGAGGGTAGCCATGGAAGAGGAATATTAATCAATACTTAAAAACAAAACTTCGTAGTTAGTTGAATTACCTGAAGGAAAACAAACCATAGGTTGCAAATGGCTATACAAGCCTAAAGTAAAGTAGATGGTAGTATAGATAAATATAAAGCTAGGATGTTTGCAAAGGGGTACTCACAAAAATAAGGTATAGAATATGAGTAAACCTTCACCCATGTAGCTAAACTAAACGCAATCAAAATGTTAATTGCTTTAGCTACCAAACATCATTGGATGATACAGTGGCTAGATGTGAAATCTGCATTTTTAAATGGGGAGTTGAAAGAAGAAGTGTATTTAGGGCAAGCTGAGGTGTTTGTTAAACAAGGGAAATAATATTTAGTCTGTAGATTGAAGAAAGAGTTCTATGGAATTAAACAGTAACCCAGGTCATGGTCTGATAAAATTGATTCAGTTTCCTGTAGCACGGTTATAAAAGAAGCAAGAATGATCCTAATATGTATATCATGTTTGATAAAGAGGGGATAATTTCTTTCATTTCTTTATATGTATATGATCTTATCATTACAGGAAATTCTGATGAACTCATGAAAGAAATAAAAGTGTGAATTTCACAGGTGTTTGAGATGAAATCCCTTAGTGAGCTACGCTACTATTTGGGTCTTGAAGTCTGGAGAGATTCAAGCCAGAATTTTCTGTCACATGGTAAATATGTCGGCAGTTTACTGAAAAAGTTCAAGATGGATCAATGCAAAGCTGCAACAATGCCTTTATAGTAGAATACCAAACTTGAGAGTGATGACGGTTCTAAGGAGGTGGATGCAACATTGTATAGATAGTTGGTTGGGAGTTTAATCTACTTAACCACTACTAGACTAGATTTGGCTTATGCAGTTAGCATATTGAGCCAATTTATGTCCAAGCCAGTTGAAAGTCATTGGATTTCAGAGAAAGGTGTTTTAAGGTATCTTCAAGGTACCTTAGAATTTGGTATTATATATACTGATTAGTTTGATGTTAGATTGACAGGTTTTTCAAACTTCGATTGGGCCAGACATCTAGATGACAGATGATCCATAATAGGTTATGCATTCAACATAGGTTCTGGGGTCATTGCATGGAGTAGCAAGAAGCAGAACAATGTATCCTTGTCTTTAGAAGAAGTTGACTATCAAGCTATGTGTATAGCAACATGTGAGGCAGTTTGGTTGAGGATACTTCTCTAGGATGTCAGAGAAGAACAGAAATATGCAACAGTTACCAAATGTGATAACTAGAGCTCCATAAGACGTTCAAATAATCCGATGTTTCATAAAAAACAAAGCATATTGATACACAGTTTCATTTTGTTAGAGAGAAGGTTCAGTCAAAGGAAATTTATATTGAATATTGTAATATCATGATAATGTTGCTGATATTTTTACTAAGCCTCTTGGAAGAGTTAAGTTTGAGTCATTCAGGGAGATGTTAGGAATTTTAATGAACCCTTTCTCCATTAAGGGGGATTTTTGAAGATAATTGAGAATGCAGTATTAGGAGAGATTCAGTTCACCACAACCTTATGCTAGGAATTAGTTCATATTTCTTAGATAAGTTGTTCTAACTCCCATATATGCGAGAGACTATATATTCAAGGTTGTAATGTAATTGAGGTAGAGCTTTCTCCGTGGCAGCCTCTACTGGTGGTGTCTCTCATCTCATAGTTGCCCAGTTTCATTCAATAAAGTCAACTCTTGTAATTTTTATCAATACAAAGAGTGAAGGGAGCTCTACTTGAATGGTGAGGCATAATACTTGCTAAGGTTTTTCAAATGGGTTAGCAAGTTAAGTGGTTTTGATTGTGGGGAAATCTCCATAGTTAAGCGTGCTTGAGCCAGAGGCGATCTCGGATGCGTGACTTCCCAGTAAGTCCTTGTTTTCGGTTGCAAGCCCCGGAAATGATGATTTATGCTATGTGATTCATTTCAATAGTTTCAATCCCACATCTTCACCCCTGTGAGAATCACCTGATGCAATGAGTGCTAAGTGGATTATTCAAAAAATAAGTTACGACTACCTCTCATGGAAATGGTCATAGATAAATGACTTACTTAATGCATTTGAACCCTAAAAAATGATATCTAATATAATGCACTATGAAAACCCCTCAATAATTAAATACAAAGAGTGAAGGGAGATCTACTCAAATGATTCATGAGGCACAATACTTGCTAAGGTTTTGCAAATGGGGTAGCAAGCTAAGTGGGCTTGATTGTGGGGAAAAATCCTTTGTTAAGCGTGGTTGAGCCAGAGGTGATCTAGGATGGGTGACATCCCAACAAGTCTAGGTTACCAGGTGCAAGCCCCAAAAGTGATGTTTTATGAAACCAGCTCCAAAAATAGAAGAGAAGAGAGATCAACGCCTTAGAAATAAGCCACTTTGAGGGGGAAAGCTCCTTTACATTACATAAATGAAAAATTCTTGGATGATACAAATCACAAAACCTCCTTCTATATATAGGAGTCTATGGGGTCACAATATAATCCTAGCAAACCTAACAATAATAATTTAAAGGCACAATAATAACAATATTGGGGTTACAGGGTTACAACAATAAAAATAAGGGGTCTACAATAACAACAATAAGGGACTACACTAGTAATATAGGGACCTAACATGCTCCTATCCTTCAAAAAAAAAAAATTCCTCAATGCTTGAGTAGCTCTCGATGCTTCTATATAAAATTCCCATCCTCCCATGTAGAAACTTTAGTGGGTAAGTTCTTCCCCTTGATGAGATACTCTGAAATTGATCGATTTCGTAGTTGTATAGCTCTTGTTTCCATGACTACTTCAGGTTCCAAAATGATTTTTCCTTCCTCATCAAGTTTTGGAAATATTGTCTGAACTGGAATTTTTTCACTTATAACCTTCTTTAAGCATGAAACATGGAAAAATTGATGCACTCGCGAAGAAGCAGGAAGCTCCAATTGGTATGCCATATTACCAGTCTTTTGCAACACCTTGTAAGGACCATAGTACTTTGGCGATAATTTATTATCCTTCTTAGCTTGCTTTAGGGGCATTTTTTTGTATGGTTGTGGCCGTAAAAATACCCATTTTCCTACATCAAAACTTCTCTAGTTGTGATGTTGATCTGACTACTGTTTCATTCGATTTTGTGTCAAATTTAGGTTATAATTTAAGAGTTATAGAACTTCTTGTTGATTCTCGATGTGATATTCCACTATTTGAACCTTTAAATTTTCTCTTAAAGATGATGTGATGAACAGTGGATGATATCCATAAAGTTCCATAAATGGGGTCACTTTTTATGTACTGTGGAAGGAAGTGTTATACCACCATTTAGCCACAGGTAGCCACTCGACGCATTGTGTTTTTTTATCAGCTACAAAAAAATGGAGATATCCTTCCAACCATTTGTTCACTATCTCAATTTAACCATCAGATTGAGGATGATAAGATCAGCTATGAGCTAGTTGAGTACCCAAACAAGAAAATAATTACATCCAAAAATTTCCAGTAAAAATTGGATCTCTGTCACTTACAATAATCTTTGGGTTTCCATGTAGCTTTTGAATTTTTTTCATAAATGAAGTAGCAACTGTACTTGCTTTAAATGGATGAGATAATGCACAAAAGTGTTCATTATTGATGACACTCTTTCTTTCGAACTTAGGTAAACCTGTGATAAAATCCATTGAAATCTCCTCCCAACGTTGACTTGGAATGGATAAAGGTTGTAGAACAGAAGGGGTCTTAATTGTCTCAACTTTATTTTGTTTGCAAACCAAATATTCCACCAAAAACTTTTGAATATCATATTTAAGGCCATCCTAAAAAAATGCTTCATGTCTTCTATGTTGTCTTTCATTTTTTCATCGATCTTATCTTCCATTTCATCCATCTTAGCTTCCATGCCATTCTTCAAACCATCCACCTTATTCCATTCCTTTCTTCAAACCATCCATCTTAGCTTCCACTCCTTTCTTCAAAACTTCCATTTCATTTTTTGTTGCTCTTTGTGAGAGAAAAATTTGGTGCACTTGCTCTTGAAATTTTGATATGTCATGTTGCACTTCTTCCTCTTCATGAGTCATAGTAGAGTCTTCTGAAGGCTTAATGGGCATTGAATTATTTTTAGGTGGAATTTTAGAACCCAATAATGATATATGTGTTTCAATATTCCCTTAGAATCACTTCAAACTGATTTTTCAAACAAGACTTATGCAATTTGAAAAAAAGTAGACACCTTTTCTTGCTTTTGAGGAGCTCAATATTGAAACTAGTGTATCTCTATAATTTCGGATCCTAAATATATGAAATTTGTTCATCTAGTATCCCTATGAAGTCTCTTTTGAATGCCACAGGTATGACCTAATTTGGATGCTTCAAGGAAAATTTATTCCTAATATCCCAAAATGACCTAATTATGGATTGGTTTAGTAGAGTGAACTTGTATGACATACCACGTGTCAGTGTTTCCCCATTTGGCTCTCAAATTGTTACATAGGAAACTAAAGTCCATGCACTTTCAGCCACATTTTATAGAATTCCAATTCGATGCCCAGAGAGAGAGTTATGATGATTTTACCAAGGTCACCTCTTTTATATGAAATTTGGGAGCCTACAAAAACCCCAACTTCCACAGATCATATCTCGGAAAATATAGAGAACCAATATCTCAAATATTTACACGATTTTCCTCATGATTTCGGCTTCGTGTGATAAAAAATTTAGCTTCTAAACCTTCATAAAAAATTTATAGCAAAAATTCCACAACTACCTATTTGGAGCAACGAAACCCTAGAATCCAAAGCTCTGATACCAAATGTTTGAAACCAACTCCAAAAATAAAACAAAAGAGAGATCAATGCTTATAAATAAGCCACTTCAAGGGGGGAAACTCCTTTACATTACTTAAATGAAAAATTCTTGGATGATGCAAATGACAAAACCTCCTTCTATATATAGGAGTACATGGTGTCGCAATATAATCCTAGCCGACCTAACAATAATAATGTAAAGGCACCATAATAACAATATTGGGGTTACAAGGGTACAAAAGTAATAATAAGGGGGCTACAATAACAACAATAAGGGACTACACTAGTAATATAGGGACCTAACATGATGATTGACGTTATGTTATTTATTTCACTAGTTTCAATCCCACTTCTTCACCCTTATGAGCATCACCCGATGCAATGAGTGCTAAGTGGATTATTAAAAAAATCATAAGAAATTAGTCAATTACAACTACCTCTCATGGAAATGTTCATAGATAAATGACTTACTTAATGCAGTTGAATCACAAAAAATGATATCCAAAAGCATCAACAAGAATCTGCAACTGTTGTGTACTATGTCTACACCACAAGCATCTCGAAAAAGGTCACCCTTCCATCTCCTTCACCTTTGTCCTTCGGAGCCTTGAGTGATAAACCGACACATACATCCCCTACTGATCTACAATGACTATATTAGTTTTGCTATGCTAAGTGACTTTTCATTTTATAAACAAGTGCATAATCAGTTCATTAGTTTCAATAAGGATTAAGGTGTTTTTCCATGAATTGTAGATGATTTTAGGTGAATTAGAAACCTAAAACAAGCTTAAATAACACTAAACAGCAGTTTAAAATAGAGAAATAAGTCACCACATGAAATCTACACAGCAGGCATGATGAAGCAGTTCACCCCTCTTGGGCTACATCTATTGGTCCAACTCCCAATGGCATGTCCATCTTTCATTATGATCAAAATTTGTCTATTACATGTATTTACAATGCTCTAATGGTTGTTTTCTCTGTACCAATGGCTCCATAATGCTCCAATTAGTCAAAAATGACTCTTCATTCACTCTGAACAGGTGAAAATTGAGTTTCCTACTTTTTGTCCAGTTTCACCTAGAATAGCTCCACTAAAAGTGGAGAACTCCACTTAACTGGAGTTAAAATAGTAAATTATGCCAATAAAGGTGCGCCCTCCAAAAATTCTACTGAAACTAACCGCAGCATTTAACTTGACAGTTCGAGTGGCCACATGCCAACCCCAAACCCATGGCTTTCTAACCGTCGGGAGGAACTCCAGGCATAAACCGTGGTTGACATGGTCGGAACTTCGAGTTTGATGTGGTTGGTTAGCGCTGACCGTGGAGACATTGGCAAATAACATTGCCATGTGACAACACCAAAACTACTGGTGGGACTACGAGTTAGAGGTTAATAGCTATCAAGTAGTAACATTTTATGTTTTCCATGTGAACTACTATGGGGACCGTTGGTGGGTTGGGACCGCCGGCAGTTCCCAACCCCCAAAAGAGTTTTGAAAAAACAATAAGTATAACCTGACAACACTATGGGTAAGAATCATTGTGCAGCTTGGGTGGTTAAACATGCGCATGCTCGGCAGGAGGTCTGAGGATTGATTCCTGTGGCCTCCAAAAAAAATTTAGACTGCCATTTAAGGGACACGTGGTAGCCTCAAGGCTGGCCACGTGGCGCCCTAGGATTGGCTCTTCAACCCCATACAACAAATAGCACCTTGACACATTTCAAACCATGATTTCCTCTGAGGAGGGAATATTCTGAGCATATTCCTTTTTTTTCTTGACTATACCTCCACCTTGTTGATTGTGCATCCTAGTCAAGCCTGGTCAAACTGTCAAAAATTTACATGTTTGGCATTTCGATTAGAACGTGATATCTTCCTCATACGACATCAATTTTTCGAACCGTTCATGGTGATAGAATCAGGAACACGAGATCTACGCAACCACCCTAGTTTCAAACCAATCCTGTAAATTTTAATTTTGAGCAAAATTTAATAACTCCTGATCACTCCTACCCATTGGGAAGCTTTTGGACCCCAAAAGACTTGATTACTTGTTCAGTAGATGAGGGTAAAACTCCCTCACCTTTCCAACCTCCATCCATTTTTCCTTGCTTGGTTTAGTGCCTTTGAACCCAACTCGAAGGTAGTGAACACTTCCCCTCTTTGATGCTCTTGTCCTCCTGTCAAGAATTATATCTTGTTTCAGCTCATCTAGAAATTATGGTGAGAAATATTCAATAGAAGGTAGCTGAAAATCACTTCCTTGATCATCGATCAAAGGTGGCTCATAAAAGCGTAAGTTTTCAACATTAAAAACTGAATACATTTGCATATAAGAAGGCAAGTCAAGTTGGAATGTAATATTACCACCTTGTTTCATGATATTGAAAGGACCATAGCGAATGGGTTTGAGCCTTTTACCTTCCCCTTGGATCCTTTATTTGCTAATGTGAAACCATACCTCATCTCCCTCTTGAAACTTGTGATCAACCCGGTGTTTTTCATGCCTCTCTTTTTATTTTCTTTGAATTTTCTCAAGATTTTCTGGAACTTGTTGATGTATAATCTAAATTTTCTCAATGACCTTTCAAGCCTTATCAATGGCACTATGGCCATCAACTCCAACATCCTTCCCAAAGATGAATTCTAATGGAAATTTTGGCAAATACCCAAAGCATACTTCAAAAGGTGAGGTTTGTGTAGAAAAGTGCTTTGCCCAGTTGTAAGCGTGTTGAAATAAATGCAGTTGTTCATCCCACAACTTAGGATTTTGCTGCAATATCCTTTCAATACATGCACAATAGTTATATTCACCAACTCGGTTTGTCCATCTATTTGTGGATGAAAATTGATACTCTTTTTCAACTTTGTGTCCATCATTCTTCATAGATTTGACCAAAAATTACCAATGAATCTAGAATTATTGTCACTAACAATATAAGTTGGCAATCCAAATGAACTCAAACATGTTGAAAATAAATTTCAGCAATAATGGTTTTCTTACATAGCATAAGTATACACATTTTACTGAATCTATCCACAACTACATAAAGATAATCATGTTTCTTTCTTGACATAGGTAGACCTCCAAAAAAGTCCATGGAGAAACTCTCCCATGGCCTTGATGGTATCAATAGTGGCGTGTACAACCCAAGCTTCCTATTACTAGGCTTACTTGTTGCACACATAGAACAACCTCTTATAAAATGTGACACACTATATATCATGCGAGGCCAATAACAATACCTCTGTAGATGCACCATTGTTTTTCTTACCCCAAAGTGTCCAGAAATAAGAGATGAATGAGCTTCTCTCATGACACTTAGCCTCTCTCCTTGTGGAATACATAGCTTGCCCAAATGAAACAAAAAAAATTAATGCATGTGATAATATTTTTCTTCAACTTGATTCCCTTCACTCAAACTAGCATACACATCTTGAAAATCAATGTCATGTGCATATTGTTCTATGTAACTCTCATGTACAACATAATCATTTTTTAGTAAAGTAGAAGAACTAATGGTTGGTCTTGAAAGCACATATGCGACTTTATTTAAAATACCTTTCTTGTACCTTATAACCATGTGAAATTTTTGAATAAATCCCATCCACCTGAAATGTCTTGATTGATGTAATTTTGTTTGTGACTACAAGTACTATAATGGTTGGTGATCGGGATGTACAATAGTCTCTTTACCCATTAAGTAGTGTTTACACTGCATATATTTCTTTTTCATATGTAGGATAATAGTCACAGCACCATTAAAAGTTTCAGAATGAAAAGTGATAGGCTTACCTGCTGCAAAAGTACTGTGCCCATGGCATAATCACTAGCATCGGTTTGAATCTCGAATGGTTGTCTCAAATTTCGTAATGCAAGGACTGGAGCTGAATTGATCTTGTATTTTAAAGCTTTGAAAGCTTCTTGTTGTTTTCCTCCCCATTGGAAGCATTTCTTCACACTTGTCACTGCATGCATAGGAGCTCCTATGGAAGAAAAGTCAGCAATAAACTTTCTCCAATATTGAGTTGCACCTAAGAAACTTCTTACCTCGGTAACTGTTTTGGGTGTGGGCCAATTCACAATGGCTTCCACTTTAGAAGGATCTATTCTCAATTCTCATCATCCTACAATATGTCCCAAATATACCAAATAATTCTTTCCAAACTCACACCTTGACATTTTAAGAAACAATTTATCTTTCTTCAAAATATCAAGCAATCTACTCACATGCAAGACATGATCTTCTCTTGTTTTGCTGAAAATCAAAATTTCATCTAAGTACACAATCACAAATTCATCAAGGAATGGACGCAAAACATTATCCATAACTCGCATGAAATTTTTTGGTGCATTACACAAACCAAAAGGCATAACTAGCCACTCAAAGAGTCATTGTTTGGTTTTGAATGCAATTTTCCATATATCACTTTCTACAATTCTTACTTGATGATATCCACTTCGTAAATCTAACTTAGTGAAAAACATTTCTTCTTTCAGCTAATCAAGAAAATCATCTATTCTTGGGTGTGGGTAATGATTTTTTACCGTAATTTTGTTCAAATCTTGAAAATCTACACACATGCACCAAGTCCCATCTTTCTTTGGTATCAAGACTATGGGTGAACCGCATGGGGAGGTGCTTGGCCTTACGATTCATTTATCCAACATCTCTTGGATTTACCTCTTTATTTCAGCATTATCCATTTGACATGCAATACATACCGATGTTTGGAAGAGGACAATCTTGTTGCAACTGAATCTCATGTTGAATTCCTCTTTTTGGAGGCAATCCTATTGGCTCCTGAAACATATCATGATGCACATTAACCACATCATATAAATTTGATTTCAACTTAGGATCACATCCCTCAAATGAATCATGATTAACATCATATTTAGGATTAATCATAAGAAGAACAAAATTCTTACTTGAATTTACCAACCTCTTTACATGTCCAACATTTACCATAGCTATGTTTGTCTTCTTGCGATGTGTTCTTACAATGAACTCCTTGCCATATTTGAATAAATGATACTTCTTCTCATGGTGATGGAAGATCACTTTCCTATCATACAAGTAAGGACTCCCTAATACAATACCAGTGATTTCAATCGGAACCACATCTAATTCAACAGTGTCAACAAAATTTGCAGTGATTGCAAACCACAATATACATTTCTTCGAAGCCTATAGATTTGCATCCTTACAAATCCAACCCAATGGATATGGTTTTGGATGTGGTATGTTCCCAAGATTAATTTTCTTGACCAAGTCTTCAGAGATTAATTTTTTTTGTGACCCACTGTTAAACAATGTGTCAATCTTGGTATGTTTGGATATGACGCTCACATGAAACAGTTCTATTCTTTCTTCTTCATTTGGAGTGTTTATGTGAAATTTTGATGTACTATTACTGGGTTTAGTTTTAATTTATTTTCCCTTCATGTTGTTCAGTCCCATGGCTGTAATCTTAGATTCATCACTTTAATCAGATCCTAAATCATGTTGAGTTGTGGCAGAAGTGTTATGTTTCCCTTTGTTATTGGGTTTCTTTGGCCTCAATTCAGGATGTAATTTCCAACAATGAGTTTCATCATGGCCTTCTTTTGAACAATGTTTACAAACCACTTTTTCTCCATCTTTCTTAACAGATGCACTCTTTTTTTTTACCTTTTGATGTCTTTTCTTTGGCCCTACCATTAAAATATTTCTTTCTACCCTCTTCAGAAATGTTCTTCCCTCTAGCTTCTAGATGTGTGGCCTGAACACATACTTCATCTAGACTAATGGGGTTAACCATCAAAATATTATGTTTTAGGTAGCTATGTAAGCCTCCTATGTACTTGAGAAAATTATCTTGGCTCTGCAAATCCACCCATAATAAGAGAGCTCTTCTCCTAAATTCTTGAGTGTATTCTTGCACATTTCGCCCCTTTAATTTCCTAAAGTTCTGCTAGTTCATGATGGATTTTTGCATATGAGCTAATGGATAAATTTTTGTTTAGTAGTGGTAATGAAATCTGACCATGATATAATTATCTTACCATGTTTCTTGATTTCCTCCTTTGTCTTGGCTTCCCACCAAACAAGTGTTTCACCTTCCATTCTTAGTGAAGCTAACTGAATTTTTGTATCATCATCCTGAAGGTTATGTATTCTAAAATAGACCTCCAATTGTCTAATCCAATTATCAAGATTTTTTGCATTGAATTCACCATTAAACATTGGAAATTCAAACTTAAAATCAAGTTTTAAAAAACGACTTTTACCAGAGTTCTTTGACTTGTGTGGCTGATGTACTGAAGAAGAAGTAGAGGATGATGATGAGGAGGATGAGGATGATGGCTCTCCATTGACTCCATTTCCTCCATCTCCCTTCTTTGACTTATCTTCATCTTGATGACCTCATGAAGATCCTTGTCCTTCCTTTTGAATTTTAGACCCTTCTCCTTCCAGTCTCTCATTCCTTTCTTGATAAAGGATTCTAACCATCTCAGTCATGTCAAGAAATTCTTTCCTGAAAACTCTTTCTTTCTCCTTGGGATCAACTTCTTCTTGTATTTCTCTTTCTTCATGAGGCATACTTAAAGGAACTTCTGCTTCTTTAGGAGGTGAACTAGGTGGTGGATATTGTGACAATATTTCTCTCCTTTTCTATGGCTCTTTTTGAGACCTTTATGCTTCCACCAATTTTCCTTCTCCTCTTTTGAGCTTGAGCCTTGCAAGCATCTAAAACTTGCAAACAATTAAAAAATTATTTGCACTAAACAACACCACAGAATAAAATCTAGCTCTCATACCAACCTGTCTCTGATACCAACGTGATCTGCAATGATTGTATTATTTTTGTGTGCTAAGTGTCTTTCATTTTATAAACATGTGCATAATCAGTTCATTAGTTTGCATAAGGATTAATGTGTTTGTCCATGAATTTTAGATGATTTTAGGTGAATTAGAATCATAAAACAAGCTTAAATAACACTAAATAGCAGTGTAAAATAGATAAATAAGTCACCACATGAAATTTACACAGTAGGCATGATGAAGAAGCTCACCCCTCCTAGTCTACATCTATTGGTCTAGCTCCCAATGGCATGTCCATCTTTCATTATGCTTAAAATTTTGCTATTAAATGGAGTTAAAATGCTCTAATGGTTGTTTTCTCTACACCAATGGCTCCATAATGCTCCAATTAGTCAAAAATGACTCTTCATTCACTCTGAATGGGAAAAAATTGAGTCTCCTACTCTTTTGCCCATTTTCACCTAGAAAAGCTCCACTAAAAGTGGATAGCTCCACTTAACTAGAGTGAAAATAGTAAATTCCACCAATAAAGCAGCCCTCCAAAAGTTCCACAGAAACTAACCACAAAATTTAACTTGACAGTTGGGGTGTCCACATGCCAACCCCAAACCTGTAGGTTTCAAACTGTTGGGTAGAACTCCAGGCATAAACTGTGGTTGACGAGGTCGGAACTCTAAGCTTGATGTAGTTGGTTAGCATTGACCACAAAGATTGGAAAATAAATTTTCCATGTGACAACACCAAAACTGCTGCGGGATTGTGGGTTGGAAGTTAATAGCCATCAGGTTGTAACATTTTATGTTTTATATGTGAACTATTGTGGGGACCATTGGTGGGTTCGGACTGCCGGCAATTCCCAACCCCCAAAATAGATTTCAACAAACCATACATATAACCTGACAACACTATGGGTAAGAATCATCGTGCAGCTTAGGTGGTTAGACATGCGCGTGCTCAGCAGGAGGTCTGCGGGTCGATTCCTGTGGCCTCAAAAAAAATTTAGACAGCCATTTAAGGGACACGTGGTAGCCTCAGGGTTGGCCACATGGCACCCTAGGATTGGCTCTTCAACCCCATACAACAAATAGCACCTTGACACATGTCAAACCATGTTTGGCTCTGAGGAAGGAATATTTTGATAATATTCATTTTTTTGTTGGTTGTACCTCCACTTTGCTGATTGTGCATCACAGTCAAACTTGGTCAAACTGTCGAAAATTTATTGTTTTGTATTACGATCAAAACGCGATATCTTCCTCATGCGACATCAATTTTTTGAACTTTTCATGGCACCAGAATCATGAAGACGAGATCTACATAACCATCCTATTTTCAACCCAATCATGTAAATTTTAATTTTGATAAAAATTTATCAACTCCTGATCATCTGTAAACCTATTGTACAATCCCATGCAAATATATGCTCAAATTGACCACTATATGACCCAAATATTCCCACACTTTCCATGATTTTATCACATTTACTCGGTGGTCAAGCTTACATCAAAATGGGAATCACACCTAAGCTACCATTACAAGACAAGACATCATCGTCCCATTTCGAAGTGATGGCAAACACTTTATCACGTTTACATGAAATAAATGCATCACAAGACTCATAAAACAAGGCAAACAACATCATCATCTCATTTCGAATTGATGGCAAACACATCATCACTTTTACATGAATAAATGCAACACACAACTTATAAAACAAGACCAAAAAATATCATTATCGCTTAAACAAGTGATGGAAAACACATCACTTTCACAATTAAAAATGAGACAAATGATTTACAAACATGGCCATGACAAGCTAACATATCTATAAAAATCAATCTAGAAGGACCATCTCTCACTTATCAAGGTGAGTGGATCATTTCCCTATGGCAAACTTGCTTGTCAATCATCTCTTTCGAATGGTGTATGTATAGATGCTTTATCCTAAAGGTGTCGCTCTTCATGGAGCCTCGAGCATGTGGCTCTTTGATGCCACTTTGGTTGCACCAGCTGTAAAAGGTATTTCTCCTCCAAACCTTCTTAATCAGTTTCTTTCCCTGATGTGGAGAAGGATTTCCATGCCTCATCCTACTTTTTGCTTCCATCCTTTTCCATTACTTAGAAAACACATGGTTATGTAAACCACAAAAATGGAACATTTTGCAATGCCATGGTTTGTGACCTTGGTTATCAACATTATTATAATCAAAATGCACTCTGGAATAATGAGATTTATTATACCTTATCGGGTGATCTCTGGTGCAATCATGGTGATGGGAGATTGCCTCAGCTCTTTCACTGCAACATGTGTTACCATGGAACGATGGCGAAGTGTTCCCATCATTCATCTTCTCTGGTGAGTTTAGAAAAGTTTGTTTTCCTTTGATGTCCTTCGAACATCATCATTCAATGTACCCCAAACCTACATAATGAGGTCTCTACACAACCTCCAATGGTTGGGTTATGCCTTGGCCACGAAAGCCAAGTCCTCCTCCTTTGTACCCCATCTTGGTGAGGAGTCTCATGCCGGTTCCTGAAATGGGTATCTCCACAATTCCAACCGAAATAATATCATGTGAAGAAACTGAAGAGAAATCAGCATTGCTTACCTTAGCTGACGATTGTGAAACAGGTGAAGAAGGCTTCTCTAAGCCTTTGTTGTGCTTCACTTCCTCCAAGGCCTCTGTCACGGCTTGTAGCTGAAGTTTCAACTGATGCTTCTCCTCCTTCTCTTCCTGTAGGAATTTCTTCAATGCATCATGATCTTGTTGAAGAATCTCGTTTTTGCACTTCAATTCTTCCCATGCCTTTGTCGTGGCTTGCAACTAAAGATGCATCTGTTGCTTGTCCTCCTTCTCTTCATGTAGGAGTGCCTTCAATGCGTCATGATCTACTTGAATAATTTCATGGTTGCACTTCAATTCATCCAATGCCTCTGTCGTGGCTTGCATCTGAAGCTGCAATCGATGTTTGTTCTCCTCCTCTTCTTATAGGAGTGTCTTTAATTCATTGTTCTTTGTTGCTTGTTTTTCATTAGACTCGTACAACATGTCTGCTTTCTCAGACACCCTGAGCATGGTCTTGTACATCTCCTTGACATTATCCATGGCTTAACTTAGAAAACATTCAATAGTTCACGCCTGCAATCCAATCAGTGAGAATACCTGCTCTGATACCACTTAATCCAAGGTAAATTTTTATACCCTTAACAAAGACCTTTTACTTTGGGTGATGTGTTAGAATTGCATTTAATTAAAGTGGCAATGAACATAAATGAACAACTACATGCTCTAAAGAAGAGGATCATAACATGTCAACATTAGCAATCATAAGAACATTTCGTTTGATAATGGATTTCGTCAAGGAGGGACTACATCTCTGGGCCTTGGTGTCAAGATGGTGTAGGCCACTGCATTAAGTGCTATAAGAAGATGTAAATGGATGTGTTTTCTCTGACATGCAAGGGAAATTCCCTTAGGCAGGAGTGGCTAGATATCTCTACGAGGTGCTCCACAACAGGATCTCTCATTCACAAAAAGGACTCCAGAAGTATGACAATAGCTCACGCATAAAGACTATGAGTATCCCGCCAACATGGCATCAAAGGGATCTCAAACAACATATATGTGTCAATGAGTATCCCACTAACATGAAAAACAAGGTTTCTTAGACATAATACAAATCCATGACATAAATTACATCAATAACAAAACAAGACAAGCTGCCACGACTCATACATCAACAGGGATCTGTACAACACTATGCATCTCAGGGACAAAGAAGTACATGAAATCAACACATCATATACCTCAATCTGAACATGACTGAAGAATGGGTTGCTGCACTGCTGGATCTAAAATCACCATCACAATCGTGGCGTCGAAAGGTGTGAAATTGACTGCTCACTCACTGAAAGCTGACACCTGCAACTTCACTTCAAAAAGTGGCCGAAAAATATAAAGCCCAACTGGAAAATCTGAATGCGCCATCAGATTCATGGCGTCGAGTAGTGAAAAAACAACTGTCCATTTTCTCAATTATGATGAAGTGAAAATCTGGGGCAAAAAGGAATCTTTTAGATTCCCCCTAGATTCATCCACGATGGTGCTCCATGGGTGGACTGGAAATATGCAACTCAAAAGGAAAATCCAAACTCACCATTGTTTTCCCTACGAAAAACCATGAAAAATGACTGTAAATTTGAATATATTCCAACATGGAGAAAAATTACCTCCCTAGGAAAATTTCATGGCTCATTGTTCCGCTCCCTATTTCTGAGCCTACTCATGGTTCCACCTGCATTTAATTAAAAAATTTCTCGAACTGTGTGTGCTCTCCTTCTCTACCCTGGCCTCAGCACACTTCTGAAAATTTGAGTTTATATTAAAAGTTGTGGGTGGATAAATCAATGGATCTATTGGCGCATTTGGTTAGGATCTAGATTTGGAGGGAGTGGGTCGACTGGTCAAACCCCGACCCCTCCATTTTAATGCAACTTCATTTTTTTAAAAACCACACCATATTGTTTTAATTTGAGTGGTTAGTTGGGGTCAAGCCCGCCTTGGGTGGCCCACCCCATTAACTCTCATCGTCTACGTACAAGGTGTTGGAACATTAATGCATATGGGTTATCATTTATTATAACCATATGTTATAACAGTTTATGGTTGCGGTATGTTTAATTGTGGTACTACCCGCTCAGGGGCTAGCCCACATGGGCTGGGTGATTTCGACCCCCGTCGGTCCCTTCTATGTCGCCTCCAGTGTTTCATATGTGGCGGGGTTATGTGTTTTGGGCGGCGTTATATATGGTTTAGGATTCCGTTATTTACGCTAGCATCGGTGGACCAGCCAACAGGACCGCTGGGTGGGTTCGATTCCCACTGTCAACCCATACATTTGTCATATATTATATATGTTTAAATCATATCTATTTTTATATTATTTCCGTATTATAACAAGAATTTAGGCATTTTAAAATTTCTTGAATTTGACCGTAGGATTCAAATTAAACAGGCCATAATTTCACTCGGGATTTGGTCGAAACTGGCTAGAATTTGGTGGTCAAGTTTCATCCAAATTGTATCTCCCTTAACCTGCCAATTCATCCAAGTCAACCTGAAACTTTTACTGCTCCTAACTTTCACATATGAGCTCAGTTTGACGAACCGTTCACACCATTGTGATCAGAATGTCGAGATCTAGATCTTGAACCTAGTTCAAGACCAACCCAAACACTTTGATTTTTGAGCTTCCATAAGCCCTCTTTGTCCTATGTGTGTCTCTAGAGCCACCTGGATCAACTAAGGCATGGGGGAATTAGGGGTACTAAGTAGCGAGCTGACGACTTCTCTTGTTAGATCTTAAAGGGCATGAATGACTTGGCAGCTACTAACTCAACTCCGGAGGGGATAGGGGATAGTATGATTGATGGAAAAAATGTGTGACATGAGAGAGGAAAAAATTAATGAAGGATGGAATATTGTGACAGGAGACAAAAGGAACTCAAGACAGACTCCATGGATGCGATGATGACTCAACTCAGATGCTCTAAACAAGGGTGACTCAATGATGCTACCATAAAGAATAGGCCCGGTGGGGACCATAAAAACATGAGAAAGAGATGGTTATTCACGATGAAAATCAACATGAGCTTTGAAAAGTATAAAGGAAAAGTGGTGCCCAAGGTACAACTCTCGCAAGTGAAGAAATTTTATTTTCAGAAGTGGTGAAGTGACCCTTCTTAGAAAAAAGGCTTTCAGGTGAAGTATCAAATCACCAAAAACAAAATGATACCCATTTGAGTTCTCGGTGAGAGATTTCGAACGGTGCTAATGTTTCATCAAAATGAGCTACAGTTTGGTCGTATTTGGTGAAAGAAAAATTTGGGGTTTTTATTTTAATAAGGAAATTTCCCTCCAATTTGAATCATTTTCAAGTGTAGTTGTGGTGAATGTAGAGACGAGAAAAGGCCCTAAATCTTGTGACGATGGTAGGAGACAAACCAACCATTGGAATCAAGATTCATCAGTTATAAGTAAGAGGCCTAACCATACTCTTTCAATTTAGTGGATTAAAGTTTCAAATTAGGCACCTAGAGCCCAGGAACAAACCTTTGAGCCTCCTCTTGGCTAGGTAGCACTATTTGGGGTTTGTTCTATGATCTGGGCAGCAGGTATTGGGTAGAAAACTATGACCTATCCCAGGAAATGGCTTCAAAGGTTCGACCTGTCAAAGAAATGGGTTTTAGTGTTGTTTTTGGTTGAGAGCTGCGATTTTATGGTTATTATGGAGTCTTTCCTTTCTATATGCTTAAAAACATGATGGTTTTTTGCAGGTATGGCAAAGTTCAGGGTCAACTAGAGAGAGAGAGACCTGGATGCATTACTTTCTGATATCTGAGGGGATCATGTAGTTCATGCCACATTAGCTAGGTTTGGGGTCCTCAAATTTGTTGAGAACCCATTAATGAGGGCGGGAGACCACTTGTTAGCCTGGATAGTCAGCTATTGGGACCCAGATCATGAGATATTTATAGTGCAGGGGCACCGGATCGAGCTCGCAATTCAGGACATATCTTTCTTGACCGGTCTCCTGCTAGTGGGGATAGTGGGAAACACACAGCCACTATTACCGTGAGGGCGGAACATTATGGAATTTGTATAGCACCATTGTCAAGCGAGTGTCCATGTGAAAGGCATGCAAATACCGATCAGAGATCTAGAGAGGCTAGAGACTCGTGTTGTGGCCATAGCTCCACCACATCACTAGAGGGAAGATGATGTTGGTTGAGGGTGTATCTAGTGGGGCCTACTATGAGTGAGCCCATATGATTTTCTCGTCATTGAAATGAAAACTATCGTTGTGCAAGCGGTAGGTCAACCATGACCATGCATATGGCACATTGCTTTGCTCACTCTTCTTTGAGAAGACCCCTACACTTCATCCTCGGATAGGCCCAGGATGTGCCGCTAGGGGAAGCTGCTGTGTAGAGGAGGAGGTGGGGTAGTCGGAATGGTGTTCTGACCCAAGTTTTTGGTGCATTGGGATCAGATGCCATTATACAAAGATGACTATCCCTATAGTGGGATGAACTATCATGGGGAACCAAAATTGCCACTATTTCCAGGTTGAGCATGGGGGCTAGAAGGTAAGTGAAAATTTGCTTATCTTTTATGGTGCATTTTAAAGTTTTAGAATATTGTATATGGTACTGATTCATTTACTTTTGGCATCTAGATGTAGCACCGGTGAAACCTGTTGGGTATATGGGACAGCTTGTAGTGCCAGGAGCTGCAGAATCTAGTGGATCAAGGGGAACACAAATTGAGGATGCAGTGGCTCTCCTGGAGGATTTCTGTCGTAGATTTCAGAAACTATTGACTGGTGTTTTTGAGCGCGGTTTCTAGGGCCTTGATGACCAATACATAGAGTCATGTGTCGATCTACCCTCAGAGTGGCAAGGATTCATGCGGTACATAGCGATGGTCAGACAGGGGATGCGTGATCTACAGGTTGCAGGAGCCAAGTCATTGGCCTGGGATCCTCCAGATAGTGATTAGATGTAGGGGTGTGAGGCACCCCAAGTTTTGGTTTTTTTTTCATAACATGCTATGGATATTTCATATGTATTAGAGTTAATGGACTCCAAAACATTGTATATTTGGATGACACATATTACGGATATGCATCGTTTTATGGTTTATGGTTATTGTCTTCTGTTAAATGCGTGTGAAAAATTCCAATCTAGAATATTGTTTGCAATGTTGTCTACATAGTGATTCTATGATTTAGGTACATGAATGAATCTAATGGTTTCAAATCCACACATTAAGAGCTTCACTCGTAAATATCTTCTAAAAATGACATGATTATGCACATGATAAACACCATTCAATAGCATGACAAGCATTAAAGAATCTAAACGAACATGAAGGTGAAGGACGTGAAAATCAAGGGCATCGTCTAACAAACCTATCACTGCATCATATTCGGCTTGGTTATTGGTGGAAACACCAATGCATACACTGTTAAATAGGGCAAGAGAATGCAAGGGGGTGAAAATGGCCTATGTTGCTGAGGCTAGATTCCAGGAGTAGCGACTTGTACCATCGGCATAGCCAATATACGGTGTGGATGAGGGATCCATCTGAAAGGTGCCACAAGACAACATATGAGATGATGATGAACAATGTTGGTAACCTGAACATAAGGCAGAAATAAAACAAGCACTGCTAGGGGGAATGCTATGGGTATAATTTCTACACCCCACACACTAAATAGTGGATGGTGTGGGGGAGTTTTCTTAGGGACAATTCGTGCTCAGGTCGTGAAAGTCACCACAGACATAGATTGTGTGATTTTTCTTATGGGATGGATAGATAAATTCAAGAGTGGTAAATGCTTCCATAATGTCGTCATCACAGTAGAAGATGGGGTGACTGGTGGAAGGATGACCACATGACACGGTGAAGCTACCTGACTCATCATTATGAGAAGAGAGGTTCACATGCACATCATCATGGAGGATGAAAGAAGAACAAGTAGATGAAGAATCGATTGACATTGAGCCCAAGGTGATCGTTGAAGGGAGGTTAGGCGAAATAGGAGATGCCTTAGAGGGGTCTTCCCCGTGGATCTCATAGATGACAACAGGTAGAGGATAATGGCCGAAGACTCCGTCATCTCGACATTGGGAGGGGATATGTCAATGGGAGTGGATGTGTCCACTGGTTCTGCTGAAGCAAAAATTGCAAGGAAGACGCAGACTCATTGTGCTCGGCCTCGAACTGGTGAACCGCTTCTAAGGAGGTGTAGAAATATTCGAGGCAGGGACAAAGGTGAGTATAGTGGCCATGGAAATAAAACAAAGAACAAGGTTGATTTGTGTGCAAAGTCTTGAGTTTCTTCACTGAATCCAGTAAAGTAACATGGACTTCTGGGATATAAGACTCAGGAACGCTTCATTGACCATGGGTTTGAGACGAGGTAATTCAGGAAAATTGTGGGTAGCATGACCAACAACATCACCCAAAGAACACAGAGATGTACACTTTGGAGGCTTAGGAGGAGCAGGTGTTGTTTGGGAAGCCTTGTCCTTAGGTGCCTTTTTGTGATATTTTCCCCCCTCACCCGAGGCTTTTGCAATAGGAGTAGATTCATGTTGAGGTGGCTGAGTCACAAAAGCAAAGGGAGGGGTCATAGTGATCGGTTGGATTGGGGTCAAAGTAGTGTAAGGTTTGAGCTGACCAGGCAGGGTATTAGCTGGGGGATCAATGTACCAGATTGGGATCCCGAGGGTCATGTTGGGAAGGGTCAAGGTAGCCATAACAGGTACCAAAAATAATCTGAAAGGGGGAGAAAGAAACGGTATCTGACCAGAGGGGTAATGGCCAGGCAGAATAGCTCCCAAATGGTTAAGGCTAGGGGGAACCGTTCCATGAGGAAAAATAGGACTAGGGACACCAACTATAGATGAAGGGCCTTGAGGAGGAGGTCTCGAAGGCTGATTTGAAGTACTATGAGTAGCTTGCAAAGGGCTAGGCTATTGATTAGTCAAACCAGACTATTTGAGGTCAGATCTAGATGATTACATCATGAAAACATTCGATGAGCTAGGGTCAGGGATAAGAGTGGGGAGACCAGGGAATGAACCAAGAAAAAAATAATATTTATAGACTCTGGGTGATACACTGGTTGAAGGTACGATTGTTGATTTATTGTCCACCGAAGAAATAATGGACTCTGGAGAGGTCTGAGACTTTGGTTCAAATATGTCAGCTGATTGATAGTGATGATCTTTCCATTGTGAGGAAAGGACATCTTACAGTGAACCGTAGATGTGACAGAAGACATCGCATAAGTGTAGCTACGACCCAATATAATGTTGTAGTCTAAGGGGGCATCAATGAGTTCAATGTCAACACAAAATGTTTTTCCTGCAAGAGTAATAGGACAATTGTGGAACATACCAAGGGGCTTAGAAGAGTGGTTATCCCATGCGTGGAGGGTGATATTGTAAGGGGCTAACTCAGGCAATCGGATATTTTCCCAAACAGAAGCGGACATCACGTAGGTGGATGCCCTCTCGTCAATGATACATCGGGAGACACTGGCATTCCAGATCTTGACAATTATTTGGAAGGTGATGGATGTAGGAAGGGGTAGATGCTCTGACTTATCAACATCGAAGACAATCAAAAAATCATCTGAAGGATCCACCATTCCCATGGAAGTTAGTAGAGATTTACATTGTGAAGGGCACAACTAGAGGACTTCCAGCATTGAGATTGCAGCAGGGGATTGTGCCAAGTCATCTACTATACTATAGGTGTGGGTGGCTTTACCGAAAGAAACGTTTTGGTGTAATGGTCCTTTGGGGATCTTAGTATGTACCTCTTCCTTAGGCTGAGGGATATGTAAAGGACCATTGGGTGGCGAAAGTGGCTTTGTGGGGCCTAAGGACTTGGGCTTAGTTGCAGATGTAGCGGGAAGCCTGGTGTATTGGTGCAACCGATTTTGAAGGTTGAGATCAACCTTATTGGCATGGTTAGACTACATCATAAGGATCTGGTAATCAGAGGTACCAGACGAAGGAGGTCAAGCGGTCACCTAATCTTCAGGGGGTTAGGCATCCACATATCCTTCTTGGTGGAAAGGATTGGTAAACACAGCCTATTGATTAGGCACAGCATTAGGAGGAATTGAAGCAAAGGCTTTTTGTCCTTGAGATATTGCTTGAGCTTCCCACAGTTGAGACATCTGAGGTAAAAGGGTAAAATCATGGGTATAATGACCATGGACACCACAACAAGAACAAGGCTTATTCGTATGAAGAGGCTAGTTTTTCTTAGGCTAATCTCCTTGTTGCTGAGTTGTAGTGTTAGATGTATTCCCTTGGGGATTTTTTCCTTGATTAATTTGAGCAGGTTGGTTTTGGTTGCCTTTCCTATTATTTTTGGAAGTGGCAGGATTAGTCACACTCTTCTACACATACACCTGACCCTCAGGGGGGAGTGGTTGCTACTGCGGAGCTTGAGAAGGCATGGGAGGATGAGGTGCTTGTTTTGGAGGAGCTAGAGCACCTAGATTTGGATACAAATAGTAATTAGGTTGAGCAACATTGGGGTAAACAGGTTGGGCAATAGCAGGCCCTGGCATTGGAGGATGTGGTTGGGCAAAGGCATGAGGCATGTCGTGTCCTGGATACATGCTGATGGAAGGGGGGAAAGTGATACAGGAGTTGGCCCCTCCCTGAGGAAAACCATAACCCATAAGAGAATGAGTGTATAGATGTGAAATGGATCGAATGATACTGTCAGCGGCATGAGATTCCCCCGGTGCGTTGGCACCATTGTGGAGATCAGGTATGATGGTATAAACATAATTATATTTCGCGTACATCAAGTCATACTTCAACACAACTTGGAGGGTTTCTTCCTCAGTCCGAGGAAAGTGAGACACGACATATTTACCAATAAAGGGAAAAAGGTATCTGAGAAACTAGTCCATGTTTACACGGTCTTTGAAAACTGGAGCGCCATTCTTGAGCATGGTCAGATAGGTGGGTGGCAGAAGTTTTACTGAAAGTGGTCAAAATTTCGGTACCGGTGTCATAGCGAAGGGGAAGATGGAAGTAGGATAGAAAATCCTTTGCAAGGGTTACAAAAGTAGCATCACAGGCAACGGCCTGGTCAACATACCATTGGAAGCTTCTCCAGTAAGTGTACGCTAGAATAACCGAAGACAAATAGTGTCATCAGTGATAAAGTTGGATGAACACCACATGTGGAAAGAACGAACATGGTTGGTAGGATCCTCTCCAACATTTCCTTCAAACTTAGGGATGTCTGAAGAAAAATTGGTTGGCATAGCAGGTGTTTGGTCTCAACCTAGTCTCCTAAATTGAGTTCATTTAATTGTCAACCAGGGTTGGTAAACTGCTGAAGTGAAGTGCACCGTATGTGCCTAGGTGTTTTTCTCTTAATGCGTTGTGTTTAGTGTTTTATGATGTTTTTGGTCTTTTGTGATGATTTTATGATGTTTTTGGTCTTTTGTGATGATTTATGATGTTTTTGGTCTTTTGGTAGTTTTATGTTTGCAAGGAAAATGACTAGAAAGCTAGTGGAAAGAAGCTAATGATTAAAAACAGAGTGAAGCCTAATTGGTTGATGACAAATGACAAATGCAATTGAAAATATTGAAACAGAATCAAATCTAAACTATGACTAAGCAGAAACAAAGCTTGATAATGACTTTTAAGCAAATGACTCAAAACATAAACTCAACTTGTTCAATTCTTTCATCAAAGGTATTTTGAGAGAGAGCTTGAGAAGTGGTCAGCTAAGTATGCAAATTATCCTAATCTAAACAATTAAACATCTAGCTTATAATGATGCAACATTTTATCCATGATTATAGATTTTTTGAAGCATATTTGAAGGAAAACATTGATACCATCGTAAGATCTTTACTCTAAGACTAGTTCCTAACTCTATTCTGCAACTTAGTTAATCATCACTAAACCTCGCCCAATAGTTATAGATTTCTTTTTAAAGTAGTCTTTTGAGGAAAGGCTCTGTTTATGAAATAGTAAAGAAGTTGCAAAAGTACCTCAGGCCTTCAAATGATACTGTCTTCTGTTCATATGGTTATGAATCAATTATAGATTTGGAACAAGAAGAAGTTTGTAAATAATGAAGGTTGTTTTGTTAAGTCTAACAACTGAAGTAATCTAATATGCAGTGGATGACAACTAAATGTGGAGTGCAAATGCAATGAGTTAAGCTAAAACTGAAATTAAGATGTCACTAGTCTAAAACAGTGCTGAACTAAAAATTCATTATCAAACTCAAAAAAAAATAACAGAGCATGAGTTAAATGCAATTAGATTCCGGAGTATCCTAACTAAGTTATCATGCATTAATCTATGGGATTATACAGCCTGTTTGTCCATCATGATTGGTATTTTGGAAGAGTTTCTTAGAACAATCCTGACTGTACAATTCAGTGCAAATGCAACATAAAGACTGAAAGAAATTTAAAAAATAAGATATCACAGCTGTCTCCTACCCATCATTATGATATTTTGGAAGAGCGTTTTAAGAGCAAGGTCAGCTATGTTACTTAGTGAAAACAAACAACTAAAACATTCATCATCACAGTCATGCCTTAGACATCATAAGGATTTTTTGGAAGAGTTTATTCTTTTGGAAGAGTATTTAGAACAAGTGTAATTGTGATAGTGAACAAAAGAAACTACAATTAAATCCTACAACACTATAACCATTTCCCATTCATTATCATAATCTTTTGGAAGAGTTTTTAGAACGAGTATAACTATAGTGGCTATGAAATTAACTATGAACTCAAACTTCAAAAACGTAAAGGCAACTAAGATACTTATCTAAATCACGCAAGTAAAACCGTGCAGGAGGCAGGAGCCCTCTACCACCAGACGGAATCTAACTCCAAATCAAATCAACGCTTTCAAAACAATACTGTCTTCTTCATTAAAGGAGAAATAACTTGAACAGAGCAATCTGCGTCTTCAGAAATGTAGCACAGAATCTAAGCAAAATCTAGAGCAAAATCTAGCCTAGCTCTCAGTTTTCCAAGTGTTTTTATAACAAATTTACATAACAAGACTTGCAACAATTCCAGGATCATTGTCTTTCCTTATCGAAATCACATTAGGACTCTTGAAGTGGCTGCGTAAAAAGGAAAAGGACATCTGGACTAAGACAGTCCTACTAGAAGTCTGCCTTCTTAAATGTGTTCCCACGTATCAAAACCATATCCAGAATTCGTTTCTTCCTTCATGGTGAGCAACGAACAATGTAGACATGACGTGGAATATACCCATATGCGGTTTTTCTTGAGAGGCCACCTGGAACATACCCAAACGTGAAGACAGCTGCAGAATTTCCGGTTAGCTACGGAATGTTTGCATTCTGCAGCTAGTTCCGGTCAAAATGCATTACAATGACAAAAATCACAAAACTTAGCAAGTCGGTCATGTTAATCATTCTAAAAGTAATTTTAACTAAATTCATTGATCAATTGGGTCTAGGATAACAATGGACAAAGGAAAATGAGGTAAAGTAAGATGAAAGAAAGCACAATCTTGAGGCTCAACATACCCCCACTGCTGACTTCTTGCATGTCCTCATGCAACTTATTCCATAAACTCAGAGGCTTCTGCAAGAACATCTAATCCTCTCCTTCTTCTTTGCCTGGAAGCTAAAGATCTTCTTGGTTTTATGATGACAAGTTTGAACCTTAAGTTGGTAAGTGCCCTGATTAGCTTCTTGTTCCTCTTTTTCAACTTTTCATTAGTCTTTTCCACTTTGTCCATATGTAGAGATAAGGTTGAGTTCATATTGGTTTTGAGTTTGACTTGTTCCTTCATAATATCATTCTCATTTTTGATGTGTCTATTAAGTATTTCCAGCTCATACTTATCCCTTCTTAACACATCTATTTCAGACAGTGGAGGACTAGGGGTTCTATCCCTACTCTCTGAAGCTTTCCTTTCCAAAGTTTCAACATAGTAATAAACTTCTTGTTGAGCAGGGTCAATTTCAGGGGTTCCTTCATTAAAATCCTCTTCAACATCTTCTTCAATAGATGTTTCCTCATCTTCTATATTTATCACCCCTGTTTGTTTGATCTGAGTTTTTCTTAGTTTCCCCTTTAGTCTATGGCTTCTTCTTGGCTGGGAAGATCCCTCTCATTTTTCTGTGGCAGATTTCCTGATTATCTTCTCTTTCTTAAGTTGTCTCTTGATTTGAGTCAACTTCTCTGAGATGATTTCCTCACTACTTTCCTGGACTGTTTTGTCAATTTCAATTTTTGAAGCTCTCCATTTTCTGCTTCTACTTGTAGGATGTTGTTCAGGTGAGGGCTCTTTTGGCTCTTCAAAATGATTTCTTATCAAGAAATTATCCCAAGTATCATTTGTTTTGGCTAAATGGTGTTCAATTAAAATCTTAACCAAGCCATGATGGTATAGAGTTGTCTCTAAAAATTGGACCCTTCTTTGAACACAGGAAGCCATCTTTTTCAAACTTTGAAGAAAAAAGTAGGGTAAGTTTAACTCTTCCTCCAGAAAATGCATTATCAGTCTAATGTGGTAAACATAAAATGTGCCATATCTACCTTCACATGTAATAATTTTTTGCAGAATAAGCAAGATATTTCTCCATTTATTTTTCAATGCAGAACTTGGGATTCCTTTCTTAAACACAGTGACATCCATACCTGGTGATTTTAGAATTTGCTTCCATGATTCATTATGGAATTCTCTGTTTTTGAACCATCTCTCTTCATTTCTAAGCAATCCCGTTGCTTCTGCAATGAAAACCTCAGTGACAGTGAATTTGACATCTCCCACTTCAACCTCAGCTCCTCTAAATGACCTTGCAAATGTTTTAGTGACTTCTTTGTGGAAGCCATTAAATTTCTCAAGAAATTGTAGCCATGCTACCTGTTGCAACATTTCTTTACATTGAGGGTAGCCTTCCAGGTATTTTGTACCCACTGGTTCAGTTCTTACAATGAAACCCATAATTGCTTCTTCAATGTTCAAATTAATACTCTTTCTACCCACGGAAACAATAACTTCCACCTTCGAATTGATATACCTCTGGTTCTCAGTGACAATGGCTTCAAACTTCAGATGGATATACCTCTGTGTTAATAGTGAAAATGGCTTCAAACTTCGGACTGATATGCCTCTGGTTGACAGTGAAAATGGCTTCAAATTCCTCACTGATATATCTCTGTCTCTCGGTGATAATGGCTTCAAATTCCACACTGCTATACCTCTGTCTCTCGGTGACAAATGGCTTCAAATTCCACACTGCTATACCTCTGCGTTTACAGTGATAATGTTCAATCTCTGCTCACGGTGATAGGGCTTTGATATTCAAACTGATATACCCTTTGCTCTGCTCACGGTGATAGGGATATCTCTGTTTTGCGGAATGAAGGGCCGGCTACAGAATGGAGTGATGGAAGTAGTTACGGAATGAGTTAATGGAGTGAGGTGGAGAAAATGAATTAATGAGTGAAAATACTGCGGAGATTTTTACAACGGAAAATAAAATCATCATTGAATTATTTGGTTGGGTGACGTGAGGAAATCAAACACTTCAGCCTTTTTAACCGCTTAAATGATGTCGGGTATAGAATTTTAAATGAGAGATTTTAATCCAAAGTTTGTGGAGGGTATATTGGACATGATCAATAAAAATAATCAAAACAAATTTTTCGAATGATTCATAACTAAAACTATGCTAAACTTTATGAAATGTCATTATAATATAAACTTGTTACCTCTGCTTTTCATTTGCTTTTTGTGGTCTTTTTCTTCTTTGTTCTACTTTGGAAGAGTCTTCATAATCCTTCTTGATTCTTCTTATTCATAGATATACTGGATCATCTTGTTGCAATTCAAATGTCTGCTAATTAGTGCCTTTAGGATTTGTAGCTGCGGAATGACTGTCTGGCTGCGGAAATTCTGATCAGCTGCAGAATGTCTGTTAAGCTGCAGAATGTACCTGCAGAGTATTTTAATCATGGAATGGAGTGGTTTGGGATATGAGTGAGATGTTATATGAATGAAGATGGATGATGAGTCATGATATGTATGAAGTTGATGATGAAATGGAATGAATTCAATTTATGAAATGGAGTGGAAGAATATAAGAACTGCCCTGCAATCCATGACATGTGTTACTCATTTGCAGCAAGACATCAAACTTTAAATTTTGACATGGAAATGAGGTGGATGAAGTATGGAATGAGATGAATGATATATGGAATGAAGTGAAGTATGTATGAATGAATGAAATGGAGTATGGATGGATAAGTGAATGGAATGAAATGAAATGAAATGGATCATAAGTACAATGGATTTGAACTTATGATTTTGTAACAGCTGCTTGCAAAAACAAAATGGGAAAAGTTAGTGTCAGAAAAACTCTGATTTTCACCCTATCTTTTCTGTATAAACATGCCAATCAATGATTGGTTTTCATGTTTATACCTTTATTTATTTATTTATTTTTATTTATATATTTTTTTTCAAAGAAATGCTTCAGAAAATTCAATCAAGTTGATGAAGAAGAAAGATTCTTCTTCATTAACTTCACATCACTGTTTTCCTGGAACTTCTTGACAAATTCTTCTCTTGAGAGTGGTTTTTGATACAGCTTCAATCTATGACCATTCACAAGAAAAGTGACCTCTTCTTCATCTATTGTCCTGATTTTTACTGCTCCATTGTCAAAAATTTCAACAATTTCATATGGCCCAAGCCAATGTGTTTGAAATTTACCTTGAAAATCCTTGAATTTTGAATCAAACAAGAGAGCCCAGTCACCTTCTTTGAATTTCTTTTCTTTGATGTACTTGTCATGCCATCTAGTCCTTTTCTGTTGGACTAGACTTGTTTTATGAACTGCATCTTGTCTGATCTCATCCAATTCATTAATCTGCTCCAGTCTATGCTTTTGTGCCTCCGTTAAATCAAGTCCTAGCTGAACTGCCATTTTGAAAGTTTGAATATGGAACTCTATGGGAAACAAAGCTTGCTTTCCATAAACAAGTTCATAAGGAGTATGGCCTGTTGTGTTTCTCCATGTAGTTCTATAGGCCCACAAGGCTTCAGGAAGCCTATCTACCCAATCTCTTCTATGTAAATGAACAATATTTGTTAGGATTCCTTCAATGACCTTATTAGTAGATTCCACTTGACCATTTTCTTGTGGATGATAAGGATTAGATTTTCTATGTCTGATTTTGTACCTCTCCATCATTTGCTCCACTAGCCTTGATGTAAATTGAGCTCCTTGATCTGTAACAATTTCCCTTGGGACACCAAAACGAGTAAAAATATCCTCAAAAAGAAAAGTAACTATAGATGCTTCATTAGCAACAAGTAATGGCTTGGCTTCTACCCATTTAGTAACATAATCAATGCAAACTAATATATACCTCTTCTGTCTTGATGGAGGACTAATAGGTCCTACAAAATCCAAAGCCCATTTTTCAAAAGGTTCAATATGTACCTGAGGTTGTAATGGAATCTCACCTGAAGGAGAAGGTTTCCCTACCCTTTGGCAACTGTCACACCTTTTGACATACTCTTTAGCATCTTTAAACAAGGATGGCCAATAATATCCTAAATTAAGGATCTTATAGGCTATCCTCTTATCCGCAAAGTGTCCGCCACAAGGTTCATCGTGACATGCTTTGAGAATCTCAGGCATCTCATCTTCACGAACACACCTTCTGATGATAAAATCTGGACCTGTCTTGTACAACTCATTAGCAACCCATGAATATTTTGCACTGTCATAAATGATTTTTCTTTTATCCCTTGCATTCATTATTGAAGGAAATTTTCCTGAAACTAAATAATTAGCAATATCAGCAAACCATGGAGTGTGAGTAGAAATTGCAAAAAGATATTCATCAGGAAATTGATCTTCAACTGGAGTGTCATCTTTGATGTTTTGGAGTCTAGATAGGAAATCAGCTACTGTGTTTTTTTTTCCAGGCCTATCTAGAATGGTAATGTTGAATTCTTGTAAGAGTAATAACCATCTTATGACTCTGCCATTAGTAATTGATTTTTTCATTAAGTATCTAATTGCAGAATGATCAGTGTGAACAAAAGTTTCATAGCCTGTTATATAATGTCTAAATTTGTTTATGGCATGAACAACAGCTAAAAACTCTTTTTCAGTTACAGTATAGTTTAACTCTGCAGGAGTCAAATTTTTACTGGTATAATAGATGGCATAAGGAATCAAATCTTTTTGTTCCAATACTGCTCCTAGAGCTATATCGGAAGCATCTGTCGAGATATGAAAAGGTAACTTCCAGTTAGGTCCCCTTAATATAGGTGCTTCAGAAATTTTGGTTTTCAGGGTTTCAAAAGCTAACTGGCAATCAGAAGTCCATTTGAATTCACAGTCTTTGGTAAGAAATTTGAAGAGTGGAGATGTTATCTTGGTGAAGTTTTGTATAAATCTCCGATAATATCCTGTAAATCCTAGAAAAATTCTAACATCTCTTTGACAACTTGGAATAGATAAGTTAGAGATGTCTTCAAATTTTGACTCATCAAATCTAATCCCATCCCCTGAAATGTGATGCCCTAAAACAATACCTTCAGTAAACATCATAAAACATTTTTCATGACTAAGTGAAAGATTTGCTTCCTGACATCTCTTTAAAACTTTTTCCAAGTTTTCTAAAGCTTCTTCAAAAGTGTTTCCATAAACTGTGAAATCATCCATGTACACCTCTACACAATCATGTATTAGATCTGAAAAAATTCCTAATACTTCCCTTTGGAATGTTGCAGGTGCATTACATAATCCAAATGGCAATACTCGGTAAGCATAGGTACCCCAAGGATAGGTAAATGTGGTTTTATCTTGGTCTTCAAGTGCTACTTGGATTTGATTGTAACCACTAAACCCATCTAGGAATGAAAAGTACTTTTTTCCAGCTAATGTGTCTAACACTTGATCTATGAAAGGTAAGGGAAAATGGTCTTTAAGAGTAGCTTTATTCAGTTCTCGGTAGTCAACACACACCCTCCATTTTCCATTTTTCTTAGGCACAATCACCAAAGGAGAAACCCACTGACTATCGAAATAGGATAGATGAAATTAGCATTTAATAATTTTTGATTCTTCTTTAACAATTTCCCCTGAATTTGGATTCATCCCAAAATCTTTGATTATACGATTGGTTGCAATTTTCCTCTGTATAGATGTGATGAGTACAAGTCTTGGGGCTTATCCCTTTCATGTCAGTGTATTCCCATGCATATGCAGAAGAATGTCTCTGTAATACTTTGACTAACTCTTCTTGTTGAGATTTTTCTAGGTTCTTGTTTATGTTCAAAGTTTTGCCTGGAAAAATCTCACTTGTAGAGCTACCAAATTTTTCCATAGAATGAAGAGACATCTGCCTTGATGACAAAAACTCAATGTTGGATTCTTCTTGAAATGATTCATGTTTGTGTTCTGGAGAGGATTCAAAGTTTTCTAGAGTATTCAGAATTTGATTATCTTCACTAATTTCTGAAATTGTGAAGAGAGGTTGTAAATCTTCTTCATCCTCTATCCATTGAGTGTCATCTAGATCTGTAATTGTCCTGGCTGGAGGATATAAAGTGAATTTCTTAGTTGAACTACCATCAGAGATATACATATCACCGGATCTACAACTAATAAAAGCATCAGCTGTAGCCAAACAAGGTCTTCCTAATATAACAGGATGGCCTCCTAGATTATTCTTAGGAGTTAGGATCATGAAATCCACAGGGTACTCCCAAGAATCTAGGGACACTGGAATGTCTTCTATTACCCCATCTGGTTTGATCACAGATCTGTCTGCTAATTGTAATAGTGTGGGTGTAAAGAGAATATTAGGAAGTTTCGGTTTATCCATGATTTGTCTACTCGTGATATTGATTGCTGCTCCTAAATCAATGAGTGTGTTTTGGATTTCAATTCCATTGATGTGAATTTTGACAACTGGATTTCCTGGGTCAAGATACTTTGGAATAGAAATCTTGCCCATCATAATATCTGCTATTTGTCCTGCCAGTTGAATTTTCTTTGTTTCTCTTATTCTTTTTCTTGTTTTTTTCATGCTCAACTCCTTTATTGTTTTGGCTACAATTGGAATTTCCTTGATGGCTTGTAATAATGGAATTTTAATGCAAACATTTCTCAGCTCATCTAGGAAATCATAATTAGGCACCATGATTTGTTTTTCTACACCTCTATCAATTTGTAATTTTTTTGGAAAGGGAGGTATAGAAGTAGATGTGGATGGTTGATCTAATACACATCACAAGATCTTTTTGCTTTAATTTTTCAGTGTTTGGGTCTTGAAAGGATGTGTCTTCCTCAAGACTTTTATTCACCCGTAGAGAGTCTTCCTCAGAGTTATCTTGTTCTTGTATAATCACAGAAGGTTTCCTCTTTTCAAGTATTCTTCCATACCTATGTTGAACATCACTAAGTTCTAGAGGAGTAATTAAATAAGTTGGAAACTGTTGGCCTTCTATCATGTATGTGTTCTAAGGATTTTTATTATTGGGGTTTGATATGGGTTGATCAGGCAATTGATTTGATTTTTGAGGAAATGGTAATGGAAGTGGTTGATTTTGATGTGGTAGGTTCTGATGATGTTGTTGAGGATTTTGTTGAAAATTTTGTTGAAGATTTTGAGGAAAATTTTGTTGAGGATTTTGAGGATAAAAATGTGGGTATGGTGGATAGGATGGTGGATACTGATAGTATGGAGAGTATCTTCCATAGGGACTTTTTGTTCCTTGTGCCCAAGATTGAGATTGATTTTGAAATTGGGGCCAAGGTTGCTGCCAAGAATTCCAAGGTGGAAGTTGATTATACATTTGATCATGGAATCCTTATCATTTGAGGTCCTTATGAAGGCCTCCTCGACGGGAAATTGAAGACTGTTGTGGAATCTTCGCAGGTTTAGAGGGAGCTTGTTGTGAGTTCGAGAAGAAGAAAATTCTTGGTCTGTGTTTTTGAGAACATATGACAAGGTTTCTACAACTTTTACATCCAAAGAGACACTCTTTCAGAGCATGTTTCTTTCTACATTTGGGACAAAAGATTGCCCGAGCATCAGATTCGACCTTTTGCTTGTTTTGTATCTTAAGGGTGTCTGTTTTTCCATAAGACTCCCTAAGATGTCAAATTTTAATTCATCAAGCATATGTCCTATTTATGCCCTACTTACTGTCCCAGAAGCAGACTTACTTGCCCTTGCAAGAGCAGGGTCTCTTGGTCCTTTTACAGTTTTAGATTTCCCTCTTGAAAGGTTGATACATAATTCAACTATTTCAGGTAATGTAAGCTGAGATATATCCCCTTTTCCCATCATGTTAAAGATATCTAACCATTCATCCCTAATTTTCTTCAACAAGAGAGATTTCAAGGTATCTTGGTCTAGGTTTTCCGTTTTTGCTCTTTTGATGTTGTAGTTAAATCTCTCCAACAAATCTTCCATATTTTCATCTTCTTTTTGTAGTATTTTAAACACTTCCTCCTTATGGTTGACTGGCATACAGTAATCCAAATACCTCTCTATAAATTCTTGTTTCATATGTTGTAATACAATAAATTTAACGTCAGACTCATAAACCACTTGATCTTTGCTCCTTTCAAAGTTGAAGGGAATAATTTCAGTTTTTGAGCATCTTGTAAGTAGTCATAAGTTCTACACAGAATTTCTAATTCAAATAGGAAGGTTTCAAGATCTTCAGTTTTAATTCCATAGAAGTTTGGAAGGACAGAGCGTGAAATGTTTTTCATGGTTGTATTGGTTTCTTCATCAATTATAGGGACGAGCTTCTATTTCTCTTCTGCCTCTTCCTCCATCTTGCGCCTCTACCTCCTTCTCCTCCTCCTTCTCCTCTACCTCTACCTCTACCTCTACCTCAAAGAGTGTTGTTCTCAATTAGACTCCATCTCCTCCTTCTTCACCCGCCTTTAGTTGACTCTCCTGTGTAAGTAGAAAGGTTTGTGTCCCTGACAGGAGTTTTTAGATCTTCTTCTATGGCAGGTTCAGTGGATGAAGTGGAAGGTTTCTCTAATGGAATAGGCGACCTTAGATCTTCTAGAAGTCCAGGATCAGTAAAGGATGGAAGATGGGTTTGAGTTGAAGGTGTACTAGCTCTGGATCTAGATGAAACAAGTGGTGTTCTAGAAATCAAACTTCTGCCTCTGCTGCTTATAAATCTTCCCCTTGAATCTCTCTCCCTATGCATATAATTGTTTTTGGATGCTAAGAAACAAAGGTTACCTAGTTTTCACTTCCCCGGCAACGGCGCCAAAATGTTTGGTCTCAACCTAGTCTCCTAAATTGAGTTCATTTAATTGTCAACCAGGGTTGGTAAACTGCTGAAGTGAAGTGCACTATATGTGCCTAGGTGTTTGTCTCTTAATGCATTGTGTTTAGTGTTTTATGATGTTTTTGGTCTTTTGTGATGATTTATGATGTTTTTGGTCTTTTGGTAGTTTTATGTTCACAAGGAAAATGACTAGAAAGCTAGTGGAAAGAAGCTAATGATTAAAAACAAAGTGAAGCCTAATTGGTTGATGAAAAATGACAAATGCAATTGCAAATATTGAAACAGAATCAAATCTAAACTATGACTAAGCAGAAACAAAGCTTGATAATGACTTTTAAGCAAATGAATCAAAACATAAACTCAACTTTTCTAATTCTTTCATCAAAGGTATTTTGAGAGAGAGCTTGAGAAGTGGTCAGCTAAGTATGCAAATTCTCCTAATCTAAACAATTAAACAAATAGCTTATAATGATGCAACATTTTATCCATGATTAGAGATTTGTTGAAGCATATTTGGAGGAAAACATTGATACCATCATAAGATCTTTACTCTAAGACTAGTTCCTAACTCTATTCTGCAACTTAGTTAATCATCACTAAACCTCGCCCAAGAGTTATAGATTTCTTTTTAAAGTAGTATTTTGAGGAAAGGCTCTGTTTATGAAATAGTAAAGAAGTTGCAAAAGTACCTCAGGCCTTGAAATGATACTGTCTTCTGTTCATATGGTTATGAATCAATTATAGATTTGGAACAAGAAGAAGTTTGTAAATAATGAAGGCTGTTTTGTTAAGTCTAACAACTGAAGTAATCTAATATGCAGTGGATGACAACTAAATGTGGAGTGCAAATGCAATGAGTTAAGCTAAAACTGAACTTAAGATGTCACTAGTCTAAAACAGTGTTGAACTAACAAGTCATTATCAAACTCAAAACAAAATAACAGAGCATGAGTTAAATGCAATTAGACTCCGGAGTATCCTAACTAAGTTATCATGCATTTATATATGGGATTATACAGCCTGTTTGTCCATCATGATTGGTATTTTGGAAGAGTTTCTTAGAACAATCCTGACTGTACAATTCAGTGCAAATGCAAACATAAAGACTGAAAGCAATTTAAAAACTAAGATATCACAGCTGTCTCCTACCCATCATTATGATATTTTGGAAGAGTGTTTTAAGAGCAAGGTCAGCTATGTTACTTTGTGAAAACAAACAACTAAAACATTCATCATCACAGTCATGCTTTAGACATCATAAGGATTTTTTGGAAGAGTTTCTTCTTTTGGAAGAGTGTTTAGAACAAGTGTAACTCTGATAGTGAACAAAAGAAACTACAATTAAATCCTACAACACTATAGCCATTTCCCATTCATTATCATAATCTTTTGGAAGATTTTCTTCTTTTGGGAGAGTTTTTAGAACGAGTATAACTATAGTGGCTATGAAATTAACTATGAACTCAAACTTCAAAAACGTAAAGGCAACTAAGATACTTATCTAAATTACGCAAGTAAAACCGTGCAGGAGGCAGGGGCCCTCTACCACCAGACGGAATCTAACTCCAAATCAAATCAACGCTTTCAAAACAATATTGTCTTCTTCATTAAAGGGAAATAACTTGAACAGAGCAATCTGCATCTTCAGAAATGTAGCACAAGATCTAAGCAAAATCTAGAGCAAAATCTAGCCTAGCTCTCGGTTTTCCAAGTGTTTCTATAACAAATTTACATAACAAGACTTGCAACAATTCAAGGATCATTGTCTTTCCTTATCGAAATCATACTAGGACTCTTAAAGTGGCAGCGTAAAAAGGAAAAGGACATCTAGACTAAGACAGTCCTATTAGAAATATGCTTCCTTAAATGAGTTCCCACGTATCAAAACCATATCCAGAATTCGGTTTTTCCTTCATGGTGAGCAACGAACAATGTAGACATGACGTGGAATATACCCATATGTGGTTTTTCTTGAGAGGCCACCTGGAACATGCCCAAACGTGAAGACATCCACATAATTGCCGGTTAGCTACGAAATTTCTGCATTCTGCAGCTAGTTCCAGTCAAAATGCATTATAATGACAATAATCAGAAAACTTAGCAATTCAGTCATGTTAATCATTCTAAAAGTAATTTTAACTAAATTCATTGATCAATTGGGTCTGGGATAACAATGGACAAAGGAAAATGAGGTAAAGTAGGATGAAAGAAAGCACAATCTTGAGTCTCAACAGCAGGCCAACCTGGATCATGGTGTATAGGTTCATTAATCAATTGGTTGAAATCAAGAAGGATTAGGCCTGCCATACAAGGAAGCAAGGGAGTAGTCGGGACCGTTCCTATTGCAGCTCCACTAGTAGCATCTCTAGCATTAGAACTGGGGCCACCACCAGTGGTAGGTCCTACACTAGACATGATGAAGGTGAAAGGTGGAGGAGAACCGGAGATAGGAACAGAAGGAGAAATCGATGAACCATAATCAGAGTCAGAATGGGGACTCAACGGAGGACTAACTCAGACCCTATGTGGTGGGGTAATTCTTCCTAACGAAAACTGAGGATAAAGGCCTTGGATTCTTCGGGATGAACACCTTGGGAGTGCAATGATGGAAAATATACACAGAACCCAATAATGAAGAGAGGTAAGCAAGGTCACAGAGGTGCAGATTAATTAATTAATTACAATGTTTTAATCTTGGCCTGCCGATGTAAACCGTACGCTCTTTTCTTTAGGTGTATGTGTGTGCGATAAGTGTGTTAATTTTAACTAAGCCTATATGTGTGTATATAGAAAATAAAAAAATATGGTGTATAAGTGTAAATAAAACTGAAAGCGACAATAAATAAAACTAAAAGCAACACTAAAATAAACAGCTAAAGATGCATAAATTTAAACCCAAAAAGGAGGCCTTCGCAACAACTAGTATAAGGGTAGGTGAAATATATTCAAAACACACAATATGGCCAATAGATCCAAGGTCAAGATGGACAGGTATCTAAAGGTCAGATCTGCTGAAAATAGGTGCAGAAAAAAATAAGAAACCAAAGGGAAAATTGTTGAAAAATAGGTGGCAAAAGGCTACAACCTAAACGAAAACATAGGGGACCCTAAAGGGAGGAAAAAAAAAAATTTAAAAGAGGTTTTTTGGATGGAAAAATAACCAATTTGGAATGGATCTGAAACGGCAGGTTCAGATCTAAAAAAATGGCCGAAAAACACTGAAATCTCAGAAGACCTGCTTCAGCTAAACTCCTGCAAAAAAATTGGAGGCATACTGAAGCCCTAATGGGCTTGGTTCCTACTTCAATGAGTAAAAATAAGCAAGTACAGGCGCAATATGGTAAAGATGAAGGTTAGATAACCTTGAATAGTGCCCCAGGAAAACTCTGAAAAATAACAGAAAAATACCGCAAAAATGTTGAGGTCGAAGGTACTGACCTATTTTCTGCTGAGATCGTAGATTATGGGCAATTTTCTGCTACCTGAGAGCTGAGGTCACGAGTTTTGGGCTGAAAAGTGTGACCTGCACTTCCGGTTGTCTTGACAGCAGGTTTCATAAAAATTTGTCGTCTCTCTCGCGGCTGATACATGTTACCTGCGTAAATGGCCCAAAAAAACACGGAAGTTAGAATTTTCATTGTTTTAGGGTAAATAAGGTTAAAAAAAATATCAAGGAATGCAAAAGAAGAAGATCAAGAAAAACCCTAATGGCTGAAGCAGCTAGTCATGCAAGGATCTAAAAAATGACAACGGTCGTAATTAAAAACCCCAGTGGAGTCGCCAGTTGTTAGAGTGAATTCTAATCACAAGCGTACAAAAAAAATCACTTTATTTGTGTATAAAAAACAACCCTAACATCAAATGTGGTTGTCAATTTCCTTAGATCTGCAGTAGGTGATCAAAATAAATGCTGCAAAAATACAGATCTATGCAGTTAAAGACATTAAACAGCAAAAATAAACAAGAGTTGCTCTATACATCCAATAGACAAGACAAGAATTTATAAAGAATGTTTTAGTATTATGACACTTGGGAAGGGAACACAGAAATATGTTACCAGACATCCTCGATGGGATGGGTTCTTGTATGTCCTTTGTGCTTCAGATCCAAGATCTCTCTCTCTTGGTGGTGTAGAAAACTCAAACAAAATAGAACTCAAAGGGAGCTTAAAAGAAAAAGTAGAAAAAATATGACAATGATGGAGGATCAAAATCAGACCAAAAGTATAGATCAAAATGTGATAAAAAATGTAGTGAATGAATGGAAAAACCCTTCTATTTATAACAAAATATTGAGCTAGTCTAGATATTGGTGCATAGTTAAAATATTATTAACCAAATCTAGATCCAACTTACTTGGAATATTTTTTTATTTTTGGTGGAGGGAAAAGGAATTTAGAATTGGTTAAATCCCTTTATTTAGAAATAATAAATAAATAAATGATTTATTTATTATTTCAAGGATGAGGTTAAGGAATAATTAAATAAATAATGATTTATTTAATTATTGAAAAATTATTTAGTCAAGTTCAACAAGGAATATTATTAAATAACGATTTAAATAATTATTCCTAAAGAATAATAAGATAAATAATAATTTATCTAATTAATTCTCATGTTTTGGATTAAATATGACCAGGAATATTAATTAAGCAATGATTTAGTTAATTATCCCTAGAGTAAAATCAAACAAATAAGGATTTATTTAATTATTCCTCATGGGGTTTCCTGTTTAGATGAGAAATAATTTAATAAACTATGGGTTATTAAATTATTTATCATAGTGAAAGCAATTTTACTATGGTAAGATTGGTCTTACATGGTGTACTTTAGTCCATATTATAGTAACAGGTTAGATGACCAAAAATTGGTGTCACAATAACCGTAGATAGTCACATTCAAAGTACCTTTCATGGAAATGTTGTTGCACTCTACACCATAGCCTCCAATCATGAGAAGAAAACAGAGCATATGATATAAGTTTGAGATTTCAGACATTCTTGTATTTATTTGATTGTAGATTTTGGGAATTATTAGAATTTTTAGTGAAAATATTAGATTTCTACCATCAGGATAGGTCAAATAATTGATCTTTGTCTTGGGAATCAGGTTCCAAAATCTACAATCAAAATACTCAATAATTAATATTAGAACCCTAACAATCAAAAAAATGTATTCACTACTTTGAATTCACAAGTTCTAATCGAGGATATGATATATATATCATTATTAACAACGAAACCATCAAATCATTGTTCAAGAATACAAAGAATCATGATTAAGGTTATGTTAGAATGTAGACTCTGTACTATGAATTGGAAAGATATGTCATTCTCACCATGGAAAAGGCATATAAGGGCTTTGAATTGCCTCTTTTTCAGTACCCATCTACAAGTAAAGAGCTTCACTCCTCGCTAACTTTAAATAAGCTCTTGTATAATGATTTAATTCAAATATCGTTAGTCCAAAAATTTATGAGCTTGTTATTTAAGATCAATATGGTAATGTTTTGTTATTCACCTCTTCATACTTGACGTTACTTTATTGTTCCTCTGGCACATCCAGAGCCTAAAAGCAAAATCCAATAGATTCATATATGCCTTTTAGCTTGAAATACATATAGGGACAACCTTAGGAGAACCGAAAACATAATTATATTTTTTATGGAGTCTAACTAAATTTGATTTTCTTTCATCCTTTGCAATGCGAATTGGTATTGTTTAATTATGGGAGATTTTAGAGTTTTTGGTGAGAATTTGGTGAAAATTTATATTTTGGTTTTTAAAAAAAAATTTTCATTGTATATATATTTGGAACAAACACTTAGAAGAAATTTCACAACTCAATATTGTAATTATAACAAATCAGTACAAAATTCTAAGCAAATTAAACAAGACAATCTAGAACAATTATGAGAAAATTAGATAAGAAAATCTCCTCAGTAAAGATTCTCTTTCTAATTAATGCACATCCACATAAAAAAAAAGTTTCTTACCACAAAAATTGAAGTCTATGAGGACGAATCCAGCAGAAAAATACACAAAAAATGTTCTCCTACCCAACAATGGCCAAGGTCTATCACTGAGAATAATCCTCAAATTCGATGTGGAAGAAGATAAATAAGGACTCTTATATTTAATTTTGGGCAATTCAAATAATAATATCTGGACAAATTCTGAGAAAATAAAAAAAGAAAATATCCCTATTTAACTCCAGTGATGTATCTACTCAGTAAATATTCTCTTTCTAATTAATGCAAGTTCACATAAAAACAGATTTCTTAACATAACAACTGAATCTTATGAGGACAAATCCATAAGAAAACTGCAGGAAACAAGTTTTGCTACCTAGAAATGGAAAAGACCTATCACTGGTAATAGTCCTCAAATTCCACATGGAAGAAGGTCAATAAGGTATCTGGTATTTAAGAGTGTCTATTGGAGGAATCCCTTATCAAAGGCATTGTTTACTGAGTGTGTTAATTTAGTCGGGATGGCCAATGTGTTAGAATCAGATTAGTATTTTTCAAAACCAATTGACAATAGAGATATTTAATGGTATTTTTATAGTGAAAGTGGATTTGGTACCATAAAAAATCTCTTGTAAACTGAATTTCCAAAATTTTTGACCCAATTTTATAAACCATTATTTTCAGTTAAAAACAACGTGAACCAAGGATTCACAATTTTTCAACACTTCCATGGTAACAAATCAGTTGATTTGGAAGTAGTTTTGTCGTATCTTGGAAGGAATAGTTCACCATCCCGATGAAAATATGCAGTCATAATAAAATTTACTGGGATAGTGTTACTTTGGACAAATAAACCATATAATTTATAAATTCCAAAATTGCAAATAAAAAAAATAAAAGAAAACTTTGATTTTTTTTTTGGGACATAATGTACAACCAATGGTAAAGAGGGAACACTTCACGGAGGAACATGGAGGAACATAATCAAGATACAGACAAAGGCATTCTCGAGAGATCATTCAGGAGATGCTCAGACCAGGCTAGAAGAAGAGAAGGAAGAGAGAGATGGGTTATGAAAACCACTATACCATGGAAAAAAATATAGAAGAATAGAAGGAAGAGAGAAATGGGATATGGAAACCACTATAGCATGGAAAAAATAATAATTATTAACAAAATTTATTTATTTTAATGGTATAATTGTTTTCATATCTTATTTTAATCTTCTTCTCTCCTTCCACCCTCACAGAACCTTACATAAAATAACGAGTAATATATTTCAGTAGACATGGTCAGGTTTGTATTGAATTAAAGAATAATCTTTTAGTTCAACTTAATTTCATCTAACATTCTGACATCGGAATTTCACACCATTATTTCCAAAACGAATCTAGTCTTCAGGGATTATATGCAAGGTCACTCACACAAAATATTTTGGTGTCCTTACTAATTTGTAGGTCTCTTTTTTCATGTTCCATAGATCAGTTGTCACCTGAAGTTATCAAATTTTATTTTTAATTCAAACCACAACATTCCCATCAACATTTGAGAGCATGGAATAATTTTAAATCATACTTAAAAATATCGTCCCATTGACATGGTAGTATTTCCCTCAATATTTGAGATATTGATTACGTCTAGTAGCATCCTGCACTGCAAGCATGGAATAAACTTGTTGAAGTTGCGGACTTGATAACTACTAGATACCACATGAACAATTAATAAATTAAGTCTTCTTGTTTTCTACATTAAAATTATGGAGGGAAAATAATAATTTTGATAAATGTCATTTTTGCAAATTCTATTATTGTAAATGTATTTATAGTCTATGTTTTCATTGGATTCACAACTTCTCACAACAATTTAATGATCAAAACTGGTAATTTTACCAATCCATCACAAATTCGATTATACAGCTAGCCTAAAAGTACGTGAAATTTGTGCACAAGTAACCTATTCATTAATTAATGGTCACTATAAATTTTTATAGAGGTCTATGGTGGTTCACATAGTAAATCAATCATTAAACAATACAACAATGTATGAAGGTTTAAAATTGACCTTGGTAGTTAGTCAGTATAATCACAGTGTAATTGATCGTTAACTAGTACACCAATGTATAGATTTATCAAATCACCCAACCAAGATACTAGCTGCCTCTTGAATTAGTGTATCCCACATTGTGCTTAGCCCTGCTCACATTATTGCTGATGAATTTCAAAAAAATAACTTTTTTCATAAGGAAACTATTTCTAAATCTCTCTTAACCGAACAAAATAAATTCTCAATGAGGGAATTCAAATTCAATCATACAGTCTTTGATTTACAACATTCCCCATAAGTTTCCTGCGTAGTTAAATTTAACTCGTGTTTTCTTTGACACCCATACTAGCATTTTCATCATTTCTGATATATCTATTTCCATTTTGATGATGATTCCCATGCCAGTTCAAGTGTGTAAAAGCTCCAAAAACTATCTCCCACCATAGGAAATCGCAAATATCATTCATTCGATGAAACTCTACCAAATCATTAACTTCTTCCTCCCAACATTTCTTGCATTATGCTCATTCCTACGCAAAATTTATCCCGTTTATCAATAAATATTATTTTCTTTCAATTCAGTGAAAATAAATCCCCTTATTTCTACTTTCATTGATTTGATTGTTAAAACCTTAATCATTTGGGCTTATGTTTCATTAAAATAGTTAAATTTAGTAGTGTTTCCCAACAAACCTCTAAAGTGTTCATCTAGAGCGCTTCTTTAACTTAATCGCTTCTTATAAGCAAACCTTCCTCCTCTATAAATTCCTCTCTACCTTTGAAGTTCTTACAAGACTTCTTTCATTTCAACACTTCACTTCCCAGGGTAGTTGAAATCTAGCAGATTTTGATTGCCTTAGCTGATTGGATATGGAAATGAGAAGAGCATTGCATGTGAATGGCATATTGATGTTCACGTATTTAATCTTTGATGTCTTTTTCTATTCCATAATGATGGCCACAATCTGCTTATTCAATGGGTGATTACTTCAAAACTCTTGGTTTCATTTTTCAATTTGGATCATTTATTGGGGTTTTTATTTTCAATTTAAGAAGAATATAATGGCCTTATCTAAAGAACCTATGGGTTTTATGGCCTTCCCTTACATCGACAAGGACATATTTTTTTAGTGATGTTTCTTGTGTTCTACATCCAATCTTGGCTCCTAGGTATGCTACCCATTTTATTATAATGAAACTGGTTCTTGTAATTGACTCATAGAGATCATTGTAACATTCAACAAACGTTTAAGGACATATGTCCAGAATGGGACACGACAAATATTTTGTATGGTATCTAAATTGGGTCATGGTAAAGCATTAATTATATGTTATTATGTACGTGATAACTTCCCATTTTTGGTTCATATTTATGCCTCATGGATGCAACAAGTGCATCCAGAAATGTTTCAAGTACTTGTAAGCTATTGGTAGGGCAACCGTTGATTTGTTTTTTTAACTTTACAATTTCTTTAAACTTAATTTGATTGTAAATAATGATTGATACTAAGATGGAGTACAGAATTAGATATTTGAATGCATCATGTGAATGTTAAGCTACTATTTTCTTTGGTGCTAGTATTAGGCATATGTAAATAACATAGACCATTTAGTTTGTAATAGATGATTGACATTAGGATTTTTTTTGGGATCAAATGGGAATTTGTATGCTTCTGCAATGTTGATACCAACAACACTAATGATAGAAGTCCAATGACTTGGAATGGGGAGCTTTAATGAATTGGGCTACCCATCTAGGCTAAAACCGTGCTAAATTTTAGTATAGAACCAATTTTATAAATGATTTTTACATGTCAAGTTGAAGCTAAAGCCATTGAGTCATGGATTTATTTATGATGTAGGTGGTAGACTGCCTGTGACTGGTATCCAGAGGAGTTTTTTTTCAATGTTATCATGACCAACATGACCATGAGGGAAGATCCTTCCATAGTTTAGTCTTCGCTTTCGGAGATGGAATGAGCTACACAAGATTCAACACCATTGTAGTCCATGCACTGAAACTCATATATGTTCCTCTAGATGGAAAATACACATGTTCGCCCACACAACCGAAATATTGTGAGATTTTCAGCGTGACGATCACTAAATGCAATAACATGTCCCTAAAAGTTCATGTTGATGTGAATAACATTGGTAACAGAGATGGAAAACATGTATTGTTTCTATTCTCTTAATCGAGGTGGCTCTAGAGACACACATAAACCAAAGAGGGATTATGAAAGCTAAAATATCAAAGTGTTTGGATTTCTCTCAAACCAGCTTCAGGTTGAATATCTCGTCGTCCTGATTGTAACGATGCAAACAGTTTGTGAAACCAAGGTCGTATGCGAAAGTTAGAGCTAGTCAAAATTTTGGGTTGACTTGGTCCATGTGGCAGGCTTAAAAGAAGACGCAATTTTGCCGAAATATGGCCACTGGATTCTGGACAACTCCGACCAGTTTCTAAGATAAATTGTGGCCTCCTTAAAATGACTTCTACGGCCTATTTTTGGAATTTTAAAAAAAATGCTATTTATTTAATAAAAACAAAAAAATATTAAAAAAATAGGTGGCAGGCCACTACCCTTGCCACCCCACCGCATATTATATAACAAAAATATTATATATGGGTTGACGGGCCATAACCCCCGCCAGACCCCATGACACTTAACGCCATATCATAATTCCCCACACCATATATATGTATGTCAACCGATGTTGGCGGGAGTTGAGCCTACAACCGGCCCCACCCACGCAACAACCTCTCTACTCCACATAAAGAACCTCAAACCAACCAAATTTCATACCATAACATATATTATATGTTATATATGTATATAACATGATCGTTGCAAAACCGGTGAGGAGTTGGGGTGGGCTGCCCAATGCGGGTCCAGCCCCCCAAAACTTAAATACATTTTATTTAAAAAAATATCTGCATGCCTATTTTGGGAGGGTGGAGATTTAACCCCCCCGACCTCTCCTCCACCAACGCTCCATTTTTACCACTACGCCAACCACTTTCCTTTGTAAAATCCGCCCTCCTCTTATTACTTTAACCCGTCTTTTCATCAGTGTGCCCAGGCAGGCTAGAAAAGAGGAGTGCATGCATGTTTTTTGAGGCAGAGGCTGACACAGGCATAATGGCACGAATTTTGAGACCTATAATGTCCTTTTGATACCAGAAGATTCCAAGGAGGTAAAATTTTCTTGTGTCAGAATGTACTAAAATTTATATGCATTTTAACCAGAATTTCGGAGGGAGCATGATGGTGCACCCAGATTTTCCATTTTATAAGCGATTTGTAGATTCCCTAGGGAGGAGAATCTTCAGGAATATTGAGGGAATCTTTGAGATTCCTTGAACGTCAAAATTATCCGGTTTTAAAATGAGGTCAACCCTATACTCATTCTTCTCAAAATTTCACAAAGATCCAAATGGTGAGATCATAGTCCTATTTTGAGTTGTATATTTCTAGATTCCCTGTGGAGCAGCATCTTTGAGGAATCTAGGGGGAATCTAAAGATTCCCTAAGGCCCAGATTTTCACTTTGTCAGAATTCAGAAAATTAGCAATCAATCATACACCTCTCAGTGACATGATTTCAGCAATGCAGTAAGATTTTCCATTTGAGCCTTATGTTTTTCGGCCACCTTTCAAAATGGAGTTGCAAGTATCAGCATCCAGTGAGTGAGAAATAGATTTAAGGATATCCGATGACATGATATTTATGGTACAACCAGATCTAGCAATTTAGCATCCTTTTCTTCAGATAGCTCCAGGATGTGAGGTATATGCAATGTGATCGTGTAATTCTTTGTCTCTTTGATATGAGATGCATTGTGTTTTATACATCCCTATTTGATGTTTGATGTGGGATCTTGTTTTGTTCTTGATGTAATATGTAATTCCTATTATGGATTTTTTTATTTATATTTGATATCCCTTTGTTTCTATGTTCAATGGGATACTCATTGTCACAATGTATGTTTGATTGAAATCCCTTTTTTTCCATGTTCGGTGGGATGCTCATAGTCATCATCCATGTGAAATTGTCATGCTAATAGGAGTCCTTTTTGTGAATGAGAGTTCTTGTAGTGGAAAATCTCGAGCATAGGTCTAGCCACTCAAAATTTTCCTTGTATGACAGAGAAAATACCATCCATGTACATCATCACTCTTTCCAGCACTTAATGCAACAACCTACACCATCTTAACACCAAGTCCCGGACACGTAGTCCCTCTTGGACAAACTCCATTATCAATATCTTATGTTGTTAATGATTGTTATGTTCCTCTTCTTTACAGCATGAAAATATGTTCATTTATGTTCATTAATGCTTTGATGCAATTCTAACACATGAGCTAAAGTAAAAGGTCTTGGTTAAAAGGGTATCAAAAAAATTTACCCTGATCAAGTGGTATCAGAGTGGTATTCTTCTTGATTTGTATTGCAGGAGTGAACCATTATTTCACGTTCGCTAAGTTGAGAAATTAAGGATGTCAAAGAAATGTACGATACCATGCTCAGGGTGTCCGAGAAAGTGGACATGTTGTACGAAGATTATGAGAAACAAGCAGCAGACAACGTTGAGTTAAAAATGCTTCTACAAGAGGAGAAGGAGGACAAACATCGATTCAATGTGATTTATTTTCAATCCTCTTACTTATTTTATAAGGGGCACCTAATAATTAAAATGAATGAAAATCGCTTGACTGATAAGGAGAGGATGCATAAGCATGGCTTGACCAATGGGACCCCAACCCGATACCCAAAAAGAAATAAATATAGGGTCAGGACCCTTCTTAAAACCCCATATCCTAAGCCACCAGCAAGCCCCAAGTAGTAGGGGAGCTCCGAGTAGAGCCACCAACAGGAAGGAAGAATGAATCTCTTGCTCAAATGCATGACCATCTTGTAGGTCTATGGGTTTGATCCTTACTTTGTTTTAATAATGCAAAAAAATCCTTTCTATTGTTGATGCTCTAAGTGGGAAGCCCTCTTTGACCTAGGCTTGCAGGGACAAGATTGTTCTTGGACTAGAAAAAGGACTTTCCCACCTTCACATTGGGCTTGAAACACCCATCATTCATGGCAACCTCAAATCCAAGAATTGTTTGATGGATGAAAACTATATGGCACATTTCACTAATTATAGTATAGATCAGTTAATGACTTTGTCATCTTCTACTCACATGATGAATACAACTACACTCGAGCGGTACAAGGCTCCCAAGCTCAACAAGATGAAGCAGAAAAATAACAAGACATATATACAAAACTTTAGTATTCTCTTGTTAGAAACTCATTGGTAAGAAATCGGGCAAGAATGAGAGCTCTAATGAATTTTTGGATCCGCCTTCTAATGTGAACATTGTTGTATTGGATGAGATTATGTTGGAGTTGTTTGATGTTGATATCTTGAGGGGATTGAGAAGTCTTGTAGATGATGGATTACTTTGAGCACTTCAACTTGCCATGGGTTTTTGTGCACCTTCTCCATCAGTGAGACCAGATATTAAGTTGTTGTTATGAAACCATCTCACAAAATAAAATAAAAGATAGATCAATATTATAAATGAACAATATAACGGGATACATTATTATTATAGGGACCTACCATGCCATTCTCCTTCAAAAAAGGGTTTTCCTCGACGCTTGAGTAGTTATGGATTCTTCTGTATAAAATTCTCATCTTCTCATTTCGAATATTCAGCTGATAAGTTCTTCCACTTTATGAGATACTTTGAAATTGATCAATTTCGTAACTGTCGAGTTCATATATTAGTTACTGCTTCGGGTTCCAATATGTTTTTTCCTTCTTCTTCAAGTTCTGGAAATATTGTTTGAACTAGGAGCTTGTCACCTATAACCTTCTTTAAGCAAGAAACATGGAAAACTAGGCACACTCGGGAAGATGCAGGAAGCTCTAGTTTGTATGCCATAGTACCAATCTTTTGCAACACCTTTTAGGGACAGTAATACTTTGGTGATAATTTATTATCCTTCTTATCTTTCTTGAGGGACATTTTTTTGTATGGCTGTAGCCATAAAAATACCCAGTCACCTACATCAAAACTTCTTTCGCTACGATGTTGATATTCCTTTTGTTTCATTTGATTATGTGCTAAAGTGAGGTTATCCCTTAAGAGTTGGAGAACTTGTGGTTGATGCTCGATGTGATCTTCCACTGCTTGAACCTTAGAATTATCTCTTAAATATTATGTGATGGACGGTGGATGATATCCATAAAGTGCCATAAATGGGATCATTTTTACTGTAGTATGGAAGGAAGTGTTATACCACCATTCAACAAGAGGTAACCGTTTGACCCATTATTTGTATTTATCAAATACAAAGCAACTAAGATATCCTTCCAAACATTTGTTCACTATCTCATTTTTCCCATCCGATTGAGGATGATATGATGAGCTATGAGGTAATTGAGTACCCGAACAAGAAAGTAATTTTGTCCAAAATTTTCCTGTAAAAATGGGATCGATGTCGTTTAAAATTATCTTTGGGTTTCCATGTATCTTTTGAATTCTTTCCATAAATGCAATAGAAATTGTATTGGCTTTAAATGGATGAGATAATGCACAAGACTGTCAACTACCACCATGATGGTAGTCTTTCCTTCAAACTTGGGTAAACCTCAGATAAAATCCATTGAAACCTCCTCCCAACATTGACTTGGAATGGATAAAATTTGTAACAAACCTGGGATCTTAATTATCTCAACTTTATTTTGTTGGCAAACCGAACATTCTGCCACAAATTTTTGAATATCAGATTTAAGGCCATCCCAAAAAAATTCCTTCTTGACCCTGTGGTAATTTTTTTTAAATCCTAAGTGCCCTCCTAAGGGAGAGGTGTGTAATTCCAAAAGAATCTTTTGTTTTGAGTTGAGAATTCTTACAAAGATATAAGTGATCTTTGTACCATAATGAATCATTTTTCCAGCTAAATGTTTCATATATGTACTATGATCTTGCTGCAAATTTTGATTGAGTGTCCAAACCTCTTCATCATTCTTCCATTCATCCCTTGCTTTGGTTAATCACTCAGGTTGGATAATAGAAATGGCACAAAGCAATGCTTCCACATCCTCATCCTTTCTTGAGAGTGCATATGCAACAAAATTTTTCTTCCATTTTTTGTAGATGATTTCAAAGTCATAACCCAACATCTTTGTGACCCATTTTTGCTACTCTTATGAAGATAATATTTGTTCCAAAAAATATTTAAGACTATCATGATATTTTTTTACCTTGAATTTTTTTCCCATTAGGTAAGGTCTCCATTGCTTTAGTGCATGTACTATCGCCAACATTTCCTTCTAATAAATGGGTTTCTTTAAATAATTTCCTTTGATTGGATGACTTTCGAAATAAATGGGTCTTCCTTCTTGGATTAAAACCACACTAATTCCATTTCTTGAGGCATCACATTCCACAATAAATAAATAAAATGTGAAGCCTGCCATAGCTAAGACTGGTGCTTGGCACACTGCCTCTTTAAGATTTTCAAAGGCTTTAGTTGCTTCTTGAGTCCAAGAAAATTCATCTTTCTTAGTAATTATGTTAGATGTGCCGATATTCTCCCATAATTCTTAACAAACTTATAATAATACCCTATTAACCCAGAAATCCTCAAAGATGCTTTATGGTTGTAAGGATTTTCCATTCCATAATGGATTTAATTTTGTTAGGGCTTAAGACCCCCATGAGATACAATATGACCCAAATATTCCACCTCTTGTACTCCAAAGAAACATTTGGAGGTTTTTGCATATAATTGTTTCTCCTCCAATTGTTTGAGAACCCTGTTAACATGTTGAACATGATCCTTCCAAGGCTTTTTGTAGATTAGTATATCATCAAAAAATACTAAGACAAATTTTCTAAGGAAGGGTTTTAAAATGGAATTCATCAAACCTTGAAATGTGGAAGGTGAATTAGTAAGGCCAAAAGGCATGACCAAAAATTCATAATGACCCTGATGAGTTCTTAATGTTGTTTTCAAAATTTCTTCAGTATTCATTCTAATTTGATGATATCTAGAACTGAGATCCAGCTTGGTGAAGTAAATTGCTCCATGTAATTCATCCAATAATTCATAAATGATGGGGATGGGAAATTTATCTTTAATTGTGAGCTTGTTGAGTTCCATATAATCTGGACACATACACCATGATCCATCCTTCTGGTGCACCAATACTGCTAGAGGAGAGAAATAACTTTGACTAGTTTGAATTATACCAACCTCTAGAATTTCTGCAACTATACGTTCAATCTCACTCTTTTTATCATAAGGATATCTGTAAGGCCTGATGTTTGGAGGAAAAATTCTTGGAATCAAATGGATAGCATGATCATGATTATGAATAGGTGGGAGTCCTTTGGGAGTCTGAGACACCTTGGAATGATTGTCCAATACTTTTTGGAGATCTCGAGAAATAGATGATTTTTATGTTTGAACATTTAGTGAGAATAATTATGCAGTTACACCTCATTATTCTTTATTCAGAATATTTTTCATGATATTAGAACTAATTATATTTCTCGACTTCCCTACGATACCTCATAATTCAAATTCCTTTCCTTCCGAAAAAAAATTCAAGAAAAGTTCTTGAAAATTAAAATTAATCGCCCCCAAAGATTGAAACCATTGTACTCCTAGTACAGCATCAACACCACCCATTGGAATGGAGAGCATTGTAATATTCAATACATATTGTACCATGGTTAGCTTGATATTATGGCACTTTCCAAAGCAATTTATAGTTCCTCCATTTGTAACAATCACTTGACACTCTCGTGCTGGGTATAGGAAGAAATTCAATTCCTTGGCTACCTTACAATGAATAAAATTATGGGTACTACCTGAATCAATCAACACTATTACATTTTTCTTCTTGATATATCCTCCTATCTTGAGATTTTAATGAGTGGTAATTCCTGCCAATGCATTAGAGGATATGGTCGGATTCATTTCTTCTTCCTCTAGGGTTCGTTCTTGGTGTATACCCTCTTCTTTTGAATTTTCTTGTTCCTTTTCTTCCTCCTCTTCACAATATATGTAAAATAATTTCTTCCTAGCACACTTATGTCCTTTAGTGTATTTTCTATCACAACCATAACATAGCCCTTTTTCTCTTTTTTCTTCCAATTGTTGTGGTGTCAACCTTGTAGGTTATGGAAGTCTAGGAGTAGAAACACTTCCATATTTATAGTTGTGAGTGGTAGGCTTCCTTGTCGCCATAATTTTTCTTTCAATTTTTCTTTCCAACCTAAATTCTTTCTCCAATGAATCGGGTTCCCAAAGTCGAACCTCATTTTGGGTGTTACCCTTTAAATTCCCTATGAATAAATCAATCATGTGTTCCTCTTGAATATATTTTACCCTTATATTCAATTTTTGGAAGTCCTCAATTTTCTCAACCATTGAACCCTTTTGTTTGAGATGTATCAATTGACTAAAGAAGGTGTTTCTCTTTGTATCCGCATAGTGTGCTATCATTTCCTCGGTAAAAATTGACAAAGTGACAATTTTTTTACGAGAGAAAATCCATCAATACCATACAAATGTATTTTGTTCTAAATATAAAGTTTTAATGCGTACCTTTTGTGTGTTTTTCACATTATGGAGATCAAAATATTGCTACATCTATAATATCCATGTTACCAAATCCTTGCCATCAAAATTCCTCATATCTATCTTTGGAATATGGTGGGTCTTAAATCCAAAATTAGAGTCTATGAAATCACGAATAACATTTATTTTTTTCTCTTCATGAGTTTCATCTACTACCATTTCATCATTAGAAATAATTTCTTGTAACAGCTTTGTCAAACCTTCCTTCAAACTCTCCATGTCTTCTTTTAGTTTTTCTTCTATACCATCAATCTTAGCTTCCACGCCATTCTTCAAACCGTCCATCTTAGCTTCCACGTATTTCTTCAATCCATCTTGTCTTTCTTCAAATCATCCATATTAGCTTCCATTTCATTTTTCGTTACTCTTTGCGAGAGAGAAATTTGTTGCACTTGGTCTTGTAAATTTGATATATCATGTTGCAATTCTTCCTCTTCATGAGTCATAGTAGAGACTTATGAGGGCTTAATGGGTGTGGAATTATTTTTGGGGGGGATTTTAGAAACCAATACTGATATGTATGCTTCAGTATGCCCTTGGAATAACTTCAAAAAATACACACCTTTTTCTTGCTTTTGAGGAGCTCGATATTGAAATTGATGTATCACTATAATTTTAGATCCTCTAGATTTAATCTTTAGTCTTCTACTATCCCTCTGATTCTTCTTTCCAATGCCAAAGGTAAAACATAATTTGTATTCTTCAAGGTAAAGCTATGCATGATCTCCCACAATGACCTAATTATGGACTATTTTAGTAGAGCGAACTTGTACGGTGTGCCACATGTCACTGTTTCCACCTTTAGCTCTAAAATGGATACACAAGAAACTATATTCCATGCAATTTCGTCGACTTTTTACATAATTTCAATCTAATGCCTGAAGAAAACATTATGAGGCTTTTCCCTCAGTCACTTGTTTTAGATGAAATTCTAGATCCTGAAAAAAATCTAAATTCCACAAATCATATCTTTGAAAATATAACAAACCAAAGTTTGAACATTTTACACGAAGTTCCTCAGGATTTTTGCTCAAATGGGTTTTTTTCAGCTTCTAAAACTTTGTAGAAAAAAGGTTATGACGAAAATTCCAAGATGACCTATTTACAGAAGAAAAACCCTAGAATCCAAAGCTCTCATACCAAATGCTATGAAACAAGCTCACAAAATAGAAGAAAAGATATACCAACGACTTAGAAATAAGCCTCTTCGAGGGGGAAAACTCCCTTACATTACATAAATGAACAATTCTTGGATGATACAAATGAAAAATCCTCCTTTCTATATATAGGAGTCCAATGGGTCATAATATAATCCTAGCCGACATAACAATAACAATGTAAGGCCACAATAATAAAAATATTGGGCTTCTATGGGGCACAATAATAACAATAAGGGGGCTAGCTACACTAACAATAACAATAAGCAGATACAGTAGTAACATAGGGACCTAATAGCTTTCATCCAACAACTCGAGGAGATAATTTCTAAGATTCTTTCTGCTTGATATTCTCCGACTCATACTAGGAGTGAACTAGAGCTTTCATTTTAATCATTATTCAACCATTTTTTTTCCCTGCTTGAAAAAGGCATCTTTACTATTTAACAGGAGACATGCTACTATTGATAGCTTATTTTTTAGCATTAGATATATGAAGCGTTGTTTCACTTTTATTTTGATTTAAGATTGGGGATTTGGTAGACGCATGACCCATGCATGGGATAGTGAAAACAAATCAAAGAAATATGTTACAAATGATATCAAGGCCTTCAATCTTGCATTGGATGCAATTGTTATGTTCCCCTCCAGTTACTTTAACAATTAGTTTGATTTTAGAAGTCAATATGTTCTTGAATTTAAAATTTTGAATGAACGTGTTAATCTTGTGTATAGAAGAAACATGAACAGAGTTAGTAGGGTTTTTATTGCGGTTTTGATCAGCAGTATTGAATTTTGTTACTGAGTTTGAGGTCCAGACTTCACAGATCTTAATCTAATATTTCAAACAACATATTGGAATTATTTACATTTTATATGCAATGTGGAGTTTATTATTTTTGTTTTAAGGAAATCCCTTCATGATCAAAATTGAATTAGAGATGGTTCACTATGTATATATGTTTGCTGAATAATTTTAATTCAATGTTTGTTAGCTTTCCACTCTTGTTCTTGTACTGAATTATAAGGTGTTGATTTTACTCTTAAAATGTTGTAATAAGATATCAACATGGCTCTGGAAGCTTGAAAGCATATATTTTTGACTGATGTGTATCTAGATATCTAATTGGATTCTATGTTTTCATTCTCCATTGATTCATATAGTAAATAAAATTTTAAAATGTGGTTTGTTTTTCCTTTAAAATAATATGCATTTAATGACCAATGACCACTTTTGAATTCCCATTATTGAAATGATATTTTATATGTCCTATTATAATGTTTCTCCCGCATCCTTGTTATCTTACCTTGTTATATCACATTTTCTTTCTTTTGTACTACTCTTTCCTATGCTATGCTACTAGCTTACAGTGTTTCCTTTGAAACATGTGGTGTAATTGCTAGTAATAATACTCACCTTATAGTACTCATTATGAGTTCAACATGTCAAACTCCATAATTGAATCTAAGCAGAATAGATAATAACAATACTTCTTCCAAACAACCAAACTACATCCAATTAACAAAACTTAAAATTAATATATTAACATAGTAAATTCTAATATAATATAATATAATAATATATAACAATTTCAAAAACTCTCTTCAATAAACCTTTAAAATAAAATCAATTTAAAATGTTTTTTAAATTTTTTATTTTTAATATTTAATATTGTTTCTCAATTTAAACAAAAACATATAAATGCTCGAGATAATTACATCCCCTTTATAAATAATATTCCCATGTCCAAAAACACATATTCTCTCTACAGTTTTTCGATCCATAACCCCAAAAAAAAAAAAACAAATTATCATCAAAATTAATTGGTATATAACAAAAATAAGAAATTACTTATAACTCACTCCAACCATTTTAATGCAAGCAATGATATAAAAATAAAAACAAACAACTCTCATTATAACTAAAACAAATACATAACACCGAACCTTCGTTATCCAATGTGAACTACTTTGAAAAAACAATATATACCCTAATTACTCGAAGGTAGTTATACATTGTAAGATTTGAACTTTTCACAATATATACCGTGATTACTCGAAGGTAGATATAGATTCTAGTATTTGAACTACTTCAAAAAGGAAGATATAGATTGTAAGATTTGAACTACTTTAAATTAGATACATTATACTCAATCAACCAAAAATAAATCAAAACTCCATCAAAATTAATTAATATATAATTAAAATAAATAAAATAATGAAATGATTCCCTTATAATTTACTCCCACAATTTCAATGAAAACAATAATTAAAAGTGAAAACAAACGAATACCTACGTTGCATATGCATTGTCGAAGTTGAATTACTTCACATCTTACAATATATATCCATAACCCATATGACTCGAAGGTAGTGTTAGAAAAATTAATAGATTAGAGAGAGAAAGAGCAATGGAACATAGATTAGAGAGAGATAGAGCAATGGAACACAATATTAAATAAAATGCTATATTTTTATGGATCACAACACTTATAAATCTATAGTAAATAAAACACTAATTTCGACATATTTTGATCATGAGTACAACTTATACATAGGAAACAACAACTTATAGATTGACACTTGAAAACTCACAATAACAATTCATGACAAAACATGGAAGCATTCCTTCCAATACCCTCTCTTAATGTTTACATGGAAAACATTGAAAACACATATTACAACAACAAAGATAAGCTTTGTCTCACTGGCCTTCATCAACACTCGCATCAAGTCTGGAATAATGCAAACAATGCTCTTTTACCACCACATCTTCGAGTTGTCACTTGACCTCCATTTAAAACGTAACTGACTCCGACCATCGTTGTCAAACTTTGCAAGATCAACAATATTAACACCTCAGCTCATTGGTGCTTCGGTGATAAGAATCGTCAAGTGATGAACCATCCTATGGAACAACCACCATTTGTTAGATATTTCTCTTTCACCTATTCATGAGTTTCTAAGATGGAGATCTCGAAACCAAATGTGTTCAAAAGTTGATCAAACAAATTGACCCCTACTAACATACAAGAATTGATGTTTCAGACACCGAGGCTTCGAGTTTAATAACCACCAACCCTTTTTATAACCAATAACAACACACAAGAATAAATGTTTTAGACACCAAAGGTTCCACTTTAAGAATTACCAACCCTTTTTATAACAAATAAAAACACAAAATTTTAACTAATTAAAAGATAGAAAATAAACCGCTGAATAATGACACCGACATAATCCTTGACAAAAAAAAACCATTTAATCATTTCTTGAAAACTTAAAAGGTGAACAAGCTAATCAACTCTGCCCTGGACGATGGCTCCCCATAGAATTTTGATCACCACAGCGACATTGAACTTGAGCTTTGTTTCAGAGCGATCATAGAAACTTAGTTTCTAATTTTTGAGAATATCATGGATAAAGTGTCTTCATCAAATATCAATGACAGAATCATATCACTAAGGAGCTTTGGCTCTTGTGCATTTTCTCTGACACCACCATACCAGAAATAACAACTTTATTAAATTCGTGGCTTGGGGTTCTCTCGTGACTCGATCCCGAAAGGAAAAAAATCATTTTGTGGACGCGATACTGTGAGGAAAGAAATCATTTTGTGGACAGATGGATTTCTTCTCTTATGTCCATTCCAAACAGTCAGATATATTCTTAATAAGTTTATCGAGATCGACATCCACATTTTCTTCATTAGTAACAGGAATATCTACATGCAATACAATGGATTCCTTTGGACCCTTGAAAGAAGCAGATGAAGCTTCAACTACTGTCACATTAGAGGTACCATTTTCTGTTATTGTACTATCAATATCTGTAGAAGACGAACCCTATCCAGATGGAGTAAGAGTAAGATCATCTTCATCAGATGATGAAAAACACGAAAAGGGATGGAAAGACAAAATTGGAATGGCATTTCTCTTCTAAAATAAAACACGCTTGCCTTGACAAATGTAAAATAGCACAACAACACTCCATAGTTCACGATTCTTGACGGAAGTCAAGATCTTTGACGAAACCTTTTCTTCGAAGATTCATAGCATCTCAACATAGTTTTCAGATCTACGAACAAAAATAAAATTTATTCACGCAAACACTCAACACAACACATTATCTTACCCTAATATAGGTATCGAGTGTCAAAACTCAAGGCCCTCACTTAAGGGAGCCAAGCTAGAACAAACTCTAATACCATGTTAGAAAATTAAGAGATTGGAGAGAGCGATTAAACAACACCAAACACACTATGATATTTTTATTGATCACAATAGTTAGAAATATATATGACATAAAACACTCACTTTGACATATCTAGATCATGACTACAACTCATACATTAGAAACAACAATGTCTAGATCTATGCTTGAGAAATCACAATGACAACTTATGACAACACATGGAAGCATTACTTAAGTAACAACTATAAATATTGGTGTAACAATAATTTTTTATACATTTAATATATTTTACTATATATCTAATGATATAAATGAAATGGAATGGGCTGTTCAAACATCTATAAAATATAACTTTATACACCAAGTTCTAACTAAAAATAATTGTATAATGAATAAATAAAAATTCTATAAATGTACTACAATTTTATACAAAATGATAAATTCCTATATTAAAAAATATGTTCTAAATAGAAAATTAATATCTAAGATGTAAGATGTTTAAATTTTAAAATAAATAAAAAAATTATGTGAGTAAGATGTTTAAATTTTAAAATAAAATGTTTTTAATATCATGTATAAAAAATATTCAATATCAATTATCAATAAAATATTTTAATATGAACTAATATTGAAATATATTTAAAATATATTAATAACAAAAAAAAATCATTTAAATTTGAGTGATAAGATAGATATACATAAAATTTTAATGTCAATTACATTATACTATTTAAAATATATATATATATATATATATATATATATATATATATATATATTATAAAAAAATTAAGTTTCAAGATTAAAAAGAAAAACAAAATGCATGAGGCAAGAATTATTAGACTGGGCCGTTTTTTATATATATCTCAAAATTATCTATATGTAACAAGTTGGGTTCAATGAGCCAAAACAACCAATATTGTTTATATGGATCTCCAGATTCTCAATATGTAACATCCAATGACAAAACCAGCAACGCGGAAAATCCACAAATATATATAATAAACAGTTAGTTCTCGGCATTGAAACAAACTTACGAGAACAGTGAACGGTAAGTTCCCTCTGTTCGTCGCAGTCCACAGGGTTCTGAAATTTCGCCAACAAATTGAATAATTCACCTTCAACTCCTTGGCCTCGTCGTCTGCAACTTTAAACACTCCCTATCCGTAGAACACCGAACGCTCATGACACGCCTCGGTCTAACATTTCCCGATATCTTTGGAAAGAATTTTGTTTTTGCAAAAGCATTTGCCTGCGAAACCTTCTAATGAAATCCTCTGCCAAAATGTCGATCTCGTCCTCGAGCGAGCACGTAGACATTCGCTGGCCCTCTATGACTGACACAGAATTTCTAGGGTTATCAGTGGGCAGATCTGACTCAAGAAGTGCGTGGGCGAGACACTCCAATCCCTGCTCGCACTGTTGAAGTACTTCACAGGATATCTCATCGTCGGGCTGGGAAGCATGATACGCCATTAATGCCATATTGTTGTCGCTAGAATATTGCCTCTCTTTCTCTTCATGTCCAAACACAGAATTCATCTTACCAGAGATTGCACGGAAAATCTTCTTGCTCTTTATGAGGCTGAATATCTTCTTGTTTTTTATGTGGCCAAGAACAGCAATCTTGCTCTTCGTTACGTGGGCTGCTTTGCCCCTGAGAGCACATGATTTTGATTTCAGCAATCCGCTCAGGACCGACCACTCTTGTTTCACTACAGAAGGCGCCTCTTCTATCTTCATAATTCCTCCTGAAATTTACAATTCAGTGCAGTGGGCCACTATATAAATTTAGGTCTGCGGCCGATAGACCTTCACAACGGAGAAAGCAGTTGATTTCCTTCTACCTTCGTTAGAACCTGTCGACTGACGCAAAACGATGGTCCTCCCCATTATATATATAATTAACAATTTGATCGACCTTTCGTTATCAACCTAAAAAGCAGAACATACGAATAAACATGAAGTAAAATAAAATAAAAAAAATTTAAAGGAAGGAAAGAAAGTCGGTTAGTCTATTCTGCGCCTGCGGTTTCACAAAAGCTGGACATTTCAGTACAGGCTGTGAACAACCAAACGAAAAGCAAAGTTTGGAGTAGAGCACCATAACTCCAGAAAAACGTGCTCTGTTTACCAACCAAAAATTATACTCGTGCATTAAACAATTCCTCGCCTTTATTTTCTATATACACTTTTATATTTTGACGTAAAAGCATAAGAAAGGGAAGCTTATTTTGCTTCCAGTTTTTTGGTTTTTATCCTTCATTTTGTGTTTTCAATGTCCTGCGTGACATTTGGGCAGTAGCTATGAGGCTTCGCGCTTGTGCTTCAATTCAATGTTCTGAGCATTATTACCATTACTTTGTTGTATTTTATTACACTGCAGATCTAAGCACCACATTCCTTCCTACTTCACTTTGTTTTCTCTTATAAGTGCAGCTATCAATCGTAGCAAATAGAACAGGAATCATAAAAAATGGTTTAAATAAATAAACTTTATATGAAAAAATTTAAGATTAAATATCTGTGGCATCTTAATAAAGTGTAAATATCTAATTTTCAATACAATAATAATAATAAATTAACAATATTAAAATATAAATAATATAAAGATTCATAATAAATATAATATTTAATGGTTGTACTGTAAATTGTGTGAGAGTGTTATGTTAAGGTATTTTGTGGTGAGAAATATCACTTCTTGTTACTAGTTGGAAATTTTGTATTTAAAAATCTATTGGTGGGAAAAAATTTAGCCTTGTTAAGGGCTGGTGTGGTCTAAACCCACTGTGATCCCTAGGTGTTTTTGACAACTATGAGAGAGTGTTATGTTAAGGCATTTTGTGGTGAAAAAGACCACTCCTTGTCACTCTTGCAAATTTCTTAGACAAAGATCTAGCCATGCTAAGACTTGTGTGGTCCAAACTAATACGATTCCTAGGTGATTTTGACAACTTAGATGTCTATAAGTCACAACTACTTAAACCACATGTTAAATATGTCAATCATTTTAGAACCTACATTACCCAATAAACCATAATAATAATAATAATAATAAATATATTACATAACACCCTTATTTATCAATATCATACTATTAAATAATTGATGCCATTGTAATTGTAATCCATTTTAATTGTTTTTAAAATTTATATTGATATTTTTTTCTAATTTATTTTATTATTTTCATTATATGAAATTGGAAAAATAATCACTTTTAATTGTTTTCTCTTAAATACATTTATATTTTGGTATTGTAATTAGTTTTAATTGTTTTTTTATACATATTTATATTTTTGCATTCTAATTTTTTTAATTGTTTTTAATTATTAATACGATTAAATGAAATAAGAAAAAAAATGACTTTTTCTTTAAACTTATTTATAATTTTTTTATTTTATCATATGAAAATGAAAATAAAAATTATTAAATCTTAATTTTATTTATTTTTAGATTTTATTTTATCATATTAATAATATATATTAAAAAAAAACTATTTAAATATTAAAATAAAAGCAACACCCTTTACTATATCAATAATTATTTTTCTAATTTGAATACACAACTCATGAAATGTTAATCCTTAAACAACTTTCAATAAATTTCTCTTCCAATTTATCCTAGTTATAGCATTATCAAATGTGTACAATGTAACTAAGTAAATTACTTATGATTTGTTTAAAATATCTTTTCATATAGGTGTACATTTTTTACTTATGCACTTAAAATTAATTAATAGTTTTCTTTTCAATATAGAATTTCTTTTGCAATTTGTCATAAAGTTAAATTAATAGTTTTCATTTCAAAATAGAATTTCTTTTCCAATTTGTCATAGGTATAACATTTTATTTGTCATAGATATAACATTATAAAATGTGTACAATGTGTTTCTTCCTAATGTGAATACTCTTAAGTATAATTACATACATATCATCAAAAAAAATAATAAAATTGTCTATCATAGCACGTGAAAAGACATAACACCAATTATTTATGCATTAAATTTGATTTAAGTTTTACATATCAAAGTTTTTACATAACTTATTCTTTTGCTTGTGCACTTAAAATTAAATTAATAGTTTTCTTTTCAATATAGAATTTCTTTTGTAATTTGTCATAAAGTTAAATTAGTTTTCTTTTCAATATAGAATTGCTTTTGCAATTTGTCATAGGTATAGCATTTTACTTGTCATAGGTATAACATTTTACTTGTCATATATATAACATTATAAAATGTGTGCAATGTGTTGGTTCCTAATGTAAATACTCTTAAGTATAATTACATACTTATCATAAATAAATAAATAAATAAATTACCCATCATAGCATAAAGACATAACACTAATTATTTATGCATTAAATTTGATTTAAGTTTTACATATAAAAGTTTTTACATTGTTTATTCTTCTATTTGTGCACTTAAAGTTAAATTAATAATTTTCTTTCCAATATAGAATTTCTTTTGCAATTTGTCTTAAACTTAAATTAAGATTTTTATTTTCAATATAGAATTTATTTTGAAATTTGTCATAGGTATAATGTTTTACTTTTCATAGATATAACATTATAAAATGTGTACAATTTGTTGGTTCCTAGTGTAAATGCTCTTAAGTATAATTACACACAAACCATAAAAAAAAAGTAATAAAATTACCCATTATAGCACGTGAAAAAACATAACACCAATTATTTATGCATTAAATTTGATTTAAGTTTTACATATCAAAGTTTCTAAATAGCTAATCCTTCTACTTGTGCACTTAAAGTTAAATTAATAGCTTTGTCATAGGTATAAAATTTTACTTGTCATAGATATAACATTATAAAATGTGTACAATGTGTTGGTTCCTAATGTAAATACTCTTAAGTATAATTACATACACACCATTTAAAAAAAAAAAAGTGAAAAGACAGAACACCAATTATTTATGAATTGAATTTGATTTAAGTTTTACATAACAAACTTTTTTTCATAGCTTATTCTTCCACTTGTGCACTTAAAGTTAAATTAATATTTTTCTTTTCAATATAGAATTTCTTTTGCAATTTGTCATAAAGTTAAATTAATAGTTTTCTTTTCAATATAGAATTTCCTTTGTAATTTGTCATAGGTATAACATTTTACTTGTCATAAATATAACATTATAAAATGTGTACAATGTGTTGGTCCCTAATTAAATACTCTTAAGTATAATTACATTAAAAAAAAAAAAATTAAATTACCCATCATACCACATGAAAAGACATAACACCAATTATTTATGCATTAAATTTGATTTAAGTTTTACATATCAAAGTTTTTACATAGATTATTCATATACTTGTGCACTTAAAGTTAAATAAATATTTTTCTTTTCAATATAGAATTTCTTTTTCAATTTTTCATTAAACTTGAATTAATAGTTTTCTTTTCAATATAGAATTATTTTTGCAATTTTTCCTAGCTATAACATTTTACTTGTAATAGATATAACATTATAAAATGTGTACAATGTGTTGGTTCCTAATGTAAATACTCAATACTCTTAAGTATAATTACATACATACCACAAAAAAAAAAAACAAAAAACAAAAAAAAACAAAAAATTACCCATCATATCACGTGAAAAGACATAACACCAATTATTTATCCATTAAATTTGATTTAAGTTTTACATATCAAGGTTTTTACATAGCTTATTCTTATACTTGCACACTTAAAGTTAAATAAATAATTTTCTTTTCAATATAAAGTTTCTTTTGCAATTTTTCATAAAGTTAAATTTATAGTTTTCTTTTCAATATAGAATTTCTTTAGTAATTTGTCATAGGTATAAGACTTTACTTGTCATAGATATAACATTATAAAATGTGTACAATGTGTTGATTCTTAATGTAAATACTCTTAAGTATAATTACATACATACCATAAAAAAATAAAAAAATTACCCGGCATAACACATGAAAATACATATCACGAATTATTTATCCATTAAATTTGATTTAAGCTTTACGTATCAAAGTTTTTACATAGCTTGGATTATGTTTATACTTCGGACCTATAAGAAATTTCATGTTGAAGTATAATGTTTTGTGGGTCTTTATTACTCTTTGATGGAACATGTTGTATATGGTGACAAGATATCTTATAATATTTCTCTATGCAAATGTAATTTATACCAACAGTGGTTCTTTTAATTTTTATGGTGGTTAATCACCAACCCATATCAACGCATTTAACCGATGATTGTTATGTCAGTCACCATTACATCAAACTCTCTGGAATGTAGTATTTTTTCCAGTTGTGATCATGAACCTCGATTCACCGCCCCCATCTATGGGCCTCATCACATCTACACAATCGACGGTCAGGAGATAAGGGAAGTGGTTTAGGTAACTAAAACCCTCCTCTGGTCATCAAAAATGTTCATTAAACTCCATGCCTTGGCGGAGGGTTAGCTCTACAAATCTATCAGAAATTTAATCTTTTCTGATTTTTTTTTCCTCCATTCAACTTGTTTCTCCTTTACCTTCTTTACCTAATTCAATACCTTTTGTGAAAACTCATGATTTTATGGTTGGTTTCAGCTCCTTGATCAAGTTCTACTCTACTACACGATGATGTCCATATATTGTTTGTTCTTCTTCAAGAGAAAGGGTTTAAATTCACATTGTTCAATAGTTTCTCAATGTAGACGCGACAAGAAGGAGTTCTAGGTGTTAATATTTATGCCTCCAACCCCAGGTAAGACTCTGCACAAGTCTTTAGGTTCTGTTTTTTTTTTGTAGCTTGTGGTTTTTGTCCCTACAACGATGAGCTAGTTCGTCTTTATCCATTGATGAGTTCTTTAAGACACTAAATTGTAATAATAGAATCATGAGCTAACTGAAGGAGCTTAAATCCCTTTCATGCAGCAATTTGAAGCCCTCTGACCAAAGCCATATATTCTACCATATTATTAATCCCTACAGCACATGACATAACATAAAATATGAGAGGCCAAGAATGGTAATCTCTATAGATCCCACTAGTACCTATATCTTCAAGATCTTGACAGACCCATCAAAATTCATATTGATGAAATTTTAAGGAGGGGGCACATATAAGGCATTGGAAGTGTCAAGAGGGGCAGGAGAAGGCTATTGACCCAAAAACCCCATCCTTTGATCTAAATTTAAGGCCATCAAGATTTTTGATTCCTTCACATTAGCAACCCAATCCTTAGAAGACCAATAAACCACCAATATAGATTCTCTAAGGTTAGAGAGAACCAATTCCACCAACAAGCATTCAAGTCATTGTTCATGATAGAAAATTCATTAATTTCACTATTTCCATAAGTTTAAAATAATAAATCCCATAAGAAAATACTATGCATGATTGACTATAGGATTATGAAAGCAATAGGGAGAACCAATTCCACCAGGAGGTGTTCAAGTCATCATTTGTGACAGAAAATTCATTAATTGTGCTATTTCCATAGGTTCCAAAGAATAAATACCATAAGAAAACACCATGAAAGTTTGACTATCAGATTATTACAGTATTTAAAATTCCATTTCTCCAACAACAAAGAGAAGCTCTATTTTTCCAAGAATTTACTATCAAATTAAGAAAGGAAGTGACACTAGACATCTTTGGGATAACAAGTGAGAAAAATATGTTATTGCATATCTTCATCTCGACCACAAAGAAAACACAAGGATGGGCTTTCGAAACCTTTTGGTTAGAGGAAATCCCAATTTAAAAGGAATTTCCATGCTACCAACAAAAGAAAACAAGTGATCTTAGGCCAATAAATCCCAGGCCATATTTCCTTCCACATGCAACGTGATCATCTAACTTCGGATCAAAGAGGATTAACTAGGCTTCATTAAGAGTGAATGAGCCTCGAGGAAGATGACCCCAATGAATTATATCATCATCATAAGAGCATGAAATATTTCTTGTATCTACCTCATATTGGAAAGCATCCCAAGGTAAGGCTTTAGAAGTAGTCACCGAATCCTATGGATTCTTCCATACTCTCCAAAATTGAGAATGCTTCTTTTGTTTCCAGTAGTCCCTAAGTCAAACCACACCAATATTAGTTAAAAATACCTTCAAGTCCCTGAAATTCTCAAAATCAGTAAGACATAGCATATTCTACCAAACATAAAATACCGTCTAGAAAGGATATTCTATTAGGAATGTTTGTGCACCATGTCTTTACTAACCTGTTCCCAATTCCAAAGATGAGAACAAGAAATGACAAAGTTGTATCGTAATCTAGATTCTTGAGACACAATGGGGGCATACATACGCAAACAAATTTCCTTCCAAAGTTCATCACCTCCTGCAACCCAACACCACCAAATGTTCGTTGCAAAAGCTTGACTAATAAATTCAAGGTCATGAAAACCCAACCCTCACAACATCTTAGGTTTGATGAGGCAATAACAAGCAACTAAGGTCCATCTCTTGGCCCTATTGGAGCCATTCCAAAAAAATTATTTCCAAAGAGACTTGAGTTGACCACATACTGCCTTTGAAAGTGGCGTAAAAAATAATTGATACTAACTAACTAATACTTAAATAAACTATCATATCCATGTTAGATATAAGACTTTTGTGATCCATAATGTAGATGAATGTGATTCATATTAACTAATATATTTCAGTATCAACCTTTTATATATCTATATATAGAAGAAAAAAAACTAGGAATAAAATTACATTTATATATATATATATATATAATAATTGAAAGATCTACTTTTTATTCATTCCATTCTTAACCTAAAATTAATATTTAGAAAATTATTAATAATAATTAAAAATTCAATATATGTGATACATAAGATATTTTTTAATTATAAATTAAATAATATTAACACATATTTAAAAATATATTAATTAAAAAAATATTTGTTAATTATTTAATTAATTATATATTAATTAAATAAATTTAAAAGGATGGATGAAGACACCTCATAAACCTGGATACCTCCTTATATTCATGACTTTGATTATTTTTATTTGGGTCTTTGTAAATGTTTATAAATCTAGTAGTTTGTGGTGTTCTTATCTTGATTCGTTTTCTCACTTATGGGATGAATATTTTATTTTACAGTAGGTTATGAGGAACTTTATGCATGTGGTCACAACCTATGGTCAATCATTCTATTGTAATCTTGGCTGGTTTTTCCACTGCGTGTGTAGATCTTAACCTTTATAGTTTGTTGGTTCATATATATATATATATATATATATATATATATATATATATATATATATATATATATATATATTATTGATGCAATGAGTGCTAAGTGGATTATTCAAAAAATCATGAGAAATTAGTCAGTTATGACTACCTCTCATGGAAATGGTCATAGATGAATGACTTACTTAACGTAGTTGAATCCAAAAAAATGATATCTAATATAATGCACTGTGAAAACCCCTCAATACTTAAATACATGTTGAAGATGATGGAGACTGTAATATTAGGAGAGAGTCGGTTCACCAGAACCTTAGATTAGGAATTAATTCCTGTTTCTTAGTTAAGTGTTTTTCTAACTTCCATATATGCATGAAGACTATATATTCATGGTTATAATGTAATCGAGGTAGAGCATTCTTCGTGGCAGTGTCTCCTGGTGGAGGCTCTCATCTGAGAGCTGCCCACTTTCATTCAATAAAGTCAACTCTTGTATTTTTTATCATGGTATCAAAGCTCCAGGGCTGGTGACTCAAGGCCAATGTTCTTTGATCCCAGAGTGAGTGTCTCTATGGTTGGTGAGTCAAAGACAGAGTGCTTTGATCCCCCTGTGAGACTCTAGGTGGTAGAAGAGAGGCTCTTAGTTGCGAGACAGAGTTTTGTTCTATGTATTTCTGTTGATCAGCGTTGGACCGAGCAGAAAAAAAGGCATTCATCTTGTTGATTCAGCACTGTTCCGAGAAGGGAAAATGCATGAGCTTCATCAAGGAAGCAAAAGGAGGAATGTCGCTGATATGCTACTCAGCGCAGATCCGAGAGGTGGAAGCGCACCGAGCTGTGGTAAACTTACGAAATCAACTCCAGATTTAGTTCAGTGATGATTCCCTGATCGAAAGCACCCCAATCTGTGGCACTGTGCAGTTGCGTGGAGGATGCGTCAAGGTTGAGGCAGCATGTGGTGATGGAGCCTGTGAGCTCAGGTCGAGGGAGTCATCGCTCGATTTGGTGTAGTGGCAGTGAGCGTGGAGAGTGTTGCGTGGAGGATTGTGGAGGTCGATCCTAGTGAGCTCATGAAGAAAGTCGGGGCAAAGGTGAAAATTTTTGGAGGGTGCGTGGAGTTCGTAGGTCGTCGGCTAAGGAATGTCGAGGCAGTGGTGGCTAAGCCTGGGTGGAGGCATCGTGGAGGATCGTGCCCAATGATGGGGGGATCAGATGCTACAATAGATCCTATTTAATTGAACACTAAACCAGAGTGTTGGTGCGAATCCACTTTGGGATTAAAGGAAAGTTAAAAAAAGAAAATTATCCTCCATTTTTTTTAATCAGTCTGTTCAGAAAAGACTATGTTTTGAAAGAAAATTCTTGAAAGGATTTTTTTTTTAAGGTATTGGCCACAAAAGGATGATTTTTGGGTATGTTTTCGGTTAAGGGGTTATTTTTTCTAAAGAGGATCTCTAGTTTCTTGAGATTGTCTCCTTGGATCTGGGGTAGATCCATTTTTTTAATTTTTGGAGGTTGATTTTTTTAAAAGTGTCAATATGAATAACCAAATGGTCGAGGCATACATGAACGAGAGTAATAATCTCGATGGTTCCAATTATTCTAATTGGAAGTTCAAGTTGCAAACTTTCTAGAAGGGAAAATTGCATCAAGGATTGTGAATGGCGATGAATTGAAACCTATAGTTGCAGGAGGTGGATCATTTGTGACAGTTCATATTGGGAGAAGAGGGAGAACAAGGTGAAAAATGTTGTTGAAAATGTCAGTCAAAGATTGCACTATCCCTCACATCAAAGAGTGAAAATCAGCAAACACGATTTGGACAACCCTCAAGGATCTGTACGAGATCATAAACACAAATCGTCTTCTTTTTCCCAAAAGAAATATTATCTCCATTAAAATGGAGGAGAATGAAACAGTAGTTACGTTAATATCTTGCATCAAGGACCTCAAAGACAAGATTGGTGACATCGTGGAGGTAGTGTCAAACACTGATTTGGTAACAATTGCCATGAATGGTATGAATGACGACTATCAGATGTTTATCACAGGCTTGAATGCAAGAGAGAAAGCCCCCAAATTTGAAGAATTGGCTAGGATCCTGATGCAAGAGGAAGAAAGACGGAGGACCCTGAAACCTGAGAGTTTAGATATTTATCTAATGGCAACAAAGAAGCCCTTCATAGGGAAGGAAAATGGAGGAAAAAAAGGTGGAAGTACACCTCAAATAAAGCCAACTCCGTCTCAAGGTATGTCATAAAATAGAAATGATTCAGCAACCAAATGTTTCTATTGTGGTAAAGTTGGCCATATAGCTAAACATTTCCAGAAGAACAAGTTTGATGAAAGTCAACATAGACATAAGAGATATTCATGACACTTTTTTTATGATGACCATAACGAGGACCTCAGTCTGTTTATGACCGATTATAATGAGAATGATGAAGGAGATACATGGTTTGTGGTCTCAGGAGCTTCCACCCACATGACAAGTAATAGACAATGGTTTGAAGACTTCAAAGAAACGAGAAATGGTGAAAAAATATACGTTGGTGATGACAGAGGGTACCAAATCAAAGGTCATGATGATGTTCCTATCATACTCCCTGATGGAAATATTAGGCACATTCAAAATTTTATGTATGTACCCGGAATTAATAAGAATCTGATTTATGTTTCAATGATAACAGATCAGAATATTAAGGTAGAGTTTTTTAAGTCATATTATGTTATTAAGGATCTGCTGGATTGTATGAAGACAATTGCAACAATGATTTGAGTGGGAGGTCTTTACAAGTTGAATGTGAGAAGTGTGCCATACCAAGCATTGACATCATCAGGTATGACATCAGAATATTTATGGCATCAGAGATTCGGCCATATTAATTTCAATGATTTGTTGCTACTTCAAAAAAGAGGTATGGTCAATGGTCTCCCTGTTTTAAAGCATATTCATGTTGACTGTGAAGCATGTGCTCTTGGGAAGATGCACAGAGATGAGTTTCCTATAAATGTAGATAGAAAGAAGAGAGATATACTAGAGTTAGTTCACACTGATTTGTGTGAGCTAATGCAGTCAAGGTCATTGGGAGGAGATTATTATTTATTATTCTTTTTTGATGACTGTACAAGATTCACGTGGGTATATTTTCTCAGTAAAAAGAGTCATACTTTTGAATATTTTGAAAATTTTAGAAGAATGATTGAGAAACAGACAGGTAAATTCATCAAGATTCTCCGCTCAGACTAAGGGGGAGAATACAGGAAGGTTCATTTCATCAAATATTGCAAAGACCATGGAATACTACAAAAATTTATAGTACCTCGCACTCCTCAATATAACAGGGTTACAGAGAGGAAGAACATAACCCTTGTGGAGTGTGCTCGCAGCATGTTAAAATGTAAGAATATTTCTAATGGTTTCTGGGTGGAAGCGATAAAAACTGTAGTATATTTGAAGATAGGAGTCCAACAAAAATTCATGAGTTTAAAACTCCATTTGAAGCTTTATTTGGTTTTAAGCCTCCAGTTAAACATTTAAGAGTTTTTGGCTCCAAACACTAGTACATATGGTCAATTTTCCGAAACTTTAGTTCTGACAATTTTGACGTATTGTTAGAAAGTTCCCCAATTTTTCTCATTTTTTTAATCCCACCACGCAGTGTCTCTCTTGCGATGCCGATGGTGACGTTGTCGCTCTTGCAACACTACGAAAAAGCGTCGCTATTACGACGCACCTGACTAGGGTGTCGCAATAGCAACAGTAATAGAGGAAAAAATTGCTATAGCGATGTCCATGTTATGTGTGTTCGTATAGCAAGAGATATGAAAAGACCAGTCATCTTCCCTTTGACAAAGTCAAAGTCAACTTGGTCAACTAGTGTCGCAATAGCGACAGTTTATTTTAAATATATAGGGTGCATTGTAAAGATGTTTTCTAACAACCCTATAGTCCTTAATCCCCTAATTCTCAACCCCTAACCCATTTAACTCCCTATACCCCTAACCCCTAACCCATTTAACCCCCTAAACTATAATCCTCTAAACCCTTAACCCCTAACACCTTAAACATTAATTCCTAACCCTTAACCAATTTAACCCCCTAACCCTCTAAACCCCTAACCCATTTAGCCCCTAAACCCTAAACCTCTAAACCTTTAACCCATAACCCCTAAAACCTTAACCCCTAACCCATTTAACCCTCTAAACACCTAAACCCCTAACCCATTTAACCCCCTAAACCCTAAACATCTAAAAACTTAAACCTTAAGCCCTTAAACCCTAATTCCTCACCTGTAACCCATTTAACCCCCTAAACCCCTAAAACCCTAACCCATTTAACCCCCTAAACCCTAACCCCATTAACCCCTAAACCCTCAAAGGCACAAGGGATAAAATGGAAAACAGGTCGCACAAACATGCACAAGGCACACGAGCGGTCACAACTTAACTTTTTTTATACGGTCTCCCTCACACGACCTGACCCAACGTGACATGAATGCATTTCCTTGGGTGTCATCACATGATTGGACTTGACTCGACCTGCCCGAATGAAGGCACAAGGGAAAAAACTTTGAATGGTTTCACGAACGTGCACAAGGTACACGGGCAGTCACAACTTAGCATTTTTTATACAACCGCCCTCGCAGAACCCGACCTGACTTGACCCAAATGTGTTTCCTTCGGCGCCAGAATGAAGGCACAAGGGACCAAATGGAAAACAGGTCACACGAACGTCCACAAGGCACATGGGCAGTCACAACTTATCATTTTTTATACGGCCTCCCTCTCACCACCTCACCCAACCCAACCCAAACGTGTTTCCTTGGGTGCCCTTACATGACCAGATCTTACCCAACCCAAACGCATTTCCTTAGGTGCCTCACACAGCACAACCCGACCTGACCTGACCCGCCCGAACTCATTTCCCAGGGTGGCCTCAGACAACCCGACCCGACCCGCCCGAAGGCGTTTCCTTGGGCACCCTGACACAACAAAACCTGACCCGACCCGCCCGAACGCGTTTCCCTGGGCGCCCTCACACGTAATGACCCGACCCTACCCGACCTAACATGACCTAAACACATTTCCTTGGGCGCCCTCACACGACCCAACCTGACTCGACCCACCCGAACGTGTTTCCTTCGGTGACCTAACATGACATGACTCGACCCGACCTGACCTGACCCTCCCGAAAGCGGTACCTTGGGTGCCCTCACACGACCCAACCTGACCCGACTCGAACACATTTCCTTGGGTACCCTCACATGACCTAACCTGCCTAAACATGTTTCCTTTGGTTCCCTCACACGGCATGACCCGACCTGACCTAACTCGACCCGCCCGAACGAAGCCACGAGGGAGAAAACAAAAAATGGGTCGCACGAACGTGCACACGGCACAGGGGTGGTAACAACTTAGTATTTTTTATACGACCTCCCTCACACAACCTGACCTGACCCAACCTGAATGTGTTTCCTTCAGTGCCTTCACACAGCACAACCCAAACCGCCTTAATGAAGGCATGTGGCCGAAAAAGTCAAATGGGTCACACGAACGTGCACAAGCCACATGGACGGTCACAACTTAGCAATTTTTATACGACCACCCTCACACGAGTCGACCCAACCTTCCCGAGCGTGTTTCCTTGGGTGTCCTCACACGACCCGACTTGATTCAACCCACCCGAGCGTGTTTCCCTAAGTGCCCTCACACGACCCGACCTGCCCGAATGCTTTACCCTGGGCACCCTCACACAACCCGACCTGCCTCGACCTGCCCGAATGAAGGCACAAGGGAAAAAACCGTGAATGGGTTCGCAAATGTGCACAAGGCACACGGGCGGTCACAACTTAGCATTTTTTATACGACCGCCCTCACAAAACCCGACCCGACCTGACCCAAATGCATTTCCTTGGGCACCCGAATGAAGGCACAAGAGACCAAATGGAAAACGGGTCACACGAATGTCCATAAGGCACATGGGCAGTCACAACTTATCATTTTTTATACGGCCTCCCTCACACCACCTCACCCGACCCAACCCAAACGCGTTTCCTTGGGTGCCCTTACACGACCCGACTTGAGCCAACCCAACCGAATTTCCTTAGGCACCCTCACACAACACGACCCGACATGACTCGACCCACCTGAACACGTTTCCCTGGGTGGCCTCAGATGACCTGACCCGACCTGCCTGAACAAATTTTCTTGGGTACCCTGACACGATAGAACCTGACCCGACCCGCCTGTACGCGTTTCCTTGGGTGCCCTCACATGGAACGACCCGACCCTACCCAACCCGAACGCATTTCCTTGGGTGCCCTCACAAGACCCGACCTGACTCGATCCACCTGAACGTGTTTCCTTCAGTGCCCTAACACGACATGACATGACCCAACCTGACCTAACCCAAGCTGACCTGACTTGCCCGAAAGAATTACCTTGGGCGCCCTTGCACGGCCCAACCTAACTCAACCCAAACAAATTTCCTTAGGCACCCTCACATGACCTGACATGCTCGAACACGTTTCCTTGGGTTCCCTCACACGGCATGACCCAACCTAACCCAACCCAACCCGACCCACTCGAACGAAGCCACGAGGGAGAAAAAAACAAATGGGTCGCACGAACGTGCACACGGCATAGGGGTGGTAACAACTTATCATTTTCAATACGGCCTCCCTCACACGACCCGACCCAACCCAACCTGAACGCATTTCCTTTAGCGCCCTCACACGACCCAACCCAAACCACTCGAACGAAGGCACGAGACTGAAAAAATCAAATGGGTCACACAAACGTGCACAAGCCACACGGATGGTCACAACTTAGCATTTTTTTATATGACCATCTTCACACGACTCGACCCAACCTGCCAGAACGTGTTTCCTTGGGTGTCCTCACATGACCCGACTCGATTTGACTCGCCCGAATGTGCTTCACTAGGCACCCTCACATGACCTGACTTGCTCCAACATATTACCCTGGGCACCCTCACACGACTCGACCTAACCCGACCTGCCCGAACACATTTCCTGGGCACACTCACATGACCCGACCTGACCCAACATGCCCAACCCCCTAAAACTCTAAACCCCTAACTGACTTCACCCTTAAACTCTAAACCTATAAACCCTTAATTCCTAACCCCTAAACCCTTAATGTATTTAACCCATTAAACCCCTAACCCATTTAACCCCTTAAGGCCTAAACCTCTAAACCCTTAACTCCTAACCCCTTAAACCCTAATTCCTAAACCCTAACCCATTTAACCCCCTAAACCCTAAAACCCTAACCCATTTAAGACCCTAAACCCTAACCCCATCAATCCCTAACCCTAAAATCCTTAACTGATAATTCTGCTAATCCCCTAATACCCTAAACCCCTAACCAATTTAACCCCCTAAACCCTAAACCTCTAACCCTTAACCCCTTAAACCCTGATTCTCAACCTCTAACCCATTTAACCCCCTATACCCCTAAACCCTTAACTCATTTAATCCCCTAAACCCTAAACCTATAAATCCTTAACCCCTAACCCCTACACCCTTAACCCCTAACCCATTTAACCCCTTAAACCCCTTAATCATTCAATTCTCATGTATTTTTGGGGAGGGGGATATTATTGTGTATTTAACAGGGAAATGGGACATAAGTGTAGTATGGATGGGTAGAAGTGATAAGTTCAAGCATGGTTTACTAAGATATATAATCATAACCTTAGAGAATGAGAAGGGGCCTTAGGACCTCATGGCATATGGGCTAGGGGGGCTAGAGGGAAGGAAACAAGAGAAATGGATAAGGGAACCCCCAATAGTTTTGATAAGGGGATTAGGGGTCCCATTATCACACCTAATAAGCCCTTAACCCGTAACCACTAAATTTCATATCCCCTTAACCCTAAAGCCATAATCCTATTGGGTGTGTGTTATATTCTTTCCACGACTAGCCCCACACGTTGTACGTTGCGTCGGGCGCAGCAGGGGGGTCATAGGGGGGGCAGCAGCCCCCCCTGTCGGGGTCCGAGGCAGCGCCCCGGAAAAATTATTTTGGTATTCGGTCCCACTCATAGGTGGACCCACCCATGTTTTGTGCATGAGTTTGCACATGGTTTTGGGGTACGATGGTTTTTGGCCCCTGGTATTTTGTAGATCTGGTCAAGGGAACTACGGTTATGTTCTAATCCAGGGTTAATGGATTGGGTTTTATGTATGCTTCGGCATGTATATATATGTGTTGTAACACTAAAAGGAATATAATGAAAAATCAAGCTAGTCGTCCTGATTTGGGATCCAGGGGAAAATATCTATGTTTATCTGTTTTATGTTTTATGCTCTTGCTATTGTTTATTTTTTGTTATAATATTCATGTGTAGATAATTTTTTTTCAGGGTTAAAACCTACATTTGGTATCATAGTTGTTTAGACTTCAAGGGGACGCCTTTGCTGCTGAGGGTTTTTTTGCTTGGGCCTGAGGTAGACCCTGTTCAGTGGGAGATCTGCGGGATCGATTCTTGCTGTGAAAGAAGATGGTGAGCGGCGAAAAGATAGAGATCGAGAAATTTAATGGTCAGAGCTTTGAGTTATGGAAGATCAAGATGGAGGATCTGTTGGTGGATAAAGATCAGTGGATCGTGGTAGATCCAGGTACTAAACCAATGGCAATGTCAGATGAAGACTGGAAGAAACTGGATCAGAAGGCTAAGAGCACAATATGGTTGTGTGTCTCAGATTCAGTATCTTTGAATGTATATGGGGAAGCTACAGCGAAGAATTTGTGGGAAAAACTTAGGACTTTATACCAATCTAAGTCTCTGGTGAATAATTTGTTCCTGCGGAAAAAGCTGTATAACCTGAGGATGAAGGATGGAGACTCGGTGATAGAGCATCTGAATGCCTTCAATACTATGGTAAGTCAGTTGTCATCTGTTGATATTAAAATCTCAGATGAAGATAAGTGCATCAGTTTGTTGTGTTCTCTACCAGACTCGTGGGACAGTCTGGTTATTGTAATAGGTAGCAATACAGCTACCTTGAATTTTGATGACATTGTCTCAGCCTCGCTGTCGAAGGAAATGAGACGGACAAATATGGAGGGTCAAAATGGAGATGCCTTATCTGTACGAGGAAGGTCCCAAAACATAAACAAGAATAAGGTTTCGAGTGGGAGATCTAAATCTCATGGAAAGTTTGTAAAGGTATGCTGGAATTGTGGAAAGGAATGACACTACAAAAAGGAATGCAGATCTAAAGCTCCTAAGAAAGGAAAGGGATCTGATGATGCTCCTTCTGCAGAGGCAAAAACCACCTTGGATGAAGGTGGGGATGTGTATTTGGCTTCTTCTTCAAATACACATGTAGATCATGATTCATGGTTGATTGACTCAGGTGCATCTTTTCACTTCACTCCCCATAGGGAGTGGTTCTGCGAGTATGAGAAATATGATGGTGGTGATGTCTTCCTAGGGGATGATAGGAAGGCCAAAATCGTCAGACATGGAAAGGTCAAGCTGAAGCTGCAAGGTGGAAGGATTAGAATACTTCCTGGTGTTCTGAATATTCCTACATTGGCCAGAAATCTAATTTCTGTAAGCAAGATGGATGATGCAGGTGTAAAAACAGTGTTTGAGAAAGATGCCTGAAAGATGGTTCGGGGAGCACTGGTATTAATGCGGCGAGTTTGTATTGGAACTCTATACAAGCTACAAGGTAGCACTGTTATTGATGGGTGTAACATTTCTGTGGTTCCTGAAAGTGGAGCGGAAAGCCTAGCTGTCTCTGGAGAAAAGACCATGCTATGGCATCAAAGGCTTGGACATATTGGAGAGAAGGGCTTTCAAATCTTGCATAGAAATGGTATGGTAGAAGGTATGTCTAATTTCTCTCTAGATTTTGATTTTTGTGAACATTGTGTATATGGGAAGCAGAATCAGGTGAGTTTTCCTTCTGGTGCTAAGAGATCGAACAAGATTTTAGAGCTTGTGCACAGTGATGTGTTTGGACCTGTGTCAGTTCCATCACTGGGAAAGTCTATGTACTATGTTTCATTCATAGATGACTTCTCAAGGAATACATGTATATATTTCTTGAGGAAGAAATCTGAAGTCTTTGAAAAATTTAAATAATTTAAGGCTCTGGTGGAAAACCAGACAGAGAAGAAGATAAAGGCGCTGAGGACAGATAATGGTGGGGAGTTCCGCAAGAAGGAATTTGAAGAGTTCTGTAAGAAGTGTGGTATAGCACAGCAGAAGACTAATTCATACACACCTCACAAAATGGAGTTGCAGAAATAATGAAAATAACACTAAAGGAAAAGGCAAGAAGCATGCTCAGTGGTACCAGGTTAGGACAAGAATTCTGGGCAGAGGCAGTGGAGACTGCATGTTACTTAGTTAACAGATCACCTTCATCAGCGTTGGAGGATAAGACTCCACATGAGGTATGGACTGGTAAGAAACCCTCTCTTTCACATCTAAGGGTATTTAGATGTGATACATATGTACATGTTCCAAAGGAGAAAAGGACCAAGTTGGATAATAAATCTGAAAGGTGCATCTTTATTGGGTATAAGGATGGTTTAAAAGGTTACAAACTTTGGAACCCGGAAACAAGGAAGGTTGTGTACAGCCGAGATGTGGTGTTTAGAGAGGTGAAATATGTTGTTAAACATGAAATCATACCAAAGGAACCTGAGAAGATAGAGTTGCAGCAAAGAATGAATCTGAGACTACTGAGAAGACTAGGAAGAGGAAGAGCCAAAAAATCCAGCTGTGAGAAGATCAGTTCGGGAAATAAGATAGCCGAAAAGGTATAGTCCATCTGCTTTATGTTCAAATTTTTCTTTAATTATCATTGATGATGATCCCAGAACTATCGGGGAGGTAGTGGATTCAGAGGATGGAAAACTCTGGAAGGAGGCCATAGTTGATGAAATGGCATCCTTGCACAAAAATGATGCATGGGATCTGGTGGAGTTGCCGGCTGGAAGGAAGCCCATTGGGAGCAAATGGGTGTTTAAGAAGAAGATGAATGTAGAAGGCAAGGTGGAGAAATACAAAGCTCGGTTGGTAGCGAAAGGTTATTCCCAGGTGCCGGAAATTGATTTTGGTGATATTTTTTCTCCTGTTGCCAAAGTTACTTCTATTAGATTACTTTTATCTGTTGCTGCTGCATTTGATTTTGAGATAGAACAGATGGATGTGAAGACAACATTTCTTCACGGGGATCTAGAAGAGGAGATCTACATGAAGCAACCTGAAGGCTTTATGGTGAAGGGTAAGAAAGAACTAGTATGCGGGTTGAAGAAGTCTTTGTATGGGTTAAAACAGTCACCAAGGATGTGGTATCAGAAATTTGATACCTATATACGGGGACTTGGCTTCACCAGAAGCAAGGAGGATCACTGTGTTTATTTTAAATTAATTGGTGACCGTGTTATTTATTTGGTCTTGTATGTGGATGATATGTTGTTGATTGGAAATGACAAAGAAATTATCAAAGATTTGAAGACCCAACTATTCTCCAAATTCGACATGAAGGATCTTGGTGCTGCAAACTATATTTTGGGCATGGAAATTAAGAGAGATCGGGCAAAGAGGAAGCTATGGTTAAACCAGAGGAAGTATGTCGATACTATATTGCAGAGGTTCAATATGCAGGATAGTAAACCGGTGAATGTTCCTATTCCTGTAGGTGTAAAGCTGTCTGCTGAACAGTGTCCCAAGACACAAGAAGAGGAGGAGTATATGTCCCGTGTTCCATATGCAAGTGCAGTGGGTAGCCTGATGTATGCAATGGTCTGTACTAGACCAGACATTGCACATGCAGTGGGAGTATTGAGCAGGTTTATGTCAAACCCAGGGAAGGAGCATTGAACAGCAGTGAAGCGGGTTTTCAGATATTTACGTGGCACTAGTGATTATGGCTTGTGCTACCAAGGAAGACCAGGATTAGAAAGAATGTTGGACATTCATGGTTTTTTTGATGCAGACTGGGCTGGAGATCTGGACCAAAGAAGATCTACAAGTGGGTATGTGTTTAGCCTATTTGGAGGCACAGTCAGTTGGATGAGTAAAAGACAGTCTGTAGTGGCTCTTTCAACTACAGAGGCAGAATACATAGCAGCCACTCATGCAAGCAAAGAAGCAGTTTGGTTGCAGAGATTGTGTTCAAGTATGGGGTTGGTACAGCAAGCTATAAGGATAGACTGTGATAGCCAAAGTGCAATTTTCTTGGCTAAGAACCCTCCTTATCATTCAAAGACAAAGCACATTGATGTTCAATATCACTTTGTTAGAGATATGGTTGAAGCTAAAAGGGTGTTGTTGGTAAAGGTGGACACTTTGAAGAATGTTGCAGATGCATTGACGAAGTCTGTAAGCACTCAGAAGTTCTCTTGGTGTAGAGAAACAATGGGTGTTGAAGAATTGGCCAAATGACTAAGCTCTCTTGTGGCCCCTTGTGGAAAGAAAACAACAAGTGGGAGAATGTTGGGTGTATGTTATATTCTTTCCACGACTAGCCCCACACGTTGTACGTTGCGTCGGGCACAGCAGGGGGGTCACAGGGGGGGCGGCAGCGCCCTGGCAAAATTTTTTTGGTATGCAGTCCCACTCATAGGCAGACCCACCCATGTTTTGTGCATGATTTTGCACATGGTTTTGGGGTATGATGGTTTTAGGCCCTTGGTATTTTGTAGATCTGATCAAGGGAACTACGGTTATGTTCTAATCCAGGGTTAATGGATTGGGGTTTATGTATGCTTCAGCATGTATATATATATGTGTTGTAACACTAAAAGGAATATAATGAAAAATCAACCTGGTCTTCCTGATTTGGGATCCAAGGGAAAATCTCTGTGTTTATCTATTTTATGTTTTATGCTCTCGCTATTGTTTATTTTCTGTTATAAGATTCGTGTGTAGATAATTTCTGTTCAGGGTTAGAACCTACAAATCTCTTAACCCCTACACTCATAACACATTAACCCTTTGATTTCTTAAACCCTAGGCCACTAACACCTTAACCCATAGCCCCTTATAACTTAAAAGCTCTAACTTAATGTCCACACATGCATGTAATTTCACAGGAATAAAGTAACCCTGACCCTTAACCTTTAACCCGTAACCCCTAAACACTTTAACCCCTAACCCCTAATGTCTTAACCTATTAACACCTAAATCCCAAGACCATTAAGCTCTTAACCCATAAACCCTTAGTTCTTAACCCTTAACCCTTGAAGCCCTTAACCACTAATCCAATAAGAAATAACCCCTAAACACTACAAGGAAAAGACCCTCTAGCAGATGTTTTTTAGGAACCCCTTATAAAAATAGCCCAGATATCTGTTTTTAGTGGAGATAACTAGAGGAGGTTAGCAGGTGGAGGTTTTTGCGGATGTTTTTTGTCTGGTGTGTTTCTCATCATAAACCGCACTGGTGTATTTAATGCACAACGCACCGGTGCATACAAAATTGGTACACCGAGACACCGTTCTCTCAATACAAACCCACCTGGTGCATCTCATTACTGTAGTGCACCAGTGCGCTACTCAGAAATAGCCCAGTGCATCTTAAAGACCCGCGCTAAAACATGAACAGGCCCCATGTTATACAGAAACTGCCCGATGCATCTCAAAAAACCGGCGCACTGAAACAGGGTTAAATAAAAAAAATTACTGGCCAAAAAATCCACATTTTCACTTCTTCAGTGCTCCAGAGCTCTCAAGCACTGATGCAAATTTATCTTCTATGATACACCCTGCCATCGGTGCTCCCATTGCACGCACTACCGCCGTCCATTCCCTCCTTGTGGAGCTTGAATTTTGGAAAACTGTAATATTCCTAATTAGCAACAGCTAATTGGAATATTCTACTTTGTATAGTTTTTCCATCTATGGTTTGTAAATAAATAAAAAGTGTGTAAAGAGGGTCTAACTCACTTTAGTAGAATAAGACATCTGCCTAGTAGCACAACGTTGTGACTCAAGGGGGGTCAAGGGGGCCAAACACCACGTAGAGGAGGGGGCCTATGTACACTCTAGAAGCTTCTGTAAGCTTCTACGCAGATAAGGATGAGGATGTGGAGGAGAGAGAGAGGCTACGTTGGGTTTTGGAGGGAAACCAACGTTATAAAAGATGGAGGAGCCTCCTCATTTCATTCATTCTTGAGTGTTGATTTTGGAGTGAGACTTTTGTCCTTGTGAGCACGCTGGTTGTTTAGCCTGTCTGCAGCACTGTTTAGTGCACCAAGTGTCTCCATGTAGAGATCTCACCCTTAGCCCTGGGGGACTTCGAGTACCTGCTCGGGAAAGGTTAGTTTTTCAGAATTTTGTGAGTCGTTTCATTGTTTGGTTTGTTGCGGAGCTAGAGCTTATAGAGACTACACAGTCACTGGGAGAGAGGACGCAGTCCATTGTGGAGGAGCTTTGGATTGGGGTTTCTGTAGGCGATTTTTCCGAGATTTCAAGCAGAGGGTCAGCCTTTTCCCGTCGGAGGTTTTGGCAGAGTTTGTGGCAGTATTTCAGCTATTTCTATCTAGCCACTGCGCTGTACCTTGGAAGCCAGCGTAATTCACTTGGGAGGCAGTTTCTGGTGGTTTTTGGGGTTGGCCATTCTTGGAATGGTTTTTGGTTCTTGTCTAAGTTGCCGAGGAGAGGAGGTTTGCCGATTTTCAACTTATTTTGGCAAGGGGATTAGCCCCTAGTATTTAGTCCATTCCAGCAGTAGCAGCTACACGGCAGTTTCCAGCAGCTAGGACGCAGTTCCTAGAGCAGCCATTTCCGACATTCTCTAAGAGTGTTTTCTCACTTGCCTTGCGCAAGATTATTTTATTGTACTCCATTCCATTTCTCAGATTAATAAAATGGCTCAGCATTACTTCTCTATGTTTTCTAAATGAGTTTCCGTAGTTGCCGTATTCTCTTTCTATTATATGTCTACTACACTATTATTGTTTTGAGCGCTCTAGTTCTATACCACTTGGTGTGTTTATCTTTCACTCCTAGACAGAGTCTGGAAAAGGGCCAGGTAGCCTCTGGATCTTGTCCTCTTTAGAGGCGACATATCCAGTAAATGCCCTCCCAGTCTATCTCTGGTTGGATTTTGCTGTGTTTTAGAGATATCCCCGAAACGGGATATTATAGTGGTATCAGAGCATAGTTATGGCTCAACCTGTGGTCTATGACATCAGGAAAGAGACCGTACAAAGGTAGGAAGTATAGAGACCGTGAGCATAGGTTGGAGGCCACCTACGAAGAGGAAGACTGTGCCCAACTAGAAAACCCAGATCAGGAGAGAGAGCCTGTGGCAGACACAGATCAGGTGGAGCTTGTAGTAGATTTAAGAGAGAAAGAACCAATGGCAGATGACATAGAGGCCAAGCAGTTTGGAGAAGCACTCCTCAAGTCTATGCAGGATTTAGCTAGATAGATTGAGGTGATGGGACAGAGGTTCACAGCTATGGAGGCTAGGAAACATGAGACTCCATGTGTTTTCCAGGTCGGAGATGGATCAGGTACATCCCATCACTTGCCAGAGCAGGGTACTGCTCAGCGTGATATTCCTCAGCCGACGACTTCTTGTGCGCCTACCCGTTCTACTATGCCCACTTTCTTGGGAGTAGATACAGGGGCAGAAGCCCGGCAAGAGTCAGAGCCTAGATACTTAGATGAGTATTTTTCAAAGTATTAGTCCTATGGGTAGGAGTTCAGGGATGCTCTCACATTTAGAGATTTTGTGCAACTCCAGCGGGACAGTATACCCCGCGACCATCATAGAGAGCACCGGCATTACCATGATGGAGATTCCCACCGAGCCTCTAGTAGATTTCATTTTCCCACATTTGATGGATCGTCAAACACTTTGGCAAAGTCTTGGGTGGAGAAGTTGGACATCTATTTCCAACTTAACCAGATGTCGGAGACACAGGCCATCAAGGTGGAAACATAGCATTTGGATGGTGAGGCCCAGGACTGGTGGTTCCATGGGATGGTGACACTCGGGCATTCCACAGTGACGACATATGTCGAGTTTACCAGGAGAGTGATAGAGCATTTTGACCGGAGGGATCCGAAACAACATTTTGTTGAGCTGACGAAGCTCAAACAGACAGGGAGCCCTGAGACATACATTGCAGATTTCTTAAGGATTTCGGTGATGGCGCCAGATCTATCTGTGACACGGACGATCTATATGTTTGTGGAGGAATTGGCAGAGCCACTTCGAGGTCTAGTCAGATCCACTAGACTAGCTACACTCCAAGATGCTATCAGTAGGACCAAGGATTTGCAAGATGCATTGCCTAGGACACGGACACCTTACCCCCATAGACAGGGTTCCGAGCCCAAGGGGAAGGATGTGAGGGTTCCACCTCCCAAGGGGAATCCAAGACGGGAATAGGTAGATGATGAGGCCAGGAGGGAGTTGAGGAAGAAGCGGTTGTGCTTCACTTGTCAGGAGTCGTGGGCACCAGGGCATAGGTGTGCTACTCGAAAAGCACACTTCATTGAGGTCTTCTCCAATGATAGCAGGGAAGAGGATGAGGTGGATGATGAGGAGGCAGGAGATAGTCAGATGGCCCAGGATCATTTGCCTCCTCCACCTCCAGGGACAGGAGGTGTAGCTTTTGCACCCACAGGAGGGGCCCTTGCAGCTTTGCGAGGAGTTCCTAAGTATTTGATGCTGCGCGTACGTGGGATAGTATGTGGCCAGCGAGTATCCGTCTTGGTTGATAGTGGGGAAACCCACAACTTCATTGATGCACAGATGGTCGAGCGGATGGGTATACCGACCGAAAGTTTTGACGGGTTTTCAGTCTTGGTCCCAGGAGCTCAGACGATGCAGTGTGCCCAATATGTTCTAGAGTTAGCAATGACGATGGGTACTTACACCGTGACTGATCACTTTTTCGTGGTCAACATACCAGATACCAATGTGGTACCAGGTGTTTAGTGGTTGATTACGCTGGGGAAGGTCACCATAGATTGGGAGGCCTTAGAGATGGAGTGGGATGACAAGAAGACTGGGAAGCATGAGAAGATCCGCGGGATGCATACTTACCCACCTCAAATAGTTTCAGCACACCGGATGGAGGCAGACTTCCGGAAGGGAAACATAGAGTGGGCGGTTGAGTTGCGGGAATCAGAGGCAGAGACCACCGGTCGAGCAATTCATCCAGAGATACAAGCTATCATTGACAGGAATGAGGTAGTGTTTGGGGCTATACCCCCAGGTCGGCCACCAGATAGAGGGTTTGAGCATACCATCGAGCTGGAGCAGGGTATCCAGGCGGTGATCACTACACCCTATAGGCATCCCAAAGCCTATCGGGATGAGATTGAGTGGGCCATCCAGTAGTTTTTGGCTCTTGGACACATCAGACCGAGCATGAGTCCGTTTGCTTCTTCTGTAGTGCTGGTGAAGAAGAATGACGGCACTTTGAGGATGTGCATTGACTACAGGGCCCTGAACAAGAAGAATCTAAAGAATAGGTACCCCATACCCAAGATCAATGAGCTGATGATGAGCTGAGAGGAGCTAAGTTCTTCTCGAAGATTGATTTGATGTCAGGGTACCATCAGATTCACGTGAGGGAACAGGACATTCCCAAGACCGCCTTCAGGTGTCATTATGGGCACTTTGAGTTTTTGGTTATGCCTTTTTGGCTGACCAATGCACCAGCCACCTTTCATTCTTGCATGAACCATATCTTCTGTAGTCATATGAGGAAGTTTGTATTGGTTTTCTTTGATGACATACTCATATATAGTAGGACTTGGGAGGAGCATCTCCAGCATATAGAGACGGTGCTATGCATCTTGGAAGAGAAACAGTTCTATGCTAAGCTCTCCAAGTGTGATTTTGGGATGACAAAGATGTTGTATTTGGGTCACATCATTGGATTGGACGGAGTGAGGGTCCACGAGGAGAAGATTAGAGCCATCAGAGATTGGCTGGAGCTGAAAAATGTGACGGAATTTCAAGGATTCATTGGGATTTGTGCCTATTACAAGAAGTTCGTCAAAGGGTTCTCACAGCTTGCTGCACCCCTTATAGATTTGACGAAGAAAGGGGCATTCGGTTGGAAAGATACAACGTAGCAAGCCTTTGATAGGCTCAAGGAGGTGATGAGTAGTTTCCTAGTGCTCGTGTTGCCGGATTTTATGCATCCATTTGTCTTGGAGTGTGATGCGTCGGGAGAGGGGATCGGCGCAGTATTGATGTAGGGGGGACACCCTATAGCTTTTGAGAGCCGGAAGCTCCTTCCGCATGAGAGGTTGTATCCCATATATGACAAGGCGATGTTGGCCATCATGCATGCATTGGCCAAATTCTGGCAGTGTCTGGTAGGGAACAGATTCAGGGTGAGGACTGACCACAACAGCCTCAGGTTCTTTTTGGAGCAGAAGAAGCTACAGGAGAGGCAGTAGAAGTGGATCAGTAAGATCCAAGCATGTGACTTTGACATTGAGTATGTCAAGGGTAAGAATAACGTGGTAGCAGATGCCCTTTCACGTAGACCAGCCACATTATCTCTTATGATCTTGGACGCAGATTGGAGGGCTCGACTTTTAGTTGAGTACTCCAAGGACAAGTTTGCATGTGAGGTGCTGGACGGATAGGTGGCGGATGACCGGTACAGGGTGGTCGATGAGATCATCTATTACAAGGACAATATCTTCTTGACTGAGGGATCTCAGCTTAAGAAGAAGATACTCCAAGCATCACATGATTCTCCATTGGCAGGCCATCAGGGGTTTACCAAAACCTACAGGGCCATTAGAGAGAGGTTCTCATGGAGGGGCCTCAAGGAGGGCGTACTCCAGCACATCACGGAGTGTGATGTCTGTCAGAGGAACAAGGGTGAGATGAGCCATCCCGCAGGGTTGTTGCAGCCTCTTCCCATTCCAGAGGGGAAATGGGAGAGCATATCGATGGATTTCATCACAGGGTTGCCCGTGGTGCAGGGCAAGGATTGTATCTTTGTCATCGTTGATTGACTGACAAAGTATGCGCACTTTTTCGCCATATCCGCACATTACACAGCAGCACAGGTGGCCAAGCTATTCTTCTGGGAGGTTTTTAGGTTGCATGGTCTTTCTAAGACCATCATCAGTGACAGAGACAACCGCTTCATGGGCGGATTTTGGCAGGAGCTTTTCCGGCTAGTGGGGACGGAGTTGACACCGAGTACCAGTTACCACCCATAGACGGATGGACAGACGGAGAGAGTTAACAAGTGGCTGGAGGGCTACTTGTGTAACTATGTCAGAGGGTAGCAGCGAGCATGGTTGAGATGGTTGCATTTGGGGGAGTACTGCTACAACTCAACACATCACATGTCAATTGGTATGTCACCGTTTTACGCTTTGTATGGGTACCATCCTTTATCATTTGCTGATGTGATGTTCGGTGCAAGTAAGGCTCCTAGAGAGAAGATGTGGATCCAAGAGAGTCAGGATATCCTCCGAGCTCTCAAGGACAATATGGCTACAGCACGGAACCAGCAGAAGCTGTATGCCGACAGAGGTCAGGTGGAGCGACAGTTTGAAGTAGGGGACTTGGTCTACCTACGCTTACAGCCATACTGAAATTCATCGCTGAAGCAAAAGGGAGCTGAGAAGCTCAAGCCTCATTTCTACGAGCCATACAGGGTGATACGCAGGATTGGGCAGGTTGCATATGAGTTGGAGCTGCCCCAAGGCAGCAAGATCCACAACATTTTCGATGTATCATGCCTGAAGAAGGCGCTAGGACAGCAGGTGACAATGACAGAGGAGCTACCACGGACAGATGATGAGGGGCACTTGGTGTTATAGCCGGAGGCCATTATTGATACTAGGGAGAGGCGGTTACGGAGTAGGAAAGTCTGAGAATTCTTGGTGCGGTGGAAGAATTTGCCAGATGAGGATGCCACTTGGGAGAGCGAGAAGATTCTGTAGCATCCATCACTTCAGTTGCTTGAGGGAAAGCAACATTTTTCCGGCGGGGACTATAATATTCCTAATTAGCGACAGCTAATTGGAATATTCGACTTTGTATAGTTTTTCCATCTATGGTTTGTAAATAAATAAAAAGTGAGTAAAGAGGGTCTAACTCACTTTAGTAGAATAAGACATCCGCCTAGTAGCACAACGTTGTGACTCAAGGGGGGTCAAGGGGGTGAAACACCACGTAGAGGAGGGGGCCTATGTACACTCTAGAAGCTTCTGCAAGCTTCTGTGTAGATAAGGATGAGGATGTGGAGGAGAGAGAGAGGCTACGTTGGGTTTTGGAGCGAAACCAACGTTATAAAATATGGAGGAGCCTCCTCATTTCATTCATTCTTGAGTGTTGATTTTGGAGTGATACTTTTGTCTTCTTGAGCACGCTGGCTGTTTAGCCTGTCTGTAGCACTGTTTAGTGCACCGAGTGTCTCCATGTGGAGATCTCACCCTTAGCCTCGGGGGACTTCGAGTGCCTGCTCGGGCAAGGTTAGTTTTTTAGCATTATGTGAGTCGTTTCATTGTTTGGTTTGTTGTGGAGCTAGAGCTTATAGAGACTGCGCAATCATTGGGAGAGAGGACGCAGTCCATTGTGGAGGAGCTTTAGATTGGGGTTTCTGTAGGTGATTTCACCGGGATTTCGAGCAAAGGGTCAGCCTTTTCCCGTCGGAGGTTTTGGCGGAGTTTGTGGCAGTATTTTAGTTGTTTCTATCCAGCCACTGCATTGTACCTTGGAAGCCAGCGTAATTCACTGGGGAGGCAGTTTATGGTGGTTTCTAGGGTTGGCCATTCTTGGAATGGTTTTTGGATCTTGTCCGGGTTGCCAAGGAGAGGAGTTTTTCCGATTTTCAGCTTATTCCGGCAAGGGGATCAGCCCCTAGTCTTCAGTCCATTCCAGCAGTAGCAGCTACACAACATTTTCCAGCAACTAGGACGCATTTCCTAGATCATCCATTTCCGGCATTCTCTAAGAGTGTTTTCTCACTTGCCTTGCTCAATATTAGCTTATTGTACTCCATTCCATTTCTCAGATTAATAAAATGGCTCAGCATTACTTCTCTATTTTTTCTGGATGAGTTTCTGTAGTTGTCGTATTCTCTTTCTATTATATGTCTACTGCACTATTATTGTTTTGAGCGCTCTAGTTCTATACCACTTGGTGTGTTTATCTTTCACTCCTAGATAGAGTCTGGAAAAGGGCTAGGTAGCCTCCGGATCTCGTCCTCTTTAGAGGTGACATATCCAGTAAATTCCCTCCCAGTCTATCTCTGGTTGGAGTTTGTCGTGTTTTAGAGATATCCCCGAAACGAGATATTACAAAAATGGTGGAAAATTTTGGTTTTTTAAATTCTTCAGCAAATATGCCTCCTCGACGCCCAAATGTATGGGTATTTTAATTTTTTCTCAATAACTAAAAATTTTAGCGGATTAGATTTGTAAAAAAACATAAAATTTACCATTGAAAAGAAAATTTTTCACAGTGTGCTCAAGCTGTTTGGGTCACACCGTTCGCGGCACTACCTGTAAATTTACAGGCCACTCCACGAACGGTGCTAACGAAAACTGCACCGAGTTCCAGTGTGGTACCAAAAATGTGCATCGTGCTTTTTTTTTAAACTTAACATGGCAGTGCGGTCGTTTAAATGACCGCACCGTTGACCATGTACGAGTGTCGGGAGGGCAGTGCATTGACCAAAAAATTACCAAAAAATTATTATTACCATCATTGTCCCATGATTATGGTTAGAACATGCAATGTTACAATTGGCAGGGTGAAGTAGCTGCCCATTTTCATCTACCAAATGCGCCCTGCGATATGTTGCTCTTGATAAGAGATTCCAACGTTTTGGAGTTGTTTGAACATTTTTTGCATCTGAAATCGATTCTGAATCTGCATGAACCTGCAAATTTGTATACATTAATTTTATTCAGTTGATTGACATGGATAAAATAAATAAATTCAATTAGTTAATGAGAATATAAATAAAATTTGAAGTAAATATTACGTCTCGAGATGGATAGGGAGAACTTCGCGATGGACTTTGAGAAATATTATGGAATGAGCTGGATTTTCAAGAATTGTCCATTCGACATAATTATGATATTTTCTCCCTTTATTTGAGCAAAATCAACAATAAATTTTGGTGTACATACCTAAAAGTAATTTAGGTGCCTTAAAAATGGACTTATTGTTATCAGTGCTAATGTACAGTGAACTGCACGGTGCGTTTTAGTTATTGCGCACCAGTGTTGTGTTATGAATTGATGCGCCGATGTGGTTAGATAACAAATGCACTGAATAGCCGCAAATAAAAAAAACACAACTTTATTTTTTTTAAGTGAAAAAAAAAAGTGGTAAATTGAAAAATGGGTGGAAAATTATTTTCGAAAATTTAATTTCATAAAAAAATTCTTTAAATAGTAAAAAAATTTCATTATTTCATTATTTTTGCAAAACGTTTCAAGGAGATATTTTCACGAGAGACATACCTGGAGCAAGAGAGCACGAGATCACTGTGGAGTAACAAAATACTTTCAAACAGGACTATTCAGAGAATCATAATTTCAAACATCTGGTGATTCAAACCCTGTAGTATAGAATTTCAAACCATCTAGTGATTAAATTTTACTGTAATAATTGTTTTTTTTACAGTTTCTGTTTGATTTAATACATGGTAAGTAGAAATTTAAAATTTTACTGTTTATTTTCAAAGAAAAAAAAAACCAACAAAAAAAAATCCATTCTTACGCTAAACCCTTTATTATTTTTGTTTCTGCCCTTGCTTCTTCCTGTTTCTGTGACATCAGAATTAGGGCTTTTCATTTTATATTTATTGGGTTTGTATTTCTATAAATACGGTCCTATGACATCTAACCCGCAGGATGACTTGCAGAGTCGGATCCCACTCCATGTCGGCCCTTGCGTGAATTTTTAAAAAACATATTTTTTTTAATCTGTGTGCCCTGTGTAACTTAGCAATTCGGTGCGCTATTTTATTATAGCGCACCACACATGTACTATTTGATAAAAACATTTTAAAAACATATTTTTTGTAATCTATGCACCCTATGTAAAATAGCACACCAGTGCGCTATTTTATTATTTCGCACTGGTGCACTATTTTATTATAGCGCACCGCACATGTACTGTTTGATAAAAACAATTTAAAAATAGATTTTTTTTTAAATCCGTGCACCCTATGTAACATAGCACACATGTGCACTATTTCATTATAGAGCACCACGCATGTACTGTTTGATAAAAATAATTTTATATTTTATGTCTATGTTAATCAGTGCACCGGCTAACACATAACGCACAGAGTCTCATTGTTGACAGAGAGCACCATATGGTGGTCCCATGTTTTCTTGGTGCGTTTAAAATAACATGCCGCACTGCCTCCTCCATGACATATTATGCTACAAAAAATAACACTAGAGGATATTTATTAATTTTTCTGTGTTAATTAGTGCATTGGTTAACATATAACGCACCAAGTCTCCATGTTGATAGGGAGCACCATACAATTTTTCTACTATTTTGGCGTTGCGTTTATAAGAACACACCACACTGACGTTGGTGCGTACTTATTGAAAGGCACATCGTTTTCTTGATTTTTTTTTACCTGAAAAGTTTGTGATTTATTTATAAAATATATTAATGATTGGTATGGTACAGGATTCATATTGATAAAGAAATGGCCGACAAGAGATCAAGTAACAAAAATACTGATAACACATCAAGAAAAGGAAAAAATGTAAGTTATTTGTAAATTCTTTTCAAAAATTATTATTTTTGAAATATATTTAAGTTTAACTAATATTTATTGTTTACTGTGTATCATGCAGAGCCACAAAATGGAAAAGCTCGATAATATTATTTCTGATCTAAGACTAGAAGAGCACAAAAGCTTGATGGAAAAATTGCAGAAGGATAAACCAGGTGAATGAAAAAATACTATCGATCCAATATGAGTTTCTTTTTTAATTTTAATTAATAATATACTTAAAAATATTAGATAACATGTTTCAAACAATCTATTAATTCACATATGTTTAATGTTGTACAGGGACCAACAACTAAGAAAAGGAATGTTGTTCTAAGAAAAGAAAAAAATAGAACATGCAAATGAAAATGAATTGCTCCTTAGCTCATCTGGAGTGGTGCAAGAGGTTAAGGAAAAGGGGAAAACTTTTAAAAAAATTTGAGGGATCTAGTGGAATGAATTTATATACGTTCCTTCTACTTACAATACAAAAATAAATCTAATGATTCGAAGAACCAAATTTTATCTAAACTATGCGATGATTTTCTAGAGAATTGGTCAATGAGACATGTCAGAATTTTAATAGCAAAAATGTAAAACAACAAAAAAAGGGAATGAAAAAGTAATATTCCTTTAAATTATTTTGTAGAAATATATGTATATATTACTAAAAACAAATCATTTATAAATATCACTTTTGTTATATTTACTTTTCATATATCAATAGAAAAATTAAATAGTTTATTGTCATGTTACATTTTCAAGAAGATTATGAAAATTTCAAAGGATGAACAAGCGTATATCAGAAATATGCCAGTAGGAATTTCCAAAAAGGTGTACAAGGAGATGGTCAAAGAAATGGACATAATTTCATCGCACGAGGGGTCATCTCAACAAAAATGTGCTTCAAATGTAATATGTAATCATTGAATTTTTCGATTAGGTACAATAAATAAACAATTTAGCATTAGATATTAATTTTCAAGTATTTTCTTGCAGAAAAGAAAATAAAATGGAACCCATTCATCACATAAAACCAGATGACAAGGAAGAAAAGGGTTGATACCTAAGTTTATGAGTAATTGTTACTTCCTTATAATAACTTAACTAGATTTCATTCTTGTATGTTTTAAGTTGTTTTACAACAATCATCATTGAATGTATTCAAGCAAGTGCTAACATACAAAGAAGAACCATGAGACGAATTGATTGACATTGGTTTAAATATGGGTTGTCATTATATGTTGGCATATCAGAAATTAATTGTGTAATTTGTAAGCATCTATCAATCTTGTTTTGCTTAGCTCCATCTATAATTAATAGAACGAAAAAATGTTTTATATTAAATATATGATTTTTTATGGGGTATAAAACTTGTAGGAAACAAAGTATGGAACTGCGCCAAAAAATGAAATGTTGAAATATGGCATGAAATTTGGTTTTGAAAGAATGTATGTAGTTCATGAGTCAAATATTTATATGGTACGTCATTTCTTTTCGATTTACATTGAAGTATAATATTTAATATTTCAATTTTCATTACTCTCACCAATGTATATACACTCATTAAAGTTTATTTATATGTCTGTAGATGGAAGTTGAAGAAGAAGAAAACAATCAACACCGTGAACAAAATATTCCTCAAAATAACCCAATTCATTGAAGTAGCTCGAGCAATGACAAAAGTTTAAGCAAATAATGATGATCAATCTGTTTGGATATCAAAGAAAGGCATTGTATTTTTTGAAATATTTTTCTGTGAAATCAAACATTTTGTTTAATGTAATGGACATAGTGTCCCAATTGAAAGACAGAGGGATACCAATAACTACCCCATTTTGTATGAAAAATAGTGTCTTATATATGTGTGTGTGTGTGTGTGTGTGTGTGTGTGTGTTTTAATCTATTCTATTGTGTGTATATGTGTGTGTGTGTGTGTGTGTGTGTGTGTGTGTGTGTGTGTGTGTTAATCTATTCTATTGTGTTCTCCATTGTCGCTGTGAAAAGTTGCACCACTAATTAAATATTATAATGAAGAGATGTGAAATCTAATGATATGGTATAACAAATTAATCCAAACATCGCATTCAAATGCACTAATAAAAAATTAATTGATATGAATACTATTATAAGATATGTGTCAAATTTTGATGAATAATGAATTTTAAAAATCACAATAATTACACTGTCATAGGTCGATGTTTCTAAAAAATAAAAATGATCACCAGTGTGTGTATGTTATTGTGCACTGGTGTGTTTGTATGCTAATGCACACTGGCATGTTTCTATGACCTATGGGCACCGCACAAATACCAATACCGATTAGAATGCTCGGTAAGTTTTTTTGATATTGCGCACTGGTGTGTTTGTACGAGACTGCGCACAGGTGTGTTTCTATGACCTATGGGCACCACACAAATACCAATGCCAATAAGAACACCCTATGTTCTTTATTGATGGCTACCACCCGGGTGGTCCGATAGGCGTTGCATGCACCGATTTGGTTTTCCTTTAATGCGTCAGTGTATTTTTATAACTTGACAGCCTGATGCATTGTATCGCCTACAAGGCACCCGATGCAGTTTTTACACCTTAATGGCCCAATGCATGCACCTTCAACCACCCCGGTGCCACTGTCTGGCTGACACGCACTAGGATGTTGCTAAACACCCCGGGGTGTCTGAAATTTGTTTTTTGTCTCGGTGCTTGGTAGGTTTACAGTACTAGTGTGTTCACGATACAATGCATTAGTGCGTTGACACCTGATTAGCACACCGATGAGAAAAAAATCTGTAACAACCTTTGGCCACCTAGGTTTTTTTATTTGTGTTGAAATTCATTTAGAAGCTCTTCCAAAAACTCTGTTACCAAAAATTGATGTTGTAGAAAATACTTTTTTGACAATTTTGGCCAATTTTATAACACCAAAAACCCTCATTATAACCTCCTTTAGAGACTATTTTCCATGTAGTGAAACCCCCTAAACCTCAACCCCATAACCCCTAAACCCTAACCCTTAACCCTTGACTCCTAAACCCCTAAACCCCTATAATCCCTAGGGCCTTGACACCCCTAACACCTAAATATGATAAGCCATAATCCTTAAGCACGTAAATAAATCATAATCCTAACCCCTAGTCCTTAAGCCCCTAAGTATCCATCTGTCAACACATTTAATACAACAAAAACATAAATGAAATCTTCACCACATTAATGAATCTTTATGAGTAGATATTCCAAGTGGCACCTTTGAGAATTTGACATTTCTTCAATTGTGCCTCCTCAACACCAAATTTTCCATACTAGGCAATAAAATCTCATCATCGAAAACCTCAATGCAATGACAATATGAAGTTTCCATAACCATAAACCTCATCTAACCTTCAATGCGACTCCATAAGATGCACAACCAAGTCTTGTCATGATAAAAACAACCAAATGAAAATTTTCTTCCCTACTATTAGGTTGTGCTTAGGTTGGGCTAGACCACATGTTGGATGGAAAAACAATCTATCCAAATGTGAAATGTTTCGCTAAAATTGTGTAAGATTAAATCAAGCCTCATTACCCCTTAAGATAGATAGTATAACTCCTATAATTAACTCCCACATCAACCATTCTAGAAGATTTAAATTAAAAAACTTGATGAGAACTAAAATACACACAAACCACCTTATTTACAAGTCAATATTAAAAATTAATAAATCACATGTACAAAAAATCAAAAATCTTAAAAGGTGAAATTGCATTTTTTCTTAAAAGCATAGGTTTCCCAATGTAAAAAAAAATAGGATATGTGACTTTCCCAAATATTCATCCTAGCCAATGGATAATCTCAAAGCGAATTTCTAGTAAGAATGAGCTCGAGTATTTGGTGCCAATATGGTTAAATTCAAACTAATTTTAAAGGTTTGAATTTTTGCATCGCAATTCTTTCGAATTCATCACTCTAATGGATTTTTTAGAAGCTCCTACATTCTCCCTCGACCTCGATTTTGAATAGCAGTGCCCGCCCTTGGCTTTTAGGATGATGAAGGAGGGTTTTCCCTTGGCCTCTATTTCGAATAGAAGCACCTGACCTTGGCTTTTAGGACGACGAAGGAGGGTTTTCCCTCAACCTCAATTTCGAATAGCAGCGCCCACCCTTGGATTTTAGGACGATGAAGGAGAATATGAAAAACCTGCCACTTCTAACGAAGATCATGTCAGAATAGATCCCCAAATCCTAGGGCTTCCAACAGAAGGGATCGAACCCAGGAACTAAATTTTTCCCAGATCAATATGATGAAGATCCAAAGTACTGCAACGAAGAGCCGCTTCCAAGATTCAAGAGACAAGGGATCAGATCCCTTGGAAGACTTTAGTCAGGGCATCGGTTTTCCCCTTCCATGTTTCTCTTCAATACACCGCTATTTTATCCTTCAATCAAGGAATATCAGGCTGAAATTATGCTACAATCTGTGCCAATTTGATGAAAATTGTTATCTAAAACAGAAAGACCTCCAAAAAAAATAGGTGGAGATGGGCCTTTGATTTTCAAACGACTGATATGGGAAGATGATTTCTTCTCAATGATCATATTATTATTTTTTCTCATGTCTTTTGGAAAAGGTTGTTTAACTTTCCCATTTTCTCTTTGATTTTCTAAATGTACCTTTCCTCATTTGATAATTTGATACTCGGTTTCCTTGAGCTCAGCTTTATGTAGGAGTATTTCTTTGTGGACTATCTTTCCCTTGAATTCATGCCCTTGGAAGGTGTAACAACATGTTCAAGTTGTACATGCATGAACGGAACATTATCCTGTACAGATGAACTTTTATGGTCAGTTACTTGCTCTAGTATGGCTACAGTATGTTTTTCCTGCATGGAGATTTCATTTTTAGCAGCCCCAAGGTTATCTCTATTTCTCACTTTTGACCCACCATCTTCAACAAATTCCACAACAAAATTTTCTGAAAATGGGGCATCCTTAAGGGTCTCTTCTGATAAAGGTGTTACCTTCTTTGAAGCTTCAATGTCTGCCTCTTGGGATTCAAAATTTTTATTTCTAACCCACAAATGTAGGTGCTCTTTTTCCCCTGACCCATCATCCTTCCTTAATTTTTCTTCCTTTGAACACTAGAAGTCCTCTTCTACACCGATCTGCAATTTTGGTTTCCATCAGATGAGGAATATGTTTCCATATAGTTCTGGTTGACTTTATTCATTTACCTGACACATAGATATTTTACTTCTTGAAGCTTTCTCGTAACAGATTGGTCAGTGCATGTAGTTCTCATCTTGATTTCTAAGGAAGGCTTCATTAAAGATACTTCTGATAAACTAGCAGTGTCTTTACCACATGAGATCTTGCAAATATTCACATTATTAGTCTTTTTCATGGTATCAGAAAAATATATTTCATGGCCTTTCCCACCATATGCAGGCTTCTTTAAGGATGCTACTGACAAACTAGAACTTTCCTCTCCAAGTGATACCTTATGATCATTCACATCAGCACTTATAGAGCCAACAACGAGTAGGTGCTTTTATGTCCCATTGAAATACAGTAGGCAGGATTTTCTTCCAATATAGTTTGATATCTCTACTTTCCTTTGAATTATGATCATCTTATGCTTCAAAATATCCTCCTCTTCTTTGAATTCGAGAGCCTATACTCATATACTTGCTACCAGAAACATGGGCAAATGCGCAACCCCTGGAAGTGTAGAATAATGGAACTCCATTTGGGTCATCCATAAGGTGTGGATGGGGATGGGGATTGGAATTGGAATATCTTGAAATATGATACACATATTTGTCCAAATTTCAAATGGTTGGATCATCTTCTCTTCAGACGCTTCACTTGATGGACTCTAAATGGGAAAGAGCAGAACCCATGAACAACGAGTTTGGATAACTTCTGAGCAGCAGCATTTTGAGCGCAGGAGGGAATGATTGCCTCAAATTATTCTATGGATAATTGATGCGAGATAATTAACTTGATGGAAAAATAAATTTGAGTTATGCTCAATACATATGCCATTCTTGTTAGACATCACCTTCCTTGAAATTTTTGTTTCCCCATAAGCTTTTACAGGGTCATTGCCAGGATGTTACAATGATATGGGGAAGCAATGATGGATGCAAAAGGAAGCAGAAATGATTCCAACCCATCCCTTCTCGTTCGATTCCTTCATGTGATGTTCCATCTGTGACCAAATTCTATGGATATTCCTTTATGTCACAACGATGGGATTACAAAAATCAAGATTTATAAATATCGCCTCCCATTTCACACAGCGTCGAAATGGTAATATTTACAAGGAATGAGAAAAGCCCTTAAAGAGTGCATTATAGTGTTTTCCTTAGAATGTAGTAATTTTGGGATAAGTCTAGTCTATTTTAGTCCAGTGTATGGGAAGAAACTCCACCTGATGTGTTTTACCAAGCAGAACTCCGATCATGTCCTTAATTCCCAAGATTTTAGCTCAGGAACGTTTTTTTGAAAATCTAATATTTCATGTGGTATTATCCTTCATAGAGAACAACAAGGAAATAGTGTGGTATTATTATTTTCAAAATTTTAATTAATTTTCTCATCGTTATTAAATGTGAATTAAGAATTTTGTGTTAGTGATTTATATGTCTCCAAAATGTCAGCTTTTTAACATGGTCAAGATCAGGAGTGGCAACTAGCTTCTTTTTTAGAATGGATTAGTAGAAGATAGTACAACTTTACATTCCATTCATATTTCATTCTGTTATTGTGCTATGTACTGATCAACTTTTTGGATAGAAAGTTGCTTTTCTCAGCTTAATGCCTGGTATTTAACTGGTTTTCATAGTTTTGTTTATTTATGGGGGTATTCTATCTAAAACTATTTATACATTGGTTATGTAAATGAATGAATTTTAAATATTCATTTTTCAATTCTCGTTAGAAAGTTAACGAGTGAACAGGATGTTGGAAAATCGAAAATGTTGCTTTGATGAGACTTATTCATAATGTTACTTTGGAGAGACTTGTTTTAGGAACCATGTATGAACATGTATAATATATTTATGCCTATATCTATTTGGGTGACTTAGTCTCAATTGCTCAGTTCCCCACTTTATCGTATTTTGTTGTAGACATTGTCAACTTTCATTAGCCCCCCCGCCCCCTAAATTTTTAATATTTTTTATGGTCTTCCTGAGAATTTGTATGGTGTGGAGAAGCTTATTAGCCCTGCAGTTTAGTAGCTCTATCTGTCTTTAGTTTTATTTCTTGTTTCATTTGTTCAAGAATATAGCTTATGCTAGTACATTCTATGGTCCCATCGGCCCAGAAACTTCTCTAGTTACTTAGTAGAACAGGATGTTGGGAAATCTGAAAATGTTACTTTGATGGGACTTGGTCATAGTGTTATTTTGAGACTTGTTTTATCAAGCATGTATGAACATGTATAATACTTGTACACTTCTATTTTTTTATTTGTCTCATCTCTTTGGGTCTCTTGGTATAAATTGTTGAGTCACCTATTTTATTGGAGATTGTCAACTTTTATTACTCTCCCCACAAGTTTGTTCTCTTTTTATGATAATGCTATCGGTACTTGCATACTTGCCTCTTGCTTGCTGGCTTTTGTATATGTCATTTCAATTTTTTTATTGTTCTCATCCCAATTCGTATTAAAGGCTTAATATTGTGGCTTCTTATGAGATTTGTAGCTTTGTCATTCTGGCCACTTTTAGAATTTTCATTCTACTTGGAATCTTTCTTGAAAAAATTTTACAATGACTTTTGGGTGATAAATAGGGAAAATATTTTTGCTTGGATTACCCAAACCATTTTTCTTTTAGTTTCCACACTCTGTATGATTCCTTTTTACCATTGCAAGGCCTAGTCATGACAATCCATTCCATTGTTTTTTAGACCATACCTTTGATGCAAATAATTGGTTGATCCACTAATTTACTTTTTTATTACACTATAATATAACTAAATATAGCATCCAACACTTCTAGAACCCCATTTTTTGTTTGTATATATGTTCACTATTCATCCTATTCATCTCTGAGTAGATTGGCAGTGGCTTCATGACAACCCTGTAACAACAACAACAATTTTAGACCATAATGTGTTGAAAAGTCAACAAGAAATGTGTGTCTAATTTAATTTTCCCTTAATTAAATTGGACAATAAAATGTAATCTTATCTCATAATCACTTGTAATAGTTAACTGAGTGTGATAAGCTCAGTTAACTCATGAATTTCAAGTTGAGGGTGGTTGGTGAGGCATGCAAAGTGATTCTGTTAGTTATGGAGTTCGAGTTGCAGTTAGTGCATTAGTTTAATGCATGAGAAATCAGTCAACTCAATTTATTGAGTTAAAGTCAGTTGAACTAGTTGTAACTGGTTGTTTCACTAATGAGAGATCAAGTGAATTAAATCACATTTAATTCACATGTAGTGATATGCCATGCAACTGATGATTTACTATTAGTAGTTGCATGCATTTCAGTTCTAGTGGAGACCCATTTGATACAAAGGTTAATGGGATGTTAACTATTAGTTGTATCATTAGTAGGTTTCCTACATGTAGTAAGACAACCATAGTATTTCCCATGAGAATTGCACATTTTTGGAAGGCTTTATTTCCTAAAGAATAGGGAATTCATTCCACATGAATTGTGCAAGCAAGGGAGGCTGATTAGAGGCAGGAAATTGGCTAAGTGTTGGTTGATTTTGTCTGGGTCAGTGTGAGACAGTTGTGAGAGTGCAGGAGAATCTTGTGAGAAGAGTGAATTGTAATTGTTTCATGATTCCTTGATGAATATACAATATAATATAGAGGGGTTTTGAGAAGCAAGCTTTCCCGGGGAAAATATCTGTTTTGTGGTTTGATTTTCTTATTTCTTTACTTGTTGTGATTGGCGATCGTGTTTATTTTCCGCAATTGATTTGTAAAAGGATTCAGTATCTTTCTTTAGTACATTTTTTGATCTAATTGAATCCATTGATATACATATTTTTTGTATATTTTTTTACATAATGATGGAAAACGTTGTGGGCATCTTCCAAACCTTGCAAAAAGGCCCCAACGTCTATAGGTTTACGCTGAAGAGGTTTTAATCCATTTGGCATGGGTTTTCCCTCTTGTAACAATATCCACACCTATTTCACTTCTATCTCATCTGAAACTTCTCTTGCATATGCTAATACAAACAATTTCATGAGCCAAGAAAACCTCTTTTATAATGGGTTCGTGTTCTTGATAATTTATAGGAACATGATTCACTACAATTTTTTGAATTTTTCAACATTGCTGAGATGCAACAGACAATTCCACATGCTGAAACTATGATGTTGGAGAATCATCTATACTTCATCTCAACACCATCTTCCCAAGGCTTCTCACCTTCAAAAAATCCCTCTATTTTCGTCTATTTGTAGCTTCTATCACAATCTTCTCCTCATTTGGCATTTTTTCAGACAGCTCACTAGAACATCCCACATAAGCAAGGATGACCTACCCTACATCACAATTCTAAAATATATATCTTCATTTTGCTACGGACAAGGATTCTCTAAACTCATGTGTCAACTATGGAGCTGAGTGAGTTTGACCCTTTGAAGTAACAACCCTATTTGTATGGCTCCCCTATTCCTGGTTCTTCTACATTAATGTTTCTCCTTCCTAATTTTCAGCAAAAATGTATTGTTTCTATTCTTGGTCTACCAAGCGTGTGTTTATATTATACATTTTCTCAAGGAACTCTAATTCTTTTTTATATGACATGAACTATCTCAGGCTCTGAGATGACATCTATATGGGGTCCATCAAGAGGGTGGGGCAACTCATTGATCAAGGGCATATGATCCATTGAGGTCTCATGGATCTAGAATCAAATAAGGTGTTGCACTTGGCTTGCCACATGATGCCTCAAGTAGATCAGAACATCGAGAAAAAATATGAGATTACTTTAAGGGTATCCCACATGAACAAAGATAGGCATATCTAACTTAAATGTTGAAAGAAGGTCAAAACTGAGTTTTGTGATGCTTGAATAGGAAGTAGAACCCCCTTTTTATCACATAATGAATGGGGCGATGGAGTATGAAATGTCCTTAGTATTAGTCTCTTGTATATGTTTAATAACATAAGTGGGTGTTACCCAAATAACCAGATGACATAGACATCGAATTGAAAAATAGAATTGTGAAGTGTTAGCCTATGAATACATTATATTTCTTGTTGTTACGATTTTTTGGTGTCATCTTACTAGTTATTTGAGCAAATATTTTCTTCTTTGATTTATGATAAAATTATTGATAGACTTACTTCATTTGTCTTGTTTCAAAGAAGTTGCATATTTGGTAGTCATTAATGTATTTCCATGCATCTGTTATAACCTTTGAAAAAAAATCTAATTAGAAGTGAATTTTTTGCTCACAATGTGCATGATTATTACTGCAGGGGTATATAAATGTAGTGAAAAAAACAAAAATGATTTTGAGCCAAAGTTGAAGATTTCAAAAGAGATTATGCAGACATAAAATTGTGGTGACAAAGAGATTGATGGAGATACCGCAGATACCTTCGTAGGGGTAGAAGTAAGCGTGAGATGATCATCTACTTTAAGAAGGAACTCAAATTTCACTTTTGACAAGGTGCTAATAGTTGATAAATGAGAAACAAATATCGACAACCTCCCAAGCAAGCTAGGCTAGGATACAATACAGCAAAGACAGTTGTCTTGCATCCTAGCTCACTTGGGAGGTCATACATCTTTATTTCTCCTTTATCAACTACTGCTATCATGCCATAAGCTAAATGTGAGTTCCTTCCTAAAGTGGATGATCATCTCAGGGTTACTTCTTCCCCCGAAAATAATTCTAGGAGTCGCATCGCAATTTTGACGGTTATTTCCGCCACACTTCTGATGGTTCTTTCTGTCGCACTTCTGGCAGTTGTTTCTATCGCTGGTATGGCCCAATCATCACAAAAATTTTATGCAAGTTGATGGAATAGCGATGACTATCGTGGCACTTCTGAAGGTTGTTTCCGTCGCTAGAAAACTAATAGAGGTAGATGTGTAACGACATGTGGGATGGCAGGCTGTCGGTATTGCGACACATTTTAGGAAGGTGTTAGTGTCGCAATACCGACGTCTCCACATGATGTCGGAATAACGACAATAAATAGCGTGATTTTAATATTAACTAAATGAAGACACGTGTTGTGTCTTGTGTCACTCTAGTGACAGTTATTAGAAGTGTCATAATTGCGACAGGACAAGAAATGACGTTTTGCACAACCTCAAAGTTTTTCTCACATTCCAAAGGAGGATAGGAATAAATTGGATTCAAAGGACATTAAATGCACTTGTGTTGGGTATTGTAGTAAATTTAAATCTTACAAATTTTTTGATCTCTCTACTCATAAATTTTTTTCAAGTAGAGATGTATTTTTTCATGATAAGGTTCATGATGTAAACAATGATAACAACATGAAGAATGGGACATTCCTTTATTGATGGAAGAAGGGAGAGATGAAACATGGGTCAGTCATGAGTAGCAAGATTAGCAGAAAAAGGAAGAAGAATATGGTGCAGATGCAGTAGCTAAACCAAGTCCACAAAGGGACAATCAGAACAAGTGTGAAGCCACTCCACCACTCAGGAGATCAGGTAGGCAAATTCAATTTCTAGCAAGATATATGGAAATTTCTTTTATAACTAGCATGTTAAATGTTGTTGAACCCTCTAGTTATAAAGAATTCATTCAATATAATGAATGGAGGGTACCATGGAAGAGGAATATAAATCAATACATAAAAACAAAACTTGGGAGCTAGTTGAATTACCTGAAGGAAAACAAACCATAGGTTGAAAATGGCTATACAGACCTAAATTTAAAGCAGATGGGAGTATAGATAAATATAAATCCAAGATGTTTGCAAAGGGGTACTCGCATAAATAAGTTACAGACTATGACGAAACCTTCACCCCTGTAGTTAAACTAAACACAATCATAATGTAAATTGCTTTAGCTACCAAACGTCATTGGATGATACACCGGCAAGATGTGAAATTTGAATTTTTAAATGGGGATTTGAAAAAAGAAGTGTATTTAGAGAAACCTTAGGTGTTTTTTAAACAAGGGAAAGAATATTTAGTCTGTATATTGAAGAAATAATTCTATGGAATAAAACAGGCACCCATGTCATGGTCTGATAAAATTGATTCATTTTCCTGCAGCACGGTTGTAAAAGAAGCAAGATTGATCCTAATATGTATATCATGTTTGATAAAGAGGGGAGAATTGTTTTTATTTTTTTATATGTATATGATCTTATCATTACATGAAATTTTGGTGAACTCATTAAAGAAATAAAAGAGTAGATGTCACGGGTGTTTGAGATGAAATCCCTTGGTGAGCTACGCTACTGTTTGGGTCTTGAAGTTTGGAGAGATTCAGGCCTGACTTTTCTATCACAGGGTAAATATGTCAGGACTTTACTGAAAAATTTCAAGATGGATCAATGCAAAGCTGCAGCAGTGTCTTTATAGAATAATACCAAACTTCAGAGTGATGACAGTTCTAAGGAGGTGGATGCAACAATGTATAGACAGTTGGTTGGGAGTTTAATCTATTTGACGACTACTAGACCAGATTTAGCTTTTGAAGTTAGTGTATTGAGCCAATTTATGTCCAAGCCACTTGAAAGTCATTGGATTACAGCGAAAGATGTTTGAAGGTATCTTCAAGGTACCTTAGACTTTGGTATTATATATACTGATTCGTTTGATTTTAGATTGACAAATTTTTCAAACTTCTATTGGGCCAGAAATCTAGATGACAGACGATCCATAACAGGTTATGCATTCAACATAGGGTCTGCGGTCATTTCATGGAGCAGCAAGAAGCAGGGAAATGTATCCTTCTCTTCAGAAGAAGCTGAGTATCAAGCTACGTGTGCAGCAACATGTGAAGCAATTTGGTTCAGGATACTTCTCTAGGGTGTCAGAGAAGAATAGAAAGATGCAACAGTTATCATGTGTGATAACTAGAGCTCCATCAAAATTGCAAATAATTTGATGTTTCATAAAAACACAAAGCATATTAATACACAGTTTCATCTTGTTAGGGAGAAGGTTCAGTCAAAGGAAATTTATATTGAATATTGTAATACTTGCGATAATGTTGCTGATATTTTTACTAAGCCTATTGGAAGATTTAAGTTTGAGTCATTTAGGGAGATGTTAGGAATTTTAATGAACCCTTTCTCCATTAAGGGGGGGTTTTGAAGATAATGGAGAATGTAATATCAGGAGAGAGTCAGTTCACCATAACCTTACATTAGGAATTAGTTCATATTTCTTAGGTAAGTTGTTCTAACTTCCCTATATGCATGAAGACTATATATTCATGGTTTTAATGTAATTAAGGTAAAGCTTTCTCCATGACAGTCTCTCCTGGTGGAGTCTCTCATCTGAGAGCTACCCAGTTTCGTTCAATAAAGTCAACTCTTGTATTTTTTATCAATACAAAGAGTGAAGGGAGCTCTACTTGAATGGTGAGGCATAGTACTTGCTAAGGTTTTTCAAATGGGGTAGCAAAATAAGTGGGCTTGATTGTGGGGAAATTTCCACAGTTAAGCACGCTTGAGCTAGAGGCGATCTCGGATGGGTGACCTCCCAGGAAGTTCTGGTTTCTGTCTACAAGCCCCGGAAGTGATGATCGATGCTATGTGATTCATTTCACTAGTTTCAATCCCACTTCTTCACCCCTGTGAGCATCACCCGATGCAATGAGTGATAAGTGGATTATTCAAAAAACCATGAAACATTAGTTAGTTACGACTACCTCTCATGGAAATAGTCATAGATAAATTACTTACTTAATGTAGTTGAATCCCAAAAAATGATATCTAATATAATGCACTATGAAGACTCCTCAATACTTAAATACAAAGAGTGAAGGGAGGTCTACTCTAATGGTTCGTGAGGCGCAATACTTGCTAAGGTTTTGCAAATGGGGTGGCAAGTTAATTGGGCTTGATTGTGGGGGAAAATCCACAGTTAAGCGTAGTTGAGCCAGAGGCGATCTTGGATGGGTGACCTCCCGAGAAGTCCAGGCTACCGGGTGCAAGCCCCAGAAGTGATGTGTTATGAAACTAGCTCCATAAATAGAAGAGAAGAGAGATAAACGCCTTAGAAATAAGCCACTTCGAGGGGTAAATATCCTTTACATTACATAAATGAAAAATTCTTGGATGATACAACTGAAAAAAACTCCTTATATATATAGGAGTCCATGGGGTCACAATATAATCTTATCTGACCTAAAAATAAGGGCACAATAATAACAATATTGGGGTTACAGGGGTACAGCAATAAAAATAAGGGGGCTACAATAACAGCAATAAGGGACTACACTAGTAATATAGGGACCTAACATGCCCCTGTCCTTCAAAAAATGTGTTTTCCTCAAAACTTGAGTAGCTTTGGATGCTATTGTATAAAATTCTCATCCTCCCATGTAGAATATTCAATGGGTAAGTTCTTCCACTTTATGAGATACTCTAAAATTGATCGATTTCGTAGCCGCTGAGTTCTTGTTTCCGTCACTACTTCTGGTTCCAATATGATTTTTCCTTCCTCATCAAGTTCTGGCAATATTTTCTGAACTGGAGGTTTGTCACCTATGACCTTCTTTAAGCATGAAACATGGAAAACTGGATGCACTCACGAAGAAGCAAGAAGCTCCAATTTGTATGCCATATTACCAATCTTTTGCAACACCTTGTAAGGACCATAGTACTTTGGCGATAATTTATTATCCTTCTTAGCTTGCTTGAGGGACATTTGTTTGTATGGTTGTAGCCGTAAAAATACCCAGTCTCTTACATCAAAACTTCTCTCGCTGCAATATTGATCTGCCTGTTGTTTCATTCGATTTTGTGCCAAATTTAGGTTATCCTTTAAGAGTTGGAGAACTTCTTGTTGATGCTCGATGTGATATTCCATTGCTTGAACCTTCGAATTTTCTCTTAAAGATGATGTGATGGATGATGGATGATATCCATAAAGTGCCATAAATGGGGTCTTTTTTTCTGTAGTGCGAAAGGAATTTTTATACCATCATTCAGCCAGAGGTAACCACTTGACCCATTGTATTTTTTTATCAGCTACAAAACAATCAAGATGTCCTTCCAACCATTTTTTCACTATTTTAGTTTGACCATCGGATTGACGATGATAAGATTAACTATAAGCTATTTGAGTACCCAAACAAGAAAATAATTCCGTCCAAAAATTTCCAGTAAAATTGGATCTCTGTCGCTTACAATAATATTTGGGTTTCCATGTAGCTTTTGAATTGTTTCCATAAATGCAGAAGAAACTGTACTTTCTTTAAATGGATGAGATAATGTACAAAACCTTTGTAGAAAAAAGTTTATAGCGAAAATTCCACAACAACCTATTTGGAGCTGCGAAACCCTTGAATCCAAATCTGTGATACCAAATGTTATGAAACCAGCTCCAAAAATAGAAGAAAAGAGAGATCAACACCTTATAAATAAGCCACTTCGAGGGGGAAAACTCATTTACATTACATAAATGAAGAATTCTTGGATGATGTAAATGAAAAAACCCCCTTCGATATATAGGAGTCCACGTGGTCACAATATAATCCTAGCCGACCTAACAATAATAATGTAAGGGCACAATAATAACAATATTGGGGTTACAAGGGTACAAAAATAACAGTAAGGGGGCTACAATAACAACAATAAGGGACTACACTAGTAATATAGGGACCTAACATGATGATTGACTCTATGTGATTTATTTTACTAGTTTCAATCCCACTTCTTCACCCCTATGAGCATCACCTGATGAAATGAGTGCTAAGTGGATTATTCAAAAAATCATGAGAAATTAGTTAGTTACAAAAACCTCTCATGGAAATGGTCATAGATAAATGACTTACTTAATGCAGTTGAATCCCAAAAAATGATATCTAATATAATGCATTGTGAAAACCCTTCAATACTTAAATACAAAGAGTGAAGAGAGTTTTACTTGAATGGTTAATGAGGAACAATACTTGCTAAGGTTTTTCAAATTAAGTAACAAGCTAAGTGGGCTTGATTTTGGGGAAAACTCTGCAGTTAAGCGCGCTTGAGCCAGAGGAAATATTGGATGGGCTACATCTTGAAAAGTCTTGTTTACCGGGTGCAAGCTTCAGAAGTGATTATTGACGCTATGTGATTCATTTCACTAGTTTCAATCCCACTTCTTCACCCCTGTGATTAGCATCATTCGATGCAATGAGTGCTAAGTGGATTATTCAAAAAAACATGATAAATTAGTGAGTTACAACTATCTCTCATGGAAATGGGCATAGATGAATGACTTACTTAACGCAGTTTAATCCCAAAAAATGATATCTAAGAATTGGGAGCTTCCGAAAAGTTTCTTTTTAAAATAATATATTTTTATTGGTAATAAAAATCAATTCTCAATATTATTAATTTAAAATACAAATATTTTAATATTTATTTAATTATTATAAATTTCTATTTTATTATAAATATTTTTATCATATTTATTTAAAATATTAAAACCAGGACTAGATTATATTTGAAGAGAAACAATAATAATAATAAAGTCGTTCTTCTCATAATTCCCTCTTATGCTACCTGTGTCTTTGTTTGTCGTTGATTTGAGTGTTAGATTATAGAAATAGCTTTGGCCATTAGATTCATTCTGCCCGTATTAGTCAATTACAAATCCTCCTTGCACTACTTTTTGCTACACATGCACATTGAGTAACCAGACCATCGACATACACAGCATTTTTCAATCAAAAATTCAAGTATGGATATCTCTGTAAAATTAAATGAGAGCTAGCATCATATCGTGAGGGCGAACTACCTGTTCTAAATTTTACCCGAGAAATGGCACTTAAACATACAGAAAGAGATGAATGTGAGTTCTCCATATTGATTGATTGTTGAATAATTTATTTCATAGCAGGGCTCGAAAAAGTGGCTTCCCTCATCTCTATTCTCACACTATGATCATCAAAAATATAGATTATTTGTTGTTCCATTTCTACCTTCACAACCAAAAAAGGTGGCCCCATGAGAGCATTAGAAATCAGCAGTTCGGGGCTTAGAAAAACACCCTGCACTATCGGTAGTCAATCAAGAACCATGTTGAAGCAAAGCTCCAAAGATCGGCATTGAAGAGGGTGCGAAGAGTTAGGATGAGACCGAATGCAGGCATTGGGTAGATGCCCAGCAAGATTTTCCAGGAGCGACATGAAGAGGAGTCATTTCATCGTGCCCGCGGTGAATGAATGCCTAGCACAGATGGCCAGCATCCCCTACCAAGGGTGTTGCAGCGACATGAAGAGGAGTCATTTGGTTATGCCCGCGAGGACAAGCTTCTCCTCTAGCATGATTCAACATAGGGTGAATAAACACAACATCAATCCAAAAGTTAGGTTTCTTTCGATGGATGATAAGTGCCACGACTCCTCCCATTGATTCTCCACAAAGGAACCTCTCTTTCTCCCTATACTCGACACCCTTTGTAACGTGATTTCCATAATATATTGTTACTATTCACAACTACATATCTCATACAATTATATCAGTCTAATGTAATTTTCACATTCTCTTCCTACTATCCACAACTACGATTGTCATACAATTATTGCAGTGGAAATTTAAATATATATCATGCATAAAAGTATCCCAATCATACATACCAGCAACACACTTGAAAAATGTTGCGCAATCGACTACAAGGTCATTGAAGGTTTTTTTTTTCACAATGTGTTCCATCCGATTTGCCAATGTCCTTAGTAATCTATACCAATTATTGTATATTCGTCCTTTGCAAACCTGACCTAAATGTTGTGTCTATGCATAAATCCAATTGGGTTATTAGATTTCAAAATAGATGAATAAGAAAATTCATAAACTCCAACCAATTTAGTTATTTAACTAACTTTTTGTTCATATTTATTTATAGTCCATTGATCCATGGTAACTGTTAGAGTGACTTCTAATTGCAAGCGTACGAAAAAAGCTCACTTTAGCTATGCATAAAAAAAAAACCCTAAAATCGAATGTGGCTATCAATTTCCTTAGATTTGCAGTAGGTGATCAAAATAAATGCTAAAAAAATCCAAATCTATGCAATTAAAAACATTAAACAGCGAAAATAAACAAAAGTTGCTCCATACATCCAATAGACAAGACAAGAAATTATTTTGAATTTTTTGTATTATGACACATGGGAAGGGAACACAGAAAGATGTTATCAATCCCCTTCAATGGGATGGGTTCTTTCATATCCTTAGTGCTTTAGATCCAAGATCTCTCTCTCTTGATGGTGCAGAAAACCCGGACAAAATAGAACTCAAAGGGAGCTCACAAGAAAAAGTAAAAAAATATGACAATCATGGAGGATCAAAGTTAGACCAAAAGTATAGATCAAAAGGTGATAAAAAAGGTATTTAATGAATGGAGAAACCCTTCTATTTATAGAAAAATATTAAGTTAGCCTAGATATTGGTGCATAGTTAAAATAGTATTAACCAAATATAGATCTAACTTACTTGGAATATTTTATTATTTTTGGTGGAGGGAAAATGAATTTAGAATTGGTTAAATCCCTTTATCTATAAATAATAAATAAATAAATGATTTATTTATTATTTCAAGGATGAGGTTAAGGAATAATTAAATAAATAATGATTTAGTCGAATTCAACAAGTAATATTATTAAATAATGATTTAAATAATTATTCCTAGAGAATAATAAGATAAATAATAATTTATCTAATTAATTCTCATGTTTTCGGTTAAATATGACCAGGAATATTAATTAAACATTGGTTTAGTTAATTATCGCTAGAGGAAAATCAAAAAAATAAGAATTTATTTAATTATTCTTCATGGGGTTTCTTGTTTAGACAATAAATAATTTAATAAACTATGGGTTATTAATTTATTTCTCATAGTGAAAGCAATTTTACTATGGTAAAATTGCTCTTACATGTTGTACTTTAGTCCATCTAATAGTAACAGTTTAGATGACCAAAAATTGGTGTAAAATATTTCCCCCCAACATGCGAGCGTTAGGAGCTAACCGTATGATCGAAGTACATTGTAAGAACACAATCACTAGACACTGAAGAGGAGTCAGAGAGAGAGAAATATAAGATGGACTGAAGCGAGATAGGACAAGACCATGAGAAGGAAAGACTTACAAGTCTGACAAGTCTCTTTTATGAGTGAGTACCTGTTCTCAATAAGGCAGGGGAGGCATACCTATGCACACCAAGATAATAAAGTACAAAGAATAATGGTGCGCCCAACAAATATAGTACTAAGCTATATAGCACATGATGGCATAAACATGGGCCAGATAAAAAACATAGTGAATCCCACGTACATACTATTCTTGGGACAATAGCGAGGTCTAATACAATAATATCAGAGTACATGAGATATAATAACCACCAAAGAGGCCTTGTAAAACAAGAAAGGGCTCTAAAATCTGAATGATACATGCAAAATAAAAAGGTGTTGCAAGCGGCTAAGGCTGGAGCCATCAAATTTGCAGAGCTACATCGAAGGCTATAGTAAAGAGGTCATCCGGGTATGTGGGGCTCTGCCTGAAGGGCCACCCCCTCATTAGGTCTGAAACATCTCACACAGACCTAAGAATCACTGGTACAATCCGTTGCATCACTAAATCATCAAGTATACGAATCTCGATCATGCCATAAAGAGTTGGAACTGAGAAAAAATCAAGTCAAAGGGAAAAAAAGGGTCCCTTTTCCTGATCCGAGGTACCGAACAAGAGTGTAAGCTGGAACCAAGGTCCGTCACCCTCTAGACCTATCTTTTGGAATAAATAAGCTGATGTCGACATAAGGAAGTCTGCCATAGGTGAGGAAATAAGGAATCCTCAACTAAGGCATGAGGGATAATAGTAGAGCGACTGATATACTGACACCAGGGATGATGGTCGAATGGGGGGTACTGAGTAGCGGGAAAACGACTTCCCTTGTTAGAGCATAAAGGGCATGAATGACATGGTAGCTACTGACTCAACTCCGAAAGGGATAGGTGAAAATATGAATGAAGGCCAAAATGCGTGACACAAGAGAGGTACAAAGCAATGAAGGATAGAAGACTCTGACAGAAGACAAAAATAACTCAGGATAGACTCCATGGATGCGATGATGACTCAACTCGGATGTTCTAAATAAGGGCGACTCAATGATGCTGCCACACAGAATAGGCCTGGTGGGGACCATAAAAACATGAGTCAAAGATGGTTACTCACGATGAAAATCGACACGACCATTGACAAGTATGAAGGCAAAGTCGTGCCCCAAGTACAAGTGTCAGAAGTGAAGAAATTTGATTTTGAGAAGCGACAAAGTGACCCTTCTTGGAAAAAAGTCTTCCGAGTGAAGTATCAAATCACCAAAATGAAAGGATACCCATTTTAGTGCTCGGTGAGAGCTTTCCAATGGTGTTAACATTTCGTCAAACTGAGCTACAGTTTGGTCATAATTTGAGAAAGAAAATTTTGGGGTTTTTCTTTTAATAAGGCAATTTCCCTCTAATTTGATTCATTTGCAAGTGTAGCTGTGGTGAATGTAGAGAGGAGAAAAGGCCCTAAATCTTGTGATGATCATAGTGGAAAAACTAATTGTTGGAATCAAGATCCATCAGTTGCAGGTAAGAGGCCTAACCATACTCTTTCAATTCAGTGGATTAAAGTTTCAGATTAGGCACCCAGAGCCTAGGAAAAGACCTTTTCTCCTCTTCACGGCCAGGTAGCACTTTTTGGGGTCTATTCTGTGACCTGGGTAGCAAGGACTAGACAGAAAACTGTGACCTGTCCCAGGAAATGGCTTGAAAAGTGTAACCTATCAGAGAAAGGGGTTTTAATGCTATTTTTGGCTAAGAGATGGGATTTTATGGTTATGATTCAGTATTTCCTTTTTGTATGCTAAAAAACATGATGGTTTTGTGCAGGTATGGTAGAATTGAGGATCAACTGGAGAGAGAGAGACCTAGACACATTAATTTTTGTGATCCGAGGGGATCATGTAGTTCACACTGCATTGGCCAAGTTTTGGGTCCTCAAATTTGTTGAGAACCCTTTGATGAGGGAGGGAGAGCCCTTGCTAGCTTGGATAGTCAGATATTGGGACCTAGATCATGAGATATTTATAGTGCAGGGGCATCGGATCGAGCTTACAGTTCAGGACATATATTTCCTGACCGGTCTCCCGCCACTGCGGATGGTGGGAAACACACAGCTAGTGTTACCACGAGGGCGGAATATTATGGAATTTGTAGACTGCCACTGTCAAGCAGGTGTCCATGTGAAAGACACGCAGAAACCGATCGAAGATATAGAGAGGCTAAAGACTCGTGATGTGGCCGCAGCGGTGTTGCGGATCCTGGGAACCAGACGCTCCACCACATCACTGGAGGGCAGATGATGCTGGTTGAGGGTGTATTGAGTGGGACCCACTATGGGTGGGCCCAGATGATGTTGTCATCATTGAAACGACAGTTGTCGTTGTGCAAGAAGTAGGTGAACCATGATTGTGCATATGGCACAGTGCTTTGCTTGCTCTTCTTTGATAATATCTCTACACTTCATCCTCGGATAGGTCCAGGATGCGCCCCTGGGGGCAGCTATTTGTGTAGAGAAGGAGGTGGGGTAGTCAAATGGGTGTTTTGACCCGAGTTTTTTGTGCATTGGGATCAGATGCCATTATAAATAGATGACTATCCCCATAGTGGGATGAACTATCATGGGGACCTGAACTTGCCACTTCTACCACGTAGAGCATGGGGGCCAGACAGTAAGTGAAAATATGCTTATCTATTATGATGCATTTTAAAGTTTCAAAATATTGTATATGGTACTGATTCATTTACATTTCGTACGCAGATGTAGCACCAATGAAACCGGCTGGGTATATGGGACGAACTTCAGTGCCAGGAGCTGCAGAACCTAATGGATAGAGGAGAATGTAAATTGAGGATGCAGTGGCCCTCCTGGAGGATGTCCACCGTAGATGTGAGAAGCTGTTGACTGGTGTTTCTTAGTGCAGTTGGTAGGACCTTGATGACCAATACATAGAGTCATGTGTTGGTCTACCCTCAAAGTGGCGAGGAGTCATGCGGCACATAGCGATGGCCGGATAGGGGATGCATGATCTATGGGCTGCAGAAGCCAAGCCATTGGCCTGGGACCCTCCAGATAGTGATTAGATGTAGGGGCATGAGGTGCCCCTATTTTTGGTTTTTTGTAACATGCTATGGGCAGTCATATATATCAAATTTAATGGGATCCAAAAAATTGTATATTTGGATGACACATATTATGGATATGCATTATTTTATGGTTTATGGTTATTGTCTTGTGTTAAATGCGTGTGATAAATTCCAATCTATAATATTCTTTGGAATGTTATCTACATAGTGATTTTGGGCTCTAGGTCCATGAATGAATGTAAAAGGTTTCAAATTCACACGTTAAGAGCTTCACTCTTGTAAATATCTTCTAAAAAGGACAGGATTATGCACATGATAAACACCATTCAATTGCATGAAAAGCAACAAAGAATCTAAACGAACATGAAGGTGAAGGATGTGAAAGTGAAGGGTATTGGCTAAAAAACCTATCATTGCATCATATTCGGACTAGTTATTGGTGGAAACACCAATGCATACATCGTTAGAGAGGACAAGAAAATTCAAGGGGGTAAAAATGGCCCATGTTGCTGAGGCTAGATTTCGGGAGTAGCGACTTGCACCATTGGCATAGCCGATTACATTGTGGATGACGGATCCATCTGAAATGTGCCACAAGACAACATATGAGATGATGATGAACAATGATGGTAACATGAATGCAAGTCAAAAATAAAACAAGCACTGCTAGGGGGAATGATATGGGTAGAATTTCTACACCCCGCACATTGAATAGTGGATGATGTGGGGTAATTGTCTTGGGGACAGCTTGTGCTCAGGTCGTGAAAGTCACCATAGACACAGATGGTGCCATTTTTCTTCTAGGATGGATAGATCAAGTCAAGGGTGGTAAATGCTTCCATAACGTCATCATCATAGTAGAAGATGGGACAATTTGTGGAAGGATGACCACATGATGTGGCGAAGCTACCTGACTCATCATTATGAGAAGTGACATTCACATGCGCATCATCGCGGATGGTGACAGAAGAACAAGTATATGAAGAATCAACCGATGTTGAGCCCAAGGTGATCACTGAAGGGAGGCTAAGCGAAACAGAAGGGGATTCCTCATAGGGGTATTCCCCCGTGGGTCTCATAGATGATAACAGGTAGAGGATAGTAGCTGAAGACTCCGTCATCTCGACATTGGGAGGGGGTATTTCAATGGGAGTAGATGTGTCCACTGGTTTTGCCGAAGCAAAAATCACAAGGGAGAGGTGGACTCGTTGCACTCGGCCTCAATTTGGAAAACCACTTCCAAGGAGATGCATAAATATTCGAGGTGAAGACAGAGGTGAGTATAGTGGCCATGGAAATCACATAAAGAAAAAGGTTAATTTGTGTGCAAAGTATTGATTTTGTAATTTTCCATTTTAGCACATGGCTAAATGGAATATTAAAATTTTGCTCTTATCACCTTGCAGTTAAATAAATGGGTAAAGGAACCCATTCTTATTGAAGACATGAATAAAATCCCTCATAATGTGAAAGGGATCATCACAGTAGCTTCATTTTTCACCCTCAAGTGTGAAAAGGGGCAAATGCATGAAGACAAGGTCATGTTTGACCAAGTCAATAGCGTTGTCATAGGAGGAGTGGATCACTTTATGAGACAGGGCAGTGTGAAGGAGGAAGATGATATTTGGTGGAGGAAACTCTAATGGATGGAGCCCATGGAGAGAGATCTTTCACTTGTTTAAAAGGATGGCAAGGCATCCATTGTTATTCATACTTTGGATTATTGATTTCATTGTCTATTCAGACATTGTGCATTCTTTTGTTGTTTAGCAAGAATTGACGAGGAATTCCAGTTTAGGATTTCTTCAGCTTCTTGAGAGGCTTCTTGAAGGATTTTTCTTCATCCTCCACATCTCTTGGCTCAAGGCCAAAGCTACTCCTTTCAATTACTGTGTTTTCTACTCAAGTATAACACAATGTTGCTAGGTGTTGCAGTGGAGGACACCATACACCATTTCCTTGGCTCATCCTTCAGAGGAGGGAGCTTATATTCCTCTGGGAGGTTAGTAAGGGAGATTTGTGAGCATATTTCTGATCATTGGCATCAGGCCAAGCATTTCTCTTCACCAACAGTGCAGTCCCTTCTCTAGACTACGTTATTTCTGAGTGCAATTGCAATGGGGACTTGCTCCACTATTTTGGAGGGTGAGATCTTAAGGGATTGGATTAGCCTTTCACCTGAGAGATCCTTTGGATGAGATTCAGACATCATTTGTATTATCATCATCTATCTCTATCCATTTCTATTTTTTGAGTTGCAACTGCTATCCGGAAAATCCGACATTTCTGTAGATTTTCCATTTTGTGTATATTTCAGCCAATCCTTTTGAGGATTGTGTATTGTTGTTTCCAGGGGCTAAGATCTTGCTCCCCCTTCTTTATTTGAGTTGTATATTGTCGTATTTGTGTATTGACACTATTTTCAGCAATTCTGCTTCATGGATTGCGCAGTCATAGCCATGGCTTCTCTTGTATAACAGTATTTCTTCATGTGCCATGTATATGTTTCATCGACGCTGCATTGCCTAGCTTGAGAGATCATTTTCTCAATATCTTGTATACATTGTTGCTGCTATAATCTAGTGTAATTTTTATGTGGATCTTCTGGCATTCTTGTATTAATGTATTCACTGCTATTTCCAGCTCATGTTTATGTATTACTGATCTCCACATTGGTAATATCTTGAGATATTCCCAATAGTGTAGTTGTTCCTAATTTGGAATATTACAGTGGTATCAAAGCATGATCTCTGGCTCAGCCTGTGAGATCCAGCTATCATAGGAAGGAGAATGGATAGAAGCCAGAAAGCTTCAGTATGTGAAAGGAGAAAGGAGGAAAAGCTCACAAAGCTTCTTCCAAAATCTATGCAAAGCTTTCAAGGAGAGCTGAAGAAAATGAGATTGGAGATGGGATCTCCAAATGAGGTCGAATCTAGAGCTGAATCTAGATTTGCACATGGTGAGTGTGAGCATGCAGCTACACACCATGGTGCACAGTGCATTCAAGTGCCCAGATCTATCTTGAGATGGATAGGAGGAGGGAAAATGCCTAAGAGGAGAACTCTTAGTGATTTTTTGCAGGAGTATGAATCTCAAACTGAGAGGTTTAGAGATCATACTGATTTATAGGAGTTTTTCAAGATCTAGGTGGAGAAGAGAAAGCAGTAGGATGCAGATAGATTTATTCTATCTACTTTTGCTGGATCACCTACATGTTCAGCTGGAGCTTGGGTGAAGTAGCTAGACTCCTATTTACAGCTGCACCACATTTCTGAAGATGAAGCCATCAGAGTTGTAGTGTTGCATTTCAGAGGTAAGGCTCATGCATGGTGGATTTTTGAATCTTATTCCTTAAATAATTCCAACACTTTCACTTATGCAAGATTTATAAAAACATTGATGGAGAGGTTTGGTGAGAAACTTCCTAAGACACATGAGCAAGGAAAACTGGAGAGAACAAAACCCTTGCATGTGATGGAGGAAACTCCATTTCAGAAAACCATGGGAGGAGCCGATGTCTTGCATCACACATTGCCAGAAGCAAGGCCTCCAGTTCATTTTCTTGAACAAGAGGGCATATGGATTTCTTTTCCACAAGAGGATCCAACGGTTAAGATGTTGCCCACACACATTGAGGGAGATGAGGGCAACAACACTGTCACATCTAGAGCACATCCAGTGCCTCATGCAGAGGAGGGATGAGCACATGCTCCAACAAGAGGTATTCTAGTATCCTTACAAGAAGTTCCCCAGGATATCATACATAGAGGTCCAAGCACAATCAATGAGTAGCATGATTGTGCAGCATTGCACCTGGATCGAGGAGGTAGGGAGGAAGAGCAGCATCAGTTGATGAGGAGCACACACCCTTCTCTATTTCAAAAAGATAGTGCAAAGAGGAGGCAGACAATATTTCGATGTGAGAGCAAGGACAAGGTTTCCCAACCATATGTGCAGTCTACTCTTGACATTGATGTCTCACTACATGGAGGCATTCCACCTGGAAGGCCACCTGATCTACAGTTGATGAGACATATCTTTTCTTTAGGTTCACCACTCTTGGATTTTATAGAGGTGAAGATTTTGGAGGAAGACTTTGGCATGGGGGATGTCAAAGTAGCAGGTAGCAGCGTGAGGAGAGATTCACATGCTAGATCACCAGCAATGTCTCTTAGAAGGATTGATCCTTATTGGAGATCTCAGCTCTTGGTAGAATACTCCAAGGATCCTTGTGCATGCATGATTCTTGATGACCTGGATGGAGATGACAGATACATAGTGGATGATTTGGTCATCTATTCCTATGGCAGGATCTTCTTGACTAGATCTTCTAGTCTTAAGGAGAAGCTGCTACATGCAGCACATGAGGACTTCTCTTCTATGCACTTTAATGCATATTTCCAGTTGATGGATGAGTTCACTTGGGAGGGAATTCAGCATGACAGATTTCAGCATATGGAGAGATGCATAGCCCAGATGGTGATAGAGAGGATGTCACAGCCACCTTCCTACTCATTGAGAGTGAGGGAGAATTTCCAGTCGAGCCATTTCAGCTCAAGACCTCAAGTACATGATGGAGGAGGTATCATTTCATATTTGGTATTGTACTTATTTTCCTTATTTGAGCAGGATGATGCAACAATAAGAATTATCTCTTCTTGCATATTGTATGATGATGTACTTGCAGCTACTTGTAGCATTGATTTTGGCTATCTTTTTGATGGTTTGTGGGGGAAGCCACATGTATCTGGGTGTTCACCATTGGCACCAACTTGTAACTTCATGTTTTCATCTTATGAGATGACTGTGGTAGCAAACAAGTGGTTGTAAAAGAACTTGTTATTTCTTATTTTGATGCAGGCCAAGGATGCACTACGCTGGTTCCATGAGAGGGACAATGATTCACTCTCCAGTTGTCACTTGGCAACTTGTTCTCATTGTACTTTGTTTCCATATGTTTCTGATATATATATATGTTCATGGGGAGCTTTTTTTGGAGAGTGGGCTTGAGATTAGAGGTGGCCATTGGGAGCATGATTCTCCCCACTTTATATGTTGTACATTTCAGGAGGCACTTCATGGCTGAACTATTTTTTGGGACATCATACAAGTTGACCATCAGGATCTTCATCACATGTCTTGTATGATGAGAGCATGAGGGAGCAGCAAAAACATTTGTTTGTTGGGTTATTCTTTGGAGAGAAAGGGCAGATTTTCTCTCATTTCTTGTATGATGTTGCATGAGTAGGAGATGGCACTATCATGGTGCAAAAGGGATACTCCTTGGCCTTTGATGATCAAGAATTACTTCCACCTTGGGAGAGATTCCATACTTGCAGCAACATTATTGGAGGGTTGCCCATTTATGTTGAGAAAGTTGAGGGCAACAACACTATGCCATCTAGAGATTATCTAGTGCCTCATGCAAAGGAAGGAGGAGCTCTTGATCTAGGTAAAGGGATTCTTGCATCTTTGCAAGGAAGTCCCCAGGATCTCAGGTATGGAGATCAAGGCACAATTCATGTGCCATTGTTGAGGAGGTGTGGAACCATGGAGACACAAGGAGAGGATAGGGAGGATGACCATCATGATGAGATGAGGAGCACACATCCCTGTCTATTGTATGAGGTTGATGCACCTAAGAAGGTGATTGGATTTCACAGTGGAAGCATGGAAAAACTTGTTCATTCATATATTCAGTCATCTCTTGTTGAGGATGTCTCATTGCATGGAGACATTTTTCCGGGGATACCACTGGACCAGCAGAGGAGGAGGGATGCTTCACATGTTGAGGCACCATTCATTGATTTCAGAGGAGTGGAGTGCTCCCAGGATCATCTTGCTTGCATGATATTGACAGATCAGCATATGAGGAGATGCATAGATCATGTGCAGATGGAGGAGATACATAACTCTTTGGAGGAGTTAGCATAGCCACCTCTTTTCTCTTTGAGGATGAAAGGAGACTCAATTCTGAGCCACTCCATTTGCATGAGAAGAACTTATGGTAAGGGTATTGTTTATTTGCATGATGATCAGTATATTCATCCTTTAACCATATATGTACAGGATGTTGCTCCATGGAGGAGCATTCTTTTTTCCAGACCCCATGGTCTACTTGAGGCCATGAGCACTATTGGTGACCACTCCCTAGGAGGACTTTGGGAGGAAATGTATTTTGGAGGACATACTCACCTTGCACCATGCATCATTTACTTTCTCCATACATTTTAGAAGAGTAGGACAGCAAGAAAGTGGTTGAGAGGCCACACTTTTTGTCATACTCTTTTGCAGTTGAGGGTCAAACTGCATTGGTTACAATTGGTTCATTATGTTGATGTTGTCTTTTTATTTGTTGAGAGAATGATTGGGGGAATGGCACATTGGTTGGATGTGTCCCTGGGAGTGGGAGAGATCTCCCACATTATTTTCATTGCATGTTCTAATGGGAGCGTGAGAGGACATGTGGCCACCACAGAAAAACATTTGTTTCCATTTGAGGTGAGCCATATGATTGATTGGATTCCATATGATGGTGACTTCCAACTCATCACATATGAGGTGATTTGGGACATCATGTTTCATAACGCTGGGGAAGAGATCCTTGGAGGTCTAGTCTTCATCTTGCCACTAGAAGGAAACTTTATTGCAACCCAAGAACAGAATTTACTCTACACTTATCCTAAGTGGAGAGGAGGACATCATGGGGTAGGCTATTTTTTCTACCAAGATATGATTTTCAGCCCACCTATATTGCAGGAGCCAAAGGTGTAAGATGATTGTCAGGAGTTTCCATGCTGGGAGGTAACTCACTTTGTATGGATGATTGCTTGGGGGATGGAGGATCTACATGAGGAAGATGTTCCTCAACATATTTCAGACTCCATGCCTTGGGTGGAGAATCTTCAGTTCCATCCTTGGAGTTTCTTGAGGACAAGAAACATTTGGGAGGGGAGGACTGTAATATTCCCGTTTTAGCACATGGCTAAATGGAATATTAAATTTTTTCTCTTATCACCTTACACCTAAATAAATGGGTAAAGGAACCCATTCTTATTGAATACATGAATAAAATCCCTCATAATGTGAAATGTATCATCATAGTAGCTTCATTTTTCACCCTTAAGTGTGAAAAGGGGCAAATGCATGAAGACAAGGTCATGTTTGACCAAGTCAACAATGCTGCCATAGGAGGAGTGGATCACTTTATGAGACAGGGTAGTGTGAATGAGGAAGAGGATATTTGGTGGAGGAAACCCTAATGGACGAGGCCCATGGAGAGAGAGATTTCACTTTTTTAAAAGGAGGGCAAGGCAACCATTGTTATTCATGCTTTGGATTATTGATTTCATTGTCTATTCAGACATTGTGAATTCTTTTGTTGTTTAGCAAGAATTGCCGAGGAATTCCAGTTTAGGATTTCTTCAGCTTCTTGAGAGGCCTCTTGAAGGATTTTTTTTCATCCTCCACATCTCTTGGCTCAAGGCCAAAGCTACTCCTTTCAATTACTGTGTTTTCTGCTCAAGTATAACGCAGTTTTGCTGGGTGTTGCAGTGGAGGACACCATACACCATTTCCTTGACTCATCTTTCAGAGGAGGGAGCTTATATTCCTCTGGGAGGTTAGCAAGGGAGATTCATGAGAATATTTCTGATCATTGGCATCAGGCCAAGCATTTCTCTTCACCAATAGCGCATTCCCTTCTCTAGACTGCGTTATTTCTGGGTGCAATTGCAATGGGGATTTGCTGCACTATTTTGGAGGGTGAGATCTTCAGAGATTGGATCAGCCTTTCACCTGAGAGATCCTTTGGATGATATTCAGCCAGCATTCACAGTATCATCATCTATCTCTATCCATTTCTATTTTATGAGTTGCAACTGCTGCCCAGCAACTCTGGCATTTCTGCAGATTTTCCATTTTGTGTATATTTCAGCCAATCCTTTTGAGGATTGTGTATTTTTGTTTCCAGGGGTTGAGATCTTTCTCCCCCTTATTTATTTGAGTTTTATATTGTCTTATTTTTGTATTGACACTATTTGCAGCAGTTCTTCTTCATGGATTGCGCAATCATAGCTAGGGCTTCTCTTGTATAACAGTATTTCTTCATGCGCCATGTATATGTTTCATCGGGGCTCCATTGCCTAGCTTGAGAGATATTTTTCTCAAGATCTTGTATACATTGTTCCTCCTATAATATAATTTAATGGTTATGTGGATCTTCTGACATTCTTTTATTAATGTATTCATTGCTATTTCCAGCTCATGTTTATGTATTACTGATCTCCACATTGGTAATATCTTGAGATATTCAAAATAGTGTAGTTGTTCCTAATTTGGAATATTACAGAGTTTCTTGTCTGAATCTGGTAAAGTAACATGGACTTCTGGGATATCAAACTCGAGAAACACTTCGTTGACCATGGGTTTGAGACGAGACAATTCGAGAAAATTGTGGTTAGCATGACCGACGACATCACCCAAAGCACATGGAGGTGTATGCTTTGGAGGCTTAGGAGGAGCAGGTGTTGCCTAGGCATCCTTGTCCTTAGGTTCCTTTTTGCATGATTTTCCCTCCTCAACCGAGGCTTTCGCAATAGGAGTAGATTCCTATAAAGGTGGTTGAGGCACAGAAGCGAAGGGAGGGGTCATAGTGACCGGTTGGACCAGGGTCAAAGCAATGTAAGGTTTGATATGACCAGGCAGGGTATTGGCTGGGGGATCAATGTGCCAGATTGGGATCCTCAAGGTCATGTTATGAAGGGTCAAGGTAGCCATAATAGGTGCCGAAAATACTCCAGAAGGGGGAGCAAGAAACGGTATCTGACCAGAGGGGTAATGCCAAGAAGAATAGCTCCAAGATGGTTAAGGCTAGAAGAATCCATTCCATGAGGAAAAATAGGATCAGGGACACCAGCTAAAAATGAAGGGCCTTTAGGAGGAGGTCCCAAAGGTTGAGTCAAAGTAATAGGAGAAGGTTGAAAAGGGTTAGGCTTCTGACTAGTCGAACCAAACCGTTTGAGGTCAGACCAATATTATTACATCATGCAAACATTCGACAAACTAGGGTCAGGGTTAAGAGCAAGGAGACCAAGGAATGAACCAAGGAAATAAAAATCTTTATAGACTCCCGGTGAGACACTAGTTGGAGGTTCGACTGTTTTTTTATTGACCACTGAAGAAATAATAGACTCTGGAGAGGTATGAGACTTCAGTTCGTAATATTTCAGTTGATCGATAGTGACAATATTTCTGTTGTGAGGAAATGACATCTTATGGTGAACCAAAGATGGGAAATCAGACATCGCATAAGTGTAGCTAGGTCATCTAAGGGGGCATGAATGACCTAAATGTCAACACAAACAACTTTTCCCACAAGCGTAATAGGACAATTGAGGAACATGCCAAGGGGCTGGGAAGAGTGGCCATCCCACACACAGAGGGTGATAGTGGAAGGGGATAACTCAGGCGATCCAATATTTTTCCAAACAAAAGTGGACATCACATAGGTGGATGCCCCCTAGCAATGATACATCGGGAGACGTTGGCATTCGGGATCTTGACAGGTGTTGGGATAGATGCAAGAAGGGGTGGATGCTTTGACTTGTCAACATAGACGAAAATCAAATGATCATCTGAAGGATCCACAAAACCCATGGAAGTTAGTATAACTTTACGTTGTGAAGGGCGTGACTTGAGGACTTCCAGCATTGACATGGCAGCAGGGAATTGCGCCAAGTCATCTACTATACTATAGGTGTGGGCGACTTTACTGGAAGAAGCATTTCGAAATAACGGTCCTTTGGGGATCTTGATATGTACCTATGCCTTATGCTGATGGATCTGTAAAGAACCATTGGGTGGTGAAAGTGGATATGTGGGGCCTAAGGACTGGGGCTTGGTTGCAGACGTAGCAGGAGGCTTGGTCTACTGGCGTGACCAAGCCTTAAGGTTGAGATTGGTGGTATTAGCCTGTTCTAACTACATCATAAGGATATGGTAATCAAAGGTACCAGATGGAGGAGTTTGAGCAGCCGCCTGACCTTCAAGGGGTTGGGCAGCCACTTATCCTTCCTGGGGGGAAGGATTGGTAAACACAGCCTGTTGATTAGGGGGCAGCATTAGGAGGAACCGAAGCAGAGGCTTGTTGTCCTCGAGATGTTGCTTAAGCTTCCCACAGTTAACACATCTGAGGTAAAATGGGACAATCATGGGTATAATGACCATGGACACTGCAGCAAGAACAAGGCTTATTTGTACAAAGAGCCCAGTTTTGCTTGGGCTAATCGCCCTGTTGCTGAGTTATAGTGTTAGATGTATTCCCTTGGGGATTTTTCCCTTGATTAATTTGAGCAGGTTGGTTCTATTTTCCTTTCCTCTTATTTTTGGAAGTGAGAGAATTAGTCACACTCTGCTTCACATACACTTGACCCTAAGGGGGGGTGGCTGCTACTGCAGAGCTTGAAAAGCCATGGGAGGCTGAGGTTCTTGTGCTAAAGGAGCTAGAGAACCTAGCTTTGGATACGAATAGTAAGGAGGTTGAGCAACATTGGAGTAAATAGGTTGGGAAATAGCAGGCCCTAACATCGGAGGATGCGGTTGGGCAAAGGCATGATGCATGCCGTGTCCTGAATACATGATGCCGGGAGGGGGAAAAGTGATAGAGGAGTTGGCTCTTCCATGAGGGAAACGATAACCCATAGGAGGATGAGTGTATAGATGTGAAATGGATCCAATGATACTGTCGACAGCATGAGATGCACCTCCAGGTCTAAGGAGACCAGATAAGACGATATAAACATAACCAGATTGCACGTAGATCAAGTCATATTTCAACGCAACTTGGAGGGATTCTTCCTCTGTCTGAGGAAAGTGAGACGCGACATCTTTACCAATAGAGGGAAAGGAATCTGAGAACCAGTCCATGTAGACACTGTCTTTGAAAATTGGAGCTTGACATAAGCTTTTCCTTCTGCGCCATTCTTGAGCATGGTCAGATAAGCGAGTGGCAAAATTTTGACAGAAAGCGGTCAAAATTTTGGTACCGATGTGATAGCGAAGGGGAAGCTGGAAGTAGGACATAAAATCATTTTCAAGGGTCAAAAAATTAGCATCAGAGGCAGCAGGCTGGTCCACATACCACTTGGAAGCTTCTCCAGTAAGCGTACACTGGAATAACTGAAGATGGATAGAGTCATCAGTGATAGAGTTGGACGAACACCACATGTGGAAAGAACGAACATGGTTGGTAGGATCCTCTCCAAAATTTCCTTCAAACTTAGGGATGTATGAAGGAAGCTTTGTTGGCATCGCAGGCCAACCTGGATCATGGTGTATAGGGTCATTAATCAACTATCTGAAATCGGGAAGGCTTAGGCCTGCCATTTAAGGAAGCAAGGGAGTAACTAGGACCGTTCTTATTGCGGCTCCACTAGTAGTGGCTCCAACATTAGAGCCGGGGCCACCACCAGTGGTAGGTCCTGCACCAGACATGATGAAGGTGAAAGGTGGAGGAGAACCAGAGATAGGTGTTATTCATCCATAATTTTTACTATCTGTAGATGACTATAGATTGGTTCTAGATTTTTAAAAACAAAATTCACTGAATATTGTGAGTTTTAGAAATCTCATTGCCTTCATTATCCTTATAGAAAAATTTTCACCAGTCTACTAACTTTCCATTCCATGGGCACCCTAGTACTCCTAAAATACTTCTTATGTGCTTTTACCTACCTTTGTTCTTGTAGATGACTAGGGTTTTTAAGGGCATTTTTCTTGGCCTCATGACTTCCATGGTTAAATCATCAACAAAGCTTATATATTAATTCTCTTACACCTTCCCCTATCCTTAATATACCTTCATAAACACTTCCCATCACTCCTATCCCTCAAACTCATAATTTTTCTACAAAACCTAACCTATTGCTACAATTTGACACTTTTCGAGACTAGGCTTGTGTTTTTCCCTTTTGGACCCTTTCCCCTCACTCAATCCTTGAAATTCCACTTTCCCTTACTCTCTACATCTATCCATATCCCCCAAAATTTCCCAAATAATGTAGAAAACCCTTAACCCCTTCATTCCCCTCCCTCTACAAGGTAGTCCTAAATCCCCTGTTTTGCCTACACCAAACCCTAATTTCCTCTTCCAGCTAAGCTAGGGTTTGATATAAAAAAGAGAAATAGGAGTAGAGGATCCATATGATGGGCCATATAAGCAATAATAAATCCATACCAACTCATAAACATCATGCCTCCATCATTTTCCAAGAATTCATTCCAAGATTCAAGCCATTTGTCACACCTAGGGCCAATTTTGCTTCAAACTAGGTTTCTGACCAAACAAAGATGAATTTGACAAAGGTGCGAGAGGTTTTTGTCCATAATAGGTCCAAGAAGAAATAACTCTTTTATATTTTACACAGGTATCATGTTTTTGGAGCAATGTCAAAAATACAGATGTCACAGAAGAATTGTTACACTTCTAGAGTGACCTTGTGAAGATCAGGTTTTCTAATAGCTGGAGTGTCCAAATGACTTTCTTAATCCATCAAATAATAACTATACTATAATATATTTCCAATGAGCTATCATGAGCTCAATTTTTAGTTGAGGAAGGCCTCCCAATGTTGTCTACACCAGCACTCTGCATTTCTGCACCATCATTCAACACTTTTTAACAAGTCTTGGGAGGATCCATCTTTGATAGCTCAAATAAACTCCAATCAGATAAAAAAAGGTATGTTTACCACATAGATAGGATACTTTTTCCAACGAGCTATTATGGGCCTAATTTGGACACAGGGAATGCCTCCAAATTCCCTCTGCAAAAGGGCGTTGCGCCTTCAAAAACTGGTGCTGCGCCTTTGGACAGGAAAAGCTTCTAAGCCCTCTAACAACTCAAATCACCTCAAAAGCTTCCAAACTCTTGCTGAGGGTCCTCCAAACATATTTGAAAATTGATTAGGTAAGTGGTTTTTCCGTAATTAATAACATCTTGCAGCAAAGAATACAGGAAGCACTTGGCTTTAAGAAGAACTAGGGTTTTACACTTGGTAGTCCAAATGAAGTGCCAAACAATGATCAAATGGAAGAAATGGAATGAAGAAGGTGAGAATCATGTTTGATCTCCCTAGTGAAGGTAAAGGAATATTTTGAATGAGTTTCATTGTACAGTCATCCCAATGTTTTCCAAAGTGACTCATGCAAAACTTGCAGGGCAAAGATGAAAGAGTATCAGTGATAAGGATAAAGCCAAGGTTTTCAGTCACCTGCGAAGCATAAGAGGATTTAAAACTCCATGGTGCAGACAGAAGAAGGTTTTGAAAATACTGCTGTGAAAAAATCTCTCAAAGGTATTTAAAATGCTGTCATGCCTAAATGAGCAAAAGAAGTAAGTTCAACTCCATGCGGCAAGAAAAATAAAAATGACAATAAAAGAGAAAAAAGGCTTAAAACCTAAGAAAATAGTTTGTCAAAGGTTAAAAATAAATTCACAAGCCCATAGAATTCATTGCACACTTCTCATCAATCATGGTTCACTTGCAGAGAGTTGAAGTTTTCAAAGAAGGAATAAATTTGAGTTTTTTAAGTCAAACAGGGCAAAATTTTGTGGTGATGCGCATTCAGGGTGGCGCTACGCGTTCAGGGTCAGGCATTGCGCATTCAGAGGAATTTCATGTGCAAATTTTCACTGTGCTCCACGTTTAGAGGTAGGTGCTGTGCGTTCAGAGGCATGCTACACGTTCACCCAGGAAAGCCCAACGGGCCCGAAATGCGTGCAGGCGTTGCGCATTCACAGCCCAACAAACCCGGATCTTCATTCAGGCGCTGCACTTTCAGCCTGAAGCTCCTCCTTCACCTACAAACTTTCCAAATCACCTCCAGGCTGCTTCAAATCTTCATGAAGGTTTCTCCAAGTACTAAAAGGATTAGGTACAGCTCATCAAGCCCTTGTCAAGCTTTGTGAAGGTTTGTGACTTAGAGATATTGGAGACGTAAGGAAGGAAACCCTAAAGAGAGACCCCTACATTTTATGCTTGAAACATTGTTAGTCCTTCCCTTATCTACCTACAAATAAATATCTGTCAGAACAGGGTTAAATAAGGTTTTACATTGGTTTAAAGTTGTCATCCATCAAAGGCTTGACATAACACTTAGCCCCTTGCATTGCAAAAGCATTAACACTACATGCCCTCCTTCATCTCGAAATTGTCATCAGTGCAAGGTGTTTCACAGCAGAGTTTGACATATCAACTGGGTTGCCTTCAGATCACTTAAACTTATTATTCTGCCTAATTTATACCTTCAATCACTCATCTCATTCACCAGTATATTGCCATCCCATTATCCCTTTATCTTATTTTCATTTTTGTAGTCCCAAGGTCTCTCAAGACAGAGTTGTTCAAATATCAATGAGGAAAGGTGACAATGAAGGTCAGGGTGATCAAGATGTTAAGAAAGAAGTAAACATAATGGCAATGAGGGTGCAGGAAATAGTGAAGAGGCAAAGGGGAGAGAGTGAAGAAATCAGCCATAATGGCAATAGGTCAGAGGAGGCAGATACAAATGGGAAATCAATAAATGAAGAAAAGGGAAGTGAAGAAAGCAGTGAGGCTACTAACAGTAAAGCCCATGAAAAATATGATGGAACCAAGGGCTAAAGACAAAGAAAACCTTAGAAAAATGGTTTATCCATCCCCTACAAGCCTCCCAAACCCCATAAGGAAGATATCTACAAATTTTGGGAACTTTTTAAAAATTTTTGGTTTTTTGCGAATTTTAAGGCCTGAAGGCACAACACCCTTGGCGCTACGCTTTTCCCTCAGAAATTATCAGGAGGAAAATTTTACATTTTTGGAATCCTCAGCTCAATTACAACATGCTCACCAAATTTTAGGTCATTCGGAGTTGATTTGGTCCTCCAAAAGGGTCAAAAACACCCCAAATTTCACCTTTTTGCCTAGTTTTCAGGGTTGGCATTGTGCCTTGAGAAGCCTTGGGAGATTTATATTTTGAACAGGTTAATGGAGCCCAATCAGAAAACCAAGGGAATTTTTTGAAATTTGACTCAATAGGCTTCCCAACGAGCCATCACGGAGCCAACTCCGACGAAGGGCATCAAAACTTGGCTACAAGTGGACCCAGTTTTTGTGTGTAGGCGTTATACCTTCAGACCTCTATGCTACTCTTTTGCAAAAAAATCAACAAAACACACTAAAATATTTTTTCAAGATTTTTTATGCAAATCACTCCCGAATTTTTTGAGGAGTTATGTTTAAGTTATCTTTCATTTATTAACTATATTATGTGCCTTGGGCCTTGCATGGCCTCTTTGGACATAAATGACATTTATGGTGTAATGATGGTTTCGAGAAGCCTCTTAAGGTTTCCACCTCCTCATTTGCTAGATAAATAGAGCATGGAGGTCTGGTTTTTGGCTACTGGTTGGTTTTCAATTTTTTAACTGATCATAGGCTCTGAGTTGTAAAGATTTTTTGGCCTTTGAGCCTTGTAATCTTTTTGGACTGAATGACAATTGAGCTAAGAACTTTGCAGGATTTATGAACATGGCTAATGGTGATGTCTTTCTCATTTTTCCTTCATTTTCTTATGTTTTACATACTGTGTCATCCTTCTCTTTCAACAGAGTAGAAGTTTTAGCTTAAGTTTTGTCGTATAAGCTCATTAAGTCTGTCTACTTCTTTTGCTTTCATGTTTTCCTCAACTAGGTTAGTTTAGAGAATTCTTAGTTGCTCTCTAGGCCCACTTATGCTTGTTTATCTCATGAATGATTCAATATAATGAATGTCAAGATGTTTTATGGTTATTACTTCTTGTTTGATGTTACTTAAACATTGTTCTTAAGATATTTCTTTGAAGTATCACTAATTAGGTTTAGCCAAAGAGGTTTATGCTTTGATCATGCCCTTTGTCCATTCTTGAAAGGTTTCCTTGGAGGTATTTATAGCTCTGATCAATGATGTTTAGGAGTTCCCTCTTCTTTTATCTCTTCTATATGTTTATATTGCATTTTTTCTTATCTGAAGGTATATAGCTAGAGAGGTTAGGAGTTACCTACTCTCTAGGGAATTCTGGATAGTTGTTTTTCAGTTTACTTGCTAGGGTTTTCTCAAAGAAGTATGGTATGCCCTGTCTTTGTTTTTGTCTTCATGCATGGTATTATTTAAAGGATTTCTTGTTGTATTATTTTAAAAAGGATTCTTAACTTCCCTTTTCCCTACTCTGTTCACAATTTAATGTTCACTCCACCCACCTAAGCCTTGAAGATCCATTCAGCCTTGTTAACTTTCAATCTGAAGTATCCTTTACCTATTGTTGTGCCTTTCTAGACCTTTTGCAGAATCCATATCCCAATGGTCTGAACCTCTCCTACCCTATATTTTCTACTTGACAACCTACCCAACCAATCAAAAAAAACAAACAAACCCTAAACTTATTAACTAGCCTAAAATCAAAACCCTAAAGCTATCAAGTTCACATCCTTTGCACAAAATAGAGAGAGCCCTCTCTGAGTCTAGGAAGGCTAGGTCTTAGGACTCCAAAGACTAGTTTGATGTTACCCCTGTTCATTTTCCCTTGCCAATCTGACAAATTAAGGGTACCTAACAATAGGAACATAAGGAGAATCCGATGAACCAGAATTAGAGTCGGAATGGGGACTCGATAGAGGACTAACTCGGATCCCACGCGGTGGGGTAAGTCTTCCCAACAAAAACTGAGGATGAAGGCCTTGGAGTCTCTGAGATAAATGCCTTGGGGGCACAATGATGTAAAATATACATGGAACCCAATAAGGAAGAGAGGTAAGCAAGGGTATGGAGGTGCCGATTAATTAATTAATTACAATGTTTTAGTCTTGGCATGGCGATGTAAACCAAACACTTTTCTCTTTAGGTGTGCATGTGTGTGATAATTGTGTTAATTTTAAGTAAGCCCAAACTTGTGTATATAGAAAAGAAAAAATATGTTGTATAACTGTAAATAAAACTGAAAGCAACAGTAAATAAAACTAAAAGCGACAGTAAAATAAACAGCTAAAGATGCATAAATTTAAACCCAAAAAGGAGGGCTTCCCAACAACTAGTCTAAATGTGGGAGAAATCTAATCAAAACACACAATATGTTAAATATATCTAAGGTCAAGAGGGAAAGGGATCTAAAGGTTAGAGCTGTTGAAAAGAAGTGCAAAAAACAACAAGAAACCAGAGGGAAAAATGTTGAAAAATACGTGGCGAAAGACTACAACCTAAAGGGAAACATAGGGGACCCTAAAGGGAGGACCAAAAAAAACTAAAAATATTTTTTTTGGATGGAAAGTAACCAATCTAAAATGGATCTGAAATGACAGGTTCAAATCTAAAAAAATGGTTGAAAACACTGAAATCTCAGAAGACCTGCTTCATTTAAACTCCTCCTAAAAAAGTGGAAGTGTATTGAAGCCCTAAGGGGCTTGGTTCCTACTTCAATGAGTAAAAATAAGCAAGTACGGGTCCAATATGGGTAAATATGGAGGTCACAGAACCATGAACAGTGCCCCAGACAAACTCTGAAAAATAACATAAAAAATTGCGCAAAAAAGTTGAGGTCGCAGGTACTGACCTGTTTTCAGCTAAGATCGTAGTTTTTGGGTAGTCTTCCACTACATGAGAGCTGAGGTCACAGGTTTTGGGCTGAAAAGTGTGACCTCCACTTTCGGCTGTCTCGGTGATAGGTTTCAGAAAAATTTGTCGTCTTTGTCGTGGTTGATACCTCTTACCTGCGCAAATGGCCCAAAAAGACATGGAAGTTAGAATTTTTACTGTTTTAGGGTAAAAAAGGTTAAAAAAAACATCAAGGAATGCAAAATAATAAGCTCAAGAAAAACCCTAGAGGCTGAAGCAGCTATTCATGTAGGGATCTGAAAAATCAAAGCGGTCATAATTAAAAAAACCCAGTGGAGTCGCTAGTTGTTATAGTGAATTCTAATCGCAAGCATACGAAAAAATCTCACTTTAGTTGTGCATAAAAAACAACCCTAACATCAAATGTGGTTGTCAATTTCCTTAGATCTGCAGTAGGTGATCAGAATAAATTCTACAAAAATCAAGATCTATGCAGTTAAAGACATTAAACAACGAAAATAAACAATATACAAGACAATAATTTATAAAGAAATTTTTTTATTATGACACCTGGGAAGGGAACACAGAAAGATGTTACCAATCCCCCTCAATGGGATGGGTTCTTTTATGTTCTCATCACTTCAAATCCAAGATCTCTCTCTCTTGATGGTGCAGAAAACCTGGACAAAATAGAACTCAAAGAAAGCTCACAAGCAAAAGTAGAAAAAATATGACAATGACGGAGGATAAAAGTCAGACCAAAAGTACAAATCAAAAGGTGATCAAAAAGGTAGTGAATGAATGGAAAAACACTTCTGTTTATAACAAAATATTGAGTTAGTCTAGATATTGGTGCATAGTTAAAATATTATTAACCAAATCTAGATCCAACTTACTTGGAATATTTTAATAGTTTTGGGGGAGGGAAAAGGAATTTAGAATTGGTTAAATCCCTTTATTTAGAAATAATAATAAATAAATTATTTATTTATTATTTCAAGGATGAGGTTAAGGAATAATTAAATAAATAATTATTTATTTAATTATTTAAAAATGAATTAGTCAAATTCAACGAGGAATATTATTAAATAATGATTTAAATAATTATTCCTAGAGAATAATAAGATAAATAATAATTAATCTAATTAATTCTCATGTTTTGGGTTAAATATGACCAGGAATATTAATTAAACAGTGGTCTAGTTAATTTTCCCTAGAGGAAAATCAAACAAATAAGGATTTATTTAATTATTCCTCATGGGGTTTCCTGTTTAGACCAGAAATAATTTAATAAATTATGGGTTATTAAATTATTTATCATAGTGAAAGCAATTTTACTATGGTAAGGTTAGTCTTACATGGTGTACTTTAGTCCATCTTATAGTAACAGGTTAGATGACCAAAAATTGGTGTAACAATAACCGTATATAGTCACATTCCAAATACCTTTCATGGAAATGGTGTTGTACTCTACCCCATAGTCTGCAATCATGAGAAGAAAACAAAGCATATGATATAGGTTTGAGATTTCAAACATTGTTGTATTTATTTGATTGTAGATTTTGGGAATTCTTAGAATTTTTAGTGAATATCTTATATTTCTACCATTAGGATAGGTCAAATAATTGATCTTTGTCTTAAGAACCAGATTCCAAATATTTCCAAAATCTACAATCAAAATACTCAATAATTAATATTAGAATAGCAGTCAAGCAAATGTATTCACTACTTTGAAGTTACAAGTTCCAATTGAGGATGTGATATATATATATATATATATATATATATATATATATATATATATATATATCATTATTAATAGCAAAACCATCAAATCGTTGTTCAAGAATACAAAGAATCATGATTAAGGTTATGTCAGAATGTAGACTCTGTACCATGAATTGCAAAGATATGTCATTCTCACCATGGAAGAGGCATATAAGGGCTTTGGCTTGCCTCTCTGTCAGTACCCCTCTATAAGTAAAGAGCTTCACTCCTCGCTAACTTTGAATAAACTCTTGTATAATGATTTAATTCAAATATTGTCAGTCCAAAAATTTATGAGCTTTTGTATTTTGTGATTAGTATGGTAATGTTTTGTTATTCACCCCTTCATACTTGACGTTACTTTGTTGTTCCTCTGGCACGTCCAGAGCCTGAAAATAGAAGCCAATAGATTCAGATATTCCTTTTAGCTTGAAATACATATAGGAACAACCCTAGGAGAGTCGAAAACATAATTATATTTTTTATGGAGTATAACTAAAATTTATTTTCTTTCATCCTTTGCAATGTGAATTGGTAGTGTTTAATTATGGGAGATTTTAGAGTTTTTGGTGAGAATTTGGTGAAACTTTGTATTTGGTTTTAAAATTTGTTTAACATTGTATATATATGGATTTAGCTTATGGAAAAATAGGAACAAACACTTAGAAGAAAGTTCACAAATCAATATAGTAATTCTAACAAATCTGTACAAAATTCTAAGAAAATTAAACAAGAAAATCTAGAAAAATTATGAGAAAACTAGATAAGAAAATCTCCTCAATAAAGATTATCTCTCTAATTAATGCAAGTTCACATAAAAACAAGTTTCTTACCATAACAATTGAATTCTATGAGGACGAATTGAGGAGAAAACTGCCCAAAAAATGTTCCCCTACCCAACAATGGCCAAGATCTATCACTGATAATAATCCTCAAATTCGATGTGGAAGAAGCTAATTAAGGACTCTTATATTTAATTCTAGGCAAGTCAAACAATAATATATAGACAAATTCTGAGAAAATTAGACAATAAAATATCCCTAATGAACTCCAGTGATGTATCTTCTCAGTAAAGATTCTCTTCCTAAATAATGCAAGTTCACAAAAAAACATATTTCTTACCATAACAGTTGAAGCTTATGAGGACGAATCCAGAAGAAAACTGCAGGAAACAAGTTCTGCTACCCATCAATGGAAAATACCTATCATTCATAATAGTCCTCAAATTCGACATGGAAGAAGCTCAATAAGGTGTCTAGTATTTAAGAGTGTGTATTGGAGGAATCCCTTATCAAAGGCGTTTTTTACTGAGTGTGTTAATTTTGTCGGGATGGAAAATGTGTTAGAATCAGATTATTTTTTTTCAAAAAAAATTAACAATAGAGATATTTAATGGTATTTTTATAGTGAAAGTGGATTTGGTACCATCAAAAATCTCTTATAAACTGAATTTCCAAAAATTTAGACCCAATTTTATAAACCATTATTTTCAGTTAAAAACAACATGCTACAGGGATTCACAATTTTTCAACACTTCCATGGTACCAAATCAATTGCTTTGGAAGTATTTTTATCGTATCCTACCAGGAATAGTTCACCAGCTTGATTAAAATATGCAGTCATAATAAAATTGACTAGGACAATGTTACTTTGGACAAATCAACCATATAATTTATAAATTCTAAAATTGCAAAAAAAAACAGAAAAGAAAACTCTGACTTTTTTGGGGGACATAATGTACAACCAATGGTGAAGAGTGAACACTTCACGGGGGAACATGGAGGAACATAATCAAGTTACAGACAAAGGAATTCTCGAGAGATCATTTAGGAGATGCTCGGGCCAGGCTAGAAGAAGAGAAGGAAGAGAGAAATGGGATATGAAAACCACTATACCATGGAAAAAAATATAGAAGAATAGAAGGAAGAGAGAAATGGGATATGAAAACCACTATAGCATGGAAAAAATATTAATTATTAACAGAATGTATTTTTTTTAATGGTATAATGGTTATCATATCTTATTTTAATCTTCCTCTCTCCTTCTACCCTCACAGAACCTTACATATAATAATGAGTAATCTATTTCTGTAGACATGGTCGGGTTTGTATTGAATTAAAGAATAATTTTTTAGTTCGAATTAATTTCATCTAACATCCAATACTACATCGAAATTTCACACCACTACTACCAAAACGAATCTGGTCTTTAGGGATTAGATGAAAGGGCACTCACAACAAAAAAATTTGGTGTCCTTACTAATTTGTAGGTCTCTTTTTTCAGGCTCCATAGATTAGTTGTCACCTGAAGTTATCAAATTTGATTTCTAATTCAAACCACAACATTCCCATCAACATTTGAGAGCATGGAATAATTTTACATCATACTTAAAAATATTATCCCATTGACATGGTAGTATTTCCCTCAATATTTGAGATATTGATTACGTATAGTAGCATCCCGCACTGCAATCATGGAATAAACTTGTTGAAGTTGCGGACCTGATAACTACTAGATGCCACAGAAACAATTAATAAATTAAGTCTTCTTGTTTTATACATTAACATTCTAGAGGGAAAATAATAATTTTGATAAATGTCATTTTTCAAATTCTATTATTGTATATGTATTTATAGTCTATGTTTTCATTGGATTCACAACTTCTCACAACAATTGCAATGATCAAAACTGGTAATTTTACCTATCCATCACAAATTCGACTAAAAAGCTAGCCCAAAAGTACGTGATATTTGTGCACAAGTAACATATTCCTTAATTAATGGTCCCTTTAAAGTTTTATAGAGGTCTGTGGCAGTTCACATTGTAAATTAATCATTAACCAATACAACAATCTATGAAGGTTTAAAATTAACCTTGGTAGTTAGTCAACGTAATCACAGTGTAATTGATCATTAACTAGTACACCAATGTATAGATTTATCAAATCACCTAACCAAGATACTAGGTGCATCTCGGGTTATTTCCTCCTGCATTGTGCTTAGCCCTGCTCATATTATTGCTGATGAATTTCAAAAAAAGAACTTTTCTTGATAAGGAAACTATCTCTAAATCTCTCTTAACTGAACAAAATAAATTCTCAATGAGGGAATTCAAATTCAATCATACGTTCTTTGATTTACAACACTCCCCATAAGCTTCCTGCGGATTTAAATTTAACTCGTGTTGTCTTTGACCCCCATACTAGCATTTTCATCATTTTTGATATATCGATTTCCATTTTGATGATGATTCCCATGCCGGTTCAAGTATGAAAAAGCACCAAAAACTATCTCCCACCGTTGGAAATCGAAAATATCATTCATTCGACAACACTCTACCAAATCATTAACTTCTTCTCCCAGTATTTCTTACATTATGCTCATTCCTATGAAAAATTGATCCCGTTTATCAAGAAATGTTTCGGGGATTTAACACCCTAGAGGTTGGTTGGGATTCAACCTCCACAGAGCAGGGGCGTACTATTTAACAGAGACTCACACGATCATGCACAGTCATGAAAACGAAATAGAGCAGAACGAGAGGTTTACCCGTTGGTCCTACGTTTGAAGTATATCCACGTGGAGTTCAAACTCCCTGCAACCGTCCTTCCTCTTTCACCTGAAATACAAGAAGAAACCAGCACAAAGGACAAGTTGTACAGTATATTTCTACTCTATATGTTAGCGAGATTCATATAAAACATTAAATAAATCATCATAAATGCGTGTATAACAAATATTCTTCATACATTAAAGCATACACTAACACGTTTACTTCGGGAACAGCATGATACTTCTGTATTATAAAAATAGTACGTACAAAAGTAAGTGGAGAGATCACGTTTCGGGGAATTAACACCCTAGAGGTTGGTTGGGATTCAACCTCCACAGAGCAGGGGCGTACTACTTAACAGAGACTCACATGATCATGCACATTCATAAAAACTAAATAGAGCAGAATGAGAGGTTTACCCGTTGGTCCTACGTTTGAAGTAGATCCACGTGGAGTTCAAACTCCCTGCAACCGTCCTTCCTCCTTAACCTGAAATACAAGAAGAAACCAACACAAAGGACAAGTTGTACAGCATATTTCTACTCTATATGTTAGTGAGATTCATATAAAACATTAAATAAATCATAATGAATGCTTGTATAACAAATATTATTCATACATTAAAGCATACACTAACACGTTTATTTCGGGAACAGCATGATACTTCTGTATTATAAAATAGTACGTACAAAAATAAGTGGAGAGATCACCTGATCCTTCCAAGGCCTTCGCAGACCGTCGTCCGGATCCGTCCAGCCCTTGCCTCGCTAAGACTCCTTCCAAATGAGTGCATATGAGATAACATATAAAGGGATGTGTATCTCAAGGAAACAAGGGTTTCCTGAAATGAACTGGGAAAGTGCAGGAGGCACGGGGAATCAGACTTGGATGGGGGAAATACCAACAGAGTATAATAATAATAATTCTCTCTCTCCCTTAGGCCATACATGTGAGGTCTTTTTATAGTCCCTCCAAGTAGTTTCAGCAGTTGGAAACAGTTGGCCACGGGCTGGGGTGGTTGAACTACCTGAGTAACCATCAACCCAGCGCGAAATTAGGGATTTTTATATATATTTTTAATCATTAAAATGGCATACGCGGAAAAGTCTAGCTGTACTCGCGGAAAAACACGGGCATAGTCGCGTATGAAGGATTTTCCACTGTTTTTAAGTGAATTTGTCCAAGTCTGTAGGAATGGGTGCCCATAAAGCCATGTAGCAATCATGAATCATGTCAAGGTGAGAAATGATGCTATAACAGATGCCCCCTAATATATGAGGTCGGAAGGGGTACATGATGGCCGAAATGTATTATGCACATAGAAAGAACTTCGCAAGGACAAGAGAGGACTTCACCCAGTTTATTTCTGCAAAACAGTGAAAAGAAACAGAGAAAGTCAACTCTCGCTAACGAGGCGGGCATACCCATACTCGATCCGAAATACATCCTTATATAGAAAATGCGTTCTAGATCCAACATGTATACAAGTATAAGCTGACAGAAAGTACATAGTGAATCATACGGCGAGAGCCGAGGAAATACAAATTACCTTATCAATGTCAGTATCACATATAAAAGTGATCAAAATAATTTGTTGGATATTCGATCCGTCGACGATCTCGAAATACCGGATCGCAGAGGCGGATCAAACGGTGCAATCTGCCTTGCTGGAGGGTCAACACAGCAAGATCTTCAACGTGTGAGCACAACATATAAGGTGGGGCAGCAACTGTGGCAGCGAAAGACATCAACGGTGGCGAAATGCTGGTCTACCGAGGTCTTCTTGAATCCTGGCAGCACAGTTACCTGCCCAGGGAATAAATGAGGTGAAGTCGACCATGTGAGAAATCGTTGGATTACCGGGCAATGATGTTTCCCGTTAACCAACGCGAGACAACCCACCGATAATGATAATGAGTGTCAAGGTGCCCCAGTACAATCTGACAAGTGTGAATGAATGAGTTGAATTCGAACACTTGAAAGAATCTACCAATCAGGAGGCAATGATGAATCCCCACTGTCGATAGCGAAGAGTCTGCCACTGATGACTGCAAACCCTAAGGTACTGACAAAAAGACTCTAGACCTTATTCCCAGAGCAGTGAGTCGGAGTCGATGGGAAAAGATCTGCTGGAAGGAAGGCATTAAGGCATCCCACATCAGTCCAGCGCGAG